>WNGS01042707.1:35789798-35831002 GCA_020271785.1 Procambarus virginalis
AAAAACAAAAAAAAATTGAGAAAATTCGTGTTAAATTATTAATCTTACCTTTCAGTCATATTCAACAGCATATGTTTACAAGATAGACTGCTACCAAAATATACTAATACAGTAATAGAATACTCTATATGTTTAAACTTTTGTTCTTTTTGCAGACAAGCTTTAACAGAGATGTCTGTTTTGCATGACTTTACTTGTAATAGTGAAACAGAAGCCTCCACAGTATATGGTACTGGACCCTGTACAGGCTGAAGCTCCAGAACAGAAAAGTTACATACAATTCCTGTCTCTTAAAAGGTAAGCCTTCTGATATATCTGATAAGAAATGCTTTCATTTTTAACAGTAAGTTCCTAGGTACAGTAATGTGCATTATTTTTTGTCATGGAACATTCCGGAGAATGCAGTTCTAAAAATAATGCATTTTGTAATACTATACTACTGTATAATACTGTAATAAGATGAAGTACTGCAGTTTCAGTTCTGAAAGATAGTCTCAGTATTTATGAGAATCACAATATTAAGGTAAGATGTAATACTGATTTTTAGTAATTTAGGTGTAGTAATCTGAAATTGTGTGGAAGTTTAGCAAAGGGCCTCATAGCCCTCTAACTGCGCACCCTAAATTAGGTCAGTTTCCTTGTGCACATAATTATTTTTCTTACCTGTATCGTAAAACATTGTTTTTGATGTCAGGTAAAATCCAAAAATATTTTTCTGTGGGGAACCCTGTCGGCTCCCTGAAACTATCTAAACTGGTATAGTGCTTTATTAGTTTGGGGTCATAAGTCACGAGTCCTTTGCCTACCGGGGACCACGAGCCAGAACCTGGTCCCCTTAGAGAGTCGCAGGAAGCAGTGGCCTATGAACACTTTACATTTAAAGCATGTCATAATTGCCATCAACCAGGGAAGGACCCAGAAAAGTAAGCAAATCAAAACAGACCACTGTCTGGTTAACCTGTGCAATCTGTGTCCTAAAAGATCAAAATAACTTCCCTAGAAAGAAATCAAACAAGCAACACTTCATGCAACTAACACTCCCGCTAGTTAACATTCCCCACCACCCCAGTTCTTGAACTGATGTGCTGGCAGTTGGATCAGTCACCTCTGGCCTCAAGTTCCTGTTTTGAATTTTTGCTGTTCCAGCTGTGTGTGTAGTGTGGTGGCTAGGTGTCTTAGAGTACGGGAGCTGCATGCACCTAGGGCGACCTTCCCTAGGTGCTCCGTAAGTACTGCCCTTGTGTGTCGAGGGTATCTTCCCTGGGGCATTCGGGAATCGCTCCCCGTTTGAGGACTTTGTCACTTGAGGTTGTCTTCGCCCTTGGGGTATGTTGAGGGTCTTGGGCTTTCCGTCTTGCCCCGGGTAGGGAAGTGTTATTGGCTGGGTGGGGCGCACTGTAGCTGATGCAGCCAGCTTTAATTCAACGGGCAGCAGATGTTTCTCTCTGACTGCCAGCTCGTTTGTTTTGTGTCCTCTGGGGTTTTGTTTTTCTTTTCTGGCATTTCTGCCAGAAAAGTGTGGGTGGAGGAGGTCTACCTAGTTTCTTATTAGGCTAGCCTAGGTTGTGTTGGTGGTCCTCCTCTGTTGCCCCTGGGGTTTCACAGCTGCTACTGGTGGTCAGTTTTCCTGCTTACAGACTGGGTTTTACCGGCTTAGCTGGCCCCAGTGCCTGGGCTTCGCGTAGGACTTACTCACTCTATGGGCCCTGGAAAAACCCGTGTGGGCTCTGTGGTACCATGGATACTTCTTCCGAGTCCACTCACGCCCTGTGTGAAGTTGAAGATTGTCCGTCACCCCTGCCTCGGGGAGACGCTCATCGGTACTGCCTCTTATCATGCTGCCTGCTGGGTCAGGGACACCTATGACTCGGAGTCTTGCGAGATTTGTTCTCCGCTTGTACTTCAATTTACTCATTCCATGTCTGTTGACCTCTAAGATCAGGCGGCGGCTGTGTTGCGTACTCGATTCTCCTTATTGCAATGAGCCAGATTGGTTACCTGGTTCGAGGCCCCAGAGCTGACCCGCTTGGATTTTAAGAACTAAGATTTGTGGGCGTAGGTCGCTTTGACCTTGGTTCCGTCTGCACCCCTGCTTCCTTCCCAGGTGGGCGTGGTTCGCCCTGCTCCCTGCTTCCAAAAAAGGGTTTCGAAGTAAAGACAGGTTTAGCTCGGGTGGCTTCGGGGGCTGCCCTTTCCGATTCGGGCGCGAAGGTGATTGAGCTCAGTTTTCCCACCGAAGCTTCTGGGTCGACCCAGCAGACTCACTACTTGGAAGCTTTTTCCCTGGACTCCGCCTTTTCTTTAGGGGTGGTGGGCATGGAAGAGGGCTCAGCCCCAGGGTCTTCGTTGAGCGGGTTCCCAGAACTTGGGGCAGTCCGCTCGGAGGGATTGGGTTCCTTTGGAACCTACTTGGGCCCTTGTTTTTTCTGGGCAGGGCTTTTGTACCCTCCTTCCCTTTATGAATTTGAATTGGGTGCAAAACCACCCCCACCCCACGATTCTTTTAGGGTGCCTTTGGGTTCCTCGGATTTGTACTTCAAGAGGTTTCCTCCCTCTCAGATTTCCCCTGGGGATGATCGCTTCTGCGATGGATCCGATTTCATTTGAGTTTGGTACTTTCCTGTATTGGGTGCGTTATGAGGTTCCGGAGTCTTCTTGGCTGGCAGACTGCCCCTTCTTCTCTCTAAAAGCTTGGCATGGCTTTTGTCGTACCTGCAAGCTTGAGTAGCGCGAGGTCTCTTCGGTGTTGCAGGTGTTCTTGGGCGGGCTCGTTCAAGTTCCTCAATGAGTGCCTCTTTGCCCCTGCACTTCCCTGTGATGGGGGTCTGGTGCAGTTGCATGCTCAGGTTGTCACTCAGCTGCTTTGGTGGCTGATGATCTTTGGACTTGCGGTCATTTGGCTTTCGTCTTGCGCTTCTTTTGTCTTTTGGAGCTGTCTTCGCATTGGCTTTCGGAGGATGTGGGGACGTTGAGTGAGGGGGGTCTTCGGCTGCTGCGGCGGCGTCTGCCTTGATGAAGCTGTTTGCGTCGATCTTCCAGGAGGTGGTTTCTATGTTTTTCACCTCTTGTCTGTCACCAGGCTGTGCTTGCTCTGTGTGGGAGTATGTCTCCCAAGATGCTCCCACAGCTGACTTGAATGGCATTGCAGTGCACAGATCTTCGTGCACAAAGCCTATCTCTCTTAATCCTGGATAGTGACCTAGCATGTTGGGTATCTCCAGAATGCCCACTTAACCAGGAACACTGTTAAAATACGTAGGCCGCCGTATGTCTAGGCAGGAAGCAGATACAGGAAGAAGTTAAGCATACTGTCCATCAAGGGTCAGTGAGTACATGGCTGGTGCCCGCGTGGGACCGAGGGGAGACGCCAGCAGTGTCTGACCTCTGGGGTCAACCGGCGCGATGTTGAATAACAGCTATGACGTGTTCATGACGTCACTCCTGCTACTGCTCATCGAACGAGCTAATATGATTGGTTCCCGCTCATTTGCTGCAATGCTATTGGTCAAATTGTAACTCCTTTTGTGTTGTGTGCCACGAGATGCCCGGCACCCTTGCAAACTCATTCACGTGAGAGAGACCATACGAAGAGGACGTGTTCTGTTCTACCGGCCAATAGACTGATCACCGTCTAACCCTCACCGTCAAGTTAACTCAGCGTCTTTGCGATATACCACACACTCGCCAGAATCACGAGTGCGAATATATGGTTTAGAAGCCTAAAGTGACAAATCTCCAGAGCGAAACAGACTGGTATCAGGTAACCCTTGGTGACAAAGATCGTCGTGAGTGACCTAGAGTGAACTAAGGCAGTGCCGCCGCCTAAGTAATCTGTGTGTGACATTACCACAGTGTACAGTGTAGTGCATGGTACCGCCACTCATCCTGAGCGTGTACCTCAGTACCTCGAGCGCCCGCCGCCGCCCTAGCTCCTACGTGACGTCACCACCTCACGCACCGTCAGTGCCAGTGTGTGCGCGTGTGTCTGTCTGTTAAGCATACAGCACGCTTTACTCACGAAATCATCTCAAGATACTGCGAGTACCCTCCGTGTCTACGAGCGAAACCAGCTATCAGGCCACCTACGAGTGCTTGTATAAACGAGTCTGAGTGAGTGCGTAAGGAAAGGTACCTTATCTGTAAGTACAAGATCTTGTCATTGTTTATTGTGTCTGTGTTGATCTGAGGGATCAACCACAGTTCTCACCTTCTTATACCTGTCGCAGGTTATAGGTGAATCGACGGTGTATGCGTGTTTATCTGTGTGGTATCACTGCATTTCACTCGTCTGTGAATGTGAGCTTCACATACACCACACATTTAGTTATTGTGTGATTATTATTGTGTTTATTGCATATCATCATTACCGAGTATCCGGTTGGAACTCTTGTGATCCCTTTGCATACCGGCAGTTAGGTTGCCGTGTTAGTGATTGGCTGTCAACTGTGTTAAGTTAGGTGTTTCTCCACGAGTGGATACGAGTCGATTAGCCAGACGTCAAGAGTCTCGCTAATGCAACCATAGCTTTGCTGACGCCAATCGAAAGTAAATCAAGCACCCTGTGTATTAGTGGTTAAGTTAGTAAATAAACTACTGTTAAGCTTTATGCAGTGTTTCCGTTGAACCACTTCTGAATACTGCCAATATTACTCCAGCCTTCAGCTCTAGGTGTCTTCAACACCGAGTTGCCTGTAAGTCACTAAACTATAAATTTGATGAGGACCCTAGGAGTCCCTTAAAGTGTTACATCATTGAGGAGATTCCAACGACCAATGTGGAGCAGGACCAGGTGAGGCTAGTCTGAGAAGAGACCCACAAGGACTCTAACTCGACCTTGCTCCCAGGCCCTGTACGGTTGCTCTCGTATTTTCTATTTTGCTAATTCCGACAGCTTCGTGAAGCGTCTGCCACATGTACATTGGCGACGTACGCATTGCAGTCGTGACAGCAAAAAAAAAGAAAAACCTCCACACTCTGTCTTTAGATTTGACGTGTGGCCCCTGGCTCTTCAGTCTTCTTTCCCAGTCTGTCCTCTGTTGTTCCTAGAGGACACCGTTGCCCAGTTTCTGTCGGCAGCTTCAACCAGTTGCCGTCATATATCGAACTAGCTGGTGCTCCAGTGGGAGAGGGTTTGTTCCAGGACCTCTCGGATGGGCCGTGTCAAGGCTAGGGCCTTGTTAGGCCTTTGGGGGCCAGTTTCTACGTCGGCGAGTTCCCTGAGGCCTTTATCGTCTGGTTGGTGCGGTGTTTGCTCTATGCGACGGTTGGCTTCTCAGGGTTTGTGTCGGCCCTTTTGCAGGTCGCCCCGTTGATGGGATGTCCGTGGTATCCCACCCTTTGGGTGGGGGGTAGCACTAACCGAGCAGGAGTGCTAATTGCATGAAGTGTTGCTTGTTTGGTTTCTTTCTAGGGAAGTCATTTTGATCTTTTAGGAAGCAGATTGCACAGTTTAACCAGACAGTGGTCTGTTTTGATTCATTTACCTTTCTGGGTCCTTCCCTGGTTGATGGCAATTATGACATACTTTAAATGTAAAATCCTCATAGGTCATTGCTTCCTGCGCTTCTCTGAAGGGGCCAGGTTCTGGTTCATGGTTCCCAGTAGGCAAAGGACTCCTTTGACTGATGACCCCAAACTAATAAAGCACTATACCAGTTCAGATAGCTTCAGGAAGCCTCCAGGGCTTACCCAGAAAATGGAGTTTCATTACATTCAATGCTGGTTCTTTTAGTGTAGCCATAGTAAGGTGAAGAAATGTTGATGACACATTATGATGCAATAATTTGCAAGTTAACATTTATAATACAATACTATAGATCTTCATCACTAATATCTTCCAGGTCCATAAAAGTCCTTTAAATCTTGCATGACATCAATGGTTCCTAGCATGAGCATCAGAAATTTAATGGCAATGCACCCATCATGGTGCCAATTATTTTTCCAAGGCCCAGGAAAGAAATTAAGGCTTTCAGAATTTTCTCCAATATGCTAAATGATTGCCAGACATCTCTAGTGTCTAATTCATTGTGCTCCAGTAGAATAATATTGACATAGAATCTTTAGGACATTTGAATATTACAGGGCACATCTAGTCTTCCACAAATGATTGTGGCATCTGCCCCTATCACTTGACGGTGATGGGAGCAGTTTAAGAGTTAATTTATTACCTGGTTTTAGAATTCACTTAAGCAATTTCTTTAGATTTCACAATAACCTTTTTCTAAGAGTAGACACTAACTGACACATGTTGTTTTCTGGGGCTTGACTAGTATGAAGAGAAATAGATGGGCTTTGAAATTCTTTGCATAACAAAATAACTTGTGTAATAGTGGCTTGACTTTATTATAATCAACTTGGCCTGATTGACTTTTAATTTAAAACTTGTGTAGTCAGAATATAGAGACCTTATATAAATTGGTGTGTTTAGTCCCACTGATGGTGGTTGCTGTGTCTTAACAACAACTGGTATAGGGATGTGGCACCCCAACTCCCACCATTTTTGGTGCAATCAGCCTCGCTCCCCCTTGCATTTTGAAGATGCATTTGGATGTGATGACCTCACTGCTCACCACTATGTGGTGCAATCAGTCTCGCACCCCCTGCATTATAGAAATGTGGCAGCCCCAGCACTGGTCACATTCAGGGTGTGCGTCCTGACTCACTTCATTCCTCTTTCCACTGCGTGGCGGTCGACGCTGCCTCCTTCCTGTAATTTTATTGGATGTTCGGGCATCTGAAGGTGGACCACTTCGCGTCGGCGTGGTCCTGGCGTCTTCCGTTATACGTGGGGGCTGTTTCCCGAATGCGAGGTCGTCGCGGTGGATGCTTTTCAGCAGGACTGGTCGAGGTGGGGGTTTCTTTACCTTTATCGCCCAGTCCAGCTGTTGCTCCGGGTGCCTGCTCAGCTCAAATCCTATCAGGAGGGAGTGATTCTCCTGGCCTCATGGTGGCCAGCCCAACTTTGGTTACAGGTGCTGCTTTCTCGGTGTCCGAACCCAAGAGTTTTCTGCGACTCCGCCTCTTTCAGCAGGTCGGTCCGCTGAGGTACCTCACTGGTTTGACTTACTCTTTAGCTCTTCGTGTCTGGAGTTTTTGACGCGGATGTATCACCATTTATATGCTGATCAGGTGGCTTCTTTGATGGTGTCTCACCTGCGGTCTTCCTCTCAGTGACAGTATGAAGTCTCCTGGCAGTTTTTCCACCATTTTCCTTTCATTTATAGGGTCTCGTCGGTGTCGGTTAGGGTTGTTTTGTACTTTCTTAGGTTTTTTCAGGACCGGCATCTTATGCTGAATGCTGTTGCTTCTTATCATGCGGCATTGACGAAGCCACTCCAGCTTGCGTTTAGGGTGGATGTCACTTCCGCTCCATTCTGCAAGCTCTCTCATACATTTTTCACCTCTGGCCTGCTTATGCACCACCTAAGCCTTCTTGGTCTTTGGACCAGGTGGACCTTTCATTTCTCTCCTCTACCCAATTTGTGGTGGCCTCTTCAGTCCGGGATTGTTTTCTGAAAGCCTCGTTTTTGTTGGCTTTAGCCTCTGGGGGTCAGGTTGGGGAGCTTCTCCGGCACAGATGTTTCTGCTCCTTTGGTCCTGGGGGTCGTTTTGTTCATTTGCTGCCCTCTACTTCTTTTCTGGCGAAGAATGAGATGGCTGGTTTCCGGAGGGGTCCGTGGGTTATTGATGCTTGGTTGGTTAGGCCGGAGGTGCATCATGTGTTGTGTCCAGTTGCCGTTACCTGTGGGCCACTGCCTCAGTGGCTGTGGACGCGCTTTGGGTTGACCTGGTTTCCCCTTCTTCCCTGTTCCAGGGTTCGGGTGTTACAGATCATCTCCAGGGCACTTGGGGTCCACAGCCTGCAGTCTATCCTCATGCCCATGACATTCGTATGTTGCTGCATTGGCTGACATCTTTGGTGTCATGTCTGGGGCTGTCTTTCGGGCACTTGGTTTTTAGAGGTCGTGCGGTTGCAGCCTGTTGTCTCAACTTCGCGTAGCGGAGTTGTTGGCGACCGCCTCCCGGGTTAGTCCCTCTTGTATTGTCTTTGGGTAAGTAGCTCCGGGGAGCCGACAGGGCTCCCCCCAGAAAACCAGTGTTGAATGTAATGAAATGCCATTTGCTGGGTGAGACCTGGAGGCTCCCCAGCAACCCTCCCTCTCTCCAGTCAGTGGTTTTTTGCGTATTTTGACATCCAGCCTCAGAACTGGGTTTGGATAGCTGGTGTGGGGGTCTGGGGCTCCCCCTTTTCCCTCCTGAGGAGGGGGAAGCTGCACAGACGGTGGTGCGGTGATGTTATACTTGTTTGCTTGTTTTCACTTGGGGAGTTCTGTCCACTAGTTCGGCTTTTGGAAGCAATATTTTAACCAGAATAGGGGGTATGTTTTGGAGCGCTTACCTTTCTGGATGCCTGACCTGATCAATGGCAGACACACGGGGGTTTCTATATGCCATTGCTTCTCATGCCTCTGAGGGAGCCAGGATCTGGCTCATGGTCCCCAGTAGGCCTAGAACTCCATGTGCATTGACTGATGCCAGGGTCTAAATACTTTCATATTGGCCCGGTTATCTCCGGGGATATTCCGGGTCTCACTCAGGAAATGGAGTTTCATTACATTCAACGCTGTTTTTTTGGCTGTGTATCATTAAGTCTTTTGAACTGACATCAGTCAAATTAGTTTTGAGGAGATAATTTTAATTACAATAATAATTATTTGTTTCTAACATGCGCTTCATTTTCTTGTGAGTTTGTTGTACTCTGTCAGACTTCTTGATGTATTGTGTGCCAGACTTCTTGATGTATTGTGTGCCAGACTTCTTGATGTATTGTGTGCCAGACTTCTTGATGTATTGTGTGCCAGACTTCTTGATGTATTGTGTGCCAGACTTCTTGAAGTACTGTATGTCAGACTTCTTAATTTGTGGTAGTCAGCTGTAGTTAAAAATAATCTAAAATAGTGATTTTTTGTTTTACCGTTATGAACAATTTTGTAATATAGTACTCTATATCCTGATATATAACTGGGGTACCTGTTTTGAAACTTGAAAGGAAACTAACCATTCACAATTTGTATTTAGTTCAATGACAATTTTGATGTAATGTTTTCATGGTTCAAATGTTGTAACGGGTTGAATAACATTCAATATTGGCAGCTTATTTGGAGTTATATTACAAGCATGTAAGTTTGCATGCCACATTGATTCTTCCCGTATCTACAAGTGTGGTATAATGCCTAATTTGGTTGCATTTTCAGTAACAACATATGCAAACTAATCTATCTTGTTTTAATACAAAATTCTTTGCAGTAGTTACATTTAGTAGGTCTGTGCAAGAAGGTGATACAATATGCTCTCATGGATACTGATTGTATTGAACTAGTCGCTGGGTTCCTGAGTCTTAAGGCAAAAGATTATCCTAATACACAGGATATTGTTTCAAATTTCCGGCCAAATTATAAAAGTTTCAGCAATGTTGCTGTATTTGTTCAAGTTCAAGTATGTTTATTGAGACAAGAAAAAAAAATACATCTCAAAGGGATAGAGTAGCTTAGGCTATTTCTACCCCCCTTTTGCTGTATTTATTGTATGTTAAATATGTGAGTGTTGTGAGAGGGCAGTGTGAGTATTCCATGAGAGTAAATTGTTTTTGCCATTAAGAAAGTAGAGTCAGGTAAGTCGTCGTAAATTGTTTTTGTGTTTGCCGCCACTATTTATTATTTCAGTTACTGTGATTCCTTTTTCTTTTTTCAGAATGGGGTAAGTTTGGAGTCACACCCACATAAATAGGATTTAAGTGCCTGAACCATCTCAGTCCTGTTAAGATAATTGATCTGTCTTCACGCTGATAATGCAAAAGAACAAATTATCTTTCATATTCAAATTGGTGTTAAGCATTATTAACTGCTTGTTTGAAAATCCCATTCTTCAGTTAAATTTTTTTTTCAGTTTCATTTGTTATGTCCAATTTCTAATTGTTTAAGTTGAATATTTTATACATTTGACATTACCAGCACTTAATCTTTTCATACCTGTTTTCAAGAAATTCTTTGAACAGAAGGCTCAGTGCACTATTATCTCATATAACATCAAGCTTGGCATATCATATTATTTTGTCAAAATCAGCTATTGTATGTATTTAATGGGAAATTTCAAAGTTGATAATACTTTGTGAAATATTTGCTTTTGTTTTGTACATGGGGCGAGTTCTGTTTGCACTGTGTATGGTAAATATATTTGTTGTAAATAGACATGAAACATCACTAATAGTTGAGATAGCATATTTGTAATATGAAATAGATTTTTAAGTAGACATTTACAATTTACTAAGGAATTAATGCACATGAGAGGATAACAAATCCAATGCATTATATACATAATTTGTTAGATTTTCTTATTGTTGTCCTTCATTCTCTAAAAAAAAAATCATATCCAGAATCCCAGCACTAAATAAAATTGGCAAAACTAAAGATGCACTGAAATATGGAATAAATAATTTTTTTTAGTTTTTCACTAATCTAAGCAGGCATTAAACTTCTTAATACCGCATTTCCAAAGTATGTAGTAACACACACATTTCTGTGGCGAGCCCCTACGGCTCCCTGGAGCTTATCGGGCTAATGTGTTTTATATTAGACCGGGACATTAGTTATGGAGTTCAGACCTACCAGGGACCATGAGCTAGAACCTGGCCTCTTCAGAGAGTCGCTTCGACTTTGGCTCCGTCTGCGCTCCCTGGTCCTCCCCCCTGTTGTTCATCCTGCACCTTCACCCCTGTGTCCAGCTCCCAAACGTCTGAGGGTTTCGGATTCGGCACAGGGTTTCGTTGGTAATGAGACTCGGACGGCTTTGGGGGCTGCCCCATTCGGGTCGGAAACGGAGGCATTTGAGCCGGTTCCTCCTATCCAGGCTTCTGGGTCCCACCAGCAGGCGCCCCCTTCTTGTCTGCCTTTCCCCTGGACTCTGCCTTTTTTTTCAGAGGTAGAGGGTTTGAAGGACAGCACTGCCCCGGGTACTGGCGTGTGGAATCTCAAGGCTGGAGAGGAGTCGACCTGGAGGCCTTGGGCCCCCTTTGACCCCGCTTGGGTGCTTTTGCCTTCCTTGCGTGGTTTATTGTTGCAGGGGGAGGGGGTTTTCTTACCCCCCTTCCTTGTACGAGTATGATTTGGGTTCGGTTCCGGGCCCGGGCCCCGTCTTTCCGGAGGTTTTCTCCTTCTTGTATCTCTGCGAAGGAGGTTCGGGAGGCTCTTGCTGAATACCTCCTGCGAGACCCGGTTTGTGCCTCTGTCATGGATCCGTTCTCATTTGAGTTCGGTTATTCTTACCCGTTTTGGGTGCATTTGGAGGTTCCGGAGTCTTCCTGACTGGCAGACTGCCCATTCTTTTCGTTGGGGGCGTGGCATAGGTTCTGTCGGACCCGCGCGCTTGATTGGCGTGAAATTTCTACCATTCTGCAGGTTTACCTGGGGGGGGGGCGAGTTTGAGCACCTTAATGCGTGCTTGTTCGCCACCGTGCTTTCTCAGGATGTTGGCTTTTTGCAGCTTCACATGCAGGTTCCTTCTCTTTCGGCATCGTTGGTTGCGGAGGATTTGCGCGCCCATGGGTATTTGGCTTTGGTCTTACGTTTCTTTTCCCTTCTCCAGCCGTCTACTGCCTGGCTTGAGGAGGATGTGGAGGTGTTGAGTGCTGGGCCTTCGTCTGGGGCACTGACTTCGACAGCTAGGGTGTTGGCTTCACTGTTGAAGCTCTTTGCGCTTATCCTGAAGGAGGCAGTGTCTCTGTTTCTTGCTTCTCGCCTTGCGTGCCGTCAGGCTGTGCTCGTCCTCTCTTTAGAATCCGCCTGGGCCCTAGCTCTTAGGTTTTCATCTCCATTTTGTCCATTGCTGTTTGCAGAGGCTGCGGTCTCACTGTTTCTGCAAGCGGCTTTGTCTAGTTGGCGTCCTGTGTCGGACTTGTTGGTTCTCCAGGGCGGTCATTCTCGGCCGTCTCAGAGTGGTCGTGCCAGGGTTCGGGGTTCCGCTGGTCGAGGTGGGTCATTGGTGCCAGTTTCTGAGCCGACATTGCCTTCGGTGCCGGCGTCGTCTGGTCGGCACAGTGATCGCTCTGTTCGGCTCTTAGTTTCCTGTAAGGGGCGTCGGCCCTTTCGCGGATCACCCCATTGATGGGGCGATGGAGGGAGGCTCGCTCTGTTTGCCCACGCTTGGTCCCACAATTTGTGGGCCTTTTCAGTCGTGTCATCCAGCCTGCGGTAGCGTTGAGTTGCTCCTCCTCTTTTAGGGGTTCAGGGCTGGCAGGGCAGGCTTCTTCTCCTGCGCTTCGCCAAGTCATCTTGGAGTGGGTGTTCTTGGGCGTGGTCGAAACGACCCCGTCCCTTAGTTGGGTTTCCCGCCTGTTTCCAGTGCCGAAACGGGACTGTGCGGATCTGAGGTTCATTCTGGACTTGTCCCGTCTGAACCCCTGGACTCCTTGCCCTCCTTTTGGATGACTACTCTGTCTCAGGTCTGGCTGCTGTTGGAGCCGGGTACCTGGATGGTGTCCTCTGGACCTCAAGGACGCTTATTGGCATGTTCCTATTCATCCGGGGTTCAGGGTGGGACGTCATGCTTACGGCTTTCGTTGCCTCCCTTTTGGCTTGAATCTGGCACCTTGCGTTTTCACGTGTCTTACCCGAGTTGTGGTGACCTGTCTGTGTCTGCTAGGGATTCAGGTTTTGGCCTACCTCGATGACTGGCTGGTGTGGGCTCCCAGTCGGTCCACTTGTCTGCTCACCAGGGATGTGGTTCTTTCCCAGCTCGCCAGGTTCGGGTTCCTAGTGAACTGGAGGAAGTCCCATCTGGTTCTGTCCCAGGTTCGGACCTGGCTGGGTCTTGTTTTGGATTCTTGGACTGCTTTCTTGTCTCTCCCTCCAGAGGCATTGCTGCTTATGCGGTCCTGCCTTCAGCTGTTTCTGAGGGGGTCCTGGGTCATTCGGCAGTTGCTCGAGCAGTTGTGTGGGAGTCTGAACTTCGCCATGCTGGTCTACCCGCTAGGTCGGGTTTGTCTTCGGCGTCTGTTTTGGTTCCTTAAAGGACGCCCCTTCCGCCTCCCTCGCAGTCATTGGGTTCGTCCTCCAGGCCTTTGTGTCAGTTGCTGCATCGCCAGCTTCCTCTTTGGGATTTTTGGGGTTCAGTGCCTTGGCGCCTTCCCGAGCCTTTGCTCAATGTGTTCACGGATGCGTCATCTCTCGGCCTGGGCTTTGTGACCAGTGCACACCAGGCCGGCCAGGGACGAGGTCCATCCTTCTGTCGGGCTCACAGCACGGTTTGGGAGTTCGCGGCAGTCTGGTTTGCGTTTTGGAGGGTTCGGGTCACTCGGGGTTTGACAATTTGGCTCCATTCGGACTGTTCTTCAGTGGTTCATTGCCTGAACCGAGAGGTTTTCTCTTCGGTCCTTGCCTCTTTGGGGTGGGTCCCTTTGACCCACGACCCACTGAGAATCCTGCGTCTGCTAGATTCTCGGGGTTTGGCTCTCTGTGCGGTTCATATCTGGGGAGTGTCCAACGTCCTAGCGGACGACCTGTCTCTCTTCATTCCCTGTCCACGGAATGGACGGTCGACAACAACTAGTTTCGTTGGATCTGCCAGACGTACGAACTCCCGGACATGGACCTCTTCACGTTGGCATGGTCTCAGCGTCTCGCAGTTTATGTGACGCCCTTCCCCGACTGCGAGGCGTTCGCAGTGGATGCCTTTCAGCAGGACTGGTCAAGGTGGGGTTACTTGTACCTCTTCCCCCCGATCCAGCTGTTGCTTCAGGTTCTGGCTCGGTTGGAGACCTTCCCAGGGAAAGTAGTCCTTGTGGCCCCTTGATGGCCAGCCCAGCCCAGCCTTGGTTTCTGGCGCTGCTTGCTCGGTGTCCGTACCTGGGGCGTTTCCCACGGCTCCGCCTCTTTCAGCAGGTCGGACCGGTCCGGTATGTGGCTGATTCGGCCTTCTCTGCTCTTCGCGTCTGGTCTTTTTGACGCAGGTGTATCACCATCTCTATGGTGATCAGGTGGCTTTGTTGATGGTGTCCCACCTGAGAGCTTCGTCTTGGCGACAGTATGAAGTATCCTGGCATTCTTTTTGGCATTTTCTTGCTCTTCGTAAGTTGTCTTCTCTTGCGGATCGGGTTGTCTTGTCCTTTCTTTCTTGGCATTTTCAGGACCGTCATTTGATGCCTAATACTGTCGCCTCGTATCGTGTGGCGCTGGCGGAACCACTCCAGCTTGCATTCGGGGTGGACTTCACATCCGCCCTGGTCAATGGCAGATAAGGGAAAAAAACCCAACCACAGGGAGGTTTTCCAGAGCCATTGCTCCTGGAAACCTCTCTGAAGGGGCCAGGTTCCGGCTCATGGTCCGTGATAGATCTGAACTCCATAGATGATGTCCCGGTCTAATATAAAACACATTAACCTGATAAGCTCCAGGGAGCCTCCGGAGCTCACTAAAAAAATTGTGTTTCATCACATTCAACGTTGTTTTTTTTTTTATTCATGAAAGGGTCAAAATTGAGGTGCACTTTAAAATAGAAATCCAGTTTTCAGGACAGTTGTTTACATGAATTTAAATACTATCCCTCACCAAGGAACACCACACGAATGATCATCTCATCTCTTATTGATCATATAATTAGATTAAGAAAGGTAGTTCTTATTTTTATATTAATAAGCTATTTCTTCAATAATTTGCATTGCTTGCTTAAGGGGTGAGAATTCTTTGAAGCATATGAATGTTTTGTTCTGCCTATGCTTTCTGGTGGATTTTTCCCAGTCGTAGACAATGGATGGCCCTCGGAGGCGGCACGGTGTGTTGGGCTAAGGTCCAGTGGTACTAGAGTTAATTTTGACGAGCTATTGGGGACCCACCTGAGAAGGACATTTCATTACATTCAACACTTGATTTATCTTAATACAGTATGTAAGGTAAGAGATATTGAGAAATATAAAGGAAAGGAGGGAGGTAGGGATGGATTGAATAAAGAGAGAGGGATGATGGAAGGCGGGCATGGGTGAGGATTTGGGTGACACAAAAAAAGAAGGATGGAAGGAAAAATAAGGTGAAAGGTTGGTAGGTAGTGAATGGGGGTGGGGGGGTGGAGTAAGAGTGAGCAAGCCAACAGTTGTAGAGGCTAGGAGGTTTAACAAACTGCTGCAGGGGAAGATTCACTGCCATAAAATTTAGCATGCTAGGAAAGTTGGGTGGATAGACTCAAAGAAAGATGCAAAATAGATAGGAATGATGTGTGACCTTGAGATAGGCAGTTGCCACTTCACCATTTAAGAGAGTTGGTGCCTCATAATTTTATGATTGTTAAAGAGGCAAAAGAAGGATTGTCTATTTTTCAGATATATTAACTAATTCATTATCAAGTCACTGTGTAAGCATTTGAAATCATGAGACATAATATAAATTGTTTTGCCTAAGAATACAAAACAGATTGTAACTTTTTCCTCTTGTTCGTCACCAAAACATTACATTTCTTGTTCAGTAAAGGAGGAACCTGTAGGCAGTGATTTTTAGGGGCAATATATTAAGCCATGGAAAACATGTGTAAATAGTACTTTTGAATGTGAATGTACTGTATTATAAATATGAAGTTTTTCAAGAGATGCCTCAACTTCAGGGTTACCATAAATTCTGAGTCCAAATACTGGTATTTCATGTTTGGAATATGCAAAAAACTCAACATTGAATGTAATGAAATGCCTTTTATCTAGATGAGCCCTGGTGGCTTCCTGAAGCTGTTTCACTGAGATGGCTCTCAATTACTAGATCACATCAGCTGCAGAGTTACGTTTGGCCTATGGGGGACCAGAGCCAGAATCTAACCCCCTCACAAGTGCAGAGAACAGATGGCACTCTGCCACCCCACCAGGAAGGCATGCAGAAATCGAACCAAAACAGACCATTGTTGGGTTCAAACAGGCCAAACAAACTCTCCAAACAATGTAAACAAACAATTGAATTTCTTGAAACTAACGTGAAAGAGGGGACAGAGGTCCAAGTTCCCCCCCAACCCTCCAAGCCAATTCTTGAACAAATGTGATGATGACGTCCACTAACTGACGATCCTGGAAGGAAGGGAGGAAATCAGGGAATCAGTGAGGTTCATCCAGAAAGAGAGATTTCATTACATTCAACGCTGGGTGTTACGTGGAGCCTCTTTATGGCTTCCTGAAGCTAATTACCCACAGAGACTAAAAAAAAATTATTCGCCAGAGAGGATGAGAAGAAATGGCAGTTAACCAAAACAAAGAAGAGAAACTCAGTCAAAAGAGATGACCCAAGGCATGATGAGGCCTGGGAACATTAAATACTGGGCCACCAAGATCCTGTTAAACTGCCAAAAATCCCCATGCTCGAATATAAGCCCAGGGCATATTAGTGAAGATGACTGCAAGAAAACCTAATTTCAAATGTCTTAGGCATAAGCTATTCAATCTCTTTGAACCAAGCAGTGGTCTCTTTGATTCACTGACATTCTGGATGCTTTCCCAGTGGAGTGGAGTGTCACCTGTTCTCTCTCTGCCTCTGTAAGGGGATCAGGTTCTGGTTTTAGTCCTCGGCACGCTAATTAGAACTCCGTGGCTGATGTGGTCTAGTAGTCGGGAGTCATCTTGGCAAGATAGTTTCAGGAAACGACAAGGGGCTTCCCCAGAAACTCACCCTATACTTGCCTTATACTTGAGCAAATACGGTATTGAAGAACCCTACTTGACGGGTATGCCATGGCACACACAAATTGTATAAAACATATGCTTTCTCTAGAGTGATGGTGGTAGCTTTGTTGTGTAGGTTACTGCTTTTAGTTACTGTATTTGGAAAGGTAAGTGCACAATATTGTTTATGTACTGTGTTGAGAATGTCTGTAGTCACTTAATTAAATACAGTACTGTATATATATCAAATTACAAATATAATACAAAAATAATATGCCAGTACTGAAGTCTCAATGTATTGATAATACAAGTCCAACCATATAACAAAGATGACCTTTGAAGAGAGGGTGCCAAATGTCTGGATTGAAAGTAAACCACTACTCCCATGTGGAAAGTGACAGTAGACTGTTGGCTTGTTTGAACCACCCAATATAAAGTGCAGCTAAATTCATAGTAAGCTATGTTGGGAACATCATGCTGCACTTAATGAGGATTTAAATCTTCAAAATATCTTCACACCTACAAGTATTGTGAAACCTTCCAGCTAGTCTGTAAGGTTTCAGACTTTACACAAGTAATAATACAGAAGCACAAGTTCTCGGACTCCAATTTAGCTCGCAGTGAAATTGCTAGCACTAACGTGTGTGTACTTTGTTGATGTTTGCCTGAATTTTGAATGAAAGCAACTAGCAGCAATGCTTTCTTCTTATATCTTGCATGTGTTATTCAGCATATGTTTGCAACGCTTTCTGCATGCTTGTCTTCATTTAACCATTCTGATTTTGTTTTTTTTAAACAGTAATTGATTTATAGTTTTCAGCAATTTGATGACACTACTTTTTGTTGGGGTGATCCAGGAATTTCTCTGGTGTTCAGATTGTGTATACAGTTTGCTGCAGGACTGATTTGTTGTCATAATGCTAATACATATTGACAGTGCCACATTTTTTTCATCGCTATTCATTTTACAGACGGTTTTGTATATTACTGTAATATTTGTAATTTTGTATATTACTAAACTTTGTATAGTTTGCTGTGTGTTGGAATATTCTTCCTGTTTACTGTTGCATGATCAGATGTTGTGTGTGGATTTTCAAGTTACTGGTTATATAGCAGCATGCAAATTGTATCATCGATTGGTTAATTTCTCTTATTTGAAAATAATTATTTGTATACAGTATACTGTAGCCCCATTAATTGCCTGTAAAGCTCATCCAGTAGTTTAAGGGTATGGAATATGGCAATAATCTACTTGAAATATAACAAAAGGTAAGCATTTTTACTTTGACATGATTACCAGCTAGATAAAGTCAGCACCAGCACCTAGCACCTAGTCCTTGCTGCAGTATTTGTCAGAAGGGGTATTTAGTGTTGTTGGTACAACAGTGGAAGCTTTCAAAGGAGAATTGGACAAGTTTCTGCTATGTGGATCTCCGAGCTCTGAAAACAATTAGCCTAACAGATCAGGAAATCGCCAGGAAAGGTTGGTCACAGGCCAAGCCGCAGGAATAGAACTCTCATAATCATCAACAGGTAATGTGTACAGTGTTTCTGACACAAATGTACCAATAATTAGGTATCCCCTACTAGGAATACTTAATGGTTTTTGTGTTTTTTTTTTCCCCATGAAATACCTGAAGAATGCGTTTGCAAAT
This sequence comes from Procambarus virginalis, assembly GCA_020271785.1. Lineage (NCBI taxonomy): Eukaryota > Metazoa > Arthropoda > Malacostraca > Decapoda > Cambaridae > Procambarus > Procambarus virginalis. Next base: position 35,808,132 of record WNGS01042707.1, read on the forward strand.
TCGCATGAAACTGTCGCCATTTGTGCATGATGGTACAAGTAAGGTACGTATTTATTATTATTGGGCCACATATCTCCTTGGTGGCACATCTTATAACTTATAATACATTATCTGTGGGTGACAGCATGAGATGACCCTTATAATATCTTCAAAACAAATAAGAATAGCTACATAGAAACATACAGTAGCGTACGTACGATTGTTGAAACATATACAATACACACATTTCCTGTGCTAAGGAATACTCCCAGTAGTCACAGTTGAAATTGTTATTATATATATATGTAGTTATTATGCAGGTATTATATAATATACCAGTGTTCTTCCAACATGTTTCCTATGATCCTGTGTAATGATATTACTGTACTTGCACTCCCAACCCTTTTCTTAAACTTGATCTCAAAATTTGACATGTAATTAAAAAAAAGCTAATTTAAGGCACTTCACTTGCTAATCAAGGCATAATTCCTTATCCTTATCCTGATCCCTTCCCAATGCTATACAGGTATAGTCATAATGGCTTGGTGCTTCTCCTGATAATTCCCTTCCCTTGCTAATTAGGGCATACTGTACTAATTTAAAAGTATTCTTTACAATTAATGAAATATTCAGTACAGTAAATACAATTCAAAATTCCTGTGTTCAGTGTGACTAGAGCAGAGTGGACAATTCAACTTCACAACCTGTAAATGGAAGCAATTTTTGTTACTTTTAGTATTTTAACAAACATGCTTTAAAAATACTTGTAATGGTGTTATAATAGGAATTTACTGATGCATATGTAGGAAATAAATGAAAATTTGTGTTACCCGTATTTGGTATAAACGAGTGTCCTTTACTGCCGAATTGCAGGCACCGCTCCTGTGCCAGGTAAGTCCACTACGGGCTCGCCATAGCCCGTGCTACTTGCCCCGCTCCTGTGCCAGGTAAGTTACGGGCCCACCATAGCCCGTGCTACTTGGAACTTGTTCTGAGTAGCTGAATCTATAACAACAACATGCCGAATTGTTCCAAGACTTCACAAATAATGGGGTTAACTCCCAGTAACTCATCATTTAAGAGGGTGGAGAACCAGAAATTTCCATAACTGGTTAATGGGGGTTCTACAGTAGTAGTAAAAATCATAATTTTTGTTTACTAATGATGCAACTTTGTGTATCACAACTAAACACTATTATGATATCCTTACCAACATGTATAAGTGCAGAATTAAAGAAGCTTTACCAATGGCTTGCAGCCAACAGTCTTCCTTAATTAAGTGGGAATCACTTCCTAGATAGCAATTTAGCAGTTAATGGGGAACCGTAACTAGTTTCCTTAGCCGTTTCTCAGTGTACTATACGTGTTAATGAGCAATTGAGCTGGCAGTATTACATGGCCATCTTTACTAGTTTATATACTAGTTTAGAAGATTTTGCTAGTTAAAGAGATTATGTTTTGGGGATTATGATAGTTTAGGGTTAATGCTTGGTTAGGGGATCATGCTAGTTTAGGGGATTATGTTAGGTTAGGGGTTTATGCTAGTTTAGGGGATTGTGCTAGTTTAGGGGATTATGCTAATTTAGGGTTAATGGTAGGTTAGGGGATCATGCTAGTTTAGGAAATTATGTTAGGTTAGGGGTTTATGTTAGGGGATTATGCTGGTTTAGGGTTAATGCTAGTTTAGGGAATTATGCTAGTTCATGGGATTTTACTAGTTTATGGTACTGTATTATGGTAGGTTAGTGTATTGTACTCTCATGTTAGCTTAGGATGGACTTATATTTGTTTAGTATTATGTTTTTTCTTATTAAGGATCTTACAACCACTTATCAACTTATAAAATTGTATTTCTTTAATTATCTAAGATGCTACTTATTGTACTTTTGTATATCCATTCTTTTATAATACGTTCTATTATATTATGCTTCAGTAACTTCATGCAGGCGTCTGCTGAGAAACTATAGTTGGACCTTTCTGTCACCTTGATTTACCCAATGTACTTACCCAGATATTGCATTCCTTCTAAGCTGAATAATTTATATTTAAGTGTAAAACAAAAATTGCTTTGATATTTATTTCATCTTGGGATCATGGGCTTGCCGTAGTGTGGTATGATAACCACTCACAACCATATCAGGTTGTATAATCATGCTCCCACAGTTTTATATGGCGTTTATCTAGTACATTATGGGTCTGTGCTCCGTATATGTAACTTTAATGGCACCCTGAATTTCAGTACTTGGAAATTCAGATTGCCTAATGCATAGTAATTTCAATACTCTGAAATAAGAAACTGCTTTGTTTTGTGTAACAAATGATTTCAGTTGATTAGGTTTGTGATAAGTTCCAGGTACTTCAGTGTGGCGGACCATGTGGTCTTTTCTTTCCACCTCCTTACCTTGAGGTTACCTTGAGGTGCTTCCGGGGCTTAGCGTCCCCGCGGCCCGGTCATCGACCAGGCCTCCTGGTTGCTGGACTGATCAACCAGGCTGTTGGACGCGGCTGCTCGCAGCCTGACGTATGAGTCACAGCCTGGTTGATCAGGTATACCTCATCCATATATATTAACTGTCATTGTCCCACTTATTCTCTAAGCTTTGGTTACACCTTGTCCCTTCTAATGCACTATTCTTTGAGTTTGACCTACTGTATCCATACCCTCAAGTCCTCTTTAAGGGGTGACCAGATGTAGTACCCATTTCCAAACATTTTAGTTCTCCTTGTATGTTCCAAACCCTAGTGAAGGTTCACCTGAAGCATCTTCAAATAAGGGTATTTCTACTTCTTGGTCCATCAAGTAATGGTAAGTACAGTAACTGGATGGGTGACTGCATGGATACTACCTTATATCCTTAACTTGGGGCACTTTGCCAAGCCATGGGCTTCATGTCCCGAATATGCTATACTCATCCTATTTCAGTACAATTTTTTTAATTTTCTTAAACTTCATAGAGTTTCTTAAATATGTACTGTATATGTTTTATTAACTATTAGTCCTTAATTTTTTACTTGATTAGTCTCTCATGATTTTGCTACACATACAATAATGTATTAATCGAACATCTAAACATGTTACTTTGCTTGACATTTACTCTTATAAAGTATATCTCATACTGTCCTAGCCATTTTCATCTACGCATCTACTCGACCATTAATTATTTTTCCATATTCCAAAGAAGTTGTCATAATTCTCACACTTCATAATTTTTTCCCTCCTCACTTTCATAAGTTTGTCTTTATTAAGAAAGTAACAGGCACAGTACTTAGTTACACTTAGTGATAAGTTTATGATAAGTTCCAGGTACTTAGGTATGGTGGAAACGAGGACCTTAAATGAAATATAGGGTACAGGACACAATCAAACTTGTTCATAGAAGGAAAGCAATGTGCAAAAGATGTGGGAATTATGATGCCTGGCAACCTGATATTTAGTGAACATAACTAAGCAAATATAGAGGCGGCCAGGAAAATGATAGGATGGATTATGAGAACATTCATTTCAGAGATCCCACAGCAATGCTAATACTATTTAAATCACTGGTGCTGGCCCGTCTTGAGTATTGCTAGGTACTCACTTTCCCCTTCAGAGCAGGAGAGATTTCTGAAATAGAGGGAATACAGAAAACCTATGGAGCATGCATAGACACGATAAAACATCCAAATTATAGGGACCATCTCAAAGGTCTCAAAATGGATGTCCTCTGGAAAGGAGACGAGAGAGGTATCAATAATATATACTTTACATGGAAGATACTGGAGGGCCAGGTCCCAAATCTGCATAGAATAACAACATACTCGAGTGAAAGATGTGGAAGGAAATGGAAAATAGAACCAGTGAGGAGTAGAGGAGCAGGCACAATCACAGAGCATTGTCTGAACATTAGAGGTCCATTGCAGTTCAGTGCCCTCCCAGCAAGCATTAGAAATATTGCCAGAACAGAAACGGATGTCTTCAAAAAGCATTTAGGCAAGTTCTTGCGAGAAGTGCCGGACCAACCTGGCTGTAGTGGATATGTGGGCCTGCAGGCCGCTCCAAGCAACAGCCTATTGGACCAAATTATCACAAGTCGAGCCTGGTCTCAGGCCAGATTTGGGAAGTAGAAGAAATCCCAGAACCCTCTTCAGGTATGTTCCAGGTAATTAAACTATCCCACCTGAAACCTGAAGACTAAGCATTACCAGTGCTTAACCCCTGGGTTGCACACCTATTAATTGCTGACATCCCTGTGGTGCTCAAAAAATAAATTATGAAAAAAAAATTATTATTTCTTTTGACATTGTTAATAAACATCCAGGAAACACAAAAATACAAATAACAAGTCTCTACATTGTACGATTTAGCCGTAATGGCATTGAGAATTGTTTTTTTGTAATTGAAATAAAGTGAGGTGCCACACAGGAATAACTTTGTCTACTTTCATTGTTTCTCACTTTATTTACAAAGTTTTTTCTTTCTGACAAAGTTGTTAAAAGTTCAGTGGCTGCTGGTCTGGCCGCCCTGCATGTTCACCCACTGGATGACGATGTTGCCAAATATGTCCTCATTTTTTTTACTAAGGCCGTAGAAAAAAAGTGAGGGACTCGGGATTTTTGTTCAAAATGGGGGATTGTTACTGGAGGCCTGAGGAAGGAACTGTGAGCTCCATGTAAGTGTAAGACTTTTAAATCTTATGCAGTTCCCTAAGACTTCATATGATAGGATGCACAGTCTGAGTATATTTAGCTACCCTATCATATGATAGGGTAGCATATTTAGGGGCCACTACAACTTCTCCGAGCCACTACGGCTGAACCACAAGAAGTAGAGACTTTTTACTTGGATTTTTGTGCTTCCTGGATGCTTAGTGTCAAGTGTGGAGTGTCAAAAGAAAAAGATTAAATATTGATTTGTTGTGCCCCACAGTAATGTCAGGTATTAACAGGTATGCAGCCCAGGGGTTAATATGCACAGATAAACACGTTATTGTACTGTGTATGTAATTTGCTGCGTTGGTAATTTTTTAGTATAATATTTTGTTTTAAGTTTTGCAGTAGAGTAGCATTTCTTCTTTTCTTATCTCCCAGAGTCTCCAGTCTGCTGCCACAATTCTCTTAAATGGAGCTGAACGCCTTCGCACATCTCAAGCAGAAATGGGTCGGCCAAATCGTGCAGTGCACGATTTTCATATCGAATTGCTGAGATTACGGCAAAACTGGCGGTTGAAAAAGTTTGGTAACAATATTATAGGGGACTTATCGTACCGTTCTGCTGGCTCAATGTTCAGACAAGTAAGTTCCTGAATTTGGTACAATACTTTTCTGGGAAGGGTTCCTGTTCAATGTCAGCACTGAGAGAGGCATTTCATTACATTCAATGCTGAATCAATTTCTTCTAGAGTTCAATGTAAAAAATCCAGATTACAGCACATTAATCAATAACTAGTTTAGATCAAATGTGGCAAATCCCCATTTGACTTGTACAGAGTCAAATTGGGAAACTTAAATATTTATTCATTTTTATCTTTATTATGTTCCATTTGCAAATACATTACTTAGTTTTACCCTAAAATCATCTTGTGCCTTGTGTATAAGGTTAAACCTTTAATATTATAAATAAAAATACTAAAAATCATTTGAATATACAGTGTAATTTAAATAGAAAAATACCATTGGGAAGTGGTGAATGCACCGTGGTGTAAGGAGAGTCGCAGCTCGGTGGGAGGTAGGATGCTTCCCACGTCTGCATAGTCATCGATCTTGTCTTTGATATCCATAGCACCAAATGAGAGAGAGCCAGTCTGGCAGTTAAATTTGTCAATAAAGTTGGTCAGTCATTATTGATCAGCAGCCTAAGCAATCATATCAGTCATCAGTTATCTTATAATTCAATCATCAGTAGCCAAGTCAGTTATCAGTCATCAATTCAGTCATCAATAGTCAGGCATGTTAGTCACTACAGTATTAATCAGTCAAGTCACATACACTTGGGTATGCATCATACACCTGCATCATGCTTTCAACTAAGTGGTACTAGCCTTCCCTGGAATGATTGTTTTGCCATTAGCCATTCCTTTGTTACTGTTGCTTTATATTCATCAAATACGCTTCCTGCTACAGTACCTGACATTGCATGTGCCCAAGCTTGTCATGATTTGTAACTGCTGCAGTCACCTTTATGATGAGATGTGTTGTGACTTATGACTGCTGCACTCACCACTATAATGGAGTTTGTTGTCACATGAACTTCCTCCAGGATGAAGTTGAATTAGACCTAGGCTTTATCTCTCTTGTCAAGACTACAGTATATCGCTCCAAACACTCAGGTCTAGTAGAACTCCCAAAGGCCTGAAAGCACCAGTATAAAGAGCTATTCTTTGTTTAGATCCAAACCCTATGTATATGATCAACACAAAATGTCCACCAGACAGTGTGACACAGTGGTTGCCAGAATCAGGTTGGGCTACCATTACATGTGGCAGGTGCCTACAGGTAACAAATCTCCTAATTCTGAGCATGTTAGGTGCGAACTATGTAAGCAGGAACTGGATCATGCTCTCTCTCGCTGCATTATTGAATGAGAAAATCAGTAGGAGCCATGAGGAGGATTCGATCCTAGGCTCAGGGTACTCCCAAGCATATGCCTCAGACCACTACACCATGACATGTCAAGAGTGTAGTGGGCTAAGGTGTGTAGTACTTGGGAGTACCCAAAGTATCGGTTCAGATTACCCTCATGGCTCCTATTGATTTTCTCATTGATACTTCACATTAATGTGATTTCTTTGTGCATTATTGAATGTCCAGTCATTATACACATCAAGCCTGCCAGCATGAGGTACCTGGAGCTTTGCAATTACTTGATTAACTCTAGTGTTCTTGGGGATATCCTCATAATGCACCCCAGGCTACTGATCCCATGGCTCTGTATGATTAACCATTGTGTAAGAGGGGGAATTTTAACACTATCGCGCACGCCACGTGAGCGCCGCAGACTTTGACGTCATGGGGCAAGCGTGCGGCGACGCCTAAATGTGTATACCCGTTTCAGTTTTCTCACCTTAATTCTCTACTATGTCATTCGTTTTAGTATCATTGTGTTCGCAATTAAATTCCCTGCAGATGTATATGCATATAATGTCCAAAAGCCTGGCGAGACTCCACACAGCAAAGCCTAAAGTCGGAAAAGTTACCCGTGAGCGCACAAAATCAGTAAAATGTGTATACTCGTTTCAGTTTTCTCACCTTAATTCTCATGCTACGTCGTTCGTTTAGGTATCATTGTGTTCGCAATTAAATTCCCTGCAGGTGTATATGCATATTGTTCAAAAGCCTGGCGAGACTCCCTGCAGCAAGCCTAAAATTACTCGTGAATGAGCACCAATTTACACACCACAACCTAATGTGTATACTCGTTCAGTTTGATAATATCAATTTTCATGTTACATCGCTCGTTTTGGTATCAAATTGTTCGCAATATAAATGCGTCATTTTAAAACTAGTCCCATAATAATAGCACAATAAATAGAATTTTAACAAATATTTTAAAATTTAAAATTTAGACCCAAAAGTATTTATAATCTTTCACATGTAATGACATCAAGTTTCGTGTTACATCTTTCATTTTGGTATCAAATTGTGCGCATTCTAAAGGTGCTTATTTTGAAACTATCTTGAGGTTGCTCGGATAAAAAATGAATTTTATACAAATATTTTTGTAGTGGACGCGAGTCCTGTCCACGGCTAGGACTCAAGAGAAAAAATGGACTTGATCGGTGTCCAAAGAGAGCGATAGTGTTAAGTATCACATAGCTAGCTTTTCACAGTGTAACCTTTCATATAGTTTAAAGTAGCTGTATAAGTGCAGATGTACCTAAATATAATGATAAAAAATGTGACTTGTGACTGCTGGAGTCACCACTATGGTGGATTGTGACTTGAGACTTTGGGTGGCTCTGCATAGATCCATTTGCTTTAACCATGAAACTTAAATAATAAGAGAACATTGTAGAGATTATTGTACTCCTATCATATTTCAGACTGGCATATTTGAGGTATCGAAAGCTGATGAAGCATCAGGACCCAGTGCCGTGGTTGGTCCAGGAGCAGCATCACCCGTGTCCCCAATACCTGCACGCGGCTTACAGTCATCACTGCGGGTCACTGTTCCAACAGAGCTGATGGGTTCTGCATACATTTTTGTGTGCATTAAAAAAGGTTGGTATTTTTGTGAATGATGAGCCTTGCCAGTAACATTTTCATTTCATTATCAATGCAAATAAAGCAAAACCGCTTTTTTGAACAAAATATCATCTTCAGGTGGCTGGAATGTAAGAATGTTCTTGCTCACAGTAATACCGTGACTGTTTCCCAGAGAAGTGGAGTAGACTTAGTCATTATAATTATCATTTCTGTACCACATTTTTAACTTTTATGGGACTAGGACTATCAGCTTGGATGAAATAAGGATGGTAATACAGTATTAGGAATCAGGACACCCACACAGTCATTCCTCAATCTTCCACAGTTCATATCCTTCCTCTGAGGGAAGTCTTGCTTTTAGTTTTGTGGTCTAGGTCTTTAGTGCTGTTCCCTTCATAATTTTATCTTAGTCTCATTTGCTCCTAGTTTTATTTTTGCCCTACCAATCTTTTTTTTATACCTTGTATTCTCATCATATTTTCATTTGATTGTTTTGTCTCATTCACTTTGTATTCATTAAAGCCACTTTATCGTAAACACATTCTATGATTCAGGTAAATTTTAATACACATTATTTGGCTGATGAATTAATATAATCTGACAGCTGTTATAGTTGAATAATGCAAAAATATATTTAGCATAATATATATTTACTCAAGTTAAAATATTTCCTAAAATGTTCTAAATATTTAAATTGAAGTGTTTACTTTCACTCTTTCAGAAATATTTTGTAACAAATTAACTCCTTTGCACTCTTCTTGCTAAACAATTAGTTTAACTCTTCTTTTCCTCAGATGAAGAAGACATTTGTTCAGCTCAGTTAACTAGCAATGATTTTGTAGCAGGGGACACCCCATGGCAACAGAAACTTGAGAAGGCTCAAAATGTGCTCTTTTGTAAAGAATTGTTCAGCCAGCTAGCGCGGGAGGCTGTGAAGCTTACTCCAGCGATACCTCACCTTGTTGTTGGTAACCAGATCACTGCCACTATTTTCCCCGGGATACATCTACTTGTGGGCTTATGTCACTCTGATGGGAAAAAGTAAGTACAGTATAGATTGATAAAGATTAAGCCACCCAAGAGGTGGCACGGACATGAATAGCCCGTAAAGTACAGTATTGTTGTTTGAGGATGCATATATTCATAATTAGAACATAAATACAGAAAATTATTGGCTTATTTCTGTATTGGGAAGTATTGTATTATGTATGAGAAACACAATAAGACAAATATGTATCTTTTCTTGATTTGCCTTCTAAGTGGAAGTCAAGCTAAGCTGTATGCTTCTAAGTTTCTAAGCCATATGCATTATTCATAACAACCTTTAGTGAAGGCTTTACAGTTTTTAAAAAAGTTAATATACTGTAATCATTCTTATGATTTCATAATTTAATTCCGAGATGTCAAGATAAGACTATGATAGTAAATAAAGTATGTCAAATATTATGTAAATAGGTGATTGAGTGAATGATAGATTGAAATAGATTTGCTTAAGGTTTTATTGCTTAGTATGATAAAAGTTAGTGTATGGAAGTTAAGATATGGTAGTGCAAAGGGAAGAAAATTTTGTGTATGAAAATAGTGGTCACTTATTAGTGCCTGCAGGGAAGTGAGGTCTGGCTCTTTATGCCCCGCTTTCTGGCCTTCTTGTACCTGTTGCATTAAAATTGAACTACGTATCCTATTTGTTAATTTTTTTTGTAGAATCTGACCTTAAAGTTGTGGATGGATTTGGCTTCCATAACTACTATTATCATTGCATTCCACTGGTTGATCACCCATTCAGGGTAGGAGTATTTCCTTATATTTCTTAAACTCATTTGCAATTTTAGTCCTACTTTTTCTTAATTTAAAGAGGCTGTCCTTGTCTAATTTGTCTATTCTCTATAGTATCTTATATATTGTGATCATATCCCTCCTGTTTCTTCTCTCCTCTAGGGTTGTGAGACTTAGCTCATTCAACCTAAACATGTAGTTTAATTCTCTCAGTTCTAGGACTAATCTAGTTGCAAACCTCAGCACTTTTTTTTTTAATTTTGTGTATTACAAGATGGGGAATTCAGGCCAATGTTGCATATTTCAAAATAGTATTGGTCTAATGTAGGCACTGTAGCTTCCCTTAAAAGAGTCCTTACTTAGATTTTTAAATGATGTTCTAATGTTTACCATTTTCCCATATGCTGTTGATGTTATCCTGTTTGTGCTTCTCTGTTCTTAGTGTTGGAATCACATCCACTCTCAAATCTTTTTCACTTTCTGATTCATGTAGTTCCTTACTGCTTATGGTGTAGATTCCTTCTAGTCTCCTCTCTTCCATTCCTGTTATCATTATCTTACACTTGTTGGAATTGAATTCTAGCAACCATTTATTTACCCACTCCTGAAGTTTGTCGGGGTCTTCCTGTAACTTCTGTTTTTACATTGCTTCATTAGCTTTGTGTTTCCTGCAGACGTTGGCCTGTACAAACTCACACCTTCAGGTAGGTCATTCATGTAAATCAGAAACTGGTGTCATAGGACCAAGCCTTCAGGGACCCCACTTGTCACATTCCTCTAACTCAAAACCTCCTCTCTGACTGTAACTTTGTTTTCTGTCCCTCAGGTAGTCCCTTGCATAGTTTAGTGTCTTTCAAGCTTTCCTGGATTTTTCCCAGTTTGTACACCAGCCTTTCATGAGGAATAATATCAAATGCATTTTTGATAATCTCAAAAAATAGTCTACCCAGCCTTCTTTTTTCCTTAGTAAACCTGTCATAGAACTAGATCATGTTAAACATGACTTTTGCTTCTAAATCTATGCTTTAGTTACAAAGTTTATCCTCTTCAGGTGCTCCACTATTCTTAGCTTGATTATGTGCTCCAGCACCTCATATAGAATGGAAGAGTGCTAGAAGGGAATTTGTACAAAGAGAGAAATGAGTCAGAAATTATGGGCTATTCATGCCCGTGCCACCTTTTGGGTGGCTTAATCTTTATCAATCAAGCTAGGAAAGGCAAGTGTCAGATATGGTTTGAAGAAAACAAAAGTTTTTTTCTAAACAAGTAGGTGCAGGGTGGGTACAGGAATAGCCAACGTTTGATTCATCAGCAAGCTTAGAGCGTTTCTTTCCTATAGCTCATTTTAAGCCTTTCCCCTGATAGGTTTCCTGGAACACCAATCAATTTAGAACTAAGTCCCTAATTACTGCTACATGAACAGGGGGTTAACAGTTAAGAATCAGTTCTTTGTCGACCTTCCCTGTCCAGGGTTCAAACCTGGCCGAAATCACTTGCTGGGCGAGTGGTGAGTGTGTTACCACTGTACCATAAACACAGTTGCAGAAGAGGTCAGATGGCTATGTAATATAATGATATTGCTTACCTACCCTTTGCATGGATGCAAGATGGTGGTGTGACATGAAAAATCCCAAATTAAGGAAGTTGAAATTAACTATCTGAGTTGGAATGAAATGATAAAGTAAAGAATGAAATTGCCAAGGCAGTGTGTAGAGTGCAAAATTATGTAAATTAAGATTGAAAAGAGTGTGCCAATATGATTAAGTCAATTTGAATGAATGGATGATGATGGAGAGCATGTATTTGAGGGCACGAGGAGTAGAGGAATGCCTAAAAAGATGAGCAGATATAGTGGATGAGTGCGAGGAAGTGATGGTTGGCTGAACAGCATGTGGTTTCTCCAACCTTTGTAATTGGAAAACAGGTAAGTGACGATAAAGAAGTATTTTAGCTATGGAGAATTTAGGGAATGTGCAATTAGCATAACATAGTGGTATATATAGTGATGTGTAATAAAAATTAATTACAGTACACTGTACAGTCCAGTATTCTTTCACAATAAGGATGACTACATGGATTAGTTTAACTTTAATGTACCTTATACAGATTAATGTGATTTCTGACTTCCAGTAATGTCCGCAGTAAGGTCACGGCTGGTCAAGGCCCTAATGTTGTTGGTGGACAAAACAGCACTATGGTTGGTGGTGGTGGCGGTGGTGGATTAGCCCCTGCAACTGTTGGAGGGGCTGGTCCCTCCAAATACAAACACGAGCATGATTTAGAACACTCACTTCACCAGCTACTACATCGTGTATATCATCACAGTTTTCAACACCCTCTTCCACACCCAGTATATGCTCCAATGGGCATGAGTAAACGTAGAAGGGCTGCCGGACCAGAAGGAATGGATAAAAATCTGGTTTGTATTTAAATTTTATTTGTTTCACTGTTATGCTTTATATTATTAGTGACAAAATTTGCAGATTTTCTAAAAGTAAGTAAAATGAACAATTTTATTTGTCTGGCCACTAATGACTTACAAAATACCTTACTTCAAAATAATGTTTTTGAGCATCTATATTATAGCATAGCTGTCATATATTGTTTTAAATTTATATTTGAAAGCTTATTTTTATAAATTAATGTTTTATCTTGAATTTCTTGAAGTGGTAGTGTTGTTATAATTATGACTAATCGTTGTACTTATAAATATTATTGATAAATCCTAATGTTATGTTTATGATTGCTCAATCTATATGCTTCATGTTCTCTTTTGATCCTTCATTGCCAGTTTGACAAAAATCTTGGACTGACTTGACATGTATGCTTTCTAATTTCTCAGAAGTGTCACCCCATGGCTTGCCTTCCTTCCTTACTTACTCCCGTGATAATCATCTGGGAGAGACCAAAATACTGTATTGTAATAATCTCTTCTCAATGTGTGGATTTGATGTTCAGTTGTGAAAAGTACTATAAGAAACCAGGTACTTAAATTTTTATATAGTACAGCATTTCTAACAAACAAAAATTGTCTTTTCAGTAATATTTACTGAAAATGGAGTAAAAATAATAGAAAATAGGTTTATATGAACTGTTCCATTAGCAAAATCCTTCTGCTATTTGTAGGTTTCTGTACTTTTCTTTTGTGGAGGGGGAGGAGTTTTCTCCTAATCCACACCAATTGAAACCCATTCAATCAGATACAAAAATCCATAGTTTATTTCATAATTTGTGAATACTGAATTTAAGTCTGACATTATTTTAATGATGTGCTTACTCTTCATAATTCACAGATGATCAGCTTGATGAAGGAGCAGACATTGTTGGAACAAATAATACGGCAAGTGCAACACAATTTCCTCCGACTACGCACCATGTATGTGATAGATCAATTGGCTGCCGAGTTCAAGGACCCACTGATTGTTTCCCACTGGAATGCTTTCAACTCGCCAACCCAATCATGTGTTAAAATTAACATAGTTACACAGGGGTATGATACTGTATTACGGACAAAGTTAGTGATTCATATCTTTGAAAGGACATTGAAGTGCATTTGTAGAGATGGTAAAATCATGACAATGTCCTTCGAACCACAAGAACTGCGAAATCTGATACTTTGCCAGATCTCTCAACATAATATGGCTGCTTTACAAGGGCTGGCTAAGTTCACTGGATGGACGCTTTTGTCATCTGAGCAGAACATTGGAACTGGTGCAATAGAACCACTTGGTAATGCTTCAACAGTTATGCTAGCTTCACCCTCTGGAAATAAGGTTATAGGTGTTCATTCAGGTCCCCATCAACGTGTTTCTGTTTATGTGTCGTCATCACCTCGTCCAGATTTCTATCCATCTACTGTTGTAATGGAGCAGAGATGGGAACATCTAGGATCCAACTGGCAGGAAGTTCGTCTTGATCGTATGGAAGGAAGAAATTTTCTGAATAAAATGGAGCTACTAATGGCAGCCCTTACAGCATGAGAGTATCTATACTAGAGAAATAACTATTTCCTCATATTGAGAATGTAATATGAATAACATTTCTGTACAAAATTATAATTTCATATACTGTAATCCAATAAAAAATGTATCCTTATTTATATTTATAGTTATATAAAGTGCTGTCTCATCATTATTTATCAGTGAAGCAAATGTATACAACTTCTGGATAGGAATCATCAGTACACAACTACACATGCTCAGGAATATTTACATATCCCCACATGCATACTAACATATCCCCACATGCATACTAACATATTCACACATGCATACTAACATACCCCCACATGCATACTAACATATTCCCACATGCATACTAACATATTCCCACATGCATACTAACATATCCCCACATGCATACTAACATATCCCCACATGCATACTAACATATTCCCACATGTATACTAACATATCCCCACATGCATACTAACATATCCCCACATGCATACTAACATATCCCCACATGCATACTAACATATTCCCACATGCATACTAACATATTCCCACATGCATACTGACATAACCTCCCACTTGCATACTAGCATAACCTCCAACAAAGACTTAAAGGAGTCAGATCTCCAGTTTTATGGAGACCAATGACCTCCATACCCCAGGTCAACAGGGATTTAAAGCAGGAAGATCACGCCTTTCGCAGCTACTCGACCACTATGAGAAAATCACTGCTGCATTAGAAGAAAAACAATGCAGATGTGGTGCACACAGACTTTGCAAAGGCATTTGATAAATATGACCATGGAGTGATACCCCACAAAATGAGGTCAGTAGGAATAACAGGTAAAATAGGACAATGGATATTCAATTTCCTGTTAAACTGAATGTAAAGAGTAACATTCAACTAAATAAAATAGTCTAATCACAGTTAAAAGCGCTATATCTCAGGACATAGTCTTTGCACTACTGCTTTTTCCTTATTCTCATATCAGGTATAGAAAAAAACACAAGTCATAGCTTCGTGTCATCTTTTGCAGGCAACACAAAAATCAGTATGAAAATTACTTCTGTAGAAGACATTGAAAAACTACAAGGTGATATTAATAAAATTTTCAATTGGATAGCAGAAAATAATATGATGTTAATAGTAATAAATTCCAGGTACTTAGGTATGGTCAAAATGAAGACCTTAAACAAAATGCAGGGTATAAAACACAATCAAATCTGCCCATAATAAAAATGCAACATGAGGGGATCTGGGAATAGTACAATAATGTCTGGCGACAACATTTAGGGAGCATAAACAAGCAAATATAGTGTCGGCTAGAAAAATGATGGGATGGATTATGAGGACCTTCAAATCCAGGGGAACCCATTGCAATTCTCGTGCTGTTCAAATCCTTGGTGCTGTCCCATCTTGAATACTGCTCGATACTCACTTCTTCTTCAGAGCAGGAGAGATTGCTGAAATAGAAGGAATACAGAGAATTCGGGTGTCTTGGCATCCATTTCACTTACAATACTTTATTGCAATCTCCAAATTATTGTCTTTTAATTACATATGCTCATATATACAGTATATTATTTTTTCAAATCACTTTTAGTGTGTTAGTACTGTATTCATCAAGTTTACCTTTCATGGCCATCCTGGCTCGGCAATTTCTTTTCATAAAAACATTTCCTTTTATGGTACTATATCCCTATTACAGTGTTTTGTACTCTTACAGTTAGTGTATGGTATCATAATTGTAAGATAAAAATTGAAAATATTTTAGAACAATGTTAATGAAAACAAATGTTGGTTGTTAGATTAAAAATCAGATTAAAGTCCACAGCATTGGGTTATTGTACTGCACTATAACAATATGCAGGCATAGAATATTACCTGATTTTACTTATGAAATATTGAATAGAAATTATATTTTCCTCAAACTATGTGAAATAAATGGAAAGTTTTTGTTTATCAGTACTGTACTTTTGAATCATTTTAAACATGGACAGCTTATGAATATTATTTTATTCATAGAGTGCAAAGTTAATAGAAAAGTGCCCTTGTATATACAGTGTCAGGATTGTGATATTGCCCCGGTTATTCAATACTGTACTCTGTTTATATGGATTGGGGTGTCACAAGAATTTCAGTTTAATATATAAACTGGCTACCTAGTGTATAGGGATAATATGAGTATTTGAGAATGTGACTTTTAATGTAGTATACAGGCGGTAGTTATTTTAACTGATAGAAATTCAGGTTGATTTAACATTTTATTGAGTGTGTGCAAAAGGATTGTTAGGAGTAAATTTGGACAATATAGTTATGATGGGGGATGATGACAAAATTATGTTAGTGAAATAAATGTGAAATGTTAAGAACAAGTAGCAGTTATCCAGTTTAAACTTCTCGGATATTTTATTAACTAAGGTAAATTTTCCAATGTCTTTGTCGAGTCATACTGGTAAAGGTCCTGGTGAATACTCACTCCAATCCTGAATGCCTTCCAGAAGGCTCTTTATATTAACCCTTGCAAGCACTACTTGCATTACAGGAACCACCTGACTGCTCTCACTAATCATCCCACTCAACAGTAACCCTGCCTGCAACCAGGAAGCATCACCTACTCGTTAACAGGGTTCCGTTACTTTGCCTATCTCTCATTCTTCCTGGATAGTCAAATGTAGTTCAGGCTGGCAGAGACTAATGCACCTCAGTTTGATGACCAATGTTTCATAAGAGCACAAGTATAAATAAAACAGGTGCATTGGCCCATGTGAGGTACCTCCTATTTAGAACTAATTAAACTGATAATTCACATGTATATCTAACCTGTGACAAACAATCTAGCAATCCCACACCTATTATTCAGTAATTCGTTCCATTAATCTGCAAAACTATTCCCAAATCAGCATTTGGCAAGCTTTTAACTTCATGGGGTGTTAGCTTGGTATTGCATCCGGTATGTGGTCGAGAACAACGCAGTAGTGCTCCTGGGACTGTTCAAACTTGACGACGAGCGGACGTCTGGACAGCATCGCCTGAGATCCGCCGGATCACGTCCGTTTGGCGATTTGGGATTACAAGATTCGTTTGGCATTCCTATTTAACGGTCCGATTGTTACGACGCTTGACGCACATATCGCCTTGGGTCACACGATAGTTGAGAGATTTTGAATGTTTTCTGGTTGGTTCTTCAGGCGGGGAGACTGGTTTCGGCGCCGGCTTGACAGAGAGGTGCCGGGAGTTGGTGGGTGGCTTCTGCTCTGGCGGAGGGCACTGGATAAACTGTTGCGTTTTAGTTGGGGCCGAGTTTTTGGTTTTGCTACTAAGTGTTCTCTGTGTTGGGTGGGCCCGGTGCTTGTCACCCTGAGGGACTCTTGGGGCTCCACAATTACCTGCTAGTCTGTGTGTTTATTTGCCGCGAGGCCCACTAGTTTCCGCTGATAAGCGACATTCGTTTCGCCATGAGACTAGGCGATTAATCAACAGCAACAATAGTGCTCCTTCGTTGCATCATCTTGCAGCAAGTCCCAGAGCTCTTAAGGTAAGTGCCGGTTATCCTAGGAATTGTCAGTTGGGAGCTGTTTTTGCTAGTATATCTTTCCGTTATAGTATTTGCTAAGAGCGTGTTTTCTCTCAGGTTTGTTGTATGGACTTTGCTTTTTGTGCTCCGAACTGCATGTGCCCAGCAGTTCCTTCTCTCGTTTTTTTTTTGTCTATTATTATTTTCTATCACAGATGTAGTCACACGTTTACAATGCTAACCAGGATATATATACATTTTCTTCTGTCCACCATGGACAGGGTTAGACATCTGTTAAACATAGAGTTCAGTGTTTTATTGAACAATCAACTACAGAAGGTGATTCAAGCAGTCTCCGTAGTGTAGTGGTAATATAAGACTCTCCTGGCGTTTTGCGAGCGCTTTGTCCTGGGTTCGTATCCTGGCCGGGGAGGATTTACTGGGCGTCAATCATTACTGTAGCCTCTGTTTTCCCAACAGTAAAATGGGTACCTGGTTGTTAAACGATTTGGCGGGTCGTATTCCAGGGAACAGGATTAAAGCCTTGCCTGAAACGCTATGCGTGCTAGTGGCTGTACAAGAATGTAAGAAACTCTTGTATATATAAATAAATAAAAATAAAAAATAAATTGCAGTGCTTTTAAAATGATAATCTAACCTACAAGCATAAATACACAGATTTACGTATGTCCTACATAAAAGTGTTCGAGGTGACTTTTTACATGGCGTCATTAAGATGTATTTACAAGCAAGCTCAGGTTATAGTTACATCACATGCATTATATAATAACTGGTGCATTATACAGTCAATCTTGGGTACATGTCCTATATATCATCAAGTGTTCCAGTACTCATATAGTAGTTACAGAGTTCAGCATACCTCAGCCCAGGAAGGCGAAAGTCAGTCAATATAGGACATTCTACAATATAATGTTCAAGGGAGTGCATGTTTTCTCTTTCACAAAGTTGACACAGTGTGTATTGGACACTTTCACAAAGTTGACACATGGTGCATATTCGACACTCACAAAGTTGACACATTGTGTACTCGACATTTGAGATTTGAGAAAGCTGCCAGATACGTCTATATCCCAGGCGTATTCTGGCCACTATAACATCACATTGCTGAGTTCTTGCTCTTTTAGTGCCATATATAAATGTCTCCTCACGATATTTATCATAATGTTTAATGCTACAAGTTTCAGGTCTTATGAATTTGTTAGGTCGGTGAGATTTTCATTAGATATTTGTTTAAGTATTCTCTTTGTCACTGCTAGTGAAACACCCATATCAATTTCTACCACTGGTTTTCTACAGGCTGTCTTTGCAAGCATGTCAACAGTGTCATGCTTTGAGATGCCAACATGTGATGGTATCCATACGAATTCAAAATCAAATATGTTTTCTTCAGCAGCTAAAACATCCATTCGAATATAACGTAATATTTTCTGGGTGTTAATTACTACTAAATGCGTTCAATGCCAGGAGTGCACTCTGTGAATCACAATATAAGTCCACTGTCTTTGTCTTTTAAAAAAAATCAGTCGCAAGGTATATGCCTGCAAGTTCGGTCTGAGTTGTACTTGGCCAGTCATTGACGCGCTTCATTGTTGAAAGTATGAGGGAAGATTTTTTAAATATATTACATGCGCATCCGGTACATCGTCTACCTTCTTCTACAGAGCCGTCGGTATAGCACTGATACACATCGTTACCCATACTCTGATTACTCTCAGTGATGCTTTTCAGTGTTAACTGTTTTAATAATGTAGAGTGCACACTATCTTTCTTGGGCGCATTTACAAAATCAACTGATAGATCCCAGTTGTCCCGTGGAGTAATTAACTGATTAATCACCGAGTTGGGTACATATTTAATATTTTGATGGAGCTGGCTACCTTGTAGAACCAAAATGCATAATTAGATTTTACTTTCTTCTTTAGACCTCAGGTGAGTGTAGCATATTAGAAGGTTTAGCTTGAAATTGCTACATAGCCTTCCCGGCTTGGTGCCTTTTTTGATAATTACTTACTTGAAATTTCATGTGTTGCCGAGATCTACTCAATGCCTTCACGCCGAAAACTGTGCTATTGGACAAAATTAGGTAATTTTAACTCTACTCTCATATTAACTATTCTCGTGGACTTTGGAGCCCCAAGGATGAGATGCATAGCTTCCATTTGCAAGATTTCGAGAGATTTCAGCTCTTTGTCTGTATACAGTGTGAGATGTAGAGCATTGTAGTCAATCACAGAGTATAAATAATACAAAGAACATTCTAACAAGTCTCACGTTAATTCCATGATTGACACCAACAAGGACCCACAAGGGCTTTAATCTCTCCTAAAGTCTCCACTTGAGAGAAGACAGTTACCGGGTCGTTACCCCATCCTTATTTCCTTTTTCTCTTTCCACCCTCCCCTCTCCTTCCCTAGGTGGCAGTTTGCCAAAGCTGACAGGAACCTATTCACCCTCCGTGCTACTCTCACTGACCTCTCCTCTCTGTCTCTTCCTCGCGCCCTCCTCCTTTTTCATGACACTATCTTCAACGCTGCTCTCTGCTCTATTCCTCGCTCTACATCCCGGAGCACGCGGAAGTGCGTTCCCTGGTGGAATACAGCAAAATACAGACTGTGCTCGGGCTGTCCGCTGTAAGCGTGCAGCCTGGAAGAAACATCGACGCCGACAGACGGCTGATTCTTTTATTTTGTTTCGGAAAGCAAGTGCGGTGGCCCGTAGGACCATTCGTACAGCTAAGCGTGAGAGTTGGAAATCTTACGTTTCTACCATTACATCCGATACTCCTCTGCCGCAGATCTGGAAGAAGATCCGCAAGATTACGGTTAAGTTCTTTCCAGATGTCTCGCCGGTTCTTCACCTCCGTGGTACTCTTGTGGCGGACCCAGAACAGGTCGCAATCGAACTGGGTTCCCACTTTTCTTCTGTTAGCTCTGGTTTTCATCTTCCTCAATCCTTCCTTCTTCGTAAACCCGTTCTTGAATCTCATTCCTTAGATTTCCGCACTCATCTCCGCCTTCCCTATAACGATCTCTTCTCTCTCTCTCTGAACTTCAGTCTGCCCTGGTCATCTGCAGTTACGGCAGCGGGCTCGGATGACATTCATTACGAGATGCTTCGCCATCTCCCTCCTTGCACGTCTCGGTATTTACTGAGTCTGTATAACCAGGTCTGGGAGTCGTCGTCAGTCCCTGAGGGCTGGCTCGATGCTGTTGTACTTCCTATTCGGAAACCAGGGAATCTCAGGACATCCCCTAAGGACTTCCGCCCTATTTCCCTCATGAGTTGTGTCTGCAAACTCTTTGAGCATATGGTAAATGTTCGTCTGATGTGGTTCTTGGAACACCATCACCACCTCTCTCCTTTTCAATTTGGTTTTCGCAAGTGCCGCAGCACGACTGATGTCCTGGTGAACTTGGAGGTTCAAGTTCGTACTGCTTTTGCTGCGAAGACCTCCGTTGTTGCTGTCTTTTTTGACCTGGAAAAGGCTTATGACACAACCTGGAGATACTATATTCTGTCCCAACTTCGTTCTTTTGGCCTTCGTGGTAATCTCCCTCTCTTCCTCCAAAGCTTTCTCTCTCGTCGTTCCTTTCGAGTCAGGCTTGGTATCACTCTCTCTCTGCCTCTTTTCGGCAGTACGAAGGTGTACCCCAAGGTAGTGTTCTGAGCACTACTCTTTTTCTGGTTGCCCTCAATGGTCTTCTTTCCTCCCTCCCTTCTGGCATCTTCTCCGCACTCTATGTCGATGATCTTACCCTTTGCTGTCAGGGTGATGATTCGCCTCTCCTTCAACGGCGGCTTCAACTTGCGATTGATGCCGTGTCATCTTGGGCCATCAATCATGGCTTCAAGTTCTCTGCGTCTAAGACTTGTGCTATGACTTTTACTCAAAAGCATGTCGTCCTTCGTCCTTCCTTGTCACACTATGGTCATCCCCTTGTGTACAAAGATTTCGCAAAGCTTTTGGGGTTAATCTTTGTCACTCGTTTGTCTTGGTCGCCCCATATCTCTTACCTCCGGGTTGAATGCTTTTCCATGATTGGAGCGGAGTCTTGAAGTGGGTAGAATATAGTTGTGCATTAATGCACAACTATATTCTACCCACTTCAAGACTCCGCTCCAATATAGAAGCATCAAGAAATATGGGCCAATAGGCCCTCTGCAGTTACTTCCATCCTTCCCTTTAGCTCATACCCCGACTCTATACCCCGATTCTATACCCCGTTCTATACCCCGTTCTGACTTGTGTTGAAAATCTGTTTTCACCTCATCCAAATACTATTGTAACATGTCACCTCACCCAAATGCAGGTATATAAAATCGAAGATGTTTTAGCTCTATTCCCCGCGATAACAGCTCGATGATTAATGCAATGTCATAATAATGAAAAGAATTACTGAGAAAAGAAAAAAAAATTGTACCACTTAAGGGCTATTCATGCCCGTGCCACCTCTTGGGTGGCTTAATCCTTATCAATCAGGAGTAACCACCATTTGGTCACCATTTGGTCCGGGAGACATCTCCCGTCACGCAGGGTGCCGTCGCACCTCCACAGATCTCTAGTATCATCACTCGATACTGTTAATGGCTCATAAGGGCCACCACTTACGGGCTATTCATGCCCGTGCCACCTCTTGGGTGGCTTAATCTTTATCAATCAATCAATTAGCTCTATTCTCACGGGAGACATCTCCCGTCACGCAGGGTGCAGTTGCACCTACACAGATCTCCAGTATCAGCTATAGATACTGGTAATGGCTCAAAAGGGCCACCACTTACGGGCTATTCATGCCCGTGCCACCTTTGGGTGGCTTAATCTTCATCAATCAATCTTTAGCTCTATTCATTACGGGCTATTCATGCCCGTGCCACCTTTGGGTGGCTTAATCTTCATCAATCAATCAGCTCTATTCAGTTATAGTTGTGTGTGTGTGTAAACTAAAGTCTTTGAAAATGTAATAAGTTTTACGAAACGCGCTCAAGTGTCGCGTCAGACTAGAAATAAAAATGAATTTGGAGAATTGATTTTCATTTACCATCAACAGTAAAAAGAAACATAAGGAGATCGAGAAAATCATGTTAGAATTATTATCTTATTTTTGGTCATATTTAATATATAATATATATATATTAATATATATATATATATATATATAATATATATATATATATATATATGCAACAAGCCTGAATGGTCCCAGGACTAGATACAACTGAAAATCACACCCCAGAGTGACTCGAACCCATACTCCAGGAGCAATGCAACTGGTATGTACAGGGATCCTTAACCACTTGACCATCCGACCGGACAAAAGGAAGTGATAGCCGAGGCTATATGAACCACTTCCCCACCGGCACCACCAGTTGCGTTGCTCCTGGGAGTATGGGTTCGAGGTCACTTCTGGGGTGTGAGTTTTCAGTTGTATCTAGTCCTGGGGACCAT
>WNGS01042707.1:35854656-35874620 GCA_020271785.1 Procambarus virginalis
ACAGCATGTAAAAATTTATGAATGCGTCTGTGGGGTTGACCGCTGAATGTAATGGACTTGAGTCGAGGACGGGTTGAAGGGACATAACTGGCCGACCCCTCACAGTGTTCAAAACAGAACTTTATAAACACCTCCAAAGGATACCTGATCAACCAGGCTGTGACTCATACGTCAGGCTGCAAGCAGCCGCGTCCAACAGCCTGGTTAACCAGTCCAGCAACCAGGAGGCCTGATCGACGACCGGGCCGCGGGGTCACTAAGCCCCGGAAGCACCTGAAGGTGGATGGTACGCCCAAGATGGCCGCATGCTCCGCCCTCATCCATGGCCTCCCAGACGATCTCCCTGGCGGGCACTACAGTCACTGGTGGGACCACTACAGTCACTGCTGGGACCACTACAGTCACTGGTGGGACCACTACAGACACTGGTGGGACCACTACAGACACTGGTGGGACCACTACAGTCACTGGTGGGACCACTACAGACACTGGTGGGACCACTACAGACACTGGTGGGACCACTACAGTCACTGGTGGGACCACTACAGTCACTGGTGGGACCACTACAGACACTGGTGGGACCACTACAGACACTGGTGGGACCACTACAGTCACTGGTGGGACCACTACAGTCACTGGTGGGACCACTACAGTCACTGGTGGGACCACTACAGACACTGGTGGGACCACTACAGACACTGGTGGGACCACTACAGTCACTGGTGGGACCACTACAGTCACTGGTGGGACCACTACGGACACTGGTGGGACCACTACAGTCACTGGTGGGACCACTACAGACACTGGTGGGACCACTACAGACACTGGTGGGACCACTACGGACACTGGTGGGACCACTACAGTCACTGGTGGGACCACTACGGACACTGGTGGGACCACTACAGTCACTGGTGGGACCACTACAGTCACTGGTGGGACCACTACAGTCACTGGTGGGACCACTACAGTCACTGGTGGGACCACTACAGTCACTGGTGGGACCACTACAGTCACTGGTGGGACCACTACAGACACTGGTGGGACCACTACAGTCACTGGTGGGACCACTACAGTCACTGGTGGGACCACTACAGACACTGGTGGGACCACTACAGTCACTGGTGGGACCACTACAGTCACTGGTGGGACCACTACAGACACTGGTGGGACCACTACAGACACTGGTGGGACCACTACAGACACTGGTGGGACCACTACAGACACTGGTGGGACCACTACAGTCACTGGTGGGACCACTACAGACACTGGTGGGACCACTACAGACACTGGTGGGACCACTACAGTCACTGGTGGGACCACTACAGACACTGGTGGGACCACTACAGTCACTGGTGGGACCACTACAGTCACTGGTGGGACCACTACGGACACTGGTGGGACCACTACAGTCACTGGTGGGACCACTACAGACACTGGTGGGACCACTACAGACACTGGTGGGACCACTACAGACACTGGTGGGACCACTACGGACACTGGTGGGACCACTACAGTCACTGGTGGGACCACTACGGACACTGGTGGGACCACTACAGTCACTGGTGGGACCACTACAGTCACTGGTGGGACCACTACAGTCACTGGTGGGACCACTACAGTCACTGGTGGGACCACTACAGTCACTGGTGGGACCACTACAGTCACTGGTGGGACCACTACAGACACTGGTGGGACCACTACAGTCACTGGTGGGACCACTACAGTCACTGGTGGGACCACTACAGACACTGGTGGGACCACTACAGTCACTGGTGGGACCACTACAGTCACTGGTGGGACCACTACAGACACTGGTGGGACCACTACAGACACTGGTGGGACCACTACAGACACTGGTGGGACCACTACAGTCACTGGTGGGACCACTACAGACACTGGTGGGACCACTACAGACACTGGTGGGACCACTACAGTCACTGGTGGGACCACTACAGACACTGGTGGGACCACTACAGTCACTGGTGGGACCACTACAGACACTGGTGGGACCACTACAGACACTGGTGGGACCACTACAGACACTGGTGGGACCACTACAGACACTGGTGGGACCACTACAGTCACTGGTGGGACCACTACAGACACTGGTGGGACCACTACAGGACACTGGTGGGACCACTACAGACACTGGTGGGACCACTACAGTCACTGGTGGGACCACTACAGTCACTGGTGGGACCACTACAGTCACTGGTGGGACCACTACAGTCACTGGTGGGACCACTACAGTCACTGGTGGGACCACTACAGACACTGGTGGGACCACTACAGTCACTGGTGGGACCACTACAGTCACTGGTGGGACCACTACAGACACTGGTGGGACCACTACAGTCACGTGGGACCACTACGGACTGGTGGGACCACTACAGTCACTGGTGGGACCACTACAGTCACTGGTGGGACCACTACAGACTGGTGGGACCACTACAGTCACTGGTGGGACCACTACAGTCACTGGGGGACCACTACAGACACTGGTGGGACCACTACAGACATGGTGGGACCACTACAGTCACTGGTGGGACCACTACAGTCACTGGTGGGCCCTACAGACACTGGTGGGACCACTACAGTCACTGGTGGGACCACTACAGACACTGGTGGGACCACTACAGACACTGGTGGGACCACTACAGTCACTGGTGGACCACTACAGACACTGGTGGGACCACTACAGACACTGGTGGGACCACTACAGTCACTGGTGGGACCACTACAGACACTGGTGGGACACTACAGACACTGGTGGGACCACTACAGTCACTGGTGGGACCACTACAGTCACTGGTGGGACCACTACAGTCACTGGTGGGACCACTACAGTCACTGGTGGGACCACTACAGNCACCAGTAACAGCAACAGGTGCACCACCAGTAACAACAGGTGCACCACCAGTAACAGCAACAGGGGCACCACCAGTAACAGCAACAGGGGCACCACCATAACAGCAACAGGGCACCACCAGTAACAGCAACAGGGGCACCACCAGTAACAGCAACAGGGGCACCACCAGTAACAGCAACAGGGGCACCACCAGTAACAGCAACAGGGGCACCACCAGTAACAGCAACAGGGGCACCACCAGTAACAGGGGCACCACCAGCAACAGGGGCACCACCAGTAACAGCAACAGGGCACCACCAGTAACAGGGGGCACCACCAGTAACAGGGGGCACCACCAGTAACAACAACAGGTGCACCACCAGTAACAACAACAGGTGCACCACCAGTAACAACAACAGGTGCACCACCAGTAACAGCAACAGGTGCACCACCAGTAACAGCAACAGGTGCACCACCAGTAACAGCTACAGGTGCACCACCAGTAACAGCAACAGGTGCACCACCAGTAACAGCAACAGGTGCACCACCAGTAACAACAACAGGGGCACCACCAGTAACAACAACAGGTGCACCACCAGTAACAACAACAGGTGCACCACCAGTAACAGCAACAGGTGCACCACCAGTAACAGCTACAGGTGCACCACCAGTAACAGCAACAGGTGCACCACCAGTAACAACAACAGGGGCACCACCAGTAACAACAACAGGTGCACCACCAGTAACAACAACAGGTGCACCACCAGTAACAGCAACAGGTGCACCACCAGTAACAGCAACAGGTGCACCACCAGTAACAATAACAGGTGCACCACCAGTAACAACAACAGGTGCACCACCAGTAACAGCAACAGGGGCACCCCCAGTAACAACAACAGGGGCACCCCCAGTAACAGCAACAGGTGCACCACCAGTAACAGCAACAGGTGCACCACCAGTAACAACAACAGGTGCACCACCAGTAACAGCAACAGGTGCACCACCAGTAACAGCAACAGGTGCACCACCAGTAACAACAACAGGTGCACCACCAGTAACAGCAACAGGGGCACCACCAGTAACAACAACAGGTGCACCACCAGTAACAACAACAGGTGCACCACCAGTAACAGCAACAGGTGCACCACCAGTAACAGCAACAGGTGCACCACCAGTAACAACAACAGGTGCACCACCAGTAACAGCAACAGGTGCACCACCAGTAACAGCAACAGGTGCACCACCAGTAACAGCAACAGGGGCACCACCAGTAACAGCAACAGGGGCACCCCCAGTAACAGCAACAGGGCACCCCAGTAACAACAACAGGGGCACCCCCAGTAACAGCAACAGGTGCACCACCAGTAACAGCAACAGGTGCACCACCAGTAACAACAACAGGTGCACCACCAGTAACAGCAACAGGTGCACCACCAGTAACAGCTACAGGTGCACCACCAGTAACAACAGGTGCACCACCAGTAACAGCAACAGGGGCACCACCAGTAACAACAACAGGTGCATCACCAGTAACAACAACAGGTGCACCACCAGTAACAGCAACAGGTGCACCACCAGTAACAGCAACGGGTGCACCACCAGTAACAACAACAGGTGCACCACCAGTAACAGCAACAGGTGCACCACCAGTAACAGCAACAGGTGCACCACCAATAACAGCAACAGGGGCACCACCAGTAACAGCAACAGGGGCACCACCAGCAACAGGGGGCACCACCAGTAACAACAACATGGGCACCACCAGCAACAGGTGCACCACCATTAACAGCAACAGGGGCACCACCAGCAACAGGGGCACCACCAGTAACAACAACATGGGCACCACCAGCAACAGGTGCACCACCATTAACAGCAACAGGGGCACCACCAGCAACAGGGGCACCACCATTAACAGCAACAGGTGCACCACCAGTAACAACAACAGGGGCACCACCAGTAACAACAACAGGGGCACCACCTTAACAGCAACAGGTGCACCACCAGTAACAACAACAGGGGCACCACCAGTAACAGCAACAGGGGCACCACCAGTAAGAGCAACAGGGGCACCACCAGTAACAGCAACAGGGGCACCACCAGTAAGAGCAACAGGTGCACCACCAGTAACAGCAACAGGGGCACCACCAGTAACAGCAACAGGGGCACCACCAGTAACAGCAACAGGGGCACCACCAGTAACAGCAACAGGGGCACCACCAGTAACAGCAACAGGGGCACCACCAGTAACAGCAACAGGTGCACCACCAGTAACAACAACAGGGGCACCACCAGTAACAGCAACAGGTGCACCACCAGTAACAACAACAGGGGCACCACCAGTAACAGCAACAGGTGCACCACCAGTAACAACAACAGGTGCACCACCAGTAACAGCAACAGGGGCACCACCAGTAACAGCAACAGGTGCACCACCAGTAACAACAACAGGGGCACCACCAGTAACAGCAACAGGTGCACCACCAGTAACAACAACAGGGGCACCACCAGTAACAGCAACAGGTGCACCACCAGTAACAACAACAGGGGCACCACCAGTAACAGCAACAGGTGCACCACCAGTAACAGCAACAGGTGCACCACCAGTAACAGCAACAGGGGCACCACCAGTAACAGCAACAGGTGCACCACCAGTAACAACAACAGGGGCACCACCAGTAACAGCAACAGGTGCACCACCAGCAACAGCAACAGGTGCACCACCAGCAACAGGGGGCACCACCAGTAACAGCAACAGGGGGCACCGCCAGCAACAGGTGCACCACCAGTAACAGCAACAGGGGGTACCACCAGTAACAGCAACAGGGGCACCACCAGTAACAGCAACAGGTGCACCACCAGCAACAGGGGGCACCACCAGTAACAGCAACAGGTGCACCACCAGCAACAGGTGCACCACCAGCAACAGGTGCACCACCAGCAACAGGTGCACCACCAGCAACAGGTGCACCACCAGTAACAGCAACAGGGGGCACCACCAGCAACAGGTGCACCACCAGTAACAACAGGTGCACCACCAGTAACAACAACAGGTGCACCACCAGCAACAGGTGCACCAGCAGCAGCAGGGGCACCACCAGTAACAGGTGCACCACCAGTAACAGCAACAGGAGGCACCACCAGCAACAGGTGCACCACCAGCAACAGGTGCACCACCAGCAACAGGAGGCACCACCAGCAACAGGTGCACCACCAGCAACAGGTGCACCACCAGCAACAGGGGCACCACCAGTAACAGGTGCACCACCAGTAACAGCAACAGGAGGCACCACCAGCAACAGGTGCACCATCAGCAACAGGTGCACCACCAGCAACAGGTGCACCACAGTAACAGCAACAGCAACAGGAGGCACCACCAGCAACAGGTGCACCACCAGCAACAGGTGCACCACCAGCAACAGGTGCACCACCAGCTACAGGTGCACCATCAGCAACAGGAGGCACCACCAGCAACAGGTGCACCACCAGCTACAGGTGCACCACCAGCAACAGGTGCACCACCAGCAACAGGTGCACCACCAGCAGCAGGGGCACCACCAGTAACAGGTGCACAACCAGTAACAGGTGCACCACCAGTAACAGCAACAGGAGGCGCCACCAGCAACAGGTGCACCACCAGCAACAGGCGCACCACCAGCAACAGGCGCACCACCAGCAACAACAACAGGGGCATCACCAGTAACAGTAACATGGGCACCACCAGTAACAGCAACAGGCGCACCACCAGTAACAACAGGGACACCACCAGTAACAGCAACAGAGGCACCACCAGTAACAGCAACAGGCGCAATACCAGGAACAACAACAGGGGCACCAACAGTAACAACAACAGGTCCACCACCAGTAACAGCAACAGAGGTACCACCAGTACCAGCAACAGGGGCACCACCAGTAACAACAACAGGTGCACCACCAGTAACAACAACAGGTGCACCACCAGTAACAGGTGCACCACCAGTAACAACAACAGGTGCACCACCAGTAACAACAACAGGGGCACCACCAGTAACAGTAACATGGGCACCACCAATAACAGCAACAGGTGCACCACCAGTAACAGGGGCACCACCAGTAACAACAACAGGTGCACCACCAGTAACAGCAACAGGGGCACCACCAGTAACAGCAAACAGGTGACAACCAGTAACAGCAAACAGGGTGACACCAGCAACAGGTGCACCACCAGCAACAGGGCACCACCAGCAACAACAGGTGCACCAACAGTAACAACAACAGGGGCACCACCAGTAACAGCAACAGGGGCACCACCAGCAACAACAACAAAATGCACCACCAGTAACAACAACAGGGGCACCACCAGTAACAGCAACAGGTGCACCACCAGCAACAGGGGCACCACCAGTAACAGCAACAGGGGCACCACCAGTAACAGCAACAGGGGCACCACCAGTAACAGCAACAGGGGCACCACCAGCAACAGGGGCACCACCAGTAACAACAACAGGGGCACCACCAGTAACAACAACAGGGACACCAACAGTAACAACAACAGGGGCACCACCAGTAACAGCAACAGTGCACCACCAGCAACAGGGGCACCACCAGCAACAGGGGCACCACCAGCAACAGGGGCACCACCAGCAACAGGGGCACCACCAGTAACAACAACAGGGGCACCACCAGTAACAGCAACAGGTGCACCACCAGTAACAACAACAGGGGCACCACCAGTAACAGCAACAGGGGCACCACCAGTAAGAGCAACAGGGGCACCACCAGTAACAGCAACAGGGGCACCACCAGTAAGAGCAACAGGGGCACCACCAGTAACAGCAACAGGTGCACCACCAGTAACAGCAACAGGGGCACCACCAGTAACAGCAACAGGGGCACCACCAGTAACAGCAACAGGGGCACCACCAGTAACAGCAACAGGGGCACCACCAGTAACAGCAACAGGTGCACCACCAGTAACAGCAACAGGGGCACCACCAGTAACAGCAACAGGTGCACCACCAGTAACAACAACAGGTGCACCACCAGTAACAGCAACAGGTGCACCACCAGTAACAACAACAGGTGCACCACCAGTAACAGCAACAGGGGCACCACCAGTAACAGCAACAGGTGCACCACCAGTAACAGCAACAGGTGCACCACCAGTAACAGCAACAGGTGCACCACCAGTAACAACAACAGGTGCACCACCAGTAACAGCAACAGGTGCACCACCAGTAACAACAACAGGGGCACCACCAGTAACAGCAACAGGTGCACCACCAGTAACAGCAACAGGTGCACCACCAGTAACAGCAACAGGGGCACCACCAGTAACAGCAACAGGTGCACCACCAGTAACAACAACAGGGGCACCACCAGTAACAGCAACAGGTGCACCACCAGCAACAGCAACAGGTGCACCACCAGCAACAGGGGCACCACCAGTAACAGCAACAGGGGCACACCAGCCAGCAACAGGTGCACCACCAGTAACAGCAACAGGGGGTACCACCAGTAACAGCAACAGGGGCACCACCAGTAACAGCAACAGGTGCACCACCAGCAACAGGGGGCACCACCAGTAACAGCAACAGGTGCACCACCAGCAACAGGTGCACCACCAGCAACAGGTGCACCACCAGCAACAGGTGCACCACCAGCAACAGGTGCACCACCAGTAACAGCAACAGGGGGCACCACCAGCAACAGGTGCACCACCAGTAACAACAGGTGCACCACCAGTAACAACAACAGGTGCACCACCAGCAACAGGTGCACCAGCAGCAGCAGGGGCACCACCAGTAACAGGTGCACCACCAGTAACAGCAACAGGAGGCACCACCAGCAACAGGTGCACCACCAGCAACAGGTGCACCACCAGCAACAGGAGGCACCACCAGCAACAGGTGCACCACCAGCAACAGGTGCACCACCAGCAACAGGGGCACCACCAGTAACAGGTGCACCACCAGTAACAGCAACAGGAGGCACCACCAGCAACAGGTGCACCATCAGCAACAGGTGCACCACCAGCAACAGGTGCACCACCAGTAACAGCAACAGGAGGCACCACCAGCAACAGGTGCACCACCAGCAACAGGTGCACCACCAGCAACAGGTGCACCACCAGCTACAGGTGCACCATCAGCAACAGGAGGCACCACCAGCAACAGGTGCACCACCAGCTACAGGTGCACCACCAGCAACAGGTGCACCACCAGCAACAGGTGCACCACCAGCAGCAGGGGCACCACCAGTAACAGGTGCACAACCAGTAACAGGTGCACCACCAGTAACAGCAACAGGAGGCGCCACCAGCAACAGGTGCACCACCAGCAACAGGCGCACCACCAGCAACAGGCGCACCACCAGCAACAACAACAGGGGCATCACCAGTAACAGTAACATGGGCACCACCAGTAACAGCAACAGGCGCACCACCAGTAACAACAGGGACACCACCAGTAACAGCAACAGAGGCACCACCAGTAACAGCAACAGGCGCAATACCAGGAACAACAACAGGGGCACCAACAGTAACAACAACAGGTCCACCACCAGTAACAGCAACAGAGGTACCACCAGTACCAGCAACAGGGGCACCACCAGTAACAACAACAGGTGCACCACCAGTAACAACAACAGGTGCACCACCAGTAACAGGTGCACCACCAGTAACAACAACAGGTGCACCACCAGTAACAACAACAGGGGCACCACCAGTAACAGTAACATGGGCACCACCAATAACAGCAACAGGTGCACCACCAGTAACAGGGGCACCACCAGTAACAACAACAGGTGCACCACCAGTAACAGCAACAGGGGCACCACCAGTAACAGCAAACAGGGTGACAACCAGTAACAGCAAACAGGGTGACAACCAGCAACAGGTGCACCACCAGCAACAGGGGCACCACCAGCAACAACAGGTGCACCAACAGTAACAACAACAGGGGCACCACCAGTAACAGCAACAGGGGCACCACCAGCAACAACAACAAAATGCACCAACAGTAACAACAACAGGGGCACCACCAGTAACAGCAACAGGGGCACCACGAGCAACAGGGGCACCACCAGTAACTGCAACAGGGGCACCACCAGTAACAGCAACAGGGGCACCACCAGTAACAGCAACAGGGGCACCACGAGCAACAGGGGCACCACCAGTAACAACAACAGGGGCACCACCAGTAACAACAACAGGGACACCAACAGTAACAACAACAGGGGCACCACCAGTAACAGCAACAGGTGCACCACCAGCAACAGGGGCACCACCAGCAACAGGGGCACCACCAGCAACAGGGGCACCAACAGTAACAACAACTGGGGCACCACCAGTAACAGCAACAGGTGCACCAACAGTAACAACAACTGGGGCACCACCAGTAACAGCAACAGGTGCACCACCAGTAACAACAACAGGGGCACCACCAGTAACAACAACAGGGGGCACTACCATTAACAACAACAGGGGCACCACCAGTAACAACAACAGGTGCACCACCAGTAACAACAACAGGTGCACCACCAGTATCAGCAACAGGTGCACCACCAGTAACAGCAACAGGTGCACCACCAGTAACAGCAACAGGTGCACCACCAGTAACAACAACAGGGGCACCACCAGTAACAGCAACAGGGGCACCACCAGTAACAGCAACAGGGGCACCACCAGTAACAGCAACAGGTGCACCACCGGTAACAACAACAGGTGCACCACCAGTAACAACAACAGGTGCACCACCAGTAACAGCAACAGGGGCACCCCCAGTAACAACAACAGGGCACCCCCAGTAACAGCAACAGGTGCACCACCAGTAACAGCAACAGGTGCACCACCAGTAACAACAACAGGTGCACCACCAGTAACAGCAACAGGTGCACCACCAGTAACAGCTACAGGTGCACCACCAGTAACAACAACAGGTGCACCACCAGTAACAACAACAGGTGCACCACCAGTAACAGGAACAGGGGCACCACCAGTAACAACAGGTGCACCACCAGTAACAACAACAGGTGCACCACCAGTAACAGCAACAGGTGCACCACCAGTAACAGCAACAGGTGCACCACCAGTAACAGCAACAGGGGCACCACCAGTAACAACAACAGGGGCACCACCAGTAACAACAACAGGGGCACCACCATTAACAGCAACAGGTGCACCACCAGTAACAACAACATGGGCACCACCAGCAACAGGTGCACCACCAGTAACAGCAACAGGGGCACCACCAGCAACAGGGGCACCACCATTAACAGCAACAGGTGCACCACCAGTAACAACAACAGGGCACCACCAGTAACAGCAACAGGGGCACCACCAATAACAGCAACAGGTGCACCACCAGTAACAGCAACAGGTGCACCACCAGTAACAGCAACAGGGGCACCACCAGTAACAGCAACAGGTGCACCACCAGTAACAGCAACAGGGGCACCACCAGTAACAGCAACAGGGGCACCACCAGTAACAGCAACAGGGGCACCACCAGTAACAGCAACAGGTGCACCACCAGTAACAACAACAGGGGCACCACCAGTAACAGCAACAAGTGCACCAC
This sequence comes from Procambarus virginalis, assembly GCA_020271785.1. Taxonomy (NCBI): domain Eukaryota; kingdom Metazoa; phylum Arthropoda; class Malacostraca; order Decapoda; family Cambaridae; genus Procambarus; species Procambarus virginalis. The sequence goes on from WNGS01042707.1 coordinate 35,866,060, forward strand.
CAGTAACAACAACAGGGGCACCACCAGTAACAGCAACAGGTGCACCACCAGTAACAGCAACAGGTGCACCACCAGTAACAGCAACAGGGGCACCACCAGTAACAACAACAGGGGCACCACCAGTAACAACAACAGGGGCACCACCAGTAACAGCAACAGGTGCACCACCAGCAACAGCAACAGGTGCACCACCAGCAACAGGGGCACCACCAGTAACAGCAACAGGGGGCACCGCCAGCAACAGGTGCACCACCAGTAACAGCAACAGGGGCACCACCAGTAACAGCAACAGGTGCACCACCAGCAACAGCAACAGGTGCACCACCAGCAACAGCAACAGGTGCACCACCAGCAACAGGGGGCACCACCAGTAACAGCAACAGGTGCACCACCAGCAACAGGGGGCACCACCAGTAACAGCAACAGGTGCACCACCAGCAACAGGGGGCACCACCAGTAACAGCAACAGGGGCACCACCAGTAACAGCAACAGGTGCACTACCAGTAACAGCAACAGGGGCACCACCAGTAACAACAACAGGTGCACCACCAGTAACAACAACAGGGGCACCACCAGTAACAGCAACAGGTGCACCACCAGTAACAACAACAGGTGCACCACCAGTAACAACAACAGGGCACCACCAGTAACAGCAACAGGGGCACCACCAGTAACAGCAACAGGGGCACCACCAGTAACAACAACAGGGGCACCACCAGTAACAGCAACAGGGGCACCACCAGTAACAACAACAGGGGCACCACCAGTAACAACAACAGGGGCACCACCAGTAACAGCAACAGGGGCACCACCAGTAACAGCAACAGGGCACCACCAGTAACAGCAACAGGGGCACCACCAGTAACAGCAACAGGGGCACCACCAGTAACAGCAACAGGGGCACCACCAGTAACAGCAACAGGGCACCACCAGTAAGAGCAACAGGGGCACCACCAGTAACAGGTGCACCACCAGTAACAGCAACAGGTGCACCACCAGTAACAGCAACAGGGGCACCACCAGTAACAGCAACAGGGGCACCACCAGTAACAGCAACAGGGGCACCACCAGTAACAGCAACAGGTGCACCACCAGTAACAGCAACAGGTGCACCACCAGCAACAGGGGGCACCACCAGTAACAGCAACAGGTGCACCACCAGCAACAGGGGCACCACCAGCAACAGGGGCACCACCAGTAACAGCAACAGGTGCACCACCAGCAACAGGGGGCACCACCAGTAAGAGCAACAGGGGCACCACCAGCAACAGGGGGCACCACCAGCAACAGGGGCACCACCAGTAACAGCAACAGGTGCACCACCAGCAACAGGGGGCACCACCAGTAAGAGCAACAGGGGCACCACCAGCAACAGGGGGCACCACCAGCAACAGGGGGCACCACCAGCAACAGGGGGCACCACCAGCAACAGGGGGCACCACCAGCAACAGGGGGCACCACCAGTAAGAGCAACAGGGGGCACCACCAGCAACAGGGGCACCACCAGTAACAGCAACAGGTGCACCACCAGCAACAGGGGGCACCACCAGTAACAGCAACAGGTGCACCACCAGCAACAGGGGGCACCACCAGTAACAGCAACAGGTGCACCACCAGCAACAGGGGCACCACCAGTAAGAGCAACAGGGGCACCACCAGCAACAGGGGCACCACCAGCAACAGGGGGCACCACCAGTAACAGCAACAGGTGCACCACCAGCAACAGGGGGCACCACCAGTAACAGCAACAGGTGCACCACCAGCAACAGGGGGCACCACCAGCAACAGGGGGCACCACCAGTAACAGCAACAGGTGCACCACCAGCAACAGCAACAGGTGCACCACCAGCAACAGGGGCACCACCAGTAACAGCAACAGGTGCACCACCAGCAACAGGGGGCACCACCAGTAACAGCAACAGGGGCACCACCAGCAACAGGGGGCACCACCAGTAAGAGCAACAGGGGCACCACCAGCAACAGGGGGCACCACCAGTAAGAGCAACAGGGGCACCACCAGCAACAGGGGGCACCACCAGCAACAGCAACAGGGGCACCACCAGCAACAGCAACAGGGGCACCACCAGTAACAGCAACAGGGGGCACCACCAGTAACAGCAACAGGTGCACCACCAGCAACAGGGGGCACCACCAGTAACAGCAACAGGGGCACCACCAGCAACAGGGGGCACCACCAGTAAGAGCAACAGGGGCACCACCAGCAACAGGGGCACCACCAGTAAGAGCAACAGGGGCACCACCAGCAACAGGGGGCACCACCAGTAAGAGCAACAGGGGCACCACCAGCAACAGGGGGCACCACCAGTAAGAGCAACAGGGGCACCACCAGCAACAGGGGCACCACCAGTAAGAGCAACAGGGGCACCACCAGCAACAGGGGCACCACCAGCAACAGCAACAGGGCACCACCAGCAACAGCAACAGGGGCACCACCAGCAACAACAGAAGGTCCATCATTACCAACACAAGAGGCACTGTAACAAAAGAGGGCGAGGATTACCGGAGGGCAGGCTGAAGGGGGCTGCCTCGGTTGGTCTTTACAAAGGGAGGCCCAATTACTAGGTAGGAAGGGTGGGATTACTCCCCCCTCCCTCACCTTCTCCACCCCTCCCCCTGTTCCATCCCACGCTTCAACGACTTCCCCTTTTTCCATCTGCATCGCTCCTCCTACCTGTCCCGCGTCTCTCACGGCCAGATCCGTCTTCCCTCGCCCCCGCCCCTGTCTTTAACTGTCCCCATCTCAGCTTCGAACTCTTGTGATAACACACAGGGAGCAGACACTGAGCTGCTAAACACGCAGGGAGCAGACACTGAGCTGCTAAACATACAGGGAGCAGACACTGAGCTGCTAAACACGCAGGGAGCAGACACTGAGCTGCTAAACATACAGGGAGCAGACACTGAGCTGCTAAACACGCAGGGAGCAGACACTGAGCTGCTAAACACACAGGGAGCAGACACTGAGCTGCTAAACACGCAGGGAGCAGACACTGAGCTGCTAAACACACAGGGAGCAGACACTGAGCTGCTAAACACACAGGGAGCAGACACTGAGCTGCTAAACACGCAGGGAGCAGACACTGAGCTGCTAAACACACAGGGAGCAGACACTGAGGTGCTAAACACACAGGGAGCAGACACTGAGCTGCTAAACACGCAGGGAGCAGACACTGAGCTGCTAAACACGCAGGGAGCAGACACTGAGCTGCTAAACACGCAGGGAGCAGACACTGAGCTGCTAAACATACAGGGAGCAGACACCGAGCTGCTAAACACGCAGGGAGCAGACACTGAGCTGCTAAACATACAGGGAGCAGACACTGAGCTGCTAAACATACAGGGAGCAGACACTGAGCTGCTAAACATACAGGGAGCAGACACTGAGCTGCTAAACACGCAGGGAGCAGACACTGAGCTGCTAAACATACAGGGAGCAGACGCTGAGCTGCTAAACACACAGGGAGCAGACGCTGAGCTGCTAAACACACAGGGAGCAGACGTGAGCTGCTAAACACACAGGGAGCAGACGTGAGCTGCTAAACACACAGGGAGCAGACGTGAGCTGCTAAACACCACAAATGATATGATGGAATCGCTGATAATCAAAACAGAGATCCTAAATGTAGTTATTGTCCTTGTATATAAGTCACCGGAGGCATATCACCAGCAGTTTTAAAGACCAACTAATGAAAGTAGAACACTGCTTGGAAAACCTCACAAATCCAGCCCCCGAACACCATCCTGCTTGGGGACTTCAACCTACGGCACCTGAAATGGAAGCACCTGGCTAATACAGTAATATCAGAAAGAATACCAGGAAGTAACCTAAATGAACAGGCACATGCAAATGGCCTGCTTCGGATGTGCGATAGGTTTGCCTTAAATATATAGTAGCTACCAGCAAATAGTAGAACAAACTAGGAAGGAGAACACGCTGGACCTCATTTTCACTAATAATGATTAATTGATCAGGAACATAATGATTACAAATACCTGTTACTCTGATCACAACTTAATTGAAGTTCTGACAAGCATGGAGAATAGACCTTCAAAACCAGTCCCGATTCCCGGTGGAGGAGATTTCAGCAAATTCAACTTCAATAATAAACCGATAAACTGGGAGCAAATAAACCAGGACTTCACAGAAATAAACTGGGAAGAACAACTAGAAAATGTAAACCTGAACCAGTGCCTGGAAAAAAACTCAGTAGCACTAGAAATATGTTCAAACCGCATAACCCTAAGAAAAAAGAGGAAGAGATGCAGATTGGAGCAGGGACGTCGTTTCCTCTTCAGGCGAAGAAAACGAATCGCGGAACAACTTGAGAGTCGCACCCTATCTCAAGAACGGCGAAGAAGGTTAGGTAGAGAAATAGAAACAATTGAACTCAAGCTACAAGAATCATACAAAACCCAGGAGAGGCAATGAGAGCAAAAGGCCATCAGTGAAATAGAGAGAAATCCGAAATACTTTTTCTCCTATGCAAAATCAAGATAAAAAAAACACATCTAGTATAGGGCCCCTGCGAAAGGGAGATGGAGCTTTCCCCCGATAACAACAAAGAATTGAGCGAGTTACTGAGGAAACAGTACGACTCTGTTTTCAGCGAGGCACTAAACACATTAAAGATTGATAACCCAAATTAATTTGTCATGGATATGATACCAACATCAAATCATATATCAGACGTCACCTTATCCCCACTGGATTTTGAAGAAGCCATAGACAGTATGCCTATGCACTCTGCACCAGGCCCGGATTCTTGGAACTCCATATTCATCAAGAACTGTAAAAAACCGCTATCGCAGGCCCCTCACATTCCTTGGAGACAAAAGCCTAGATACTGGCGTTATCCCTGACATATTAAAAACAGCAGAGATAGCACCACTCCAAAAAGGAAAAAATAAGGCAGAGGCAAAAAATTACAGATCGATAGCACTTACATCACACATCATAAAAATCTTTGAGAGAGTGCTAAGAAGTAAGATCACAAAATACATTGAATCACAGCATCTCCATAACCCCAGACAACATGGTTTCAGAACAGGGCGCTCTTGCCTGTCACAGTTGCTGGACCACTATGATATGGCATTAGATGCCATGGAAGACAAACAAAACGGTGGTGTAATTTACACAGATTTCGCAAAAGACTTTGATAAATGTGACCATGGTGTTATTGCACACAAAGTGCGTTCAAAAGGAATTACCGGAAAAATAGGCAGATGGATCTACAATTTCCTGACTAACAGAACCCAGTGTGTAATAGTCAACGAAATAAAATCCAGCCCATCAACCGTGAAGAGCTCAGTCCCCCAGGGTACTGTGCTTGCTCCAGTACAGTCCCCCAGGGTACTGTGCTTGCTCCAATACTTTTTCCTCATCCTCATATCGGACATAGACAAGGACACAATCTATAGCACTGTATCATCATCTGCAGATGACACTAGGATCTTCATGAGAGTAGGCAACATAGAGGACACGGCAAACCTTAAATTAGATGTAAATCAGGTCTTTCTATGGGCTACAGAAAATAATATGGTGTTTAACGAAGATAAGTTCCAGCTCATGCGCTATGGAAAAAATAAAAATATAAAAATGGAAACCACGTACAAAACTCAGGCAAATCATAACATAGCACGAAAAGGCAATTTAAAGGATCAGGGTGTACTCATGTCGGAAGACCTTACCTTTAAAGAACACAATAAAGTAGCCGTCACAACTGCAAGAAAATTGACAGGTTGGATAACAAGAACCTTTCACACTAGAGATGCTACACCAATGATGATACTTTTCAAGACGCTAGTGCTCTCTAGAGTGGAGTACTGCTGCACAATGACAGTCCCTTTCATAGCTGGAGAAATTGCTGACCTGGAGAGCGTGCAGAGATCCTTTACTACTAAAATTCACTCAGTAAAACATCTAAACTATTGGGACCGACTAAAGAGCCTAAATCTATATTCCCTTGAGCGCAGGCGGGAGAGATACATAATAATTTACACATGGAAGCTAATAGAGGGGCTGGTCCCAAACCTGCACACAGAAATAACAGCACATGAGACCAGGAGGCATGGCAGGATGTGCAGAATACCCCCGTTGAAGCGCAGAGGTGCAACAGGTACTCTGAGAGAGAACTATTAACATGAGAGGACTATTCAACACGCTTCCACTACACATAAGGGACATAACTGGCCGACCCTCACAGTGTTCAAGAGAGAACTATCAACATCAGAGGCCCGAGACTGTTCAACACGCTTCCACTACACATAAGGGACATAACTGGCCGACCCCTCACAGTGTTCAAGAGAGAACTATCAACATCAGAGGCCCGAGACTGTTCAACACGCTTCCACTACACATAAGGGACATAACTGGCCGACCCCTCACAGTGTTCAAGAGAGAACTATCAACATCAGAGGCCCGAGACTGTTCAACACGCTTCTACTACACATAAGGGACCAACCCGTCCTCCAAACAAAGATCCAAAAGTGATTCCATGCACCCGCCAAACCGCTGTTTATGAATGAAAAGCGGTTTACACACGACTCACAACTGCTGACGTTCGAACACTTCCGGAACAAGTGCTTCACTGACGAATTTTGTTCGAATCACAACGCTATAAATGCTTCACCCACTTACTACAAATACAAATAATCGCCAACAGAACCTAAACACCTAACCTAACCTAACCTATGCCTATATATACACAATATGCCAATATATTATAATATTAATTTATACTTGAGAAAATTCCCGTTTTGAATGAACAGCATGTAAAAATTTATGAATGCGTCTGTGGGGTCGACCGCTGAATGTAATGGACTTGAGTCGAGGACGGGTTGAAGGGACATAACTGGCCGACCCCTCACAGTGTTCAAAACAGAACTTTATTAACACCTCCAAAGGATACCTGATCAACCAGGCTGTGACTCATACGTCAGGCTGGAAGCAGCCGCGTCCAACAGCCTGGTTAACCAGTCCAGCAACCAGGAGGCCTGATCGACGACCGGGCCGCGGCGTCGCTAAGCCCCGGAAGCACCTCAAGGTGGATGGTACACCCAAGATGGCCGCATGCTCCGCCATCATCCATAGCCTCCCAGACGATCTCCCTGGCGGGCACTACAGTCATTGGTGGGACCACTACAGTCATTGGTGGGACCACTCCAGACACTGGTGGGACCACTACAGTCACTGGTGGGACCACTACAGTCACTGGTGGGACCACTACAGACACTGGTGGGACCACTACAGACACTGGTGGGACCACTACAGACACTGGTGGGACCACTACAGTCACTGGTGGGACCACTACAGTCACTGGTGGGACCACTACAGACACTGGTGGGACCACTACAGTCACTGGTGGGACCACTACAGTCACTGGTGGGACCACTACGGTCACTGGTGGGACCACTACGGTCACTGGTGGGACCACTACAGTCACTGGTGGGACCACTACAGACACTGGTGGGACCACTACAGTCACTGGTGGGACCACTACAGTCACTGGTGGGACCACTACAGTCACTGGTGGGACCACTACAGTCACTGGTGGGACCACTACAGTCACTGGTGGGACCACTACAGACACTGGTGGGACCACTACAGTCACTGGTGGGACCACTACGGTCACTGGTGGGACCACTACGGTCACTGGTGGGACCACTACGGTCACTGGTGGGACCACTACAGTCACTGGTGGGACCACTACAGACACTGGTGGACCACTACAGTCACTGGTGGGACCACTACAGACACTGGTGGGACCACTACAGACACTGGTGGGACCACTACAGTCACTGGTGGGACCACTACAGTCATTGGTGGGACCACTACAGTCACTGGTGGGACCACTACAGTCACCCCAACACACCAATGAGATTTGGCTTCCTGCTGTGGGGTACAGGAAGCCCTTTAGGCTTATCGAACTCCCCCCCCCCCTCCTCCCTCTCCCTAGGGCTCTAGCTAATGTAAATCTAAAAATATCTCACTAAATCTAAAAGCTTACTAAATCTCTCTTCACAGAAGAGATTTCTAATTCCTGGGATTAACATGGTCATCCTTCTCTGATGTTTTTAATCCTATTGTTTCTTGTTGCTATATCTATAACATAGAATGTCTGTCTGTGTCTGTGTGAGGTTGGGCCAGATGCCTGGTGCTAGTCTCACTCGACTTTGCAAGATGAATCATGTTAGGTATGGGAGGCTCGCAGGTCAGTCGGGGTCGGCCCAAGTACAATGCGTTGAGAAATATCGCCATTTATTTCATGTTTCATACCCCCATATTAATTGATTATCAACCTGTGATTTTCACGGTCTGAATATGGTGGATTTCTCATAGAGCTGTTTAACAGTATCAAGGATTCGTAGTATATTTTCTGAGCAGGAAAGGGGGGGGGAGGAAGACCTGGGCACCGCCGGGTACTCTTTCTACAAATTTTCAAAATATGTAAAGCTTTACATATTTGGAACATCTGTATATTGAATTCTAAGCATAAGATCCCTATTAATGATGACTCCAAGACTCCATCACATTACAGAA
>WNGS01042707.1:35894537-35927413 GCA_020271785.1 Procambarus virginalis
CGCATGCACAGGACAACAATCAATCAGGGAACGGCTAGGCCCTATGCATGTATATGGGGTTAGTTACATGCTGGTTATAGTAGGAACTGCTGCACTCACACACATTAATCCTACCTCTCTAGACCATGTTCCTCATTTCCTCCTCATATCGGACAGTAAGTTCTATCATTACTGCATATCCTTCTCACGGGTTACCTACAGTGACTTCTGCTGTTGCTCTCGTGGAGCTGGTGTGGTGACTGAGGTGCACTGCCTGTTAATAAATATCACCTCATTGTGTTTTCCTTTGCATCTTTGGGGGGGGCTTTTTGTCAGCATGCATTTATCTCGCTGTGGTCGATTCCTTTTTGTGATAATATGCTATCAGTTACTCAAACATTTCTTATCAAATTAAGAGCTAATAAAAGATCATGATCACCCATATCTTAAAAGGGATTTTCTCATTCCATCACATGCATACACTACAGTACATACATACAGCCTTCAAACACATGAGGCATACCTTTACATTATAACGTTACCCATGTCAGGTTTTTGTGCACACAACTTGAGAAAGATTAGACAGCTTGTTTAATGAGATAAATTAGTACACTAATATGATTTTGTCAAATGTCTGAATGTTTCATCATGCTATTTCTTCCTCAGTCTGTTTCTACAAGTTTAAACCTAGTTTACCAGCAGCTTGCATATTCCTATCTTACCAGAACCATTGATCCAACTGCTGTGTTGCATTTCACACAATCAGTAAATGTTCTCATTTTTAAAAGTGAGCAATAGTACATTTTAAATAGTTGGCAGCTATAACATACAAGCAGGGAAGGAGTAATTAAGTTAGGGAAGAGTGGTAGAGTCACGAATAGTATAATGATAGGAAAGTACGATAATTAGTATAAGAATTGAGAAGGAATAAGAGATAGTGAGGGGGTATGGGATAAAGAACTTAAAGGTTTGTGTATTGATAGAACCTCTCAAATGGGGAAAAAGAAAGAAATCTAATTTTAATAATTCAAGTTGAAGGTTTATTATCTTCAATGGGAAATAATAACCAAAATAATAATTTACGTTAAAGAAACTTCTGGTATGGCAATTCCTTCGTGGGGAGCTCAGCTCACAAGGATGCACTAGTAAGCTGTAAGGGCTATAGGATAAGGTAAAATTTTGTGTAAATTGAAAAATACCCAAACATCTGCATCAGTTTGGAATACCCTCATAGAGTACTGGTACTCTTTCTTACGGTCCACTTACTAGTTGAAGTTATTCTGTTGAGTAGAAATAAGAATTAATTGAATGAACAACATGGGGTCAGGTTACCTTATCTGTCAATATGGTGGTGGATTCTTATTGTTTTCTGAAACCATCCTGCAGTCACGTTCACTATCATTTCCTCCACTCCAATACGTACCCTGTTCTCCCAAGGTATCCGTGCCCCATCCATACCGCCTGGCCAGTCAATCTTATGCCTAGTACCAGACAGCACTTAAGGCAGTTTTTGTTGTATCAATTTACCTAATCAGTTCAACCCCATGCTGTTTGATATGTGCCCTCGAGTCTTTTACAATGGTGTGTGTATCTGACTCATTTCCCCAGTCCCTCTATGTGCTCTAAAATCATGAATAATTGCATTTATAATTCAACCATCTATCATAGCCTTTCATTCTCTGTTTTTCATGCAATGCTATTATTTTCTTCATATTATCCATCCTCAAAATTTTGTTCTGTCAAATGTTCCTGCAACATTTGTGTTACCTCAATCTCATGTGTATTCTGATATTCCTGTATATCTCTCTATTTGTAGTGTCTTTATTCACTTGCTTACAAAAAAAATAAACCTGAGAAGCATACTGTATTCAAAAGCAAATAATAGTGGCCGGCCGGCCGAGCGGACAGCACGCTCGACACGTGATCCTGGGTTCAATCCCGGGCGCCGGCGAGAAGCAATGGGCAGAGTTTCTTTCACCCTGATGCCCCTGTTACCTAGCAGTAAATAGGTACCTGGGAGTTAGTCAGCTGTCATGGGCTGCTTACCTGGGGGTGGAGGCCTGGTCGAGGACCAGGCCTCGGGGACACTAAAAAAAAAAAGCCCCAAAATCAAATCGAGATAACCTCAAGATAACCTAAGTTACTGCTAGTCTCACATCCCTTTTAAGTTCCTCTAATTTACCATGAATATTATGTAAAAAATATTAGTCATCTGTCTAAGAGTCATGTTGACTCATCCTCTGACTGTCCTGGTCACTCATCTTCACCCCATCCCCTAGACCATGATGAGCAACTTTGGCCCATCCAACCTGGCCACATCACAATAGCTGTGAATGATAAACATAAGGAATACAAGAAAAAACACAACTCTGTAGCTAAAAGGCAAACGACAAAAAATGCAAAACTCGACTAACTCCACCTTGGGCTGGTGGTGGTGGGGATTAGCGGAGGATATGTAAGCACAAATACTATGCATGCATCATCGTTTATCATCACGATGTACCAACAAACAAAATCTCCTCTTGACTTGGCAACACATCACATTCAGTGGAATTAAAATGTCTTCGGAAACTGAAACATGCTGGAGGGATGACTGGCAGACTGCTGACATGGATGAAAAATTTTCTGACAAAGTTGAGGGCGGTAATCAAAGACAACACATCAGACTGGAGGAGCATTACTAGTGGAGTACCACATGGTTCTAATCTTGCACCAGTAATGTCTATTGTCTATATAAATGATCAACCAGTAGGGATATCAACACGTTTGCTTATGATGCTAAGCTACTAGGAAAGATGAGATGTAGATGATATATGATCTACATCTCATCTTCCTACAAAATAAGTGTGAGGAGCAACACTTGGCAAATGGAATTCATTGTAAATCTATGTCATATTATGGAATGTGGAGTAGGAGAAGGTAGGCCACTCACAACCTATAAATTATGTAGAAAGGCATTTAAAGAAATCTGACGGAGAAAGAGATCTAACAGTGGTTATGGATAGTAGACTGTCGCCAGAAGACCACATAAAGGTCATTGTGAAAAGAGCATATGCTATGCATTCCCTTTTCAGAATCTCTATAATTCATGGCTGGTGAAATATTGTAGAAACTAATCATGACTTGAGACCAAAATATGCAGTGATTGTATGGAGCCTCCCAAGAAGCACATCAGTATATGTACTGGAAAAACAAAAACAAAATGCTTCTAGAATTAAAAAACAAAGAGTTACAAGGAGAGGCTAGAGGCATTAAATATGCCAAAGCTGGAAGACAGAAGAAATTGAGGCACTATGATCACTACATACAAAATGGTAATGAATCAACAAAATTTACAAAGAGTAATTCTTGAAACTTGCACCTTTAAGAACAAGTGGTCATAGCAAGAGGCTAAGGAAACAAAGGTGCTGAAAAAAACATTAGAAAGGTCTCTTTTGAAAATAGAGTGGTAACCGGCTAGTGCAAGTTAAGTGAGAAGACGGTGGATGACAAAGCCGTCAGTAGTTTTAAAGCGTCATCTGATAAAGAGTACCAGGAGGATGGGACACCACGAGCATAGCTCTCATCCTGTTACTACACTTAGGTAATTACATACTATGAAATTAAGGTGCAACCAATCAGGCTTTTCTGTTACTCATCAATTATTTTAAGACTACAGTATGCCATTCATGAATGGTAATCAGTTATAACTACCAGTGATCTTACTGGTCAACTGCCACTACTGGTTAAACATGCAAATATATTCCATTATTAATTTTACATTTACTGTAAAATGTCCACGATTCTCCCACTTACTGTATTAGTAAGTGAGACAATGGTAGAGGATGTTTTACATTTTGTCTTAGTCTTCAGTACATCTTTACGTGTTACATGAGGTGAAAGAATGAACGTTAAATGTTACACAACTGGTAGGTGGGTGCAAACAAAAAATTAGTTTTGACTTGTAAAAAAGACAATGAACAAAGGAACTTTAATGACATATGGTATATATTTGATGCTAGGATTATTTGGTTAAGAATACTGTACCATGTAAATGGGTAGAGTTGTACAAACTGGTAGTAGATAGTAATTGCTTGGTGGAAGGAGGAAGTGGCAAGAGCAGTTGATATGAAAATGAAGTACAGGTAGATCTTTTGGAGGGGAACATTCAGGAGAGTGTGCCAAGCCATTATGACTATATAGCACTTGGAAGGAATTAGGAAAAGGAATGGTGCCCAACCACTTGAACGGTTGGGAATTGAATGCTGACCTGCAGGAAGCGAGACCATCACTCTACCGACCAGTAGTAGAGCGATGGTCAGTAGAGCGTATACAGTGAATGAAAGTGACAAGAGTCACTTTCAAGACAAAATTACTTCAGAGAAAGCTAACAAATTCCACACAGCTACATGCAAAATCTGATGGTTTCACCCATGTCATTTTTGGTCATCTCTGCCCATCTTAATAGGATGTCATCTGAACCATGTCACCTGGTGATGATGAGTGTCCATTTATCTTGCAAAACCTTTCTTGGTACCTGTCTATCTGGCCACTATTATCACCCCGTTATTTTAATTTACATTAGTCTGTTTTCAAATGGGTGCTTAATTAATATATTACAATATGAGTATGTGGTGTTACCAAAGCAATCAGCATGAAAAACAATGACTGTGGTAACCCTGACCACCTTGGTAACCACAACAAACACAACCTCTACTCTCATCACAAACATGGACCACTGTAGAAAACAGGGAGCTATTAGTAGAATATGGAAATTAAGTATAGAAATTGTTATACACTGACATACATAATTATACAAAAATCCCTGCAGAAGAAACTACAGAAGGCCTGTTAGCACACGCAAGGCAGCTCCTATTTCTATCCATTTAAATTCAACTCGCTGTTGGCACCCTTCGTACCGAGTGCATTTAGCCTAAGGTCGCCAAAGGAATTCGTTGACCTATTGAGAGGATCACGGGCCGCAGGTATAAGAGCTTCCCTGGACGTGGAGTCACTGTTTACTAATGTGGCCGTGGACGAGACTATCAGAATGATGATGGACAAACTAGTATCGTGATCGGACTAGTGCTCCTCTGGATATACCAGAGAGCATATTAAGAAAACTGCTTGAAGCTTGCACGAAAGAGGCACCCTTTCCTAAGTCCTGATGGACACATGTATAAGTAAGTGGATGGCATCGCCTACCTATAAGATTCTTCAGATCCTTTGTTATCCATTTCGGGTCTTTATTATTTGATCTATTCAATTTGTATGGAATACTATGTTCCTGTGCTGTGCTTAGAATATTTTTAAATAAGTTATATTTTGAATCCACATCGAAATCCCTTTTTACATCACCCTAAGGGATTTCGATGGTTCCATCTGCACCCGCAAGTCCTTCCCCGGTTGGCGTTGTTCGCCCTGCTTCCCCCTTCCCTTCTCCCGGCTCCCAAACGTCTGAGGATTTCAGAGTCGGGGCGGGGTTTAGTTGGTGTTGAGGCTCGGGCGGCTTCGGAGGGGCTGCCCCATTCGGGTCGGAGGCATTCGAGGCATTTATTGGGCGTGTTATGATCCGAAGTCATCCTGGCTTGCAGACTGCTCTTTCTTTTTGCAGGGAGCGTGGCATGGGTTTTGTCGGATGTGCATGCTCGAATGGCGGGAGGCTGCGACTGTTCTGCAGGTTTACCTGGGGTGCGAGTTTGAGCGCCTTAATGCATGCTTGTTCACCCCTGTGCTTCCTCGGGATGTTGGCCTTGTACAGCTGCACGTGCAACTTCCCACCCTTACGGCATCCTTGGCAGCTGAGGACTTACAGGCATTTGGTCTCAGTCTTACACTTCTTTTCTCTTCTCGAGTTGTCCTCAGACTGGCTTGTGGAGGCGTTGAGTGCAGGGCCTTTGTCTGGGGCACTGGACTCGGCTGCTCAGGCATCGGCCGCAGTGTTGAAGCTGTGTTGAACCCCGGTCGATGGCTGAAATGGATATACTTTCAAAGAGTGGAATTTTCATAGGCCATTGCTCCCTGTGCCTCTCTGAGAGAGGCAGGTTCTGGCTCGTGGTTCCCAGTAGGCAGAACTCCCCTGTGACTGAAGCCCAGACTAATATATCTAATATCAGTCCAATAGCTTGGGGGGAGCCTCCGGGGATCACCCAGAAAATGGCGTTTCATTACATTCAATGCTGGTTGTATTGCTTCAGTCAGAATTAAGAAAGGCTTGAGGCAAGGGACCTGATGTTGATGGTATCATCTGGTGGTGGCCAGGACAGTCAGCTATTGTAGTTGTTAATGAGAATTCTACATGACAGTTCCTGTGGCTTCAAATTCCTGCTATTCTTAAAGCATGTATAGTATTATATTGCATCAGAGATATTGCTCAGGAGAGCCAACTGGTTGTTAGTGGGAATGTTATATGGTGGCTTTTGTCATTTTAAACCCTTGATATCCATATGTGCAATTTTGTATTGAATCAGTCAGTGCTAGGAGGCTGGAAACCTGATGTTGGTGCTGCCATCTTTGTCTTCTCATCATTCAACCAAGTGATATAATTGTTGACTTGAAATTTTGTGTGAATTTTAAAATTGCTGTACTTGTCTCTGACGTGAAAATATTGATGGATTTTCATGCACTTGTCTTTCAGACTTCAATGACAATTTGAGACAATGTATGACTGATATCATTCAGTGAAGGCCTTAAGTTTTATACATTCCTGTAGTAGAGTATGGTGTAAATTATGATTAAATGTCAGTACTGTATATTGTGATGGGTATGTCTTATATTTGTGCAGGTTATGCACGTACAGGTTTAAACAACTATTTAATATGCACAATATCTGTAGTTGTGGGCATGTTTTCAAGATGTCTTCAGAATGTTATATTTTTGTCATGTCCTCAACATTTTCAATATTTGCTTTGTTTTTTGTGACCATTAATTGTACAGTATTTTAGACAGTAAATTGTTTTAACTGAGCACATTTGGTGTGCTCAGTTAATTCTTTCTCAGATTCTCTAAAATCTCTCGGAGAAGACTGAGAAGACTATTAATAAAATAATGTATCTATTTCATGGTTTTGAATTCATTCCATTTATTCAGATTTTGTTCATTATAGTCTATGTAAATTTTTGTATCCTGACATTAGAAAGAAATTAGTGAACATTATATTGTGAATACTGTATGATAATTATTTCTGGGAGGGATCGCTCATTGGCTCCCTAAGTTTATCTCTGGTACCAGCAGGCCTGGTGCTCAACGCAACAGGCCTCTGAAACCCATCCATCACTTACCAGGAGCCAGGACCAGAATCTGGCTCACTCAGGTGAAGGGAACAGAGAATCACAGATTGACCACTAACCTAAGGAAATCTCAGTTTTGACTGCCAGATGCTGAGGCTTTGCTAGTTGAAAGTCTTTAGCATTCAGATCTTACTAAATATGCTTATATAATGACCCACCTCATTTTTTCACAGGTCTCCTTGATGATTAGTTATTTGCCTCATCTTTATTATGGACATAAACTTCTATGATCTGGATTTTCACTGTTGGAGATATAATTAATCAAATGATCAATGCTTGCCAAATATATTTTAGCGATTGTGGTGTAGTTTCTTCATCATCACTTTTGCCATGCACCATTAATACTCTCATCAATCTCATCTACAGTCATCATACCATACTCTGAATCATTAACATCATTATCGGTCTACGTGGATCTAAATTATTAGCAGTCTCCGTGGCATAGTACCAGTAGTAAGACACTCCGCCCCGCGTTTCGCGAGCTCTTTGGCCTGGGTTCGTATCCCAGCCAAGGAGAATTTACTGAGCGGCAATCCTTAACTGTAGCCTCTGTTCACTTCAGCAGTAAATGGGTACCTGGTTGTTAAACGATTTGGTGGGTCGTATTCTGGGGAATATTAGGATTAAGGACTTGCCCGAAAAGCTATGCATGCTAGTGGCTGTACAAAAATGTAGGAACTCTTGTATATATATAAATATAATATAAAACTTTCAGGTTGATTACTGCTTCTCCTGTCCACCTTTTTTTTACTAATTATTAGCTAAATTTGTATTAATGAAATAATTTAAGTAAAAAAAGATTCCTTAAGGTAGGGAGTGTGAGCTTCTTGTATCATACCATTGGCTAGCTAACAGCTTTAGCAATGGTCCAGTTATTTTAGCAGGGGAATACAGGTACCACATTTCTAACACTGAGTATCTATTACAATACTGTACTGTATTTAAAAATTTTTTTTTTATAAATTTCATGTTATTTAAGCATTATTATAATGTACAGTACTAGTATTTATAAACATAGACTACCAGTTGCCATGCAATAACCCAACAGCTACGCTCCATAATAGGAAATTGAAATAATACACAGTTCTATGAAACGAATATCAGTTTATATTACATAAATCATCTTTAAAGTCATTACATCTCGTGTGTGACTGAGCCTACACTCCTCTGGGTGCAACTGGACATGTTGAATGCTTCTTGATGTATGATAAAACTAAAATAAAGGAAAGCAATAAATGACTGAAGTAGAGAACATTCAGCTTTGATAAAATAGGAAGGAAAATGAAAGTTTATGTATTGAAATAGGAGCAAAAATTATTAGTGATTTCTTGGAGAACCATCACAATTTCCACAATTTGCTAGAGCCCCATTGGCAACGAGTGCCAGTGGTAAGTGTGTTTGTTCGAACGAGAGTATGTTGCCTTTATTGTTCATGTAGATATACTGTACTTAATAAAATGATAGTTTAATATCTTTTGTCACACCAAATAGTGGTGACATTAGAAGCTCATCTGGTAGGGTACAAATTGTTTACTGGAACTATGCTGCAATATGAAAACAAAAAGAGTGCATCCTCAGTAATGCATTCAGCTGAGAAAGATTAAGATAAACCTGGAGAACATTCTATATTCTCACATTATAAGACAAGAAATGTAGAGAATACCAGCTGCTAGTAAATGGCAGTTGCTTCCTTACTGTGACTTGTAAAAGATACTTCCATTCCCATTTAATTTGTTTAAACATTACACATTAATAAGACATAATTTGTAAATACACTACCTATAATATACACTAAATAAATACAAAATAAAATTTAAAGTGCTTCCAGTTAATAGTAGGCTACTGTATTTTTTTATAATTTATGAATAGAATCAATAACATTAATATATACCGAGTGACATTTTTTTAAAGGATTATTTTTATGTACACTTTTACACAATAAGTTGATCATTTATAAAGTTAGGCTCATACCCGATTCTGTATACAAATTATATTCTCTCTTACTTTGCAAGATAGGCACACAATAAGGAATTCTATAAAATTTCACAATTAAGTCACCATTTCAAATGACAATTTATATCTTTCTGAACTGGAAGTTTTTCTTGATCACCTTACAAGAAAGTTACTTGTGGAACCTCTGACTATTTAATGTGGCCTTATACAAAGTACAAGTTGAGTCAGTCATTGTTAAGTACTCGTATGGCACTGCTGTTGTAAATATGGCAACTTGTATTCATTGTAGGGTAGCACTTGGCTAATAGTTATGACACTTTCAAAGTTTTACTAGGAAATTGGACTGAAAAAGATAAGAGGCAGAACCAGGCCCACTTTGTAGCTGCATTATAGAGGTAGGGCCATCCTCTGTAGCTGCACTACAGGGGTGAAGCAGCTTCTACACATTTACTTGTAAACTAATACACAAAAGATTTCCTACAGTACTGTATACCACTTTTATATACGGTATTTACAAACACACTGTACAATAGATAAAAGCTGCCACTGAACATCTTTAAGACTACTAAAAAGAGGTAAATATATGTGAACGTCACTACACACGATGAACTGTACACTGTTTATAACAAGCACACCACTTGCATTTTGACTCCTGTAATCAGCATGAGGCAGGTGCTTTTTCTATATATTTTCACTGACACACTCCGCATGTATTAACTAAACATTGCACATTATGGAACACCAAAAGCTGCTCACTTTCTACATCATTAGTAGCTTCACGATTGGTTTATTTGAATGTCTTTTGTATTAACATTATTAAAATATAAAAAAAATACTTCCGTGAACTAGCGCTGCACGGCTAGTAATACCAGTATTCAAAATTGAAAAAAAAATAATATAACCAGGGGCGAAGATTGTGATTTAAGTGACTGAGGCAAGTTTAGATCCTCGTACTGTAATTGTAAATCATATTTGTCATCTTCTGGCTCAACAGTAACACAGATTCTTAAGAGTAATGTTTTCAGTGTTGTAATTAATTAATATATATATTATGATAGTCTTTCTATTCTGCATTATTTACATATTACCTTTAGTACTTATGAGTATTATACAACTTACAAAAATGCACCAAAAATGTTAAGTACATTATACCTACTGTATTTAGTTCTTGGCATTATGCATGGTCATATTGTATGGTGATTTCCAGTCACCATATTAAAGTCTGCAATAATATAACACCATTCAGCTCCACACAACTATAGTATTTAATGTTTTTAGAAGATGCAAACTTCATAGTTTTATAATGATCATATACTGCAAGAAATTTATCTTAGCATTTCTGCTATGTATTTTAATGCCACATAGTTTGTACAACATAAGTTTTCATATCACGAGGCATTGTTATTTTTCTGTTATCTCTGCACATATTTCAGGTAGTTAATGAATACATTCTCTTGGTTCTACTTGCATGTGTGTAGGTCAACAACCCTCACACATGTTTTACACTCGACAAAACAACACCAGTGAAACTTGCAGTGGCACCTTTCCCTAACGGTGACTTTCTGGGAGTTGTAGCCTCGTCCACAACACAGCAACCCGCAGCCATCCATACCTTGCGAAGTCTTGTTGCATATACGGTCTTGAGTACCTGTCAATGGAATTTCATTAGAGAATGATGATTTGCTTGGGAAGGAATACTTCATACAGTCCCTACCAAGATGCATCAACTTAAATTTCATAGCCATGTCCAAATAGCATTTTTACTTTTGAAGAAATAGAGCATAGAGTGCAGTGAAATGTCCTGGTCTGTGCTGTGCCTTGGTAGTTTCCCCGAGCTCAAGCACTGGCCATAACTTGTCAGATTAGCCAATGCCAGATACTCATGGGACTTTGCCTACCAGGAATAAGTGTTTATATACAATCTACCCTTCCCCTCCCACCTCTATGAGGCAGGAAGCACAAACATCCTGGGAGTTACCTAGAGAACCAACTGTGTTATTTCGCTTGCAGTAGTCAGGCGACTCGTGAAGGTATACCAGATCCTCTCCTGTAGGGACGTTAAACTGGGCATGCTTAACCTGCAGCTTGCCACGACGGTTGATTTTGACTTCTGTTGCACCATCATATTTGTCCTTCAGTAGGTCACCTGTGGGATTATACAGAATTATATAAAAGGGGATCAAAACAAATGGATTTTCAATTATAGATGAATTAAAATTAATAAATGTTCTAAATGTTGATAAATGTAGTAAAACATAAATATAGATCATTTGACTTTAAAATGGGATTTGGACTTTTGAACTGACCGAGTAATGTGAGGAGAAACAGATTTTCAGCAGTCTGGGCTGGACCAGGTGAGGTACATTAATTTATAGACATATTGAACATAATTGTGATGTAATTACATTACTAAGGGAGGCAGTAATGGAATAAACTACCATATATAAATCGAGGCTAATACAATACTTAGGTTTAAATGTTGATTTGACAAAAATCTAGCTGGGCGCTATTGTATTTGACAAATGGAAAAAAAAGGGGCCCAAGAGCCTCACCGTCAGTAGTTTTCAAAGCGTTATATGACAAAGAGTGCTGGGAAGATGGGACACCACGAGCGTAGCTCTCATCCTGTAACTACACTTAAGTAATTACACACAAAGGGGGGCCTCGTAGCCTGGTGGATAGTGCGCAGGACTCGTAATTCTGTGGCACGGGTTCGATTCCCGCACGAGGCAGAAACAAATGGGCAAAGTTTCTTTCACCCTGAATGCCCCTGTTACCTAGCAGTAAATAGGTACCTGGGAGTTAGTCAGCTGTCACGGGCTGCTTGCTGGTGTGTGTGTGTGTGTGGTGTGGGAAAAAAAAGTAGTTAGTAAACAGTTGATTGACAGTTGAGAGGCGGGCCGAAAGAGCAAAGCTCAAACCTAGGTGAATACACACACACACACACACACACACACACACACACACACACACACACACACACACACACACACACACACACACACACACACACACATAATACATCCTGTTTCTAATACTGTTTCACACATTTTCTGTTTCACACATTTTCTTCTGTTTCACACATTTTCTGTTTCACACATCCTGTTTCTAATATATGTGAACGATCTTCCGGAGGGTATAGACTCATTCCTCTCAATGTTTGCTGATGATGCAAAAATTATGAGAAGAATCAAGACGGATGAAGATAGACAGAGACTACAGGATGACCTGGATAAACTGGAGGAATGGTCTAGAAAATGGCTGCTAAAGTTCAACTCGGGAAAGTGTAAGGTGATGAAATTAGGAGAAGGGAGCAGGAGGCTGAACACAAGGTATCATTTGGGAGGGGAAATCCTGCAAGAGTCAAATAGAGAGAAAGATCTGGGGGTTGATATCACACCGAACCTGCCCCCAGAAGCCCACATCAAAAGAATATCATCAGCGGCATATGCTAGACTGGCCAACATAAGAACTGCCTTTAGAAATTTGTGTAAGGAATCTTTCAGAACCCTGTATACCACTTATGTAAGACCAATCCTGGAGTATGCAGCTCCAGCCTGGAGTCCATACCTAGTTAAACACAAGACAAAGTTAGAGAAGATTCAGCGGTATGCCACCAGGCTCGTCCCGGAACTGAGAGGATTGAGCTACGAGGAAAGGCTAAAGGAGCTGAACCTCATATCCCTGGAAAACAGAAGAGTAAGGGGAGACATGATAACCACCTACAAAATTCTCAGGGGAATTGACAGGGCGGACAAAGACAAACTCTTCACCACGGGTGGGACACGAACAAGGGGACACAGGTGGAAACTTAGTACCCAGATGAGCCACAGAGACGTTAGAAAGAATTTTTTCAGTGTCAGAGTAGTTAATAAATGGAATGCATTAGGCAGTGATGTGGTGGAGGCTGACTCCATACACAGTTTCAAGTGTAGATATGATAGAGCCCAGTAGGCTCAGGAATCTGTACACCTGTTGATTGAGTTGAGAGGCGGGACCAAAGAGCCAAAGCTCAACCCCCGCAAGCACAATTAGGTGAGTACATAAGAACGGCATTTAGAAACTTGTGTAAGGAATCTTTCAGAACATTATATACCACATATGTCAGACCAATCCTGGAGTATGCGGCTCCAGCATGGAGTCCATATCTAGTCAAGCATAAGACTAAACTGGAAATGGTTCAAAGGTTTGCCACCAGACTAGTACCCGAACTGAGAGGTATGAGCTACGAGGAGAGACTACGGGAATTAAACCTCACTTCGTTGGAAGACAGAAGAGTTAGGGGGGACATGATCACCACATTCAAGATTCTCAAGGGAATCGACAGGGTAGATAAAGACAGGTTATTTAACACAAGGGGCACACGCACTAGGGGACACAGGTGGAAACTGAGTGCCCAAATGAGCCACAGAGATATTAGAAAGAACTTTTTTAGTGTCAGAGTGGTTGACAAATGGAATGCATTAGGAAGCGATGTGGTGGAGGCTGACTCCATACACAGTTTCAAGTGTAGATATGATAGAGCCCAGTAGGCTCAGGAACCTGTACACCTGTTGATTGACGGTTGAGAGGCGGGACCAAAGAGCCAGAGCTCAACCCCCGCAAGCACAATTAGGTGAGTACAATTAGATGAGTACACACACACACGTGTGTGTGTTTTTGATATATGTAAAAGATCTCTCAGAGGGAATAGACTCGTTCCTCTCAATGTTTGTGATGATGCAAAAATTATGAGGAGGATTAAGACCGAGGAAGATACTATGAGGCTACAAGATGACCTAGACAAACTGAAGGAATGGTCCAACAAATGGCTACTAAAGTTCAACCTAAGTAAATGTAAGGTAATGAAACTAGGCAGCAGAAATAAGAGGCCAGACACAGGATACTGAATGAGAGATGAAGTCCTTCGTGAAACGGACAGAAAGATCTAGTCGTTGATATGCCAAACCTGTCTCCTGAAGCCCACATCAAAAGAATAACTTCAGCAGCGTATGCAAAGCTGGCTAACGTCAGAACTGCCTTCAGAAACCTGTGTAAGGAATCCTTCAAAACCTTGTATACCACATATGTAAGACCAATCCTGGAGTATGCGGCCCCAGCATGGAACCCGTACCTTGTCAAGCACAAGACGAAGCTGGAAAAGGTTCAGAGGTATGCCACTACGCTAGTCCCAGAACTAAGAGGCACGAGTTATGAGGAAAGGTTGCGTGAATTGTACCTCATGTCGCTGGAAGACAGGAGAGCTCGGGAAGACATGATCACCACATACAAAATTATCAGGGGAATTGACAGGGAAGATCATTATAGATTATTTAAAACGGGAGGTACACACACAAGGGGACACAGGTGGAAGCTGAGTACCCAAATGAGCCACAGAGACATTAGAAAGAACTTTTTCAGTGTCAGTAGTAAGTAAATAGAATGCAGTGGGAAGTGATGTGGTGGAGACTGATTCCGTATACAGTTTCAAATGTAGATATGATAGAGTTCGAGAAACTCAGGAATCTGTACATCAGTAGATTGACGGTTGAGAGGCGTAACCAAAGAGCCGAAGCTCAACCCCAGCAAGGGGGTGACAAAATCGAAATACTGTAGACAAAATGTTCACACAATACCAAGAGAACAGGGGGACATAGGTGGAAGCTGGAAACTCAGACGGGTCACAGAGAAGTTAGAAAATTTTCTTTTAGCGCGAGAGTATTGGGAAAATGAAATGAACTAAATGAACAATCTCTATTTATAATTTTAAAACTAGATATGATAGGGAAATAGGACAAGTCATTGCTTTAAAGAACTGGCGGCTACAAAGGTGGGATCCAAGAGCCAATGCTCGATTCTGCAGGCACAAATAGGTGAGTACACGAGATCAGAGATCTACTCTCATTACCCCCATTCTCTCTCTACTCTCTGGAAGTAATATATTATAAATATTATCAAGTGCATTCAAATCTCATTTTCATTTTCATTTTCCATCGAAAAATTACAGTAATAATAATGGTGTTTAAGTTCTTTTGTCATCTTTTATTGGCCCACCCACCTAACAAATTCACAAAGACCTGAAAGTGTAGCATTAAATATTATGATAGATATCGTGAGGAGACATTCACATATGGGACTAATAGAACAAGAACCCGGCAATGTGATGTTATAGTGGCCAGAATACGCCTGGGATATAGACGTATCTGGCAGCTTTCTCAAAACCCAAATGTTGAGTACACAATGTGTCAACTTTGTGAAAGAGAAAACATGCACTCTCTTGAACATTATATTGTAGAATGTCCCATACTGACTGACTTTCGCCCCCCTGGCTAAGGTATGCTGAACTGTGTAATTACTATATGAGTACTGGAACACTTGATGATATATTGGACTTGTACCCAGATACCATGTAATGTATCAATTATACAATTTAGTTTGTGATATAACTATATAACCTGATCTTGTAAAAGCACTTAATCACCTTCAGTCATTAAGTGCTTAATTGCACATAGTTTTCTTTATCAGATATCTCACCCTGTCAGAGTAAAAGAGACAAATGAATGTGAATGCATGTGTGTGTGTGTATATNAAAATAACCACAGCGTTGAATGTAATGAAACGCCATTTTCTGGGTGAGCCCCGGAGGCTCCCTGGAGCTTATCGGGCTAATGTATGTTATGTTAGACCGGGACACTAGCTATGGAGTTCAGACCTACCAGGGACCAGCGCCAGAACCTGGCCCCTTCAGAGAGGTTTCAGGGAGCAATGGCCCTGGAAAACCCCATATGGTTGGGGGTTTCCTTATCTGCCATCGACCGGGGTTAGGCACCCAGAAAGGTAGGCGTAACAAAACAAACCCCACATGGTAGAAAACTACAACAAACCGAACAGAGAGGTAGAAAAACTCCCTACAATCACAAGGAAACAATCAAACAATCACTTTACTGCCGCGCCGTTTGTCCGCGCAGCCCTCCCCTCCCCGGAGGGGAGGGGGGCCCCGGACCTCACCGCGCCGGCTGCCGTCAGTTCGGAAACTAGGCTTCAACCAACGCGAAAAATCCGCCGACCGGACGGGAGGGAGGGTAGCCAGGGAGCCTCCGGGGCTCACCCAGAAAATGGCGTTTCATTACATTCAACGCTGGTTTTCTGTGGGGAGCCCCTACGGCTCCCTGGAGCTAATTACCCAAAGAGAAGGAAAAAAGGGGACGTACCCGGGAGGCGGCGGCCACACTCCTCAACGCGAAGTCGAGACAACTGGCTGCAACCTGCGACCCAAAGCAACACAAGAACGCCGAGGAGCACGGACGTTCACCAAATAACGGGCGGCCAGGACCCTGTTCGATTCCAAAAACCACGCGCCCCTATGTGCCCAAGACATATTACCAACACAGCAGCCAAGCCGCAAAAACTTCCTAACGTCATGGGCACGAGGATAGACCGCAGGCTGGCTAGATTTAATAACCCTGCAGACAACCTGGGAGACCCGAACCCTGGAACAGGGAACGAGGAAACTGGATCAACCCAAAGCGCATCCCCAGCCATACCGGCCGAAGCGCGCAAGCAACGGCGAAGTGCCGCAACTGGACACAACACATGATGCACCCCCGGCCGAACCAACCAAGCATCAATGACCCACGGACCCCTCCGGAAAGCAGCCGTCTCGTTCTTCGCCAGAAAAGAAGGCGAAGGCTGCAAACGGACAAACCTACCCCCAGGACCAAAAGAGCAGAAACCCCTGCGCCGGAGGAGGGCATGAAGCTCCCCTACCCGGCCCCCAGAGGCCAACGCCAACAAAAACAAAGCCTGGAAAAATAATCAGGAACCGAAGGGCCACCACCAAACCGGAGAGGAAAGATAGAAGAGTACCCGTCCAAGGACCAGGACGGCTCAGGAGGCGCATGAGCAGGCCGGAGGTGAAACATAGCACAGGAAAGCTTACGAAACGGGGCGGATGTAACGTCGACCCCGAAAGCTAGCTTGAGCAGCTCCGCCAGCGCCGCACGAGACGAGGCGACAGTATCAGGCATCAATCGACCGTCCTGAACAAGCCAAGAAAGAAAGGACAAAACACCTGATCCGAAAGAAAGACAACCTACAAAGAGCCAAAATGGCGAAAAGAACGCCAGGAAATCCATACTGTCGCCGAAACGAAGCTCTCAGGTGGGACACCATCAACGAAGCCACCTGATCACCATAGAATTGGTGATACACCCGCGTCAAAAACCCAGACGCGAAGAGCAGAGGAGAAGGTCGAACCAGCCCCGTACCAGATCGGACCGACCTGCTGAAAGAGGCGGAGCCGCGGTAACGTCCCGGGTTCGGGCACCGAGTCAACAGCACCGGAAACCAAAGCCGGGCCGGCCACCAATGGGCCACAAGGAGTACTCTCCCTGGGAATGTCTCCAAACGAACCAGAACCCGAAGCAACAGCTGGACCGGAGGGAAGAGGTACAGGGAACCCCCTTAGACCAGTCCCGCCGAAAGGCATCCACCGCGAACGCTGCGCAGTCGGGGAAGGCGTCACATCGGGAGACGCCGAGACCACACCGACGCGAAGAGGTCCACATCTGGGAGACCGTACGTCTGGCAGATCCAACGAACGAGTCGTCGTCGACCGTCCACCCGTGGACAGGGGAGCGAGACAGACCGTCCGCCAGAACGTTGGACCCCCCGGACGTGAACCACACGGAGAGCCAAACCCCGGGAATCCAGCAGACGAACCACTCGCAGGGACCAACCCCAAGAGCTAAGGACTGAAGAGAACCCCGCGGTTCAGGCAAGAACCACTGGAGTACAGTCCAAACGGAGGTAAAGGGCGATCCCCGAGCGACCCGAATCCTCCGAAGCGCGAACCAGACAGCTGCGAACTCCCGAACCGTGCTGTGAGCCCGATGGAAGGACGAACCCCACCGTCCCTGGCCTGCCTGGTGAGCACTGGTCACAAAGCCCCAGCCAAGAGACGACGCGTCCGTGAACACAACGAGCGAGGGCTCGGGAAGGCCCAAGGCACCGAACCCTGAAAAACCCCGAAGAGGAAGCCGGTGACGCAGCAACCGACAAAAGACCCCCGGAGGGAGAACCCAACGATCGCGAGAGAGGCGGAAAGGAAATCCCCGAAGGAACCAAAACAGACGCCGCAGCCAAACCCGACCCGGCGGGTAGACTAGCACGGCGAAGTTCAGACTCCGCACAACCGCTCAAGCAACCGCTGAGCAACCCGAGACCGTCTCATGCACCGCCGAAGCGGGACCACAGCTGCAGGAACACGTCTGGAGGGAAAGAATGAGTGGCCCAATAGCCCTAAACAAGGACCAGGCCCGAACCCGGGATGGAAACATATGGAAAAACCTCCCGATCACCAGGACACCAAACCCGGCGATCTGGAAGGAACCACACCCCTGGCGAGCAGACATGCGGACTGACTGGGAGCCCACACCAGCCAGACGTCGAGGTAGGCCATACACCGAATCTCAGACACAGACAGGGAACCAAGATCCGGGAAAGATGCAAAAATTTCAAAGTGCTCAGCACAAAATAGGGCAGGCAACAAAAGCAGCCAGCCGAAGCCCCACCACCAACCGTGCCAGACCCAGAAAAACCTGGGAGGAACGCGCCAAGAGGTGACCTGGAGGTCCAGGGCCACCATCCAGGCACCCGGCCCCCAACAGAAGCCGGACCCCAGAAGGATGGGACGGACCGACCACGTCCAACGTACCCACGAAGATGACACGACGAAACGCAGGGGAAGAAGCCCACCCCGCCAGCTCTGAACCCCCAAAGGGGAGAAGCCGTCACCGATGCCACCAGAGGCCGGAAGACGACGCAAAGCGCCCACCAACAGCGGACCATGCGAGAGGCAATAGAGCAAGCTGCTCCCCCAGCACCCCGCCAACAGAGAAAAAAAAAATATAAATAATACACATACACATTATGCATATACATATACACAAACAAGATATGACATGTATACACATGCACACACACACACAGCGTACACATGCACAAGCATACACCCAGGCATTAGGAAGCAATGTGGCGGAGGCTGACTCCCTACACAGTTTATAGTGTAGGGATGATAGAGCCCAACAGGCTCAGGAACCTGTACACCTGTTGAACGACGGTTGAGAGGCGGGACCAAAGAGCTAAAGCTCAACCCCCGCAAGCACAACGAGGCGAGTACATACAATGTAAATGTAAAGTACAAGTTGCCGACCAGTGGGCAGAGCACCACACCGGCTAGGCAAAGAAGGCACTAAACTGCATCAAAAGGCCCACCTCGACAGCAAAACCCCAAAGGCCCAGCACAACAACATGTGCCTAGACCCAAAAAGAGCAGTCTGCAAGCCAGGAAGACCCCGGAACCCCAGAAGGCAGAACCAGTCACATGAGGAAACAAAGCCCCCTGAACCCACAAAAAGGGGGCCCAAGAGGAAGAAACCTCTGGAACGAAACCAAAGAACCCAAAGGAACCCAGAATCGAACCAGGGGGAAGCCAAACCACCACAATTGCCGGCGGAGAACACCACAGAAGGCAAAGCGCAGCCCCCATACAGAACCCTCTGGGAAACAGTCAGAACAGACCGAAAACCGAGGGACAAGGTGTGGGAGCAAGCCTAACAGCCAGAAACACTGAGCCCAAACCCATGGGCCCAGAAGCCCGGTGGAAAATAAACACCCAAAGGAACAGTAACGGGCAGAAAACACCAGAGAAGCAAAAAAAAAAGACAACAGGAGAAGAAAACCCCTGAAAAAAGGGTGAAAAACTCACCCCAGACGCTCGCTCGCACACCCAGGCGTATGTAAACAAACCGCAACGCCGCCCTGGTGGCCACGCCGGGAAACAGGCAGACGAAAATGGCCGCCAGCAGGGGCTGTGCTGGACGCTAAGAGACAAAACACGCCAGCAAAAGTGGGAAGCAAGCAGACTGGATGGGCTAAAAACTCCGCCCAAAAGCAGAAAACCCCGGCAGGGGCAAACCGCCCCAGAACTGCTAGCAGGCATCCCCCACAGCCCCGGGAACCAGCAACAGAGGCCCCGGGGCAGAGCCGTCCTCCAAGCCCTCCGCCCTTAAAGAAAAGAAAGAGTCCATGGGAAAGGCAGCAAGAACGGGCCGCTGGTAAGCCCCAGAAGCCTTGGCAGGAGGAACAGGCTCTAAAACCTCCGTCCCCCAACCCGAATGGGGCAGCCCCCGAAAACCGCCCGAGCCTCTGCCCCAACTAAACCCCGCCCCGACCCCGAAACCCGCAGACAGTCCGGAACCGGGAACAGGGAGGGAGGAGGGCGAACAGCACCGAACCAAAACGGGGCGGCCTCGGGGCATCCGAGTGGGAAACCAACCTAGCATGTTGCAGCAACCTAACCTAGCTTGCAACACGGATGCCGCCTGTACTCTGAACACAATAACATCAGGAGTACTGGAGAACAAGCAGAGAAACTCTCTCGCAAGACTCCGGGTCAAGGTGTCAGGGACCCAACAGGCAGCATGACGGAGGTAAATGGCGACTGTCACCTAGAGACAAAGGCACAGCAACCAACGATCCCGTACAAGACGGGTTGGTACCCGGAAGACACATGCAATGGTCTCCCGAGCCCAGACAGGGGTTTCCAGGGCCCGTAGGTTAGCAACTACGGGAAGCCCGGGCAAGGTGTTGCTAACCGGTTAAGAAACCCGAAAACAAGGGTAAAGATTAATACTGAAAACCCCCGGGACGTGTACAAGCACGGGGGCCTAGCAGAGGGCTGCCAAACACTACTAGTGGAACTATAGCCACACTATGCAGACCCCCACCAGGCAAGAAAATAAAAACAAAAGAAAAACCCCGCAAAAGTACACCGTCCCCAGAGGCAACAGGAACCGGCCGCCGCGTAGGTGGCAGGCAGCGCAACACCTTGGCGCCCTAACCAGCACAACACCAACTCCCTACCCAAGGCCAAACAAGGGCCCCAAGCCCCAGCTGGCCCCAAGGGCGAGGCAAATGCCGAGCAGCAAGAACCCCTACGGGAGCGGTTCCCGAACGCCCCAGAGAAGATAACCCTGACACGCAAGGGCAGTACTCACAGGGCGCCTAGGGAAGGGAACCCCTAGACGCATGCAGCCCCGGCACTGATGAAATACTCCTGGCCACCGCAAACCACAAAAACAGCAGAGAACGCCACACGAGGCAAACACCGCCAAGGAATTTGAGGCCAGAGAAGCGTGTATCCCGGTTGACACTAGCTTACGAACTGACGGCAGCCGGCGCGGTGAGGTCCGGGGCCCCCCTCCCCCTCCCGGGGAGGGGAGGGCTGCGCGGACAACCGGCGCGGCAGTAAAGTGATTGTTTGATTGTTTTCCTTGTGATTGTAGGGAGTTTTTCTACCTCTCTGTTCGGTTTGTTGTAGTTTTCTACCATGTGGGGTTTGTTTTGTTACGCCTACCTTTCTGGGTGCCTAACCCCGGTCGATGGCAGATAAGGAAAACCCCCAACCATATGGGGTTTTCCAGGGCCATTGCTCCCTGAAACCTCTCTGAAGGGGCCAGGTTCTGACGCTGGTCCCTGGTAGGTCTGAACTCCATAGCTAGTGTCCCGGTCTAACATAACATACATTAGCCCGATAAGCTCCAGGGAGCCGTAGGGGCTCCCCACAGAAATGGGATATGAATTGATCCGTTCCTGATTTCCCAAAACTTCACTTCAAAGTAAATTTTATACCTAATTCACCCAAATCTTCGCTACAAAAGTATGTTCAAGTTATTACCCTTGCTGATGACTCCTGTTGGCGTATGGAAGATGGTGAGGAGGGGGGAGGAGGAGAGGTGTTACTGTTTGGAAGGGGAGTCATTTCCATTATAACATCAGGTAGTGAAAATTTCTCTAGAGTGCACTCTCTGGCATGTTTTGCTTGCATACCACTAGGTCCTGGTTGTGCTCAATGCTTGATTTTCTCACTTTTCTCACAAGGTAACGTTCCATTGAAGATTGTTTTTCCCTTCTTAGCAACACTTGTCTGTAGTCAGGTATCACACTGTCATTATAAAGATCAATGCAACGGCCTACCAGTTTTATCTGCGTGATTCTTTTCAGCAAAACTTTGCAGTCCTTCCCATACTGCACACATTTTCTTAATTAATGAGGAAGGGACATTCTCTACTGCCTCCTCCTCTTCCCCTGAAGATTTGTTGTACTGCCTAGCTAGTTCAACAACACGAGTACCATTTTCATGCTTACGAATGATCTCTTGTTTTTCCTCTATGGTCATTCTCAAATGTGATTTCTTGCCTTGAACCTTACCACTGGCTTTCTTGGGACCCATGGCGAGATATATAATAACAACTTTTATGCTCAAATGGCCAAAAATCTGAAAAAAAACTGTAAATTCTTATGAAGAGTTCAGGCAGAATAGTCGCTGGGCACGAGGCACTGGTAAACTGAGGCGTGATGGCTGTGCCACCATGCACTACGTCGGCCATACGCATATCAACAACTCGTTATCCCGATTCAAATTTTCTGAACAAATCGGGCTCGTAACCCGAGAAGTTCGTTACCCGAGTATCACTGTATTAGCATAAAACAAGGATGTTGTTTGTTTCCTACAATGAAGCCCTTATAAAGAAGAAAAACAGTACAGATGCAGCTAGAAGTCCTTATGAAGGAGCACCCCTTGTGAGTGGATGCTAGATACGGCTGTGGCATAACCATGAAAATTATAGGTTGAACTACAGATATGGTCCGCTTGAATATATTTGTAGTGTAAGAAGAATAGATAGAGTAAGGAATAAATATGTTATGAAAAGAGGTCAAGTACAAAAAAGTGAATTGCGATATTGAGGACAGATTTTTGAAAGGGTTTGGTCATATTGAACAAATAGATGATGATGTAATTGTGGTTACATGTGTATTTAAATTACAGTAATTTTATAGATGAATCACAGTCTAATGGGCCTTCCTATTCCACCCTTTCTTTTCTGTGTGGACCCCTACAGCTCGTTGGAGCTATCAGGCTAATATGTGATACATTAGACCAGGGCATTAGTCTATGGAGTTAGGTTGGACATCTTCAAGAGAAAACTGGGCTGTTTTCTAAGAGAAGTTCCGGATCTGCCGGGCTGTGGTGGTTATGTGGGCCTGCGGGCCGCTCCAAGCAACAGCCTGGTGGACCAAACTCTCACAAGTCGAGCCTGGCCTCAGGCCAGGCTTGGGAAGTAGAAGAACTCCCAGAACCCCATCAAGCAGGTATCAAGCAGGCCTACTGAGTACCATAAGCTAGAACCTGCCCCCCTCCCTTAGAGAGGTGCAGGGAAATGGCCCTGGAAAAACCCCCTGTGGTTGGGGGGTTTTACTTATCTGCCATCGACTGGGGTTAGGCACCCAGATAGGTAAGCATAACAAAACAAACCCCACATGGTAAGAAAATTACAACTAAAAGCCGAAATGAGAGGCAGAACGCCCTCCAATCCCAAGGAAACAAGCAAATGTCACACTCTACCGCCATGTCGCTTGTCCGCACTCCCGCGAGGGGAGCCCTCCTCTCCCCTCCCCTCCCCACGCCAGCTACCTAGCACTCCAGTTTGTTCGCTAATGTGGTCCGGGCGAACGTCTTCTCTGGCCTTGAATTGCCAAGGCGGTATTTTGCCTTCTTGGCAAACTCTGCAGTGTTTTGTAAGGTGGCCAGGTGTACTCAAGAGTACCGAGGCTGCATGCGCTTAGGTGCATCATTCCCTAGGCGCCCTGTGAGTACTGCTCTTGCGTGTTAGGGTTCTCTTCCCTGGTGTGTTCGGGAACCTTTTCTGTAAGTGTTATTGGGGGGAGCCCTGTTGGCTCCCTGGAGCTATCCAGGCTGATATGTATCTAATAGCTTTCTGGCATCAGTCAAAGTGCATGGAGTTCCTGCCTACCGGGGACCATGAGCCAGATCCTGGCCCCCCTCAGATGAGGCACGAGGAGCAATGGCCTATAGAAACCCCCATGTGGTTGGGGGCATTCTGTCTTCCATCGACCGGGTCTGGCACCCAGAAAGATAGGCGTCCCAAAACAAACCCCCCTATTCCGGTGAAAATGTTGCTACTGAAAGCCGAACGAGTGGACAGAAACGAGCATGGTGTCATCACGTTGCCGCGCCGCTGTCTGCGCAACCCCCCCCCCCCCACCTGCCCAGGAGGCAGAAAGGGGAAGCCCCAGACCCCTCACACCGCGATCCAACCGTCAGTTGTTGGCTGATGTGATGCTGTTAGGTCATGGGACTCTGGCTCCTGTTTTTATTTCAGTTACTGTGCCTTGTGAGGTGGCTACAGGTGTTGTGTGAACCAGGAGTAATATTCTACTGTACTCGGGCTGCATGTACTTAGGGTTTCCTTCCCTAGGTGCCCTATAAGTACTGCCCTTCGGCCTTGGGGCCACCTTCCACAAGTCACCTTGGGGCCTACCTCTGCTGTGTCTTTTACTGCTCGGTACTTGGCCACCCTTGGAGTCAGCTGAGATTTTTATTGCCCTTGTTCGGCTCTGGGTGGGAGGTCGTTTTCGTCACGGTTAGGGGAGCGGGGTGCTGCTATAGCGGCCGGCTCTGTTCTAGCTGGGTACATTGTCCTCTACGCAGGGTTTTTCTTTTGTTTTTGTTTTCCTGCCTGTTGGGGGTCTGCCTTTCGTTGGTTGCCCCTTTCTACATTTGGGGGTCTTCACACATACATCTCTGTGTGTTTGGTGGTATCTCCTGCTAGGCCCCCGTGAGTGTACACATCCCGGGGGCTCAGCTTTTAGAAGTTTGCTCGGTAGTTTTGGGCACCGGTTCGCAGTACTCTGCCTGGTCTTCCCTTAGCATGATACCGAAGCTAAGGGCCCTGGTAACCCGGCAGAGGCTCCGCAGTCCAATGGATGTGACCCTTGAGTCCCCTCTCGCATTGTACAAGGTTGATGGTTGCTCTGTTCCCTTGTCTCGGGGTAACAATCACTGGTTGTGCCTCCGCCATGCTGCCTGTCGGGTTGGTGATTCTTTTGTCCCGGAATCATGCAACGTTTGTTCTTTTTACGTGCTCCAGTTCACCCAAGCTACTGAACATGATATGAGGGTGCAGGCAGCAGAGGCGTTGCATGCTCGATTTAGGTTGCTGCAATGCGATAGGTTCGTTGCTTCCCTGGATGCCCTGAGACTGCCCCGTTTTGGTTATAGGGACCCAACTTGGGAGTGGGAGTCGCTTCGACTTTGGTTCAGTCCGCCCTTCTGGTTAATCCGTTCCCCCCCTCCCCCTTGCTTCTGGCTCCAAAATGTCTGAGGGTTTCGGAGTCTGGGCAGGGAATAGTTGGTGTTGAGACTGGCGGTCTCGGGGGAAGTTCCCTTCCGGAGTGGCGGCGAAGGCATTCAAGCTGGTCCTCTAGCCGGAGCTTCTGGGTCTGACCAGTGGGTCCCCTTCATTCCTGCTTTTTCAGCTGCTCCTGCCTTTTCCTTATAGGCAGGGCAGGGTGGGGTGAGGGGGGGGGGGGTTGGAGGACGGGTCAGCCCCAGGTCCTCAGGGTGTGGCTTCTGAAGCAGGGGAGGGGTTGACCTGGGGGCCTTGGGCCCTATTGGACCCCGCCTCGGTTTTTATACCCTCGGAGCAGGACTTGGTGTTACAAGGCGAGGGGTTCTCTTTCGCTCCCTCCTTGTACAAATTGGGTTTGGCGTCTACCCCTCCCGGGTTTGGTTCCATGATCCCAGAGGTTTTTGGCTTCTCGCGTCCCATCACATGTGGTACGGGAAGCCCTTGCGACTTACCTCCTGCACGACCCTGATTATGCTTTCATGATGGATCCGCATTCCTTCATGTATGGATCTTCATGTCTGTACTAGATTTGTTATGAAGTTCTGGAGTTGTCCTGGCTAGCAAACTGGCCGCTCTTGTTGTTGGAGGCTTGGCATACGTTCTGTCGGTCCCACGCGCTTGAGTGGAGGGAAGCTTAGACGGCGTTGCAGGTTTTCCAAGGAGGTGAATTTGAGCATCTCAATGCATGTTTGTTTGCCCCTGTCCTTCCGCGGGATGTTGGTGTGATGCAGCTTTATGTGCAGGTTCCTTCCCTTTCGG
Organism: Procambarus virginalis; assembly: GCA_020271785.1. Classification (NCBI taxonomy): domain Eukaryota; kingdom Metazoa; phylum Arthropoda; class Malacostraca; order Decapoda; family Cambaridae; genus Procambarus; species Procambarus virginalis. Next base: position 35,920,750 of record WNGS01042707.1, read on the forward strand.
CTACCTTGGTCACGGTGGTTTTGCATACACATGGCTTGCTGGCTTCGGCCCTGCGTTTATTGTCCCTACTCGAGCTGTCCTCGGATTGGCTCGAGATGGATGTGGAGTAGCTTGGGGCTGCCTCTGGGTCTGGTGCGTTGCCCTCGGCAGTGCATAAGTTGTCTGCATTGTTGAAGCTGTTCGCGCCGCTCCTGCGGGATGCGGTTTTGCGATTTTTTGTTTCTTGACTTGTATATCGGCAGGCAGTGCTCACTTCTTCCTTGGAATCTGCTTGGGCCCTGCCTCTTAGGTTGTCTTTGTCTTTTTGTCTGTTGCTGTTTTGCAGTCTGCAGTTATGCAGTATCTGCAGGCAGCTTTGGCTAGTTGCCATTCTATGTCGAACTTGCTGGTCCTCTGGGGGGCTCGTGAGGGGCCTTCCCGGAAGGGTCGTACCAGGGCTTAGAATTCTTCCCTTTGTGGTAGGTCAGTGGTGCCAGATTCGAGGCAGGCACAGCCTTAGGTTCCGTCTTTTTCTGGTCAGTGCAGGGATCGCCCTTTGTGCTGCTTAGGTTTTCGTTAGGTAAGTTGGCCCTTTTGCGGTTCATTCCATTGATGGGGGTGATGGGGGGGAGCTCGCTCTTTTGCTCGCGCCTGGTCCCACGATTTGTGGGCCTTTCGGGTCATTTCGTGCAGCCTGTGGTGGCATTGTGTGGCTCCTCATTCGGGGGGGGGGGGTCGGAGCTGGCAGGGCAGGCCTCTTCTCCTGCGCTCTGTCGAGTCTTCTCGGAGTGGGTTCTCTTGGGCGTGGTCGAAATGACCTTGTCTCATGTGGGTTTCCCGACTGTTTCCAATCTCATTACGGGACTGCGCGGACCTCGGCTTCATTCTGGACTAGTTCCGTTTGAACCCATGGGTTTCTTGCCCCTCCTTTCAGATAACTACTGCCCCAGGTCTGTCTTCTGTTCAAGCCAGGTGCTTGGATGGTGTCCCTGGACTTCAAGGACGCGTATTGGCACATCTTATTTCATCCGAGGTTCAGGGGACTGCCTCGGTTTTGTTGTGGGATGTCAAGGTTACCGCTTTCGTTGTTTTCCATTCCGCTTGAATCTGGCGCCTCGCGTTTTCACACGCCTTAATCAGGTCGTGGTGGCCCGCCTGCGTCTTTTAGGTGTTCGGGTTCTGGTTTACCTCGATGACTGCCTCGAGGTAAACGCGCGAACGGCTGGTTTGGGCTCCCAGCCAGTTCGCGTGTTTGCTCGTCAGGAATTTGGTTCTTTCCCAGCTTGCCGGGTTTGGGTTCCTGGTGAACTGGCGGAAGTCCTATCTGGTTACCTCTTAGGTTCAGTCATGGCTTGTGGAATGCTTGGACCCCTTCCTTGTCTCTTCCTCCGGTGGCTCTGCTTCGCCTGTGTTCCCACCTTCGTCTGTTCCTGTGGGGCTTCTGGGTCATGCGGTGGTTGCTTGAAGGTTTGTGCGGGAGCCTGAACTTTGCCATGTTGGTCTACCCGCTGGGTCGGGTGTGGCTTCATCAGCTGTTCTGATTCCTTCGGGGACATCCCTTGCGCCCCTCCTGTGACCGCTCGGTTCGGCCTCTGGGGGCATTGCGACAGCCCTCCCCCTCCCCGATAAGGGGAGGGCAGGGCTGCGCGGACGAGTGACGCGGCAGTAGTGTGTTACGTTTGCTTGTTTGCTTGTTCCCTTGGGATTGTAGGGAGTTCTACATCTCTAGTTAGGTTTTTGTTGTTAGTTTCTTTCCATGTGGGGTTTGTTTTGTTATGCCTATCTTTCTGGGTGCCTAACCCCGGTCAATGGCAGATAAGGAAAAACCCCAACCACAGGGCGGTTTTCCAGGGCTATTGCTCCCTGAAACCTCTCTGAAGGGGGCTAGGTTCTGGCTTATGGTCCCTGGTAGGTCTGAACTCCATAGCTAATGACCCGATCTAATATAATATACATTAGCCCGATAAGCTCCAGGGAGTCTCCGGGGCTCACCCAGAAAATGGCATTTCATTGCATTCGATAATGTTTTTTTCGCGTGTTTTGACATCCAGCCTCAGAACTGGTTGTGGATAGCCGGCTTGGGGGTCTGGGGCTCTCCGTTCCCCCTCCTGGGGAGGGGGGGTTTGCACAGATGGCGGCATGGTGACATGGTGATCTCATGCTCATTTGCTAATTTTCATTGGGGAGTTCTGTCCACTCGTTCGGCTTTCAGTAGCAATATTTTAACCAGAATAGGGTAATTTTTGAGGGGGAGCTTACCTCTCTGGGTGCCAGACCCGGTCGATGGCAGACATAGAATGCTTCCAATCACACGGGGGAGTTTCTATAGGCCATTGCTCCTTATGCCTCTCTGAGAGGGCCAGGTTCTGGCTCCTGATATACGGTAGGCCTAGAACTCCATGTGCATTAACTGATGCCAAGGTCTAATACATTCATATCAGCCCGGCTAACTCCTGGGAGCCTCTGGGTCTCACCCAGAAAATTGAATATCATTACATTCAATGCTGGTTTTATATATATCAGAGTTCTTAGTTCTTACATTCCTGTAAAGTCACTAGCATGCATAGTGTTTCGGTATAAATGAACAAATCCACAAGGGACGTGACGAGGATTTGAACCTGCGTTCGGTAGCATCCCAACCCGCCAAACACACACCGAAACTACGACGTTGGTACAACGTTCGAACAAGTTTAACACTTCCTAACCAGTTATAACAACAAATATAGCAAGTTGTAACAACGTTCTAATACGTCATAAACACGTTAAGCCAAGATGTAACAACTTTATTACAAGTTGTAACAAGCGGAAAATAGAGACAGTTTTGGTTTGTGTTTCCAGGGCAAATGCTGCCTTAATCGACTGAGTTACGACATGGTCAAAAGATGCTCCCGGACGTAGGCTCCAATCCTCGTCACGGCCCTTGTGGATTTGTTCATTTGATGTATCACGCCATTGTGATTTCTGTGTGTAATAAAGTTTCGGTATAGCGCTTAGGCTTCTTTTTTCCCGGAATGTGACCCACCAAATTGTTTAAACAACCAGGTGCCAATTCACTGTTAGATGAACAGAGGCTACAGTTAAGGAATAGCACCCAGTCAATCCTCCCTGGCGAGAATACGAACTGAGGCTAAAGCGCTCTCAAAGCGCCGGGCGAGCGCCACATAAATTTGTAATGTACTCACTGAATCTTTATGGAGTTCCTAAAATATTATATATTTTCAGGCAAGAACAGATGCAGGTGATTTTGGAACATCAGTAGAGCATCAAGAAATTGAAAAGAAGAGAAGAAAGGAGTTTATATCAAAAGTTGTTCCAAAATTAAAATCAGATCTAAGAATCAACACACAAACATATCGGGTATGGTATCTTACCTCTTTTTATTATTATTATTATTATTATTATTATTATTATTATTATTATTATTTTTTACACACAGAAATCACACTAACATGATATATATCAAAGAGAAAATCCACTAGGGCTGTAAGGTGGTGCGAACCTGCGGCCAAGGCATTACCAGCTGCACACCCTACCACCGTACCACTGCTGACTTGTAAAAGTCATACAACCAGATTTCTTCTAAAATCACAGGAAGTCTGGAGGCCCCTACTGAAGCCAGACTAAGTTTTTATGTATGACCCACAAGCACTCGGAGTGGAGGGGCAAAGTGGTCCCACACCTTACGTAACTTAAGATACACACAGAAATCACACTAAAGTGATGTATATCAATGAGAAAATCCACTTGGACTGTGAGGTGGCACAAACCTGCGACCTAGGCATTGCCAGCCGCATGCTACACCACTGTGGATTACAAGTAATCAGTGGTACAGTGGTAGCATGTGCGGCTGGCAATGCCTGTGTCGCAGGTTCCTGCCACCTCACAGCCCTAGTGGATTTTTCATTATTATTATATGTAATAATATGGGCCATAAAAAACTGCTCTTCATCCATACTAAATGTTTATTTTTTAAGACTATAAGCAAATAGTTCCAGTCACCTGAGCTCTAGGAGACTCGAACTGTGGACTCCACGTGTATGAGGTCGAGGGTTATCTACATGTTACCTACAGATGAGCATCTCAATGTCTTGTGGATATGTTTGCTTCAGATCATCCCCCACAGTAGTTTTCCTGAACTTTAGCTCTAGCCATTACTGGTCAGACCTGACAATGGGCCTTTCATCTATCCTTGCTTCAGCTAAGTAGCCATCCATCATTATAGGCTTAGTCCTGTGCATGGGGGGCTTTGCTTAAGACATTTAACATGCTTGTATGCTGATTACCTTCAGAGTTTCTTACGTTCTGGCTACTTTAGTTTTGTTTCTTCCAGAGTTTAGTTCTTGTGGTTTTTCTGTTCCCTCCTTATGGGGATCTCCTCCTAAGACTTTTACAGTTACAAGTAGTTTTGGGGGACTTGATTGCAGAGACAAGGCTTATTGAGGAGAGACGTGTTTTCTGTAGGGAGCCCCGTCAGCTCCCTGAAGCTATCAACTGTTATGTGATATACTGTATTAGTTTAGGGTCAACAGTCACAGGAGTCCTTATGCCTACCGGGGACCACAAGCCAGAACCTGGGCCCCTCAGAGAGGCATAGGGAGCAATGGCCTATGAGCACTTTACATTTAAAGTATGTCATAATTGCCATCGACTGGGAAAGGACCCAGAAAGGTAGGTGAATCAGAACAGACCACTGTCTGGTTAACCTGTGCAATCTACATCTTAAAAGATTAACACTTTCGCTCGGGCATGACGCAGCATTGCGTCATCCGTTTACTGGTGGTGCTGCCGGGCATGACGCAGCATTGCGTCATCCACTTTGGGAACCGGTCGGCCGAGCGGACAGCACGCTGGACTTGTGATCCTGTGGTCCTGGGTTCGATCCCAGGCGCCGGCGAGAAACGATGGGCAGAGTTTCTTTCACCCTATGCCCCTGTTACCTAGCAGTAAAATAGGTACCTGGGTGTTAGTCAGCTGTCACGGGCTGCTTCCTGGGGGTGGAGGCCTGGTCGAGGAGAATTCCTCGAATTCTCCTCGACCAGGCCAAAGAAGAAAGGCTCCTCTAGAGAATTCTATTGCGAACCCATTGATATCAAAATGAAAGACCTAGGACGAAAATTGAGGTGACCAGAGTGAAAATAGTGAACACATTTTATCTCTTTTGCGTGCTCCTGGGTAACTCGTTCGCACTTTCTGTTTTCTGCGGGTAATTGGCCGGGCTTTTGGAGTTTATATGCATTTAGTGCTGTAGAGAATTCTATTGCAAACACAATGATACCAAATTTAATCTTGTAGGACGAGAATTAAGGTGACAAAGTTGAAGAGAGTATACACTTTTCAGAATTAACGCGCGCTCCCGTGAAACCCTGGGACCCAAATCGCACAGTTGAAGGGTGGCGCGGGGGGCACGCCAAAGTGTTAAAATAACTCCCCCTAGAGAGAAACCAAACAAGCAACCCTTCATGCTCAAAGCTCTCAAAATGTACTCTTTGAAAAGAAGATGAGAGAGGTATCAAATAATATATACATGGAAGATACTTGAAGGCCAGGTACCAAATTTGCACAGTAGAATAACAACATACTAGAACGAATGGTACGGAAGGAAATGCAGAATAGAACCAGTGATCTCACAAAACCCTCTCCAGGTATGCGACTAGCACTTCTGCTCATTAATGCTAACCCCCCCTTCATCCCCAGTAGGGGGGAGGAAGAGCCCACCACACCAGTTCTAACACTGATGTGCTGGTGTTCAGTTCAGTCACCTCTGGCCTCAAGTTCCTGTTCTGGATTTTTGCCCTGTGTAGCTGTTCCAGCTATGTGTGGTGTGGTAGCCAGGTGTCTTAGTGTTCAGGAGCAGCATGTGCCTTGGGTGACCTTCTGCTAGATGCTCTGTGAGTACTGCCTTTGTGTGTCAGGGGTTATCTTCCCTGGGGCCTTCAGTAATCACTCCCCGTTTGAGGACTTTATTGATTGATGTTGTCTTTGCCCTTGGTGTACGTCAGGGGTCTAGGGCTTTCCATCTTGCCCCGGGTAAGGGGCAAGATAGCTTCGTGGTTCGGTATGGGAAACACACACGTACATGGGTAATATACAGAGTGTGTGTGTATAGTGTAATAACAGCAACAGGAGTATGTTGAGTGGAGCTATTTTGGTGAGGGAGGTGACGTCGTAATCGTAGCGTCGTCTGCTGTCTGCTGTGTGATTTCTCATGCAGTGTATGGTGGCCACTGTACTGTTTGGACACAATACCAGCTTGCTTGCATAGTTCTGTAAATAAAACATGTAGATAGGTATATATAACATGTGTAAATAGTGTAATAACAACAATAACATTATGGTGGGAGGAGCAATGTTGGCGAGTAAGATGTTGGAGTGACGGAGGGCCTGTCTGGGTGTGACTGCTCACACTCGCGATGTTCTGAATGTGTTGATGCTGAATGTGTATAGTGTGTGAGACAGTGTATAGTGTGTACATATGTTGTAAATATACATAAATGAACATAAAACATTGGTGTGAATAACTGTATGATGGGAGGAGCAATGTTGGTGAATACAATGTTGGAGGAGTGAGGGAGGGCTGGCTGGGTGTGACAGCTCACACTCGAGGTGTTCTGAGTGTGTTGATGGTGAATGTATATAGTGTGTGACAATGTATAGTCTGTAAATAGATTGTATATATACATAAATT
>WNGS01042707.1:35943717-35984059 GCA_020271785.1 Procambarus virginalis
TTGTGAGTGGGGAGGGAGTATTGCAGGGAATGAGCGCACTAGTGACCGAACTGCATCTGGCCTTGTCAATCAATCTCTGGTGTTGGCGTTGAGAGAAGAGCTAACTGAGTATTGCAGACTCATTGCTCTGCTGGAAGCACAGGTAAATAGTTGTTCCATCTTATCAGTGTTTTTGTTTTGTGTGCAGAGTTGTGAAGATGTAATTCAAGAGTGTTAGGATGTAATTCAAGAGTGTTAGGATGTAATTCAAGAGTGTTAGGATGTAATTCAAGAGTGTTAGGATGTAATTCAAGAGTGTTAGGATGTAATTCAAGAGTGTTAGGATGTAGTTAAACTGTACCATTTTCAGTTCCATCTCTTCTCTGTAATAGCAGTGTTCTGCCTTGTCACTCTTAAGTGAAATATAGCAAATATTTATTTCTTTATCATGGAAAAGGATTTTACATGTATCGCTATAATGTTGTAAAGGACATTATCTGGATCAGGTCATAAAAGAGATAAAAATAATTACATAAAAATTGGAAATATAGTAATACTGTACTGTACTTCAATATTTATATTAATTATTATAAATTACAATTGCTAGTTACACTCAATACTCCAAATATTTGGGGCTAAACTAATTAAAAATAACCTGAGCTTTCAGATTCTTTATACAATAGACCCTTGTTCTGTTCAAGTTTGGATAACATAAACTTGATTGTGGGCTGTTTTGTTTAAAGAATGAAATTCTAATATCGTGAGAATGGGATGTGTATGCAAGTTGATGTCAGATTTGTGTAAAAGGGCATAGATTTGATTCAGAGGCATGGTCTTGGTTCCGCAGAAAGAATAGAGGCAAGTCCCACTGATAAACCTTCAAAGGAAAGCAGGGAACAGAAAGCTGAACTGGAAAAACAGTGAGGTAGTGGAAGAGTGTCTAAATTGTACTGTGATGGGGAGTATGCAAACATGCCTAAATGGAGCAACATACCCCTGAAGCCTTACCCAAACTCCAGAGAATCAGAGGGCATCCACATGGATTTGGGTTGCCAGAGGGGTCCTGCAATCCCAAATGTCTGTGACCGTACCCTGCCTTAGAAGGGGAAGGACCATAAGGAAGCTTTCATCCCTGCTGGATCCCAGTGCCTCAACAGAGGTAATAGACAAGATGTCAATTAGAAACATCTCACGAACCCTGGAAAGCCAAATCCAGAGACCCCTTATATACATCAGGGGCAGATCCTGATGCTGCCACTGCCAGCTCTACATTCATCAGTGCCTGACTGCTCTGAGCATGAGTCTAGCCTTATAGGAGTCTAAACTAACAAAGAAGACAGAGGCCAAGAACCAAAGTAAACCAAACTGGCCACTCACCTGCAAAGGCAGAATGGGCATAGGAAGCTGGCTGATACTTCACACTAATACCTATGACCAAATACCTGCTTGATACCTGCTTGATGGGGTTCTGGGAGTTCTTCTACTCCCCAAGCCCGGCCTGAGGCCAGGCTCGACTTACGAGAGCTTGGTCCACCAGGCTGTTGCTTGGAGCGGCCCGCAGGGCCACATACCCACCACAGCCCGGCTGGTCCGGATCTTCTCTTAGAAAACAGTCCAGTTTTCTCTTGAAGATGTCCACGGTTGTTCTGGCAATATTTCTTATAGTCGCTGGGAGGATGTTGAACAACCGCAGACCTCTGATGTTTATACAGTGCTCTCTGATTGTGCCTATGGCACTTATGCCCTTCACTGGATCAGTCTTGCATTTTCTTCCATATCGTTCACTCCAGTACGTTGTTACTTTACTGTGCAGGTTTGGGACCTGGCCCTCCAGTATTTTCCACGTGTATATTATTTGGTATCTCTCCCATCTCCTTTCTAGAGAGTACATTTGGAGAGCTTTGAGACGATCCCAATAATTTAGGTGTTTTATCTCGTCAATGCTTGCCATATATGTTCTCTGTATTCCCTCTATTTCAGCAATCTCTCCTGCTCTGAAGGGGGAAGTGAGTACTGAGCAGTACTCGAGACAGGACAACACAAGTGACTTGAAGAGTGCAACCATTGTGATGGGATCCCTGGATTTGAAAGTTCTCGTAATCCATCCGATCATTTTTCTGGCTGACACAATATTTGCTTGGTTATGCTCCCTAAACGTTACATCGTCTGACATCATTATTCCCAAATCCTTGACATGCTGTTTTTCTACTATGGGAAGATTCGATTGTGTTTTGTACCCTGTATTATGTTTCAGATCCTCATTTTTGCCATACCTGAGTACCTGAAATTTATCACTGTTAAACATCATGTTATTTTCTGCTGCCCAATCAAAAACTTTGTTGACATCTGCTTGTAGTTTTTCAATGTCTTCAGCAGAGATAATTTTCATGCTGATTTTTGTGTCATCTGCAAAGGACGACACGAAGCTGTGACGTGTATTTTTGTCTATATCAGATAAGAGAATAAGGAACAGTAGCGGTGCAAGGACTGTACCTTGAGGTACAGAGCTTTTAACATTGCTTGGACTTGATTTTATCTGATTGACTGTTACTCTTTGTGTTCTGTTCGACAGGAAATTGAGTATCCAGCGTCCTACTTTTCCAGTTATTCCCATTGACCTCATTTTATGAGCTGGTCATAGGTATTGTTTAGGTTTAGGTTTATTACATAAATTTATTACATCATGGGTTTATTACATAACCCTCCTTGAAAAACAGAGTATTGGCATCCATACCACCCATTACAGAGGCAACAAGAGCCTATACTGTATCATAAAGTTGGGTCCCACATAGGCAGCTGCTCAAGAAAGTGGTTTGGTCAAAAGAGAAGTTAAGCACTAACAAACAGAACACAGCTGAGGTTGAAAGACCTCTGAACTCAACAGTCCAAATAATGGAGGTATGAAATCAAATAGGAATCAAATTTGTTCAAGATAAAACTAAACATGTTCCTGCAAGAAGTGCCAGACAAACCAGGCTGTAGTGGGTATGTGTGCCTGCAGGCCAAGATATTACAAATTAAACTTGGGTCCAGGCCAGGCTAGGGGAGTAGAAGAACTGTTAGAACCTGCTCCAGATATATTCCAGGTATAACCCCTCGGGTATCTCTGTGCATTGGGAAATACGAGCTGACCCGAGGGAAGGTAACCCTGGTTGCAGTCAAAACAAAATGTAATGCTAGGATACACGCACATATTGGGCGACATAAACAATCACGAAGTGAAGCACAAGTGAAGATTAAAAATCAACAGCCCCAGCTTGATCACAAGCCCCAGTGGAACAAATGTTACAGGAAAACCCAGCATCACTTAGCTGAAAGTGTTATGTAGGTAACATGCCCCTTTCATCCACAACTTGAAGAGGAGAGTGGCTGGTTGGGATTCTTGGTAATCTGGACTATTGTCTGGTGGTGGCTTGGAGAATTTGGACAGGTGTAGTTTGCTTGTTTCAAGTATCATTTTTTTTGTTAAGTTCTTAATCATACAGACATTGGCTGTGATGCCATACAGACATTGACTGTGAGGCCATACAGACATTGTCTGTGATGCCATACAGACATTGACTGTGAGGCCATACAGACATTGACTGTGAGGCCATACAGACATTGTCTGTGAGGCCATACAGACATTGTCTGTGAGGCCATACAGACATTGACTGTGAGGCCATACAGACATTGACTGTGAGGCCATACAGACATTGTCTGTCAGGCCATACAGACATTGACTGTGAGGCCAAACAGACATTGTCTGTGAGGCATACAGACATTGTCTGTGAGGCCATACAGACATTGACTGTGAGGCCATACAGACATTGACTGTGAGGCCATACAGACATTGTCTGTGAGGCCATACAGACATTGACTGTGAGGCCATACAGACATTGTCTGTGAGGCCATACAGACATTGACTGTGAGGCCATACAGACATTGACTGTGAGGCCATACAGACATTGTCTGTGAGGCCATACAGACATTGTCTGTGAGGCCATACAGACATTGTCTGTGAGGCCATACAGACATTGTCTGTGAGGCCATACAGACATTGTCTGTGAGGCCATACAGACATTGTCTGTGAGGCCATACAGACATTGTCTGTGAGGCCATACAGACATTGTCTGTGAGGCCATACAGACATTGGCTATGATGCCATACAGACATTGTCTGTGAAGCCATACAGACATTGGCTATGATGCCATACAGACATTGTCTGTGAGGCCATACAGATATTGGCTGTGAGGCCTATCAACGTTCTGAGTAGTTCACTTTGTTATTGGTTTAGTCTTCCTTTGATCCCTAATACTCCACTCAGCTCATTGAGGTGGCCAGATATTGGGCGTTGCTTTTGGCAGGTTGAGAAAATATCAGGCTCCTGACATCCTGGGGATGGCTCTGTTGTGCCATTGCTACAAGCTCCAGGGAGCTACTGAGATGCAGCACAGAAAGCAGTATTTTATTACACTCCATTTTCTACTTGAATTGTTGCTAGTAAGGCCAGAACTTTAATACTGATGAAAACAAAATTAGTCACTGTTCATTGTCAAATTGTGCAGTGGAATATTTTATATAACATTTTATCAGATTCAAGAAGGAGGAGACACACCAATGGGAGAGCCTTCTGGTGGCCTTACTTTATGTCGTTTGGTGATGTGGACTCTTGAGCCTCGGGCACGTCTGCGAGCTCTAGCTCATCTTACACATGCTGCTCGTGAAGTGTATGGTGGTGCGTGTGTCTCGGCTATATATCAGGTCAGCTGTCTGAATTATATTGTTCTTTAACAAGAATGTATGTTATTGTATAAAATACTGTTAAATTTAATGATTATCGGTACTGTATGTTTAAAATATTATTAAAACTTTATATCTTGAAGTCCATGATGAAGGCAATGTTTTTACTGTTTTCCCCAAAGAGTTATATTATGAAGCCTGTTCAACAACATTTTTTAAATATACATTAAATTAAAGTTCAGAATTCAAAGCTAATGTACATGTTCATTATTATAAAAAAAGGCTTTGTTTATATTGACATCTGGCTGCAACTTTTGCTAACTTTGATCATCAGCTTTTATTATTTAATTAAACTGCCGTCTCCTAATTTAAGTAAAGTACTGTGTCTCCAGAATTTCCAAAGTGGTTCTTTGGAGCTTCAGTTCTTGAGGATGTGTCATGGTCTACTTTGACAAGTGGCTTATTTTGGCTCCATGGTGTCATATCTACCCGCTAGCCAGAGAGGTTATGTTGGTGATGCTGGGCATGTTCAAAGTCCATTGTGATTGGAGAATTTTGTGGGTTGCATGATTTTACGTTCTCTTCTGGCTAGTTCAGCCCTGGTTCAAAGTGCTGGGGCCAGATTCACAAAACTGTTATGCAAGCACTTACGAACCTGTACATCTTTTCTCAATCTTTGGTGGCTTTGTTTATGATTATTAAACAGTTAATGAGCTCCAAAGTAACAGGAGGCTGTTTATAACAATAACAACAGTTGATTGGGAAGTTTTCATGCTTGTAAACTGTTTAATAAATGTAACCAAAGGGGTCAACGATGGAGGAAAGATGTACATGTTTGTAAGTACAGTACTTGCGTAAGTGCTTCATGAATCTGGCCCCTGGTCTTCACATGCCTTAACATATCTTCCTTCTTGCACTTGTGCTCAAGCAGGGGACTGGCTGTTGATGTTCTGGAGTCACTGTACTTAAGAGGATCTACGTTATCCATAGCCTTCAGCTTCATGTTGGTGGCAATATTAGATGGCTTAGCAGGCACTTTGGCATTCATTCTGTATCACTGCTCTTCTCCTTGTCTTTCTTGTCTGATCTTAGAAAGGCAGCTCATGTTTATTACAGCCCATCTTCATAAAGTGAAAGTACTTGTAGCAACTATGTAGCCAAAAATACAAATATGTCATGATGGACTACCAGAAGGTGGACTTTTGTATTTTTTAATTTGGACAAACGGAAAAGATTTTATATTTATGTAGCTTAATAAGACCTAACCTAATCATCCTAGGCCTATCTGAGACCTATTATAGTACATATATATGTGCTATACTAGGCCTATGAATATTTAAATTTAGTTTTTAGCTTTATCTCTGTGGGAACACGAACGAGCGGAGCACGGTGTGATGACGTGTTGCTTGCTTGCTTGTTTTTCTTTAGGGGAGTTTCTCGCGTCTGTTCGGTCTCGGGTTGCAATATTTCTATCAGGAGGGGTCTGTTTTGAAGTGGCTACCTTTCTGTAGCCACTCCAGTCGATGCCAGACATGAATACTTTCATTCATGTGAGTTTCATAAGGCCATTGCTCCCTTTGCCTCTCGGAGGGGACCATGTTCTGGCTAGTGGTTCCCGGTAGGTATGACAGCTCCATATGACTGAAGCCCCATACTATAATTAGCAAATATCAGTACAATAGCTCCAGGAGCCTCCAGGGCTCCATACAGAAATTGGCATTTCATTACCTTGAATGCTGGTTTTTCCAGACTTTAAAAAAACACAAAAAGTAGTCTAATGGGGCTCCATTACTACATATTGGTACTTTAAATCACATGATTGCAAATGTATTATCATTTCAAGAGGATGGGTTACTTTATTACCATAATTTCTTATAGGGGTGTTCTGAGGAGCAGCTTTTGCTGGACTTTAAACTTAATTGTTTTCTTTCTCATTTTTGAAACTTAGCAAAATATTTTTTAACTTTTACCTTGCCTGTTCACTATTGAAGTCTGCCTGGTTTCTTTATGCAATTATATATTATATTTTATGCACTCTATTATATATTTTATGCATATTTTATGCACTCCTAAGTTTAAGGTGTTTCCTGTGCTTTGAAGACTTGACATGGCTTTACAGTATTTTTTCTATGGTTTTCTATGTTTTTTTTCTATCATCATGCTTCCTTCACCGTACAGTGTTTATTTCTTATGATTGGGTAACTTTTTTGTGTCTTCCCTAATTCATTGCTGTTGGTCAGGGGTGAAACAAGTTGGTTTTGGGGAAACCCCATCTTGGTGCTGACTTGGTTTGTTTGTCCCTCAAGTGTAACATTGTCTGTACTATACCAGTGTTCCTCCAGCATCTTCTGGCACCTCCTCATACTTCAGCCAAATCACTTCCTCAACCTCTGTACTATGGTTCCTTTACTAAGGCAAAGCTTTCATAGTTACTCTGCAGAGTGGTTAAGCTTGCTTTGATGGGATTATTTCTGTGCTCATGATCTGCACTGAAGTTTGTTGCCCTCAAGGTGTTTTTTCAAGGATGATCTGCATGTTTACTTTGCAGTGCCTCTTGCACTTACATGACCTAAACTAGTTATATTATTACAGTTTGTGTTGGCTCTTAAATATTATTACTGCATCACTCAGATATATTGTCATATTTTTGCAGTTTATTCACCGAAAGTTTTTTTTTAGACCCTAAATTTAACGCCTTCCCCACCCTAGTATAATGCCCCCAAGCTCACATTTATGGTTAACATGAGTTCAAGCATGGGCTCTAAAATATAGCCTTTGTAATCTTAGATTTGTGTGTAATTTAAAGATATTTTTTTAGTTTTGACACAAAATAACAAAAAAGAATATTTAAATGAATTTATTGCCATTACTTTAATATTTTACACTTGATGGGAATGTATGCTGTCTTATCTGTCGGTTTGGTTGAATTTTCCCTCTGTGTAAGGTATGTAATTATTCAAACAATCATTATTTTATTGTTGTAATATTTAAGATAATTAATGAATAACTCACTTGATTCCTAATAGCACATGCACCATGGTAACCCAGGGCATAGGGCTGTTGTGCGTCATGTCCTCAGTTTGGCCTGCACACCTATGTACGTAATGCTAACTCAGTGGCTCTTAGATGGCACATTGGAGGACCCTCATCATGAGTTCTTCATTGCTTCCGACCCCACTGTACCAGATGATAAACTATGGCAGGATAAATATTCTATAAGGTATGGGATTCTTTTTTTTTCTTTTATATTATTTGTGTAATTACCTAAGTATCTTGCTGCTTCACTATTATGGATGAATTCATATCATAGGTTTAGATGAGAATAAAAAAGCAAGCTGGAAATCTAGTGTGTATATATATATCTAATATGAACAATTTGATATTCTGTATGCAGATGATTCAGTTCATTTAGCAGAGAGTGATAGAGATGTATGTAGGCCAGTTGAACATTTTATTGATATGTGTGTGACTGAAGGCTGTAAAAAAGTAATAAGTGAATGTGAATGAAAGTTTAGTTTAGTTCACTTATTAAGCACCTCAAACACATCCTGTGGGCAGTAGTGGAAAGAGTTACAGAGGCACATAATGGCCTCAGGAACTGAACCCCACAATTCATTTAGTTATGCAAGTTACAATCTTGATGAGCTAGTTAGAAAATTCAATACACATCGTCACATCAACATTGGACTCGAGAGCACTAACCACAATTATGTTTATCCTGCACACCGCCCCCCCATCCAGTGGGCAGTGGTGGATAGGTTACAATCACTTAGTTACTACCTACAGTTAACAAACTGGGGATATTTATCTAAAATTTCTGGTAGCAGATTATTTTGATTGAAATATTTTCACATTCTCTTGAACATTTGTTATAGAATTGTCTCTGAATTCACGTATCTTTTCGCACCCCATTGCATAGTGACAGAAGGTGTGCGAATAATTTTGTTGACAGTTTACATTTGGCCAGGTCTACATTGGCAGGTAATGGAAATTCCCAGAGATACTTGTACAGTAGCCAAGTCTAAGCCAAGCAGTAGTAACATGTAGGAGTCAGCTGATTTTATTGGATGATCCATAGATGTGTGGCTTTTCTTACATGATAGTATGATGAGAGATGGAATTAATGGTGTCGATTTCACTTTGCATCAGATAACAAGATTTTGTTGAAGTTCTTCGTGTACTATTGCTCTCAGACTGTTTATTGGCAATCCAAGTTTATACTCAATTTCTCCTTTAAAGACAGATTCTTTGGCTAACTCATCAGCTCTATCATGCATTCATAGGCCAACATGAGATGGAGTCCACATGAAATGGACTCATGTTACCATCATTAATAATTTTGTTGTATTTGTGTCTAGCTTCATATACCTTCATATACGAGCATGTTACAGTTATGTCTTAAATACTTAAGAGCAATTAAAGATGATAAAGAGTCACTTACAGTTAATGTATAAAGTTTGGAGACTTGTACACATTTTGGTGCAAAAGGCAAGGCAAATAGTTCGGTGTGAAGGGTAGTGGCCCAGTTGTTTATATGGACTCCCCACTCAAAATTTAAGCCATCGCCCATTGTCAGGACAACTGCACTTTCAGCTGCACCCGTGGGGCAGTGTAGGGAACCATCAGTGTATATGGTTTGAGAGAGAGAGAATGCTTTGTAGACAGAGCATCAATATGGCTTAGGGTGTTGAGCCCTATTTGACTATACGAAGGAGCCGGTCGGCCGAGCGGACAGCACGCTGGACTTGTGATCCTGTGGTCCTGGGTTCGATCCCAGGCGCCGGCGAGAAACAATGGGCAGAGTTTCTTTCACCCTATGCCCCTGTTACCTAGCAGTAAAATAGGTACCTGGGTGTTAGTCAGCTGTCACGGGCTGCTTCCTGGGGGTGGAGGCCTGGTCGAGGACCGGGCCGCGGGGACACTAAAAAGCCCTGAAATCATCTCAAGATAATCTCAAGATTGCCTCAAGATGAAGCTTGGGCTGATCTCTAATTTGCTTTTTGAGTGAAAAGGGAGGAATTAAAATTGGAAAGGGTGTAATCTTCCACGGTGCAGGAAAGTACCATTATTTTCTATCTCCCTTGGTACAAATTATAAATCTGATACAGTCTGAGTTCAGTTCCAGTTTTAGTTATCCATTTGGAACATTGTTGACCTTCAATAAAGATATTCTGGAGGGCTTCTGTGCAAGGGATAGGATGAGCTAGCCAAGTATTTTTATATCAATTCAACATTTAATTTCAGTAACATGATCAACGACGCTCGGAATATTAAATGTCTTTCTCATGTTAAGTATTTTTGTGGTATGAGGGCACCCAAGGATTATCCTCAAGCCTTTGTTCTGCAATTTTTCAAGCCCTCCAAGCTTTCTTTCAGGCATCAAAGCAAGCAGAGGTGCAGCATAATCCACTAAATATCTGATGTAAGCAAGGTACATAATTTTTTACAATTCTGACATTGGCACCATAGCCCTGACTGTTAACCTGCAACAGCCTTAAGAGCACTGAGCCTCTCTTTATATTAATGACTGAGTGTGAATACAACAGGACCTTACAATGGCACCTCAAGGCCAAAGTATTTGAATCTGTTTACATAGTCAAGCTGGGAGCCATCATACAGTTGCATCTTGCGAACAGCTCCTCCCGGTCTGGGTGGACGCCGATTTAGTATCTTTGTTTTCTCTGCTGAGACGAGTAAACCTAGGTCCTGACATGAGTCTAATAATACAGAGTTAAGAGTGTTTTGCATGTTACACAGTGGTGTGTATCATCAGCATAGCTATTGATGTGCATGTTGGGTTTGCTAGGCACAGAGTTTAACAGCATGTTTATTAACACTTTGCCTGACTGATAATGCATAATGCGTTCGTATATGAATATACTCAGTGTGTGCGAGGACGCATGCTGCGTCCAAAATTAAAAGATTTGTTAAAATTACATTTATTGTTCGATTATTATAGGACTAGTTTTAAAATGCATGCCTTTCAATTGTGAACAATTTGATACCATAATGAATTATGTAGCACGAAAATTAAAATGGGAAGACTGGAAACAGTATAAATATTTGGGTGTAGGTGAGTGCGCACTCAAGGGTAAAGCTCTGCTTAACTTCGGGTGTGCTGCGGGTGACGTGCCGGGCCATTTGACCTTATATGCATATATGTCCCTTTAGAGCATTCTATTGCGAACAATTTGATACCAAAATGAATGACGTTGCACAGAAATTGAGGTAAAATCACTGAAAAAGAGTATAAACATTTGAGTGCAGGTGGTTGCGAACTCACGTGTAACACTCGGCAGATTTTCGGGTTTGATGCGGGTGGCACACCAGGCATTTTGCCCATATATGCATATATCCCTGTAGAGCATTCTATTGTGAACAATTTGATACCAAAATGAAAGACGTAGCACGAAAATTGAGGTAAGCACACTAAAAAGAGTATAAACATTTAAGTGCGGGTGTGCGCTCACGGGTAACGCTTGGTCGATTTCCGGGTTTGATGTGGGTGGCGCATCAGGTCTTTTGAGCTTAGATGCAAATATCCCTTTAGAGAATTCTATTGCGAATAATTTGGTACCAAAATGAACAATGTAGCACGAAAATTGAGATGGGAAAAGTGAAAAGAGTATACATTTTCTGTGAGGAGCCCCTACGGCTCCCTAGAGCTTATTGGACTAATGTATATTAGACCGGGATATTAGCTATGGAGTTCAGACCTACCAGGGACCATGAGCCAGATCCTGGGCCCTTCAGAGAGGTTGCAGAGAGCAATAGCCTTGGAAACACCCGCCCCCCTGTGGTTGGGGGTTTTCCTTATCTAAGATCAACCGGGGTTAGGCACCCAGAAAGGTAGGCATAACAAAACAAACCCCACATAGTAAGAAACTAACAACAAAAACAGAACAGAGGTAGAACTCCCTACAATCCCAAGGAAACGAGCAAATGTAACACACTACTGCTGCGCCATTTGTCCGCGCAGCCCTCCCCTCCTCAAGAGGGGAGTGGGTGGGGCCTCGGACCGCTTGGCGCCGGTTGCATAGCACTCCAGTTCGGAAGCTAAGCGTCAACAAACGCGAATAAAACGCCGACCGATGGGAGGGAGGGTTGCCAGGGAGCCTCCGGGGCTCACCCAGAAAATGGCATTTCATTACATTCAATGCTGGTTTTCTGTGGGGAGCCCCTACGGCTCCCTGGAGCTTCATACCCAAAGAGAAGGAAAAGAAAGGGACCTGAACCCTCCGAAGCGCATGCCAGACAGCCACAAACTCCCGAACCGTGCTGTGAGCCCAATGGATGGACGGACCCCACCAACCCCCGTCGGCCTGGTGAGCACTGGTCATAAAGCCCCAGCTGAGAGATGACCCGTCTGTGAACACATCGAGCGAAGGCTCGGGGAGGCGCCAAGGCACGGAACCCCGAAAACCCCAAAGAGGAAGCCGGCGACGCAGTACCAACACAAGGTCCCAGAGGACGAACCCAACAGTCGCAAGAGAGGCAGAAGGGAAGTCCCCGAAGAACCAAAACAGACACCGAAGACAAACCTGACCCAGCGGATAGACCAGCATGGCGAAGTTCAGACTCCCGCACAACCACTTGAGCAACCGCCGAGTGACCCGGGACTTCCCCCCCCTCCGAAACAGTCAAAGGCGGGACCGCAGCCGCAGCAGTGCCTGTGGAGGGAGAGAAAAAGAAGCAGTCAAAGAGCCATAAACAAGACCCAGCCAGGACACCCCTGGTGTGCAGACAAGCGGACCGACTGGGAGCCCACACAAGCCAGTCGTCGGTCAGAAACCGAATCCCGAGCAGATGCAGACAGGTCACCAAGATCTGGTAAAGATGCCGAAATACACTAAGTACCCATTACAAACTAGGGAAGGCAACAAAAGCGGCAAGCCTGAAGCCCCACCTCCAACTGTGCTAGTCCTGGAACCCTGGAGAGGAACATGCCAAGAAGTGACCCGGAGATCCAGGAACACCATCCAAGCACCCGATCCCAACAGAAGCCGGACCAGAGACAACAGTCTTCCAAAAAGGGCAAAGAAACCAGTGCGCAGACTGAACAAGTTCAGAAGAACCACAGATCCGCAAAGTCCCATGTTTCGGGTTTGCTGCGGGTGGCAGCAAACCCGAAAATCGGACAAGCGTTACCCGTGAGCAAGCACCTATACGCACACCAACACCAAAATGTGTACTCTGTTCAGTTTTCTCACCTCAATTTTCATGCTACGTCGTTCGTTCTGCTATTTTTTTGTTCGCAATTGCGAACAATTGCGAATTGTTTGCAATCTAAAGGCGCGCATTTTAAAATTAGTCCCATAATAATCTGATAAAAAATGGAATTTTAACAAATATTTTAATTTTGGATGTGAACTCCGTCCCCGGAGGACGAAAGTGTTAAGTGGTTGGGATGTGTAATTCATAAAAGGAATTTCTACAAGCCAAACTGAGAGTAGATTGAGTCAGGGACACAAGATGGCTGGTGCAATGAAGGTTCCTATTGGAATAATGAGGTTGGAAGAGATGCAGACAGAGGCCACATGGCGTGTTAGAAGCCTGTATAAAGTTAGGAGAAAAGAGTAAGGAATGAAAACATTATGAAGTGATGTAAAATTTGCATGTCAATAAATAGCAACATTGAGGGGAGCCAACATGGTTCGAACATGTTGGACAAATGATTTTTTATGCCGTTCTTATCCATCCTGGGAGTTTGTTTTGGTTGTTCAATGATCTGTAGCGACTGGTGCTTGGCAACAGGTGTAACTCTTCTGGGGGGACAGGGGGTCATTCTATTATAACCAGTACAGTATAGATAAAATGCAGGTTCTGTTCAAGCATGACTCAGTACTGTACTCAATAGTGAGAGAAAATATTGACAATAAAAATAAAAATAGAACCGAGTGTATTGAAATACCTCTCTCTCTCTTTCTCTCTGTCCAGCACTGTGCACAAAAAATACAGACGCCAGACCTAGTAGCACTCACGTACATACTCCATTATCATAGGGACAGGCATAAATCTAGGTCATTGTATTATATGAATATCTTTTGGTAGCAAACCTTTCCATATTGGAAACATAAGCAGATTTTGTATTAAATTTAGTAAAAAAAAGTTTTTGTGTAGCTAGGAAAGTCATTAAGTGTTTTAATGTTTTTCTTATTACTGTATAATTACTGTATTGTACTATATACTGTATATGGTATTACATTTTCATATCCTCAGATGGTCTATGCTGCCAAGTTTTATCAACAAATCTCAAGCACAAAGAGTTTTAGCATCAGGCAAATCCCTAAATTTCCTTCGTAATGTATGTCACTTTCGTGCACCAATAGCTGGCCGAGATGCTATCAAAACAGCGCTACAGCAAACAACAGGTCAGTAAAAAATAACGGTAATCTGAAACCTTAGAGATTAGAAATTCTGTACTGCACTGTACAGGCAACCCATACTCTATCCAGACACTTCGTAACCAAAAATGGCTCATAAAAATGCATCCCAAAGAAACCAATTACGTTCTTAACCCCTAGGCAGCGCTGCTACTAATAGCTGACGACACCGCTATGTGCAAGAAGAAAAAAACGGCGTTGAATGTAATAAAACTTCTTTTTCAGGGTTAGACTCTGAGGCTTCCCGGAACTCTCCGGGCTGATATGAATGTATTAGACCCTGGCATCAACCAAGTGAATGGAGTTCTTAGACCTACTTGGGACCACGAGCCAGAACCTGGCCCCCTCAGAGAGGCATGAGGAGCAATTGCCTATAGAAACCCCCATGTGGATGGAAGCATTCTATGTCTACCATCGACCGGGTCAGGCACCCAGAAAGGTAAGCATCCCAAAACAAACCCTATCTGGTTAAAAATTGCTACTCAAAGCCGAACTGTTGGACAGAACTCTCCAAACTAAAAACGAGCAAATGAGCATGACGTCACAACTGTTATCGCACTGCTGTCTACGCCACTCCCCCCTCGCCAGAAGGTGGAGCTCCAGACCCCCCCCCCTGCACTGGCTATCCACCCCCAGTTCTGAGGCAGGATGTAAAAAAAAAAAATGCAAAAACTACCGAGCGGAGAGAGGGAAGGTTGCTGGGGAGCCTCTGGGTCTCGCTTAGAAAATGTCATTTCATTACATTCAGTGCTGGTTTTCTAGGGGAAGCCCCTTCGACTCCCCGGAGCTATTTATCCAAAGATAAAACAAGAGGGACTTACCCAAAAGGCATTCACTAACTCCTCAACTCGAAGATGAGACAACTGGCTATAACCGCCTGCTGACCCAATGTGACACATGCCCGACTAAGCCCAGGAACATTGAGTAGGTAGCAAGTGACCAGGACCCTGTTCGACCTCTAAAAACCCAGTGCCCGAATGTCAGCCCAAAACATGTTACCAAAGACGGCAGCCATCGCAGCAAACTTACGAATGTCATGGTCACGAAGATAGACTGCAGGCTGGCTACACCGAATAACCCTGCGGATGACCTGGGAGACACGAACCCTGGAACAGGGAAGAAGGGAAACCGGGTCCACCCAAAGCGCATCCCGGCCACCAAGGTCATGGCGCGCAGGTAACGGCGAAGAGCCGCAACCAGACACAACACATGATGCTCCCAAGGCCGAACTAACCAAGCATCAACAACCCAAGGACCCCTCCAGAAAGTAGCAGTCTCATTCTTCGCCAGAAAAGGAGATGGCTTCAAACGAACAAACCTACCACTAGGACCAAAAGAGCAGAATCCTCTGCGCCGGAGGAGAGCATGAAGCTCCTCAACCCGACCCCCAGAAGCCAATGCCAACAGGAAAATAGCCTTCGCAAAACAATCTTGAACCGAAGGGGCCACAACAAACCGAGAAGATAGAAAAGAGAGCACCCGGTCCAACGACCAGAAGGGCTCAGGCGGCGCATGAGCAGGCCGGAGGTGAAACAATGCACAAGATAGCTTGCAGAACGGAGCTGAAGTAACATGCACCCCGTACGCAAGCTGAAGCGGCTCCGCCAGCGCCACACAATACGAGGCAACAGTATTCAGCATAAGATGATGTTTTCTGAAACAACCAAGAAAGGAAGAACCAGACAACCCGATCCAAAACAAGAAGAGATGAAGCCTGCAGGTGGGACATCATCAACGAAGCCACCTGGTCACCATACAAGTGGTGATAAACCTGTGTCAGAGTGATCAGATGTGAAAACTTGAGATGATCAAACCAGCTATGTACTGGACTGTCCTGATTTGCTGAAAGAGGCAGAGCCGCAGGAAGACCCCCGGGTTCGGACACCGAACAAGCAGTGCCTGAAACCAAGGACACGCCAGCCACCAATGGGCCCACATTAGTACTCTCCCTTGGCAAGTCTCCAAGTGAGTCAGAACATGGAGCAACAGTGGAACTGAGGGGAAAGAGATACAGGTTAACTCGACCAGTCCTGCCTGAAGGCATTGACACCGACAGCCTTGCTGTTGGGGAAGGGCACCACATACATCGGGAGACGCCATGACCATGCCAGTGGTAAGAGGTCCACCTCCGGGAGCCTGTATGTCCGGCAGAGCCAACTGAATGGGTCGGCGTTGACCATCCATTCCATGGACAGTGAAATGAACCAGTACAGTCCATCCATCAGGAAGTTGGACACCCCCTGAATGTAAACGGCCAGAAAAGCCAAACCCCGAGAACTCAGCTGACAAGGCACTCGAAGCAACCTCCCCTGTCAGGGGAGCCTGACAGCTGAGTGGACAGCGCTTTGAATTCGTAGTCCTGAGATTCCGGGTTCGATCCCCGTGGGAGGCAGAAACAACTGGGCAGAGTTTCTTTCACCCTGATGCCCTTTTTACCTAGCAGTAAATAGGTACCTGGGAGTTAGACAGCTGCTACGGGCTGCTTCCTGGGGTGTGTAACAAAAAGGAGGCCTGTTCGAGGACCAGGCCACGGGGACGCTAAGCCCCAAAAATCACCTCAAGATAACATCTAGCCCCAAAGAGACAGCATCGAACCCCCACGGTTCAGGCAATGAACCACTGGGGAGCAGTCCGAATAGAGCCGGATCATCAACGGGATTGGGTGGCGAGCAACCCAACCCCTCCGAAGCAACATCCACGCAGCCGCAAACTATTGCACTGTGTTGTAGGCCTGACGTAAGGCACACAGAGGCCGAACTCAGCATTCGCGAGAGAGGCAGAAGGGGCATTCCCGAATGAATCAGAACAGCCGAAGAAGCCAAATCACAAGTCAAGCCTAGCCTCGGGCTGGGCTTGGGAAGTAGACGAACTCCCAGATCCCCATCAAGCAGGTATGAAACCCGGCCCGGCGGGTAGACCATCATGGCAAAGCTCAGACTCCGTCACAAGCCCTTGAGCAACCGCCTTGTGACCCCGGGAGCCCCCCAGAAACAGTCGAAGGCGGGACCGCTGCAGGACCACAGTGGGTTTGCAGTAGGACCAGGGGGTGCATCATGTGTTGTGCCCGGTTACGGCTCTTCGCTGTTACTTGTGCGCCACTCACTGCCTCGGTGGCTTGGGACGTGATTTGGGTTGACCCGGTTTCTCCTCTTCCCTGTTTCAGGGTTCGGGTCTTCCAGGTCGTTTGCAGGATTATTCGGTCCAGTCAGCCTGCGGTCTATGCTCATGCCCATGACGTTTGTAAGTTTGCTGCATTGGCTGTCGTCTTTGGTAACATGTTTTGGGCTGACATTCGGGCCAATGGAGTTTTTTTGGAGGTCGAATAGGGTCCTGGCTTCTCGCTACCTAGTCAATGTTCCTGGCCCTAGTCGGGCATGTGTCGCATTGGGTCGGCAGTTGCAGCCAGTTGGCTCGACTTCGAGTTGAGAAGTGTGTGGCGACCACCTCCCGCTTAAGTCCCTCTTGTTTCATCTTTGGTTATGTAGCTCCGGGTAGCCAAAGGGGCTTCCCTGTTCCTGGCCTGCTTTCCCCAGAAAACCAGCGTTGAATGAAATGAAACGCAATTTTCTGGGTGAGACCCGGAGGCTCCCCGGCAACCCTCTCTCCCTGCAGTCAGCGGTTTTTGCGAGTTTTGACATCCAGCATCAGAACTGGGGGGTGTGGATAGCTGGCGTGGGGGTCTGGGGCTCTCCCTTTCCCCTCCCAGGGAGGGGGGGTAGCTCCGCAAACAGCAGCTCGGTGATGGTTGTGACATCATGCTCATTTGCTTGTTTTTCGTTTGGGGGAGTTCTGTCCAACAGTTCGGCTTTCAGTAGCAATATTTTACCCAGATAAGGTTTTGTTTTATGGCACCTAACTTTCTGGGTGCCTGACCTGGTCAATGGCAGACATAGAATGCTTCCATCCACATGGAGGTTTCTATTCTCCATTGCTTCTCGTACCTCTCTGAGGGGGACAAGTTCTGGCTTGTGGTCGCCGGTAGGCCTGAGAACTCCATTCGCTTGACTGATGCCAGGGTCTAATACATTCATATCAGCCTGGATAACTTCGGGAAGCCTCTGGGTCTCACCCAGAAAATGGCGTTTCATTATATTCAACGCTGTTTTTTTCTGGTCAGTTAACACTGCATAATTTATATTTTGGCCTTTCCTCAAAGTCAGTGGCAATGCATATTTTAACACTGGCAGTGCCCTCAGTGCACTACCCCATGGAGGGCCATATGCTGGGCCAACTAGGAAAGGTTGGACTTTCCTTGTGGACTGAGGGACTTGTGACT
The DNA here is from genome assembly GCA_020271785.1 of Procambarus virginalis. Lineage (NCBI taxonomy): Eukaryota > Metazoa > Arthropoda > Malacostraca > Decapoda > Cambaridae > Procambarus > Procambarus virginalis. Next base: position 35,962,078 of record WNGS01042707.1, read on the forward strand.
TTCCTGGATTGTTTTTATCTAGACAAATCACAAATGAGAGTTTTGTTAGTCAGAGAAAATTGTGGCCAAAAAAGCATGGTTGCCTGTACAATTGCCTAGGTACCGTACTGTAACTGCATTTTGTGTTAATCAGTTGTATAAATACTGAATATATGTACCGTATATTTAAGTACTGTACTTTAATTTATACAGATTGGATGATGCTAGGGAAATTCAAAATATGAAAGTAAGAAATTATTCTTTTGAGAGATAAAGTTCGCAGTGTTTGCCTGAAGCTGTTGGGTTTGACTGTTAAAATTATTTATTTTGAAGTATAACAGGTGAGCAATTATCTATTTGTTTTGTTCTTATCAATATTTTCCAGATATTGTAGCAAATATCTGGAAACACTTTTATAAATGAAAAGTGTGACCCACTACTTGTTTTTTGTTAAGGCAAAAAAATGTGTATACAAGATACTTCTTAATTATTTAATCAGATATTAATTGGCAGTAAATTATTGTCTTTGATTAGTGGAGTCGCTGTTCACACAAGATGAAAGCAGTCAGCTGGATGAGCTTATAGGATTAACATTCAGAGAAACGTCTTGCCATGTACTTGAGGAGATCCTTACCAGACACAAGCTCATGGATCATCTTCGTGCACTGCGTCGTTACCTCCTCCTCGGCCAGGGCGACTTTATTCACTACCTCATGGAAATTCTCAAGTACTGTACTGTACTTTATACAAATGTTCATGTTTTATCACTGTTTGCTAATATAATTTAGTTAAAATAAAAAATATGAAATATATTTGCATTTAAATGTTAAATGTGTATGATTTGTACTAGTATACTGAAGCTAGATAAATTGTTACTACTTGCAGTCCAGAACTTGGAAGGCCAGCTACAAATTTGTATCCACACAACCTTTCATCGCTCCTGGAGACTGCTGTAGCTGCAAGTAATGCACAATATGAAGAACCAGATATTCTTAAACGTCTCGATGTGAGACTTTTAGAAATCTCTCCTGGTGACTTAGGATGGGATGTTTTTAGCCTTGACTATCATGTTGATGGACCTATTGGAACAGTAAGTTTGTAAAGCAACATTTCTTTCTGTATACTGTACAGTAAAATCTGTGACTTCCTCTCTCTCATTTATGAAGATTCACCTTCACAAATTATTAGGGTAGACATTAATATATAGGAGAATGTAGGTAATGAAAGGCTGAGGTGGAATGTTAAACTCTCCATTTTATTCAATGTTTTTATAAGGGAATAGTGGAAAAATTTAATACTATAAATTAGGCCATAATTGTAAATAAGTTGCTGTCTTATGGTTTAAACCCCCATCTATTTTGTCAATAGATTGTGTGCTTGTTATGCAGACGATTTATGTACTTTATTTATAAAAGCCTTGTAATAGAAGTTACAGGATCCAATGCACATATTAATTAAAAGTTCTGATTAAAGTTATTAAATTAAAATACAGTGTAGATAATACTCTTATATTTTAATTTTATTGCTAATCAGTATTATTATTTTAAGATTGAAGTATAAATTTAATCTAGCGTAATGTGATCTTAAGTGTATATTTCTTTTAGGTATTCACGGGTGATTGTATGCGCCAGTATTTGATGTTGTTCAATGCTTTGTGGAAAGACAAGAGGATGGAGATGATTCTCTCAGATATATGGAAGGAACAGGCTGCCACATCCAAGTTGTGTAGAGACTTGCCTGGTAGGTTGCTTAAGTCTGCAGCTGGAATGGTTATTTGTCTTAATCTAAATCTCTCTGTTCATTATCTCTGCCAATCTACCTTATTTACAGTATGATGGAAAAGTGAAAGAATAGAGCAGTGGCTATTCCGGCAGATGAAATGCCAGTCAAATTAACACTTTCGCTCTCCATTGCACCCCCCAGGAGTCACTTATTTTTCTCTCACGCCCTCTCCGGTGACTCCGTCCTGAGTCACTCATCAAAATATTTGTTAAAAATTCAATTTTATCCAATGAACTTCTGGGTGGTTTCAAAATGAGCGGCTTTAGATTGCACACAATTTGATACCAAAATGAAAGACGTAACACGAAAATTGATGTCGGAACTTGAAAGATATAAATAATTTTGTGGTGATGAGCATCCAAAAGTTAAAATATTTGTTAAAATTACATTTATTGTTCTATTATTATGGTTTTAAAATATGCGCCTTTATATTGCGAACAATTTGATACCAAAATGAAAGACATAACACGGAAAGTAATGTCAGAACACTGGAAAGATAATCAATACTTTTGTTGTCAAAATTTTAAAATATTTGTTAAAATTCCATTTATTGTTCTATTACTATGGGACAAGTTTTAAAATACGTGCCTTTATATTGCGAACAATTTGATACCAATTGAAACACGTAACACAAAAATTTGTTACCAAACTGAACAAGTATATACATTAGGCTGCAGGTGTGCCAGTTGGTGCTCGTTCACGGGTAACTTGGCCTACTTTAGGCTTTGCTGCGGGGAGTCATGCTGGGCTTTTCGACCTTATATGCATATACCCCTGTAGAGAATTCTATTGCGAACACAATGATACCAAAATGAACGACGTAGCACGAGAAATAAGGTGAGAAAACTGAAACGAGTATACACATTTTACTGATTTTGCGCACTCACGGATAACTTTGCCAAATTTAGGCTTTGCTGTGGGGAGTCATGGCGGGCTTTTGGACCTTGTATGCATGTACCCCTATAGGGAATTCTATTGTGGACACAATGATACCAAAACGTACAATGTAGCATGAGAATGAAGGTGAGAAACTGAAACAGGTTTATGCATTTCAGTGTCACCGCATGCTCACCTGCACCGCCGGGAGCATGACATCAAAGTCTGCGGTGCGCGCGAACTGCGCTCGAAAGTGTTACATTAAAAAAAGTAAATAAAGCTGCTTCTGACCTCCTTACGGTGTGAGAGCTGCTGGATAAAGGTCAAAGAATTAAAAATTTAAACATTTAATATAACAAAAATGACTTTAACAATTCCCTTTAACAATTTAACAATAATATAATTCCCCTATGATACTTGGCGAGACCGCTAAATACTATTCAAAAAGAAATATAAACATGTGACAGTTATGTTAATAGCAAAATTAAAGGTGCAGGACATACTTTATACAACAGCTGCTCGAGTCTACCAACACCCAGGGAAGCGAGAGTAGATCTTGCAGCTTGGAGCACTTAAGAGTATTCTGACGTCTGGCCGGTGGTGAGCTGCTTATATACACGGCTGGGTCCATGTAGATGGCACCGATGTGCAGGTAATTGTAACTGGCAGTCTCAAACAAGCAGGCTGGCGAGTGAAGTTGGTCCCAGACAGCACGTGTCCAGGAGTGTCGGGTACTTGAAGGGGGGAGGGTGGTGGTAGTCTGTCTAGACACGAGTTCTGAGCACGTATTGTTGTTGTTCTTGATGTTAATTTCTTACACTGAAGTATGCAGATATGTTGTTGAATAAGCTGTAAAGGAATAGGCAGGATCTCCTTGCCTGAGTAGGAAATTTTCGTAACAACAGTTACAGTAAATAAGTACAGTACTGGTTCACTTGAGTCTCTTATTCAAAAATCTATGGTGTGCAGTTTTCTCAAAACTTGAACAAGTTTGTATAGGACATTTTAAAGTGAATATTTAATAAACCAAATTCAACATGAGAGAGTAATTATGGGTGTGAAGCGTTAGTAGAGGGGGGAATAGTATAGTGTTCCATAAAAGCATGACTCGGTGCAGCATAATGAAAACCTTAAAATTATGATAAACTGTAGAGGCATTAATGATGTGCCAGACTACCATAACTATCTCTGAACACTACTGACTCTCATTGAGAAATGGTTAGAAATCCACAATTTAATTAACAAAATTCTGAACAAATATTTATTAACTATCAAGTAACTCCCTACCCAACTTCTGTAAAAACACTCTTATTTGGCTTAAGCTTATTAACATGCTCACTTCCTTCTCCAGTGGAAAATAAGTCTTTTTGTAATTGTCTTGTGTTTTGAAAGCTTGCATAGGACTCTAATTTATTCACATAATAGATGATTCCCATTTTTAATGGGCCATTCTTCCCTATTAATTCCATGTTAAGAAAATAGTCATGTAATATAGCCCTGGATAAAAACTAATTTCCTGATAAAAACTAACCAGCTAGCTCTGAAATATCTACCAATTATACTGTAATGGAACTTTTCACTTTCATAAGGACGATTTATAGAGGTTAGTTCGCTAAACTGGTAAATATGAGTCCTGTTCTAAGGATTACAGATGGGGCCACTTTATTCTGGCTCTGGTGGTAAATATCCCATTTCAGGACCTCCAGCCCCCTCTCTTTGAGCAGCCAGTTTTCCCATTCTAGAAGGTGTTGGGTGCACTTCTTGGCAGCCTCTCCAACTTGGTTACTGTTTCAGAAGAACATTTAGCTACAGAACCAGCATGAGACCTGCCTTTTTTTTGCACTTGAGATGGTGAAGGTGTCCAGTTGGAGTATTAGTCAAAGGTGATAGTTTGGTTTCCATATGATCCTTCTGGGCTTCTGTGTTCAAACCAAATTTTACCCTTTGGTTGTGTCGGTGCAACAGAAGGATCCAGTGTGTGTATGTTAAAAGCTGTAGTACACTACAGTTAAGGTACTGTATATCTGCAGGGAGGAAGGGGGGTTAAATTGTTCATCATAACATTTGTACAGTTTTCTAGGGGAGCCCCTGGGGCTGGATATACAGTGTTAGACTTTGGCATCAGTCAATGTGCATGGAGTTCTAGGCCTACCGGGGACCACGAGCTAGAACCTGGCCCCCCTCAGAGAGGCATGAGGAGCAATGGCCTATAGAAATGCACATGTGATTTGGAGCATTCTATGTCTGCCATCGACTGGGTCAGGCACCCAGAAAGGTAAGCGCCCCAAAACAAACCACTATTCTGGTTAACATTGCTACTGAAAGCCGAACTAGTGAACAGAACTTCTCAAATGAAAACGAGCAAACGAGCACGATGTCACCACGTCACCGCGCCGCTGTTTGCATACACCCCTCCCTTCCCCTACTCCCCGGGAGGTGTAAGGGAAAGCCACAGACTCTCGTGCCGGCTACTCACACTCCAGTTGTGACTGGCAATCACAATGATGTGATTGGAAACAGTTGTCCTGACCTGCAGACTGCCCCTCTTTCTCGTTGTGGGCGTGGCATTCATTTTGTCAGTCCCGCACGCTTGAGTTGCATGAGGCTCATACGGTGGTTCAGGTTTTCCAGGGGGGGGGGGCGAGTTCGAGCACCTCAGTGTGTGGTTGTTCGCCTCTGCCCTTCCTTGGGATGTCGGTGTGGTGTAGCTTCATGTGCGGGTCCCTTCCCTATCAGCTGCGTTGGTTACTGAGGACTCGCATGCCCGTGGCACGCAAATCCTCAGCGCTGAAGGGAAAAGTCCTTTTTCCTTCTCGAACTGTCCTCGGACTGGCTTGAGGAGGATGTGGAGGTGCTTGGGGCCGCTCCTGGGTCTGGTGCATTGGCCTCGGCGGTGCGTGTGTTGTCTGCGCTTTTGAAGCTGTTTGATCCGATCCTGCAGGATGCAGTGTCGCTGTTTTTTGCTTCCCGTCTTGCGTGTCGGCAGATGGTGCTTGCTTCTTCTGTGGAATCCCCTTGGGTCTTGGCTCTTAGGCCTTCTTTGCCTTTTTGCCCATTGCTGTTTGCAGAGTCTGCAGTATCTGCAGACAGCTTCGTCTAGTTGTCGTCCCATGTCAGATTTGTTGGTTCTCTGGGGGGTGGGGGCATTGGGGGTTTTCCTGGAAGGGTCGTGCCAGGGCTCGAAATTCCTCCCATTGTGGGGGCCAGTGGTGCCAGTTTTGGTGCCGGCGCAGTCTTCATATCCGTCTTCATCTGTTCGGCATGGTGATCACTCTGTGAGAAGGTTGGGTTCCTGTAAGGGGCATCGGCCCTGTTGCAGCTCGTCCCATTGACAGGGCGATATGGGGGAGGCCTGCTCTGTTTACTCACGGCTGATCTCACGATTTGGGGCCTGTCATGGCGTTTCGTGCGGCTGCAGTGGCGTTGGGTGGCCCTTCCTTCTCCGGGGCAGGCCTCTTCTCCTGCGCTCGGTCAGGTTATCCTGGAATGGGTTCGCTTGGGCGTAGTCAAAACGACCTCATTTCTTAGGTGGGTTTCCCACCTGTTTCTGGTTCTGAAACGGGATTGCGTCTTCTAAGTGTTCGGGTTCTCGCCTACCTCGATGACTGGCTGTGGTGGGCTCTCTGCCGGTCCACATGTCTGCTCACCAGGGATTTGGTTCTTTGCTAGCTCGCTGGGTTTGGGTTCCTGTTGAACTGGAGGGAGTCCCGTCTGGTTCTCTCTCAGGTTTGGTCTTGGCTGGGTCTTGTGTGGGACACTCGGACCTCTTCCTTGTCTCTCCCTCCAGAGGCTCTGCTTCGGCTGCGGTCCCACCTTCGCCTGTTTCTGGGGGGCTCCCGGGTCACGAGAAGGTTGCTCAAGGGTTTGTGCGTGAGCTTGAACTTTGCCATGATGTTCAACCTGTCGGGCCGGGTTTGGCTTCGTCGGCTGTTCTAGTTCCTCCCGGAATGTCCCTTTCGCATATCTCGTGTTTCGGAGAGTTCAGATCACTCGCGGATTGACGATCTGGCTCCATTTGGACTGCTCCCCGATGGTTCATTGCCTGAACTGCGGGGTTTGATGTGTCCTTGGCTCTTTGGGGCTGGTCGCTTCGGGTGACTCATCTGCTGAGTTCTCAGGGTTTGGCTCTCCAGGCCATTCACTTTAAGTGGGGTCAACATCCTGGCAGACGGCCTGTCCCAGTTCAGTACCCTGTCCACAGAATGGACGATCGACGCCGACTCGTTCAGTTGGCTATGTCGGACGTATGGGCCTCCGGAAGTGGACCTCTTCGCGTTGGCTTGGTTGCGGTGTCTCCCGTTATATGTGGCACCTTCCCGACTGCGAGGCTGTCGGGGTCGATTCCTTCAGGCAGAACTAGGCGAGGTGGGGTTACCTATAACTCTTTCCCAGATTCAAGCTGGTGCTCCAGTTCTTGCTCGCTTGGAGACTTACCAGGAAGAGTTGCCTCTGGCCCTTGGTGGCCAGCCCAGCCTTGGTTTCAGGCGCTGCTTACTCGGTGTTTGAACCCAAGGTCTTCCCTCAGCTCTGCCTCTTTCAGCAGATGTCCAGCCGGTACGTGGCTGGTTCGCTCTTTTCCCTTGAGTCTTCTCGTCTGGGCTTTCTGACTCGGGTCTATCACCACTTGTATGGTGCGCAGGTGGCTTCGTTGATGGTGTCCCACCTGCGTGCTTTCGTCTTGGCTGCATATGTTGATTCCTGGGGTCCTTCCTTTATTTCTTGTCTCTGCATAGGTGTACTTTTGTCTCAGATAGAGTTGTCTTGTCCTTCGGTTCGTGGTCGTTCGAGGACCGTCATCTTATGCTAAATACTGTCACCTCGTATTGTGCGGCACTGGCGTAGCCGCTGCAGTTGCATGTCGATGTGAGTCATCTGCTCTGTCTACAAGCTGTCTAATGCATTGTTTCACCTTTGGCCTGCTCAGTGCCGCATGTGCCGTCCTGGTCATTGGATTGGGTGCTCTCTTTCTCCTCTTCTTCTCGGTTTTGTGGTTACCCTTCAGTTCAGGAATGTTTTTCTAAAGCTCTTTTCCTGTTGGCATTAGCCTCTGGGGTTGGGTCGGGTCGGGGAGCTTCATGCTCTCTTCTGGCGCAGGGTTCTGCTCTTTTGGTCCTGGTGGTAGTTTTGTTCATTTGCATCCGTCTCCTTCTTTTCTGATAAGAATGAGTCTGCTGCTTTTCGGAGGGTCCTTGGGTTGTTGATCCTGTTGGTCACACCGGGGGTGAATCTTGTGTTTTGTCTGTTGCAGCTCTTGCCGTTACTGCGGCCACAGCTTCTGTGTCCGGGACGCGTTTGTGTTGATCCGTTTCCTTTCTTCCCTGTTCCGGGTGCAGGTCTCTCAGGTGTCCACAGGGTTATTTGGTCCGCAGCCTGCGGTCTATTCCTGTGCCCACGACGTTTGTAAGTTGCTACTTTGCTGCAGTCTTTGGCAACATGTGCTGACATTCGGCGCGGGGTTTTTGGCGGTCAAACAGGGTCCTGGCTGCGTGTTACAATAGTTAATGTTCCTGAGCCTGTCGGGCCTGTGTCTCTTTGGGTCGCGGTTTGCGGCCAGTTGTCTCAGCTTCGTTTGAGGAGTGAACAACGACCGCCTCCCAGGTAAGTCCCTCTGTTTCGTCTTTGGTAAGTAGCTCCGGGAGCTGACGGGGCTCACCCCAGAAAACCAGGGTTGATTGTAATGAACCCCTTTTCTGGGTGAGACTCGGACGCCCCGGCAACCCTCCTTCCCTCCCTCCGGTCGGCAGTTTTTTGCATGTTTTTGATATCCAGCCTCAGAACTGGGTTCATGGGTAGCCGGTGTGAGGGGGGTCTGGGGCTCCCATTTTCCCCTTCCCCCTCCGGGGAAAGGGGAGATGCGCAGATGGCGGCGCGGCGACTGGTGATGATGTCTGCTCGTTTGCTTGTTTTTTTTGGGGAGTTTTGTCCACTAGTTTGGCTCTCAGTTGCAATTTCTTAACCAGAAAAGGGGTTTGTTTGGGATGCTTATCTTTCTGGGTTCCTGACCCGGTCGATGGCAGACATAGAATGCTTCCAACCACATGGGGTCCAGCTATAGACCATTGCTCCTGTGCCAGTCTAAAGGGGCCAGATTCTGGCTCGTAGTCCGGTAGGCCTAAGAACTCCATTCACATGATGATGCCGAAGTCTAATATAGCAATATCAGCCTAATTGCTCTGGGGAGCCTCGGGTCTCAAGAAAAAAAATGGCATTTCATTACATTCAACGCTGGGTTTTCTGTGGGGAGCCCCACGGCTCCCTGGAGCTTATGGGCTAATGTATGTTATGTTAGACCGGGGTCATTAGCTAAGGAGTTCAGACCTACCAGGACCAGCGCCAGAAACTGGCCCCTTCAGAAAGGTTTCAGGGAGCAATGGCCCTGGAAAACCCCCTTGTGGTTGGGGTTTTCCTTATCTGCCCTGGACCGGGGTTAGGCACCCAGAAAGGTAGGCATAACAAAACAAACCCCACATGGTAAAAAACTAAAACATAAAACCGAACAGAGAAGTAGAAACTCCCTACAATCCCAAGGAAACAAGCAAACATCACACTTTACTGCTGCCCCGATTGTCCGTGCAGCCTTCTCCACCCCGAGAGGGGGAGGGGGGAGCCCCGGACCTCATCGCGCTGGCTGCCTAGCATCAGTTCGTAAGCTAATGTCAACCGGGATAGACGCTTCTCTGGCCTCAGTTTCCTAGGCGGTGTTTGCCTTTTGTGGCGTTCACTACCGTGTGTTGTGTTGTGCGGTGGCCAGGTGTTCCTCATCAGTACCGGGGCTGCATGCGCTTAGGGGCTTCCTTCCCTAAGCGCCCTGTGTGTACTGCCCCTGCGTGACAGGGTTATCTTCTCTGGGGCGTTCGGGAACCATTCCCATAGAGGTTCTTGCTGCTCGGCATTTGCCTCGCCCTTCAGGCCAGCTGGGGCCCTTGTTTGACCTTGGGTAGGGACTGTGGTATTGTGCTGGTTAGGGCATCAAGGTGTTGCGCGACCTGCCACCTAAGCGCCGACCGGTTCCTGTTGCCTCTGGCGACGGTGTACTTTTGCGGGGTTTTTCTTTTGTTTTTATTTTCATTTGCCTGGTGGGGGTCTGCCTAGTGTGGCTATAGTTCCACTGGTAGTGTTTTGTGGCTCTCTGCTAGGCCCCCGTGATTGTACACGTCGCAGGTGTTTTCAGTGTTGTCCTCTACCCCCTTGTTAGTTTTGGGTTTTAACCAGTTAGCAACACCTTGCCAGGCTTCCCGTAGTTGTTACCCTACAGGCCCTGGAAACTCCTGTCGGGGCTCAGTGGACCATTGAATGTGTCTTCCGGGTTCCAACCCGTCTTGTACGGGTTCGTTGGTAGCTGTGCCTTTGTCTCCAGGTGACAGTTGCCACTTTTACCTCCGTCATGTTGCCTGTTGGGTCACTGACACCTTAACCCAGAGTCTTGCGAGAGATATTCTCTGCTTGTTCTCCAGTACTCTCCTGATGTTATTACTATTCAGAGTACAGGCGACATCCATGTTGCAAGCTAGGTTAGGTTGCTGCAACACACTAGGTTGGTTTCCCACTCGGATGCCCCGGGCCGCCGCGTTTTGGTTAGGTGCTGTTCGCCCCTTTCCCTCCCTGTTCCTGGCTTCAGACCATTTGCGAGTTTCGGGGTTGGGGCCGAGACTTGGGCGGTTTCAGGGGCTGCCCCGTTCGGGTTGGGGACAGAGGTTTTCGAGCCTGTTCCTCCTGCCAAGGCTTCTGGGTCTTGCCAGCGGTCCTTTCTTGCTGCCTTTCCCATGGACTCTTCCTTTTCTTTAAGGGCGGAGGACTTGGAGGACGGCTCTGCCCCTGGGCCTCTGTTGTGGGTTCCCGGGGCTGTGGGGGATGCCTGCTAGCAGTTTTGGGGCTGTTTGCCCCTGCCTGGGTTTTCTGCTTCTGGGCGGAGTTTTTTGCCCATCCAGTCTACTTTCTTCCCACTTTTGCTGGCTTGTTTTCGTATCTTTTGCGTCGGTCACAGCCCCCTGTTCTGGTGGCCATTTTCTTCTGCCGGTTTCCTGGCGTGGCCACCAGGGCGGCGTTGCGGTTTGTTTACATGCGCCTGGTTGTGCGAGCGAGCGTCTTGGGTGAGTTTTTTCACCTTTTTCAGGGGTTTTATTCTCCTGTCATTGTTTCTTTGCTTTTCTGGTGTTTTCTGCCCATCTTCTGTTCCTCTGGGAACGTTTGAGTGTTGATTTTATGCCAGATTTTCTGTTTTGCCTGTTTTGGGTCCGGTCCCTAGGGTTTGGGCTCAGTATCCCTGTCTGTTTATGCTTGCTCCCATACCTTGTCCCTTGGTTTTCGATCTGTTTTGGCCGTTTCCCTGGGGGTTATGTCTGGGGGCTGTGCTTTGCCTTTCTGTGGTGTATCTCCGCCGGCAAATGTGGTGGTTTGGGCTCCCCCCGGGTTCGAATCCGGGTTGTTTTGGGTTCTTTGGCTTCATTCCGGAGGTTTCTTCCTCTTGGGACCCCTTTGTGGGTTCAGGGGGCTTTATTTCCTCGTGTGTGACCCAGTTGTGCCTTCTGGGGTTTCGGGGTCTTCCTGGCTTGCAGACTGAACTTTTTGAGTCTTGGCACGTGTTGTGGTCGTGCTGGGACTTTGGGTTTTGTTGTCAAGGTGGGGCTTTTGATGCAGTTTTGTACCTTCTTCGCCTGGCCGGCGTGGTGCTCTCTGCCCACTTGTTGGCGGCTTGTAATTTTCTTTTCACGTGTATGTGTGTGTGTACACATGTACATGTACATGTGTACACTGTGTGTGCTCACCTAATTGTGCTTGCGGGGGTTGAGCTCTGGCTCTTTGGTCCTGCCTCTCAACCGTCAATCAGCAGGTGTACAGGTTCCTGAGCCTATTGGGCTCTATCATATCTACACTTGAAACTGTGTATGGAGTCAGCCTCCACCACATCTCTTCCTAATGCATTCCATTTGTCAACCACTCTGACACTAAAAAAGTTCTTTCAAATATCTCTGTGGCACATTTGGGCACTCAGTTTCCACCTGTGTCCCCTAGTGTGTGTGCCCCTTGTGTTAAATAGCTTGTCTTTACCCTATCAATTCCCTTGAGAATCTTGAATGTGGTGATCATGTCCCCCCAACTCTGTGTGAGTGTGTGTACTCACCGATTTGTGCTTGCGGGGGTTGAGCTTTGGCTCTTTGGTCCCGCCTCTCAACTGTCAATCAACTGCTGTACAGATTTCTGAGCCTACTGGGCTCTATCATATCTACATTTGAAACTGTGTATGGAGTCAGCCTGCACCACATCACTGCCTAATGCATTCCATCCGTTAACTACTCTGACATTGAAAAAGTTCCTTCTAACGTCCCTGTGGCTCATGTGGGTACTCAGTTTCCACCTGTGTCCCCTTGTTCGCATACCACCAGTGTTGAATAGTTTATCCTTGTTTACCCGGTCAATTCCCCTGAGGATTTTGTAGGTTGTGATCATGTCTCCTCTTACTCTTCTGTCTTCCAGTGTCGTAAGGTGCATTTCCCGCAGCCTTTCCTCGTAACTCAGGCCTCTTAATTCTGGGACTAGTCTAGTGGCATACCTTTGGACTTTTTCCAGCTTCGTCTTGTGCTTGACAAGGTACGGGCTCCATGCAGGGGCCGCATACTCCAGGATTGGTCTTACATATGTAGTGTACAAGATTCTGAATTGATTCTTTACACAGGTTCCTGAACACTGTTCTGATGTTTGCCAGCCTCGCATATGCCGCAGACGTTATTCTTTTTATGTGGGCTTCAGGAGACAGGTTTGGTGTGATATCAACTCCTAGATCTTTCTCTCTGTCTGTTTCATTAAGTACTTCATCTCCTATTCTGTATCCTGTGTCTGGCCTCCTGTTTCCACTACCTAGTTTCATTACTTTGCATTTGCTTGGGTTGAACTTCAACAGCTATTTGTTGGACCATTCACTCAGTCTGTCTAGGTCATCTTGTAGCCTCTTACTATCATCCTCTGTTTCAATCCTTCTCATAATTTTTGCATCATCAGCAAACATTGAGAGAAATGAGTCTATACCCTCTGGGAGATCATTTACATATATCAGAAACAGTATAGGTCCAAGGACTGATCCCTGTGGGACTCCACTTGTAACGTCTCGCCAATCTGAGACGTAATTACCTAAGTGTAGTTACAGGATGAGAGCTACGCTCGTGGTGTCCCGTTTTCCTAGCACTCTTTGTCATATAACGCTTTGAAACTACTGATGGTCTTGGCCTCCACCACCTTCTCCCCTAACTTGTTTCAACCATCTACCACTCTGTTTGCGAAAGTGAATTTTCTTATATTTCTTCGGCATCTGTGTTTAGCTAGTTTATATCAATGACCTCTTGTTGTTATAGTTCCAGGTCTCAGGAAATCTTCCCTATCGATTTTATCAATTCCTGTTACTATTTTGTATGTAGTGATCATATCACGTCTTTTTCTTCTGTCTTCTAGTTTTGGCATATATAATGCCTCTAATCTCTCCTTGTAGCTCTTGCCCTTCAGTTCTGGGAGCCACTTAGTAGCATGTCTTTGCACCTTTTCCAGTTTGTTGATGTGCTTCTTAAGATATGGGCACCACACAACCACTGCATATTTTAGCTTTGGCCTAACAAAAGTCGTGAACAATTTCTTTAGTATATCGCCATCCATGTATTTAAAAGCAATTCTGAGTTAGAAAGCGTGGCATAGGCTCCTCGCACAATATTCTTTATGTGGTCCTCAGGTGATAGTTTTCTATCTTGAACCACCCTTAGATCTCTCTCTTTATCAGAGTTCTTTAAAGATTTCTCACATAATATATAGGTTGTATGGGGGTCTATGTTCTCCTATTCCACATTCCATAACATGACATTTATTAACATTAAATTCCATTTGCCAAGTGGTGCTCCATATACTTATTTTGTCCAGGTCATCTTGAAGGGCATGACAATCATCTAAGTTTCTTATCCTTCCTATTATCTTAGCATCATCAGCAAACATGTTCATATAATTCTGTATACCAACTGGTAGATCATTTATGTAGACAATAAACATCACTGGTGCAAGAACTGAACCCTGTGATACTCCACTTGTGACATTTCTCCAGTCCGATACATATATACACGTGTGTATATATGTGTGTGTATATGTATATATGTATGTATATATATGTAGACCAGACCACACACTAGAAGGTGAAGGGACGACGACGTTTCGGTCCGTCCTGGACCATTCTCAAGTCGATTGTGATGAGGAAGTAGAGACAGGCAATAAATAGGCAAGAGAGAGCTGAGGAGCAAAGTAAGGTGTAGTAGAGGGGATAGTAATAATAATAAGAGCTGCAGAAGGCCTATTGGCCCATACGAGGCAGCTCCTATTATAACCACCGAATGAGAAGGAGATAGTAATAAGAAGAGGATAGCAAGGGAGCATAGGAGAAGAGAGAAAGAAAAGGAAGGAGAAAGAAAGAAAATAGAAGGGGTAGGCTTATGTTAGGTCACGTTTGTTAGAAAGATTAGAGCATTTGAGTATATACTGTGCAAGGGAAGAGTCCACAGCAACAAAGCCAGGACTCAAGTTCATGTTGGGTACATTGTGTATTAGAGCCTATTCCACAAGACAGCGTCTGTGTAGAGTAGAGGCAGGAAAGATTATTTTGGAGGAAGACCAATCAATGGGATGATTAGAATCCCTCACATGGCAGAAGAGAGCATTGTTAGTGTCTGCAGACTTAACACTTCTCTTGTGTTCTTTAAGTCTGTCATTCAGTGTATGGTCAGTTTCGCCAAAGTATTGGAGAGGACAAGACGAACAGGAAATAGAGTAGACACCAGCAGCATTAGAAGCAGGAGGAGCAGTGTGAACTAGAGTGCTACGAAGTGTGTTAGTTTGTCAAAAGGCGAGTTTAATGTCAAGAGGACGAAAGGTATTGGTAAAAGTTTTGAGTTCAGATATGAAGGGAAGGCATAGTACAGTGCTACTAGTGTTGGAAGCAGGTTTAGGATGAAAGAAATTTCGTTTACCTTGAGAGTAGGCACAGTTGATGAAATGCAAAGGGTAACCAAGGCGAGAGAATGATTTGTAGATAAAGACAATTTCAGAATCAAGAAACTGAGGGTCGCTGATGTGTAGAGCGCAGAGGAAGAGAGAGACGAGGACACTTTTTTTAACAGAAGGAGGATGGTAGGAAAAGAAGTGAATGTACATGCCACTATGCATGGGTTTATGGTAGACAGAGAAAGAGAACCCAGACACAGAGCTGTGAACATGAACGTCAAGAAAAGGAAGGAGGGAATTAGATTCCCACTCAACTTTGAAATGGATAGAAGGAGCCAGATTGTTAAGAGAGGCGAGGAAAGGCTGGAAAAGATAAGGTCATGAGTGCCATAAAGCAAAAATGTCATCAACATAGCGAAGCCAAAGAGAGGGACGAGTATCAATAGGAGGAAGAAGAATAGTTTCGAAGTATTCCATGTAGAAATTAGCAAGAACAGGGGAGAGGGGAACCCATAGCAACCCCAAAAGTTTGAGTGTAATATTTACCGTTGAAAGAGAAAGAGTTAAGAGTCAACACAGAGTCTAATGAGATCGAGGAAAACGTCAGTGGGAAGAGGGACAGGAAGAAGGCCCTCTGACGCCTTCTGTCTAAGGAATGAGAGAACGTCATCGAGCGGAACATTAGTAAACAGAGAGTTGACATCAAGACTAAGCATCTTACAAGAGGGTTGCAGGCGCAGTCTTTCTATGAAGTCCTGAGAGTGACGAAGGTGGGCAGGGGAAAAAGTGCCAAGGTAAGGCGACAGGGTTTTAGCGAGCCAGGAGGCAAGAGGATAGCTGACAGAGCCCCGTGAAGAAATGATAGGACGAAGAGGAACACCAGGTTTATGAGTCTTAGGAAGACCATAGAAATAAGGAAGAGAAGGGCAGATGACACGGAAACGTTTAATGAGATCAAAGTCAGGAGGGCAAAGACTAGAGAGCTGTCTTAGTTTGCGGTTAAAGGAAGTTTTGAGGCGATCCAAAGGGTTAGAAGGCAGAGGAGCATAAGTGCGAGAGTCAAGAGAGCAAGACATCTGCTTTTCGGAGGTAGTCCTCACGGTCAAGGACAACCACCGAATTGCCTTTGTCGGAAGGAAGGATAAGAATAGAGTTGTTAGATTTCAGGGTGGCAAGGGCAAGCTGGAAGCGACGAGGAAGGTGGTGATTTTTAGAAAACAAGCTGTCAAGAACGGGGATAAGGGCCCCTCTAAAGGCAGACAGGTCCGAGAGAGTACTAGAGTTAGAATTGACAAACCTGTCAAAGGAACTAATGAGATCAATGCCACAGTGTGGGCCAGGGGAAGTAGCAAAAGACAAACCAAGGCCAAGAAGTTCTTGCTGGTGCCTAGAAAGAGAGTAGGATGAAAGGTTGGTAACACAGTCAGAGAGAGTATTTGGCCCAAGGACTGTTGGAGATCAGGCATTGAAGTTTGTTGTGTAGTGTGCAGGAGTGGTGGGAAGAGTCGTCCACAGAGTTTTTAAGTCTTCCAGCCTGCGTTCTATCCTTGCGCCTGTGCTGTTCGGGCGTTTGCAGCTTTCGCTGCTGTGTTGGTGACGTCTAGGGCTCATTTCGGGCGCAAGGATTTGAGGGTCACACAGGTTCCTGGCTGCCCGTTCTTTATGTGCGTGTCTGCTCCAGTGCGTTCTTGTTGCCTTGGGTCGCACGTTGCAGCCTGTTGTCTGAGCTTCATGTTGCGGAGTTTGTGGCGGCTGCCTCCTTGGTCAGCCCTTTCTTTTCCTTCTCTTTGGGTATGAAGCTCCAGGTAGCCATAGGGGCTCCCCACAGAAAACCAGTGTTGAATGTAATGAAACGCCATTTTCTGGGTGAGCCCTGGAGGCCCCCTGGCAACTCTCCCTCCCACCGGTCGGCGTTTTTTTTGTGTTGGTTGAAGCTTAGCTCCCGAACTGATGCTAGGCAGCCGGCGTGGTGAGGTCCGGGGCTCTCACCTCCCCCTCTCGGGGCGGGGAGGGCTGCGCGGACGATCGGCGCAGCAGTAAAGTGTGATGTTTGCTTGTTTGCTTGTTTCCTTGGGATTGTAGGGAGTTTCTACCTCTCTATTCGTTTTTTTGTTTTAGTTTTTTACCATGTGGGGTTTGTTTTATTATGCCTACCTTTTTGGTAGGCATAACAAAACATTATGGTAGGCATTTCTTCCTTTCTACCCCGGTCGACGGCAGATAAGGAAAACCCCAACCACAAGGGGGGTTTTCCAGGGCCATTGCTCCCTGAAACCTCTCTGAAGAGGCCAGGTTCTGGCGCTGGTTCCTGGTAGGTCTGAACTCCTTAGCTAATGTCCCGGTCTAATATAACATATTAGACTTAGCCCGATAAGCTCCAGGGAGCCTCCGGGGCTCACCCAGAAAATGGCGTTTCATTACATTCAACGCTGTTTTTTCACAGAATTAGGAGTTGTTCTACATGGTCTTCAGTTGCTGACGACGGAAATGGTTCATCTAGTTCACCAAATGGAATACTACATGACTTTTGAGGTGCTAGAGTGTTCATGGCATGGACTGATGACCAAACTCAAGACAGCTCAGAGCTTGGATGACGTCATAGCTGCACACAACCATTTCTTAAACAGGATTGTTGCAGGGGCACTTCTTGATGCTGAATCCAAGGTCAGGTTTTATTGTTTAAAGGAAGTTTTGTAGTGTATGAAAGTTGAAGTCAGTAATGTGTTTGATTAGTGGGCATATACAAAATATTTGTGTATCATCAACGTATTCAATGTAATATAACCAATGAATATATATACTGGATATATTTTACTATTATTATTATTATTATTATTAAAGTAGTAGTATTACCATCATCATAATAAATACAAATACGGGTAGTTAAATTTTCTTGGAGACCCCTCTCGATAGCTTCACTATGGCTTGTGCTGGGGTGAATCCAAGCCTTGAAATGAGCACCAGCTTCTTGACACCCATGCTGGGAGCCAAGGCTAGAATTTAGCTCTCTGTATTCACCTAGTTTTGCTTGCGGGGGTTGAGCTCTGGCTCTTTCGGCCCACCTCTCAACTGTCGGGTCTGTACAAGGTGATGGTCATTTAGGGAACAGCTATTAACACAAAACCAAGAAAACATCCAACAGAAAGATAAGCAAAAAAAAAAACTACTGAGTTAAGAAATAATTATATTCTGAGGTAAATGAGGTAAATGATTGTTGTCGTGGAAAAACAACACTCGCCTTGATGCGTTTATCACCAGATTGCTGCCCAGATCATCTGGGATCATGGCCAGGTATATTTCTCACTTTCTCACTCAACCTGCACCTGATGCAAGTTGAGGGTGACTGCTCTTTTGGGATTCTGCAAGCTTCTTTTATTTCAGCTCTTTGGTATTGGCAATTCCTGAAACAGTAATTCCACATGTTGGAATTGCTTTATTTTTTGCTCATTTATGTTTCATGATTGTGTTCATAGTAGTTACACCCACTTTAAATGGTCCCTGTCTTCTTTTCTGGGGGGGGAGCCCCTTCGGCTCCCCGGAGCTATCCAGGCTGATATGTATATCATTAGACTTTGGCATTAGTCAGCGTGAATGGAGTTCCAGGCCTACCAGAGACCACGGCCAGAACCTGGTCCCCCCCAGAGAGGCACGAGGAGCAAATGCCTATAGAAATGCACATGTGATTTGGAGCATTCTATATCTGCCATTGACCTGGACAGGCACCCAGAAAGGTAAGTGCCTCAAAACAAACCGCTATTCTGGTTAAAACGACTAAAATAGACAAACTAGTGGACAGAACTCCCCAAATGAAAACGAGCAAACGAGCATGACGTCACATGAGCCGCATGTCTGCACTGTTCCCCCTTGCCTGGGAGAGGGAAGGGGGAGCCCCAGATCCCCACACCGGCGATCCACCCACCAGTTCTTCGGCTGATGTGATTGGGCATGGTTGTGTAGCTCCAGCTCCAGACACTGTGTTGTGCTGTACCTTGGGTCCAGTACTGCTGTTAAGGTGGCGAGCGAACTGGGAATAATATTCACAGGTACTCAGGCTGCATGTGCCTAGGGTTCCTTTCCCTGAGTGTGCTGTAAGTACCACCACTGGGGCTTAGGGTTACCTTCCACAAGTCACATTGTGGTCTACCTCTGTTGATCTTTTGCTGCTCGGCGATTGACCGCCCCGACTGTGTTGGGGGGTTTACTCCTTTGTTTGCTTTGGGGTAAGTGGTATTTTTTGCACTGGTAGGCATATGGGGTTCTGCACAGCTGGTTTTCTCCTATAACAGCAGCCAGCTCTGTTCCTCCTGGTTACGTTGTACTCTTGCGGGGATTTTCTTTTCATTTTTGTTCCTGCCTAGTGGGGGTGTCTGCCTTTGTGTGTCTTGCCCCCAGTTATATTAGGGTCTTGACCTTCTGTGTTCAGTGGTACCCCCTGCTTGGCCCCCATGAGTGGACACATCCTTGGGGGTTCAGTTTTAGAAGTTTAGTAGACTTGAGCGCCGGTTAGTAGTACCCTGCCTGGGCTTACCCTTAGCGATAGCAGTCTAAGGGCCCTGGAAAACCCCACAGGGGCGTACGGGGTTCAATGGATGCGACCCCTTGTTCCCCTCTCGCCTTGTGTGAGTTTGAGGGTTGCTCTGTCCCCTTTCTCTCAGGGCGACGTTCATTGTTTCTGGGGGGAGCCCATTCGGCTCCCCGGAGCTATCCAGGCTGATATGCTAATATCAGACTTTGGCATCAGTCATATGTATGAAGTTCTGTGGGCCTACTGGGGACCACGAGCCAGAACCTGGCCCCCCTCAGGTGAGGCATGGGGAGCAATGGCCTATAGAAACCCCCCGTGTGGTTGGAAGCATTCTATGTCTGCCATCGACCGGGTCAGGCACCCAGAAAGGTAAGCGTTCCAAAACAAACCCCTATTCTGGTGAAAATTGCTACCAAAAGCCGAACAAGTGTATAGAACTCCCAAAAAGAAACAAGCAAACGAGCATGACGTCACACGTCGCCGCGCCGCTGTCTGCGCAGCTCCTTTCTCCCCCCTGAGTGCCTGACAGCTGGGTGGACAGCGCTTCAGATTCGTAGTACTGAGGTTCCTTGTTCGATCCCCGGTGGAGGCGGAGACAAATGGGCAAAATATTTCTTTCATCCTGATGCCCCTGTTATCTAGCAGTAAATAGGTACCTGGGAGTAAACAGCTGCTACGGTCTGCTTCCCGGAGGGGGGTGGGAACCGGGCCATGGGAACACTAAAGCCCCAAAATCATCTCAAGATAATCTCCGCGGGAGGGGGAAGGGGGAGCCCCAGACCCTTGCGCCGGCTATCCACCCTTCAGTTCTAAGGTTAATGCTAGAGGTGAAGGTCGTGTGCTCTGGCTCCAGTGGTTTTCAGCACTGTGCTTTGAGTGTGGTGACTGTTCTCCAGGGGTTGTGCGAGCCTGGAGTTATTCTACAGTACTCGGGTTGCATGCGCCTAGGGTTATCGTCCCTAGGTGCCCTGTAAGTACTGCCCTTGGGGCTTGGGGTTACCTTCCACAAGTTTCTTGGGTCTTGCCTCTGCTAGGCCAATTTACTGCATGGTTTTTCGGCTGCCCTTTGGGTGCTTGGGGGGTTTTGTCTCCCTTGTTTACCTTAGGGTAAGAGGCGGTTTGCACTGGTAAGGGACACAGAGTGCTACGCAGGTTGTTTTCACCATTCAAAGCGGCCGGCTCTGTTCCTTTTGGGACCATTGTCCTCTTGCGGGGTTTTGTTTTTCTTTTTTTTTTTGCCTTGTGGGGGGGGGGTCTGCGTTGCTTGTTGCCCCTTTGTGCCTGCCTTGAATACGGTTCCCTTCTGGTGGTTTCCCCTGCTAGGTCCCCGTGAGTGTACACGTCCCTGAGGTTCAGCTTTAGAGTTGCTCGGTAGTTCTGGACGCCGGTTAGCATACTCTGCCTGGGATTCCCTGAGCGTGAGTTCCGTATCAGGACCCTGGGAAACCCCAAGGGGTGCGCGAGTCCGATGGATGTGACCCCTAAGTCCCCCCTCGCTTCGTGCGAGTTCGAGGGTTGCTCGGTCACCTTGTCTCTGGGTGACTCTCACTGTTTTTGCCTCCGTCACACTGCCTGTTGGGTCGGTGACACTTTCGACCCGGAGTCCTGCGAGTTTTGCTGCTTGCTGGTGACTCAGTTTACCCAAACTAATGATGATCTTTTGCGGGTACAGGCGGTGCAGGCGCTGCATGTGCGCTTTAGGTTGTTGCAACGCGCTAGGTTGGTCGCTTACCCGGATGCCCTGAGGCTGCCCCGTTTTGCTTGTAGGGACCTAGACTTGGGGGTGACGGTCGCTTCGGCCTTGGTTAAGTCCGCAGCCCCTCATCCTTCTCCTGGTGTGGTTTGTTCTGGTCCCCCCCCCCCTGCTTCTGGCCCTGAAACGTTTGAGGGTTTCGGAGTCGGGCAGGGTTTAGATGGCCTTGAGACTTGGGCAGTCTCGGGGAGATGCCCCTTCCAGTGTGACGACGGAGGAAGGATCCGGATCGGCCCTGGATCCTGTGGTGGAGGATCCTGGGGCGGGGGAGGGGCAGACTTGGGGGGCTTTGGGCCCTGTTGGACCCCGCCTGGGTTTTTCTGCCCTGTGAGCGGAGATTACTGTTACAAGGAGTGGGGTTCTCTTTTCCCCCCTCTGCGTACGAATTGGATTTGGTATCTGTCCCTCCCCGGGTTCGGTTCCGTGTCCCCCCGGGTGCGTCGGTTCCGTCCTTCCGGGGGTTTTCGGCTTGCCGCATCCAACCATTTGCGGTGTGGGCAGCTCTAGCGGCTTACCTCCTGCGCAACCAGATTATGCCTTGGTTATGGATCCTTCTTTTTTCAGGTTAGGGACGTTGTTCCCTTTCTGGGTCTATTACAAGGTTCAGGAGTCGTCCTGGCTGGCAGACTATCCTGTGTTTGCTTTGGAGGCTTGGCATTCCTTCGGTCATTCCTGCACGCTTGAGTGGGGCGAGGCTTCGACGATGGTCAAGGTTTTTCCTGGAGGGCGACTTTGAGCACCTCAATGAGTGCTTGTTTGCCCCTGCCCTTTCCTAGGATGTTGGCGTTATGCAGCTCCATGTGCAGGTTCCCCTTCCTTTTGGCTGCGCAGGTTGCTGAGGACTTGCCCGCCCGTGGCCTCTTCGCTTCGGCCTTGCGTTTTTTTCCCTCCTGGAGCTGTCTTTGGACTGACTTGTGGAGGATGTGGGGACGCTTGAGGCCGTTCCTGGGTCCGGTGCCTTGGGCTTGGCGGCTCATTCCTCAGCTGCCTTGTTGAAGCTCTTTGCGGCGATCCTGCGGGATGCGGTTTCACTGTTCTATGCTTCCCGGCTTGCGTGTTGACAGGCGGTGCTTGCCTCCTCTCTGGAATTGGCCTGGGCC
>WNGS01042707.1:35984308-36018190 GCA_020271785.1 Procambarus virginalis
ACAGAATATAGAAAGTTTTGTCAATGTTAAGGGTGAGTTTGTTGGCAGTTAGCCAAAGATGGACTTTATTAAGCTCGGTATTTACTGTGGCATTTAGAGCAAGGGGGTCAGGACTGGAGTAAATGAAGGTGTGTCGTCAGCAAATAGAATTGGTCTAAGGTGTTGGGAGGCATTTGGAAGGTCATTAATGTAGATGAGAAAGAGGAGAGGGCCAAGTATACTGCCCTGAGGAACACAATGTTGATGGGTAGGGTAGGAGAAATTGAATTGTTCACAGAAACATACTGGAGTCTGTCAGTAAGGTAAGATTTGAGGTATTGCAGGGAGAGTCCTCTGACTCCATAATGATGTAATTTAAGAAGAAGGTTTTGGTGGTTCACAGTGTCAAAAGCCTTCCGCAGGTCCACAAATAACCCAACAGGGAACTCATTTTATCAAGACCTGCATGAATTAAGTTAATCATACTAATAAGTGCATCATTAGTGCTTTTTTTAGGTCTGAAGCCATATTGGCAAGAGCTAAGTATATTGTGCTTGGCTAGATAAGAGTAAAGCTGCTTGTAGATTAGTTTTTCAAAAATTTTTGATAAGTTAGGCAGGATTGAAATAGGTCTGTAGTTGTTAACATCTGTGAGATCACCACATTTGTGGACAGGGGGTTATTCTCGCTTTTTTTAGAATATCTGGGAAGGTTTGGAGTTCAAGTGACTTGTTGAAGAGCAATGTAATTGCAGGGGCTAAGGATCTGGAGGCGTTTTTGTAAATTAATGTCGGAATCTCTTCAAGGGCACTAGACTTGGTTTTAAGGGAAAGGATTATCTCATTGACATCAGTGGAATTAGTAGGCTTTAGGTACAGAGACTGTGGATAGTTACCTGTTAGGTAGTCCTTAACCTCAGTACTGGAAGAAGGAATATCATTTGCAAGGGATGACCCAATGGAAGAGAAGAACCTATTGAACTCAATAGCAGAATCAGATGCTGAAAGCTGACCATCGTTATTTGACAGGAGTGTTGGTTTGTTATTTAAAATCTTCTTTGATCCCAAGATTTGTGAAATTGTGCTCCAAGTTTTTTTTAATGTTGCTCTTTGTTTGGGTAAATTTATCTTCGTAGTATTTAGTTTTGGCTCGTCTAATTATCTTAGATAGCAGTAAAGAGTGATTCTTTGAGAATTCTTTAGAGACGGTTCCTAGCCTATACTTCTTCTCAGGTCATGTTTTTATTAATGGATTTAAGTATTCCCTGTATATATATATATATATATATATATATATATATATATATATATATATATATATATATATATATATATATATATATATATATATATATATATATATATATATATATATATATATATATATATATATATATATATATGTGTACATGTATGTATGAGAATGTGTATATGTATATATAACATTACTAATTTCGTAACTAGCGTAAACATTTTTTTATTTGCTTAGCTAAACGAACTAGAGGGTTTTTACACCACCGCCCGCGGGATGGGTATGGGGTGCATAATAAAGAAAGATTATGTAATTGGGTACCCACAAAAAAGGCGTAAATACTAAGACATTACTCATGTTCAAAATCTAGTTAGAAAAATCCTCAGGAATAATGAGCGGACCTTTGGCAAGTCGTCGGCTTCCTGTTTCCGTCGAGGTCCCCCCAGATAAATATAGGTAAATTCGGGTAAATATGCGACCATAATAATATGAAGCAGATACTCCCAGACCAAAACACAGGGAGCACCAAGCTGTCCCGGGATTGGCTGGCCGCGCCGCCGCTAACCAATAGCAGCTTCCAACTCAAATGAAAACAAAACGAAAATAAATGGCGCCATGAGAATCAAGGAGGTGGTCGATACGCGCAATTTAATGTCAAGACTTAGCAGTTATTCCCTCTGTTTCTTAATAATCAGCTGTAATGATGGATGCGTCAAATACGCTTTTGAAGAGGCTATGTTCTCACGTCACAGGGATCAACGATGGTAAGAGACGGGATTAAGTTTCCAGGGACCAAGTCCTCTGAGGTACTTACATATTACAAATATATTACACAGACGTTTCAGACGTACCTCGTTTTGTTAGTTTAAAAACTATATATTTGTAGTTTGGTTGGGTTGCTGTTTTAAGCAAATCACACCTAACCTAACATATCCAATTTTAACAACCCTACCTGATCTAACTTAATCCTACCTTACCAAACTTAACCTTACACAAGTAAAAGGTAAACAGTTTTTATGTTCTGTGCAAGGTGAACAATGCCACTGGGAGGTGATCAGGTTGCTTCAGGGGATCTTTTTGAGACTACTGAGTACCTAAAAGTGGTAATCACTTGTGGGTCTGTCAGAGGATGTAAGTCATATATTCGAGATGGTTTGCCACTGTATTTTAAAGCTAACCTAACCATACTCAACCTAATCCAATTTAATCTAATCAAACCTAACACAGCCTAACTAAATAATATACTGTGTATGGTATATTGTTTTGGCAAAAATAACATTAGTGTGGTTGAAATTTCTGTGTATGATTTGACTATAGCACCCCCTCCCCCCCTGTTATATAGAGAACAGCTGTGTGGTGTTTGGTTCCTTAGATTTGGGATGTGATCAGGTCTGGTTGGGGGCATCAGAGCTCTGCAGTTAATGCAGAAAATTAACGCACACATAATGCATGAATTAGATTAAATTTCTCCCTGCCGTTTAGTCACACTTTTATAATAATAATTATAATAATAATAATAATAATAATAATAAGCAAGAGAACATCCATGCGTGTATAAGATACATGAACAGTGAAGGATTCATATGTAAGAATGCTAGGCTTATGTTATGTTTTGTTACTTTTAGAAAGGAACAAGTTTGAAAGAGGCAACAACCCTTACATGGTCAGGTTATGTTCGTATGTGAATAGTGCTTCATACACCATACAGTGCTAGTGTCAGGTTGACTGTCTATCCAGCCTGTTTAAAATTTAATATTTCTTAATATATCCTAACTAAATATTACCTAGGCTTTTCCTAAGAAAGTGTAACCTAGCCTTACCTAGTTTAATGCTGAATGACATAGGGTCAAAATTTGGATCATGGCAACATTCATTGGTTAGTGATTGCAGCAGATAATGGGACATTCCAAACAGCTGTTTCTTGGAACTAATACAAAATATTCTAATGATTAATAATTTATTGTGTCAGTGGACAGGTAGCCAGAGTGTATTCATATACATTAGGCTTATATTGATGCCCCCCCCCTCTCCCCCTTCCAAGGTCGAATTACTAACCCAGCCCAGGATGCAACCCCACAACAAACTGACAAACTCCTGGGTACCTACTTATTTCTAGGTGAACAGAAGCATTAGGTGATAAGAAATGCACCCAACCATTTCTGTCCCGCCCGGGATTCGAACCCGGAATTCCCAATTGTCGAGAATGTATCCGACTGTACTGCCAGGACCCTTATGTTAGGGTATGTTTGCTTTGGTTAGAAATTAAACTTTGTTTTAGTTAGGATGATTACTTAGGTTAAACAGTTTAATTTAAATGATATACTGTACTTACGTTATTCCATATTTTGTGTTCTGGTTCCAGGCCAAAAGCACAGAAACATTGTATCTGTCATGTGTGTGTAAATAGTGCAGCACCCTATGGGTTGATGGTGTACTCACTTTGGTGAACTTGTCATTAGTTATCTAAGATGTTAAGCTTACATTGAGCTTGAAATAAACCCATGGGGCATTGTGCTATTTGACTACTTGATATTGACCTTAGGTTATAAAATAACCTGTATACTGTGTATGTGTGTGTGTGTGTGTGTGGCATCACTTGACATCATGTGGTATACTGTATGTGTGGCATCATCAACCCGGGGAATTCCGGATTTTGCTATCATTTTATTCCAGCATAGTTGAGACAGTTAATACTGGTAAGGATTGTGATGTTGTGTACCTTGACTTTAGCAAAGCTTTTCATTCAGTGCCACATGAAAAACTGATTAAAAGGATAGAGGCTCATGGTATTGGGGGTGCTATATTAAGTTGGATTAGGGCATGGCTATACCAAAGGAAACAATTAGTATAAATGGGATTAAGTCAGAGTGGGAAAATGTTGTAAGTGGTGTGCCTCAAGGCTCTGTCCTGGGACCTCTGTTGTTTATAATGTATATAAATGATTTAAATTCATGTTTGAGTAGCAACATTTGCAAATTTGCAGATGATACAAAAATTGGTAGGAAATAAACATGAAAGAAGGCTCACTATCATTTCAAGTCGATCTAAATAGGGGTTTTAAATGGTCAAAAGATTGGCAGATGCAGTTTAATGGTGATAAATGTAAAGTTTTGAGGCTATGTAAAGATGACAGAGTTACAAGATACGAGCTAGATGGTGTTGAGATTGCGAAGTCTGATTGCAAAAGGGATCTGGGAGTTATGATTAATAAGAATTTAAAACCAAAAGATCTATGCATGAATGTTTGTTATAAGGCAAACAAAGGGCACTGGGATTTATTAATCGAAGCGTTAGTAACAAGACACCGGGTGTTGTTCTTCAGCCATATCTTGCTCTGGTTAGGGCCCCATTTAGATTATGCAGTTCAGTTTTGGTCGCCGTACTATAGAATGGATATAAATTCAAGTGAACGTGTCCAGCGTAGGATAACAAAGGTAATTCCCCAAATTAGAAATCTGTCATATGAAGAGAGATTAACAAAGCTTAAATTGCATTCACTGGAAAGGCGAAGAGTTAGGGGTGACATGATAAGAGGTTTACAAGTGGATGAATGGACATAACAAAGGGGATATTAATAGGGTATTAAAAGTATCAACACAAGACAGAACACGAAACAATGGGAGCTGGTTGGCCGAGCGGACAGCACACTGGACTTGTGATCCTGTGGTCCCGAGTTCGATCCCGGGCGCCAACGAGAAACGATGGGCACAGTTTCTTTCACCCTATGCCCCTATTACCTAGCAGTAAATAGGTACCTGGGAGTTAGTCAGCTGTCACAGGCTGCTTCCTGGGGGTGGAGGCCTGGTCAAGGACCAGGCCGCGGGGACACTAATAAAAAGCCCCGAAATCAACTGAAGATAACTGAAGATGAAGGTATAAATTGGATAAGTTTAGATTTAGGAAAGACTTGGGTAAATACTGGTTCGGTAACAGGGTTGTTGATTTGTGGAACCAATTACCGCGAAATGTGGTGAAGGTGGGGTCCCTGGATTGTTTCAAACGTGGGTTGGACATGTATATGAGTGGGATTAGGAGGTTATAAATAGGAGCTGCCTGCCTAATCTGTGTTTCCCTGTTAGTTAACACTAAATCTAAAATAATATTTTCCCTCGTTGGTTCCTTAATGTGTTGCGTAAGAAAACAATTGTCAATTAATTCTATAAAATCTTCTGCTTCGTTATTCCCTGTTCTGTTAATCCAGTTTATTCCACTAAAATTAAAGCCACCCATGACACAAATACAGTACTTTTAGACCTAGATGCTCTAGATGCATCCCATAGATGCTTTGCTTCCATTCTGTCTAAATTTGGTGGCCTATATATAACTCCTATTATAAGATTATTTGCTTTTTCGTTTAATTCTATCCAAATAGTTTCTGTGTGTGGCTCAGTTTTGATTCCCTCTTCGAGACTACATTTCAAATTGTCCCTAACATATATGGCTACTCCCCCTCCTCGTCTAATATATCTATCTGTGTGAAATAGTTTAAATCCATTTATTTGATATTCAGCTAATAGCTCTCTATTTTCTACATTCATCTCTGTTTCGGTAAGTGCAATAATATCTATTTTTTCTGTACAGACAAGAGCATTTAATTTGTTTATTTTGTTTCTTAGACTTCTACTGTTAGTGTAATATACCCTAAGTGTATTGTTATTTTGAGGCCCTACTCTTTCCCTGATCATTTTGCCAATTTCTTTCTCCCACAAACACATACTTTTATTACCCCCTTCCTCCATATCAATTCCCATACCACTATCTGCTAACAGTTTAAACCCAAACAGACGCCTCCAACCACTGGTTCCAACGAGTTTGCAGCAACAACAACCCCAGCCCTCGATAGATGTACCCCATCACGAGCATACATTTCATTTCTTCCATAGAAGTGTTCCCAGTTATCTATGAAAGATATTGCATTTGATTTGCAATATCTTTCCAGCCAGCAATTGAAACCATGTGCCCTCGACAACCATTCATTTCCAACTCCTTTTCTTGGAAGAATGCCACATATGATCGGGATTCTTCCCTTGCTCCTAACTAATTCTATTGCTGTTTTATACCTCTGAACCAGTTCCTCACTCCTTACTCGACCAACATCATTTCCTCCGGCGCTAATACAAATAATGGGATTGTTCCCATTTCCAGCCATAATATCATTAATGTTGTTTATAATATCACCAATTCCAGCTCCGGGATAGCAAACCCTTAACCTGTTCCCCCTGTCTCTAGCACAAAATGTTCTGTCTAAGTACCTCACCTGGGAATTTCCCACAACCAAAATTTGCTTAGGTGCCTCCTTAACTTTCTGAGCCCTTTGAGGGGCTTGTACTTCATTGATTTCCTTTTCGAGTGATCTGCAGGCTCACCACAACACTCGCCTTTCAACACGGCAAATGAATTTGAAGTCCTTAGGGCGTCTGTAGGCAGCCTTGTCAAGGTCTTCTTAAGACCCCTGTCCTTTACGACTTTCCACGACGAAGTCTTTTTAATATTGGTCTCCTCCTTCGTTTCTTCTCTATGTTGTTTCAGCTGTTGTACCTCCTCCCGTAGAGAATCCATCTCTGCTCTCAGAGTTCCAACTAGATTCATCAGTTCCTTCACTAATCCTTCCATTATTGCTATAATAATATTACTACAATTGGAGCTCCAGCTAACATTACAAACATAATGTTGGATTTAAACCGCGTTTATAAATATGTATTAGTTAAAGGTGCATTAGTTAAATACAGTACAGTATTGGCATATTGTACTAGTATCACTTGGTTTTTGTACTTTTGTTGCAGGGTGGAGGATAGGTTGTTTTGAGTCTGCCTATTAAACAACTTGTTTTCCTTAAATGTTGCCAAATATGAAATTATGTATACACATGGAAATTTTGAACTGTCTAACCAAATTATCCTAACATTAAGAGATGCATTAACCTTGAAACATTGCATTCCCTTTCTACCCATTCATCCTACAAAAAATAGAAAAGGAAATTTTTTGACAAATGTTACATTTGGTACTAGGCTAAGATAAGCTTGAAGTCCTATGCTCTTCAACTTCCTTTCACAAAATAAAAGAAATATTTCTGGGTTGAAAGTGGATGTTTTCAAAAAGGCAGTTGGAAAAGTTTCTGTAGGAAGTGCTGGACCAGCCAGGTTGTAATGTATATGTGGGCCTGTGGGCTACCGCAAGCGACAGTCTTCTAGATCAAATTACACCCAGACAAGCCTGGTACCTGGCTGGTCTTGGGAAGTAGAACTCTCAAAACCAACTATACAGGTAAATTCACTTGTTCTTAGAAAGTCATAGTTTTTTGCTGACTGGCAACAAAAATCCTTCAATCACCACCATAGTTGTATAAATCTAAACCCGCAAAAAGTCACCAATATTTCCAATATACAGGTCCATTCAAAGCTGGCGAAATTGCTAACCTGGAGAACGTGCAAAGATATTTTACTGCTAGCTACTCGATAAAACATCAAAATTATTGGGGCCGCTTAAAAAATTTAAATCTGTATTCCCTAGAATGCAGGCAGGAGAGATACATAATAATCTGCATTTGGAAAATATTAGGAGGAATGGTTCCAAATCTGCACATAGTAATAACACCACATGCTATCTATGATATCCAAGTTATTTTGCACATCCAGAAGGCATGGCAGGATGTGCAAAATAGCCCCACTGAAGAGCAGGGGTGCAATAGGCACTCTGAGAGAGAACTTGATCAGCAGCAAAGGCCTGAGACTTTTCAACACTCTTCCCCTACACAATGGAGCATAACTGGATTCAAAGATTCTTGTAGTGTTCAAAAGAACTCGACAAGCACCTTTAAGCTTTAGAACTCGACAAGCACAAAGGATACCTGATCAACTAGGCTGTGACTCATATGTCAGGCTGCGAGCAGCCACATCAAACAGCCTAATGGATCACACCTGTAACCAGGAGGCCCGGTCAGGGGTTCAGGCCATGGGGGACATTGATTCCCAGAACTTTCAACAGGTATAACAGGCAACAGGTATGCTAAAATAACATGTATTGTTATGAACGTTTTTAAAAAGAAATGCAATACTGTACAGAAGTTAGAATAAAAATAATTTAGTTTTGTTTTCCACAACAGCATGCCTCTTACGGAAATTCTAATGAACTTTTGTATTACCAAATTTAAGGCTTATTTTTTATTTTGTTGTAATTTGCCCGACTGTTCAGGTGGTTAGGACCCATTCATTTCCTTCATCCTGTCCTAAATCCTTAAAATCATATAATTTCCAAGTGCTATATGTTGTCATGGCTTAGGGCTTTCTGCTGATAATTACCTCGTCATACTTTATGGTGGATATATGGATCTTAAAACAGTAGAATGACACAAAAACAGACACCTAGAAAGGTACATTGTCCAAAAATTGTGGCGACCACTGGTATCACCAAACCATTGAAAACACCTTCATTGAATGTAAAACACACCATGTTACCCTGTACAGTATATTGTTATTAGACTAACACTTGAGTTGTTCCCTAGAAATGAGTCACTGATCATTGAGGTGGCTGATGTTGGCCCTCAGCCTTAGATTGAGCTGTGCCAGGGGATTCTTGGATTGTGTGCCTGGGAATTTCCAGACTGTGAGCCTGGAGATTTTTGGACTGTGTGCCTGGGGATTCTTGGACTGTGAGCCTGGAGATTTTTGGACTGTGTGCCTGGGGATTCTTGGACTGTGAGCCTGGAGATTTTTGGACTGTGTGCCTGGGGATTCTCGGACTGTGTTTCTGGGGATTCTCGGACTGTGTGCCTGGGGATTCTCGGACTGTGTGCCTGGGGATTCTCGAACTGTGTGCCGGGGAATTTTTTGGACTGTGTGCTTGGGGATTCTTGGACTGTGTGCCTGGGGATTTTCAGATTGTGTGTCTGAGGTTTGCCAGACTGTATGTATGAGGATTCCTGGACTATGCCCTTGGGTTCCCATTCCGTGTACCCGAGGTGTCTGGATTGTGCGCCCAGCTGATTTTTAACCATGTGCCCGGCTATTTCTGGACCTTGTGCTCGAGCAGTTCTTGTCCTTGTGCCTGGACATTTCTGGGCCTGTGCCTGGCCATTCTGGGCCATGTGCCTGGCCATTCTGGGCCATGTGCCTGGCCATTCTGGGCCATGTGCCTGGCCATTCTGGGCCATGTGCCTGGCCATTCTGGGCCATGTGCCTGGCCATTTCTGAGCTGTATGCCCAGCTGTTTCTGGGCCATGTGCCTGGCCACTTCCAGTCTGTGCGCCCAGCCGTTTCCGAGTCATGTGGCTAACTATTCCTGGTAATCTCTCCTTTGCATTATTATGTTTTGATGAGGACAGTTAAACAAATTTTTCTCTTGTTGCACTGGAGAAGTGGGGAGGTGTTGCATTAGAAAGCAAATGAGTGTATTGTTCAAAGAGGTGGCTGTGATAGCTTTGGGTCCCATCAGGCTATGAAGACAAAGACCTTTAAATTTCAGGCAATCATCAGGAAAGGCTGGCCACAGGCCAGGCAGTGGGAGTAGAACTCTCAAAATCATCTAGAGGTAATCAGCAGGTAAATTATGCACTCATAGCCTGATTTTTGTGGTACCATTACTTTATCAATTTTTTAGTTACACCTTAAGAATTTTATCTTATCAGGGATTTATTGTGTTATATAAGTGATTGCTGGTTGTAATCTAGTTTTATGAAACCATAAAATCTTGCAATTGTGCCTTTTACAGATCGATTGGTGACACATTTTCAGCTGGCTGTGAGTTTGTTAAATGAGGGACCCTCTCATCTTTCTGTCAAAGATCATAATGTTGCTGAGAAAATTAAGCGACGACTGGTCAGAGAAAAGCGACTAGAAGATGCTGCTCGGTTTTCCGGCTTGATGAACAGACTTCTAAAATCGGTGAGAGATTTGTTCAAAGTTATAACTAGATATTTAACTGGTAATTTTTCTTCTCTGAGATAGCTCCCTTTGTGACTAATCTTGCTTTGATCACTGGCATGTCCTTTCAATACTGGGCAAGGAGCATGTAGGGATCGAGGTCAATCCACAACTGAAAGATATCACCCACTTAACACTTAATCTCCAAAAAGGTTTTTGAAAACTACTGAATCATCCACTGCACTGAACATCTTTTCCATGAGAGGGTCAGGCCTCCATCTCATTTTTTTTTCTGGTGTGGCTCAGCAAATACTTTAAACATTTTAGCAGATATCTCTATTCTTCGTTAGCCCTTCAATTGCGCATCGCATCATATGATGCTTTGACCGACTTGCAGTAAATTGCGCGTCGCATCATATGATGCGTAGGAGTACTACGCAAGATTTAAACGGCCCGCGGATACACGGGGTTCACCACACCTTCATCAGGGCTCTTGTAAACAGACGCCATTTTTAAAAAAAATCGTGGGCCAAACTCCCGGGTGTTAGGGGCCTCAGTATCGAGTAAGCTACCAAGCCTGACGCACGCAGCATGAGCTCACAGCACTGCTGTTCAGCTTGTGACCACAGCATCGCCTAGAAATGCCATAATATACTTGTTCATGCTATTATGTAGCGATAATATTATTACAGAAGACCCCTGACTGTGATAAAACTGACTATGGGTCTGATAATAAGAGGATTGTGATGATATTTAGCGCTGTGCTCCATGGAGGGAGGAGTAATGCTGTGGGAGGGAGGGTGGTGGCGTTGTTATCTGACTGTGTGTGGCCACCTTTTATTGACTGCACTCAGCATACCAGCTTAGTGGTTCGCTATGGTGAACACAAATGTAGATACTTATATATAACGTGTGTATAGAGGGTATAAACAGCAAGAGTAGGAGGTTGGGAGCCGCCATTTTGGTGAGAGGAGCGTCGTCTGCAGGAATTATCGTGTTGTTTACTGGTGACCACGATGGTCTTTGGGCACCATACCAGTTTACTTGTACAAGTATGGTGAATAAAACCGGTAGATATTTATATATAATGTGTGTATATAGCGTAATAACACCACAAGCAGTATTGTTGGAGGAGAAATATTAGTGCGTCTGGCCTTGAGGGCGGCAGCCATCAGCTGACTGTGAGGTCCTACGTCTTTCTGCCTACTCACCATACAAGAAGTCCTACTCACCATACAAGCTTAGATGTACAGTTATGGTGAACAAAACATGTAAATACTTATATATAACGTCTGTATATAAAAGCAAAAACAGTATGGTGAGTGGAAAATGGTGGCAAGTCAGGTGAGGTGAGGGAAGGAGGGAGTGGCAGCCAGTGGCGGGCTGCCACTGCCACTGCCACTCAGCATACCAACTTAGTGGTTCGTTATGGTGAACACGAATGTAGATACTTATATATAGCGTCTGTATATAGTGAATAAAAGCAAAAACAGTATTGTGGGAGGAGAATGTGGGTGAGTCAGATGACTTGAGGGAGGGCGTGAGTGGCTGGCTGGTACACGGCGGTCACTCCTCGTTACTTTTTGATTCATAATAGCAACTTAGTGGTTCGTTATGGTGAACAAAACATGCAGATACTTATATATAACCTGTGTATATAGTGTAACAACCGACAAAGTATTTGTTCACTGTTTGATGAACATAATTGAATCAACAATAAGCACACCATATTTTTGAGTACAGCGATGATTCACTCATTTCATTATATAAATATATCACACTACACACTATTGAATAATATTACAGCAAAAAAACTACGAAAAATCAATCAGAGACATTGAAATAATTAGGCAATTATCTCTTTGTGGCAACTCCGGCCTGACAGCTGGCGATCAACAGACCGCCTGGGACGCATGCTGAGTGAGCGCCTGTTTGTGCCAGACTTCCCCGCCCTATAGCGGCCAATATATTCAACTTACGATTTTTTTTATTTTTCCCGTGATCAGTGAACACAAATTAACAGGTTAGGAAGAAAAAATATTTTTTTTTTGTATGCGCCTGTGGGTGTCAAATGGTATATAGCTATGCGCCATTTAAGGGTTAAATGATTATGGTAACTTTTGGATTTTGCTGTCAATGAGTAGGTGTTCCATGCTGTGAGAATGCATCAGAAGTGATGCTAGTTCATTTGTTTGTGCTTGAACGCCTCTTCGCTTTGGCTTTGCTAGGACCTCATTCCCTGACATTGAGCAGTGCTCCAAGGTTTAGTCATTAAATGAGGCTCTGTAACTGGAGTGTAAGTTAAAAAGAGAAAATTAAGCTACAATTATCATTTTGGGACCAATCTGGATTTGTGCATAATCCATATTTCTAGATAATCACTATCTACTCCAAGAAAATGAACTAATAATAGCAATAATAATACTTGTACTGGGTGGTACAAATATCATTTAGGAGACGAGGAGTCGCAATAACGTGCCTGAAATACTGTACGAGCTGCCTCGTATGGGCCAATAGGCCTTCTGCAGTTACCTTTGTTCTTATGTTCTTATTCCTATTACTATTCCCTTTATTACACTTTACCTTTTGTACCTTTTGCCTTGCTTTTCTATTTTCTATGATTTTCCTCTTCTCACCTCTCTTGCCTATTTATTGCCTCAACTCCTTCCCTCATCGCACGACACCTGAGTCTACCTAAGGCTGCGAGACGAAAGATGAAAACACCAACTACGGAGGTTACGGATTCCTCAGACGAGGAAATCTTAGTAGGAGCTCCACTGCAGCACCACAAATACAACACCTACTCGGTTCAAGACTTTCTCATGGAGGCCACCTCACCAAATGACAACGACAGCACGGTTCAGCCAAAGTCTCAGGCAAAGAAAAAAAGGAAAACCTAGAGGTCTACACTAACCCCACCAGCTCCATAACTGGTACCGCCAGCCATCCAGGGCTGAAAATCACCATATAGTTCCCCCATCCATTGCCAGATCTCTAGTATCAGCTATTGATACAAATAATGGCTCCAAAGAGCCTCCACTTACGGGCTCATCATAGCCCGTGCTACTGGAACTTCTTGTTCTGAGTAGCTGAATCTAAAACAACAACAACATTCCCTCATTACAATCGACTTGAGAATGGTCTGGGACGGACCGAAACGTCGTCGTCCCTTCACTTTCTAGTGTGTGATGTGATAACACCATTTAGGATTTCCTAGGGCACTGTTAAGAATTAGCAAACATTAATAGAAAGGTGTTTCCAAGTGGCACATTTTGTTTTACCTTGAGTCTTGGAGTGTGTGTATATACCATCATCTGACAATTTGCTCTCATCAGAACTGGTAGGGTGTTTTAATTTAGGCATTTTGAGATGGAATAGGTCAATGTGTAGTGGCGTTCACTTAAACTCTTCTATGGCAGTGTCATTAAGTAATGGATTTAACCTATTGCTTCCATGAATCCTGAAGCAAATGTAATTTCCTGGAGATGTATTATTTTTCTGTGGA
Organism: Procambarus virginalis; assembly: GCA_020271785.1. Taxonomy (NCBI): domain Eukaryota; kingdom Metazoa; phylum Arthropoda; class Malacostraca; order Decapoda; family Cambaridae; genus Procambarus; species Procambarus virginalis. The sequence goes on from WNGS01042707.1 coordinate 35,997,902, forward strand.
GAGCCCCTCCAACTCGTCAGAGCTATACCGGGCTGATATGTATTAGACTGTGGCATTAGTCAATTCGATTGGAGTTCTAGCCTACTGGAGACCATGAGCCAGAACCTGGCCCCCTCAGAGCAACATAAGGAGCAATGGCCTATAGAAACCCCCATGTGGTTGGAAGCATTCTATGTCTGCCATCTACTGGGTTAGGCACCCAGAAAGGTAGGCGTCTCAAAACAAACTCCACCTAGTTAAAATTGCTACCGAAAACTGAACTATCAAGCAGAATGCCACAATCTGAAAACAAGCAAACAAGCATGATGTTACAACTCCTGCCACGCCACTGTCTGTGCAGCTCCCCCCCTCCCCCAGAGGCGGAATGAATAAGGAAAAGTGCATCTTTCGGGTTTCTTGTAAGGGGCGTTGGCCCTCTTGCGGTTCGCCCCGTTGATGGGGCGATGGAGGAAAGGCTCGCTCTGTTTGCTCGAGCCTGGTCCCACAATTTGTGAGTGTTTCGGGTCATCTCCAGCCTGCGGTGGCGTTGCATGGCTCCTCCTTCGAGGGGGTTCAGGGGTTCATGGGGCAGGCCTCTTCTGCTGCGCTCTGTCAGGTCATCTTGGAGTGGGTATGCTTGGGCGTGATTGAAACGACCCCATTTCTCAGGTGGGTTTCCTGCCTGTTTCCAGTTCTGAAACGGGACTGTGCGGATCTCAGGTTCATTCTGGACTTGTCCCACCTGAACCCCTGGATCTTTTGCCCTTTCAGATGACCATTCTGTCCCAGGTCCAGCTTCTTTTGGAGCTGGATGCTTGGATAGTGTGTCTGGACTTCCGGGATGCATATTTATACCTGCTTGATACCTGCTTGATGGGGTTCTGGGAGTTCTTCTACTCCTCAAGCCCAGCCCGAGGCCAGGCTCGACTTGTGAGAGCTTGGTCCACCAGGCTGTTTCTTGGAGCGGCCCGCAGGGCCACATACCCACCACAGCCCGGCTGGTCCGGAACTTCTCTTAGAAAACAGTCCAGTTTTCTCTTGAAGATGTCCACGGTTGTTCCGGCAATATTTCTTATAGTTGCTGGGAGGACGTTGAACAACCGCGGACCTCTGATGTTTATACAGTGCTCTCTGATTGTGCCTATGGCACCTCTGCTCTTCACTGGTTCAATCTTGCATTTTCTTCCATATCGTTCACTCCAGTACATTGTTATTTTACTGTGCAGATTTGGGACCTGGCCCCTCCAGTATTTTCCACGTGTATATTATTTGGTATCTCTCTCGTCTCCTTTCTAGAGAATATATTTGGAGAGCTTTGAGACGATCCCAATAATTTAGGTGTTTTATCTCATCTATGCATTTCATACGTTCGATTCATACATTCTGATTCATTCGAGGTTCAGGATCTGGCTCAGTTTTGTCATGGGGCATCAGGCTTACCACTTTCATTGCCTTCCATTCGGCTTGAATCTGGCACCTCGTGTTTTCACATGCCTTACCCAGGTTGTGGTGACCCACTTGCATCTGTTAGGGGTTCAGATTCTGTCCTACCTTGACGACTGCCTGGTATGAGCTCCCAGCCAATCCACGTCGGTCGGGAGCCGGTCGGCCGAGCGGACAGCACGCGGGACTTGTGATCCTGTGGTCCTGGGTTCGATCCCAGGCGCTGGCGAGAAACAATGGGCAGAGTTTCTTTCACCCTATGCCCCTGTTACCTAGCAGTAAAATAGGTACCTGGGTGTTAGTCAGCTGTCACGGGCTGCTTCCTGGGGGGTGGAGGCCTGGTCGAGGACCGGGCCGCGGGGACACTAAAAGCCCCGAAATCATCTCAAGATAACTCAAGATCTCAAGATAACGTGTCTGCTCGCCAGGGGTTTGGTTCTTTCCAGCTCGCCGGGTTCGAGTTCTTGGTGAACTGGAGGAAGTCCCATCTGGTTCCCTCTCAGGTTCAAACTCGGCTGGTTCTTGTGTAGGACTCTTGGACCGCAAGAGGGAAATAACTTTGTAATGCACCACCAACATGGATTCAGGGATGGTAAATTGTGCCTCACAGGTTTAATAGAATTCTATGACCAGGCAACAAAAATTAGGCAGGAAAGAGAAGGGTGGGCCGACTGCATTTTCCTGGACTGCCAGAAAGCCTTTGAAACAGTACCCCATATAAGGCTGTTAAAGAAGTTGGAGCAACAGGCAGGAGTAAAAGGGAAGGTGCTCCAGTGGATAAGGGAGTACTTAAGCAACAGGAAACAGCGAGTAACGGTGAGGGGGAGACATCAGAGTGGCGACATGTCACCAGCGGAGTCCCACAGGACTCTGTACTTGAACCCATCCTGTTTCTAATATATGTAAACGATCTTCCGGAGGGTATAGACTTGTTCCTCTCAATGTTTGCTGATGATGCAAAAATTATGGGAAGAATCAAGACAGATGAAGATAGACAGAGACTACAGGATGATCTGGACAAACTGGAGGAATGGTTTAGAAAATGACTGCTAAAGTTCAATTCAGGAAAGTGTAAGGTAATGAAATTAGACGAAGGGAGCAGGAGGCTGAACATAAGGTACCATCTGGGAGGTGAAATCCTGCAAGAGACAAATAGAGAGAAAGATCTGGGGGTTGATATCACACCGAACCTGTCCCCAGAGGCCCACACCCACATCAAAAGAATATCATCAGCGGCATATGCTAGACTGGCCAACATAAGAACTGCCTTTAGAAACTTGTGTAAGGAATCGTTCAGGACCCTGTATACCACTTATGTAAAACCAATCCTGGAGTATGCAGCTCCAGCCTGGAGTCCATACCTAATTAAACACAAGACAAAGTTAGAGAAGATTCAGCGGTATGCCACCAGGCTCGTCCCGGAACTAAGAGGAATGAGCTACGAGGAAAAGCTAAAGGAGCTGAACCTCACATTCCTGGAAAACAGAAGAGTAAGGGGAGACATGATAACCACCTACAAAATTCTCAGGGGAATTGACAGGGTGGACAAAGACAAACTCTTCAGCACTTGTGGGACACGAACAAGGGGACACAGGTGGAAAAACTTAGTACCCAGATGAGCCACAGAGATGTTAGAAAGAATTTTTTCAGTGTCAGAGTAGTTAATAAATGGAATGCACTAGGAAGTGATGTAGTGGAGGCTGACTCCATACAGTTTCAAAGGTAGATATGATAGAGCCCAGTAGGCTCAGGAATCTGTACACCAGTTGATTGACAGTTGAGAGGTGGGACCAAAGAGCCAAAGCTCAACCCCCGCAAGCACAATTAGGTGAGTACAGCACGGCGCGGGAGTATGTGGTGGTGTGGCATTCGCTTCAGAGGGTTCGTTCACTCGCGGAGCAACGATCCGGCCCATTCAGACTACTCCCCTGTGGTTCATTGTCTGAACCGCGGGGTTTCAATGCGGTCCTTGGTTCCTTGTTCTTTGGGGCTGGTCGCTTTGGGTGACTCGTCTGTGGCGTTCTCTGGGTTTGGCTCTCCTGGCGGTTCATGTTCAGGGGGTGTCAAATGGCCTGTCTCGGTTCATTCCCCTATCCACGGAATGGACGGTCAACACCGACTTGTTCAATTGGCTCTGCCAGGCGTATGGGCGCCCGGAGGTGGACCTCTTCACAATGTCATGGTCGAGGCGTCTTCCAGTGACTTGGGAAGCGCCCTTCCCAAGCTGCGAAGCTGTCAGGGTCGATGCCTTTCGACTGGACTGGTCGAGGTGGGGTTACCTATACCTCTTTCCACCGTTCGGTTGTTGCTCGGATCCTGGCTCGCTTGGAGACTTACCAGGGAAGAGTAGTCCTGTTGGTTCTTTGGTGGCCAGCCCAGCCCTGGTTCCAGGCGCTTCTTGCTCTGAACCCAAGGGTCTTCCCACGGCTCCGCCTCTTTCAGCAGATTGGTCTGGTATGTGGCTGGTTTAATCTTTTCCACTCTTCACGTCTGGTCTTTTTGACGTGGGTTTATAACTACTTGTATGGTGTTCAGGTGGCTTCGTTGATGGTGTCCCACCTGCGAGTTTCATTTCAATGGCAGTATGAAATGTCCTGGCGGTCCTTTGACACATTTTGTCTCTTCGTAGGTTTGTCTTCAATTTCTGATCGGGTTGTTTTGTCATTTCTCTCTTGGTTGTTTCAGGACCGTCATCTTATGCCAGATACTGTCGCCTCATACCGTGTGGCACTGGCGGAGCTGCTGCAGCTTGTATTTGGGGTGAACGTCACTTTTGCTTCAGTCTGCAATCTTTCTCAGACGTTGTTTCACCTCTGGCCTGCTCATGCGCCACCTGAGCCGTCTTGGTCGTTTGACTGGGTGCTCTCTTTTCTCTCTTCTCCTCGGTTTTGGTGGCCCCCTCGGTTCAGGACTATTTTTCTAAGGCTCTTTTATTGTTGGCATTGGCCTCTGGAGGTCGTGTCGGGGGCCTCATGCTCCCTCTGGCGCAGGGCTTCTGCCTTTTTGATCCTGGTTATTGTTTCGTTCGTTTGCAGCCATCTCCTTCTTTTCTGGCGGAGACTGAATACTGCTTTTCGAGGGGGGTCCTTGGGTTGTTAATGCTTGGTTGGTTTGGCTGGGGGTGCATCATGTTTTGTGTATGGTTGTGGCACTTTGCTGTTATTTACACTCCACGGCCTTTGTGGCAGGGGATGCGCTTTGGGTGGACCCAGTTCCCCTTTTCCTGTTCCAGGGTGGGGTCTCCCAAGTCGTCCACAGGATTATTCGGTCAAGCCAGCCTGCGGGTCTATCCCCCCGTGCCCACGATGTTTGTAAGTTCGCGGGTTTGGCTGTTGTTTTTGTATATGTCCTGGGTCTGACATTCGGGCATGGGACTTTTGGAGTTCGAACAGGGTCCTGGTTGCACGGTCATCATTAATGTTCCTGGCCCTTCTCGGGTGTGTGTAGCCTTGAGTCGCAGGTTGCAGCCAGTTGTCTTGACTTCGAGTTGAGGGGCAAGTGACGGCCGCCTCCTGGGTAAGTCCCTTTTCTTTCTTCTTTTACTTTGGTTAGGTAGCTATTGGAGCCAACTGGCTCTCCACAGAAAACCTGCGTTGATGTAATGGAAACACCATTTTCTGGTGAGACCCAGAGGCTCCATGCAACCCTCCCTCCGGTTGGCGTTTTTTTTCGCGTTTTGGATATTCAGCCTCTGAACTGAGGAGAGTAACCGGCGGGGTGGTCTGGACACTCTCCACCCTTTTCCCCTCCCAGGGAGGGTGGGGGGTTGCGCGCAGGATGTCGTGGGGCTTGTGGTGACTTCATGCTAGTTTACCCTCTTTTTGATTGGGGAGTTCTGCTTGCTTATTCAGGCTTTCATTGCAATTTTTATCAGAGTACTTTGTTTTGGAATTCCTACCATTCTGGGTGCCTGACCTGGTAGAGCTGACAAAGACTGCTTCCGAATTACACAGGGGTGTCTTTATGGCAATTGCTCCTCGTGCCTCTCTTGAGGCGGGGCCTCAAGAGAGCACGAGGATGAACGCCCTGGGATGTGCCTCTCTGAACCTGGCTCAGGGGACCAGAGCCAGAACCTGGCTCTGGTCCCGTTAGGCCTTGAACTCCTTCGATTGACTGTTAGCCACGGTCTAATATATACACATCAGCCCGTAGAGCTCCAGGGAGCGCAGAGGGACTCTCTTACCACAGAAAAGTAATACAAATTGATGTAAAAACCATAAAGGTGGTGAGGGTCACAAGGTCAAAGCATGTTGTTTGAGAGCCTGATTCAAAGTGGCTAACATGAGACAAACAACATATTGAACAAGGAGCAGGTCTTGTGCACTGTGGACTTAGTGTTCACTATCCCTGTGCACTTCCACCGTTACGCCCATGCATAGATCAACTTACCTTGTCAAAATATCTCGTATCTATTTGAATACATGTACTGTACTTGCAAAACACCCCTAGCAATTTTAAAATAATAATGTTAAAAAATAAATAGCACTTGTGAAATTTTACTTTTTATACTCAAATTGGGGTTTACTCTGCAGTACTGTATATATATTGAAGGTTGGACATGAAAAGCTGGTTGAAGGGCACTTGCAAGAGAAGACAATACTTTGTGAATGTTTGTGATGGGAATTTGGTAATTAAATATCCCTAATTACATTTCTTTTTGCTATAAGACAGGCTGTTTTTTCAGTCTTGAGAATTAACCTTCAGACTTTTGATTAAATAACCTCATAAAGGTATTAATTGTGTGTGTTGTGTATTACAGGCTGTCCTGCAGAATAAAACGAGCATTCTTAAATTTTTCCTGGCACTGAGTCAGGATAATGCTTCATACAGCAGCATGCGGATTGGGTCTCCATCATCAACTGTTCGAGCATCAGTAAGTAACCACGAGGAGTTATATGGAAGTAATAATATATACATATATATAGTATACACACACCCACACAGTACAGGTAGAGAGAGCACCAGGAGGCAGGAGTCACACTGCAGCAGGCTCAAGGAATATCAAATTGCCTAAGTATTGGGAAAAGGTTGAGGGCTGTAAGTGGTGTCCCAGGGTACATGAAGGTGTAGGGAATTTGAAAAGTAACTAAGACATAAGAAATAAGTGAAGGTGAGTGAAAATTCTGTGTTGGAAAAGTATATATTCCAAAACAAAAGAACGTCAACAATAAAGATGGCCGCCATCAAGAGGAAGGTAAACACATCAACAGATGATGGTTACAAAGGATTCTCACCACAAGAAATAAATATTGGAGGTTTTCTTGGCAGGTTAGAGATTATTGAGGATCTGGTAAAGAAGTATGAAGAAAAAGTAATTGAATTAGAACAAAAAATGAAGGTCTCAGGATTGAATTTCGCAATTTAAAAGGAAGTATTTTCAAGCAAGGTAAGAAAATTATGAACTTAACTGTTAAGGTAAAAAAGCAGGAAGAACAAATCAAGGAACTAGTTAAAGATAATGAGGTATGGAATGTGAAGATTGGTGATTTTGAGGAAATTAACAAGATAGTAGACTCATATGGTGGACAACTCGAAGGAACCCTACAGGCTAACATGGAGCTAGGCAAGGATATGCTAACAGAAATTTCATTGACAACTCACATAGAGGAAGGATTTTTGGACTTGTAGATTCGTAAACCTCATCCTGGAAACATTCATGTTTCGACATTTAACCCTTAAATTGCGCATCGCATCATATGATGCTTTGACCGACTTGCAGTAAATTGCGCATCACATCATATGATGCTTTGGAGTACTACGCAAGATTTAAACGGCCAGCGGATACACGGGGTTCACCACACCTTCATCAGGGCTCTTGTAAACAGACGCCATTTTTTAAAAAAATCGTGGGCCAAATTCCCGGGTGTTAGGGGGCCTCAGTATTGAGTGACCTACCAAGCCTGACGCATGCAGCATGAGCTCACAGCACTGCTGTTCAGCTTGTGACCACAGCATCGCCTAAAAATGCCATAATATACTTGTTCATGGTATTATGTAGCGATGATATTATTACAGAAGACCCTGACTGTGATAAAACTGACCAGGGTTCTGATAATAGCAGGATTGTGGTGATATTTAACGCTGTGCTCCATGGAGGGAGGAGTAATGCTGTGGGAGGGAGGGTGGTGGCATTGTCTTCTGACTGTGTGTGGCCACCTTTTATTGACTGCACTCACCATACCAGCTTAGTGGTTCGCTATGGTGAACACAAATGTAGATACGTATATATAACATGTGTATAGAGGGTATAAACAGCAAGAGTAGGAGGTTGGGAGCCGCCATTTTGGTGAGGGCGGTGGCGTCATCTGCACGACTTATCATGTTGTTTACTGGTGACCACGATGGTCTTTGGGCACCATACCAGTTTACTTGTACAAGTATGGTGAATAAAACAGGTAGATATTTATATATAATGTGTGTACTGTATATAGCGTAATAACACCACAAACAGTATTGTTGGTGGAGAAATATTAGTGCGTCTGGCCTTGAGGTCGGTAGCCATCAGCTGACTGTGAGAGTAGCTACGTCTTTGTGCCTTTACTCACCATACAAGCTTAGATGTACAGTTATGGTGAACAAAACATGTAAATACTTATATATAACGTCTGTATATAAAAGCAAAAACAGTATGGTGGGAGGAGAATGGTGGCAAGTGAGTTGAGGTGAGGGAGGGAGGGAGTGGCAGCCAGTGGCGGGCTGCCACTGCCACTCAGCATACCAACTTAGTGGTTTGTTATGGTGAACACGAATGTAGATACTTATATATAGCGTCTGTATATAGTGAATAAAAGCAAAAACAGTATTGTGGGAGGAGAATGTGGGTGAGTCAGGTGACTTGAGGGAGGGAGGAAGTAGCAGCCAGTGGCGGGCTGCGACTCAGCATGCCAACTTAGTGGTTCGTTATGGTGAACATGAATGTAGATACTTATATATAACGTCTGTATATAGTGAATAAAAGCAAAAACAGTATGGTGGGAGGAGAATGTGGGCGAGTGAGGTGTTGAGGGAGGGAGTGAATGGCTGGCTGGTACACGGCGGTCACTCCTCGTTACTTTTTGACTCATAATAACAACTTAGTGGTTCGTTATGGTGAACAAAACATGCAGATACTTATATATAACCTGTGTATATAGTGTAATAACCGCCAAAGTATTATTTCACTGTTTGATGAACATAATTGAATCAACAATATGCACACCATATTTTTGAGTACAGCGATGATTCACTAATTTTATTATATAAATATATCACACTACACACTAATGAATAATATTACAGCAAAAAAAAAACTACGAAAAATCAATCAGGGACATTGAAATAATTAGGTAATTATCTCTTTGTGGCAACTCCGGCCTGACAGCTGGGGAGCAACAGACCGCCTGGGACGCACGCTGAGTCAGCGCCTGTTTTTTGCCAGACTTCCCTGCCCTATAGCTGGCAATATATGCCACTTACGATTTTTTTATTATTTTTCCCATGATCAGTGAACACAATTAATAACACTTTCGCATGCCAAGGACTCTCCCGCGAGTCCTGTTTCGCCTACCCGCTCATGCACACAGGACTCAAATTTATGTCTTCGTAAAAAATATTTGTATAAAATTCAATTTTTATCCGATTTACTTCTGGTTTGTTTCAAACTGAGCGCCATGAAGTTCTCTTTCTCACTGCTAGGGCGCATGGCGCGTCGGCCTACCCGGTCACGTGACAGGCCCAATGTTTTCTCGTCACGTTTCGTGAGTCGATCATGTTTCCCTCGCGCGCCAAACTCAAACGGTTTTCTGCATTTATACCCGTTTCCGTGTGTTTTATACCCAATACATTCATCAACAATGGATCCAGGTCAAGACCCAAGCCATTCTACGCCCAAGGAAGTGTCCAAGTCCTCGAAAGAGGACAGAATAACTATGATTTATCAAAAGTTCAAGGGAATGAAACTCACACCCACGAAAATTCCTGAAGTTGTGGTAGCTTTATCAGAAGCTGAGTATGATGCAGGTGATGTTGAAGGACTTGAAGATGATTTGGATGACTACAACGATTATAGTGGCGTCCAAAGAGCGAATGATACAGCAACGAGTGATGAGGAGACCGAGCACGTCACAGAGGAGGATGAGGCACCGCTACTCCCTCCTCCTCCTCCATCTAGGCGCACACGTGGTGCATGTAAACCACCTAGAAAACTAACTACCAGAAATGTTTCTCGACGTAGGATTACACGACCAACTGTGCCAAGTGATTCTAGCAGTGATGAAAGCATGGAAATTGAAAGTGATGACGAAAGTGAGGAAGATTCACAAAGCGGTACACGTACAGGACGTACTCGCAAGGGTGGGGACAGTGTTGGCTGGAGTCGTGACAATACTCCCCCAATTGTTGAAGATTTTATTGGAAATCCTGGCCTGAAAATTCCCACACCTACTAGTGCATTAGGATTTATCCAATTATTCATTACCCGAGCCCTGCTTCAATTCTTGACAACAGAAACTAATTTGTACGCGTCGCAGATTTTCCGGATGGCTAATGAAAATGTCTCAGATATTTGGAAACCAGTGAGGATGAAAGAAATGGCGCGATACTTGGGACTATGCATATTGATGGGCATAAACAGGCTGCCAGCTATGAGGATGTATTGGCAAACAGGAAAACCATGGCATGTTCGTTTCTTCAACTTGTTTATGACGTCAAAACGTTTCCAGCATATAAGCCAGTTTTTCCATACATTCAATAATAATGCAGTGCCCGTGAACAATACTGATAAGTTGATAAAAGTGAGATCGGTGATGGACTATTTGAAAGAGAGGTTTGCAGAAGTTTACATTCCCAAGAAAGAGTTGTGCTTGGATGAAGGTACAATGGCATGGCGCGGCCGACTATCGTTCAAAGTTTACAATCCAAACAAACCAGACAAGTATGGTGTGAAACTATATATGCTTGCTGAATCAGTATCTGGGTACTTATATGACTTTGACGTATACTCAGGTATTGGTAAGACGATACTGGAAACAGTAACGGGGTTGATTCAGCCTTTAGTGAACCAGGGTTACCATTTGTACATGGATAATTACTACAACTCGGTAAACCTAACAGAAAAATTGAGAGAACTTGGGGTGTACACATGTGGCACAATTAGACTGCTACGCGGCGCCCCAAAGGAATTGCAAACTATAGCCAAGGCTAAATTTCCACTGGATACCACCATATACCGCCGCAAAGATAACACCTTCATTCTACTGTGGAAAGACAAGCGAGTGGTCTCAATCATTACAAACATCCACAATGCAGACACTCAGCAATGTCAGCGAAGGAAACGATTGCGCAATCGCGACGGAACAACTCGACTACAACAGGTACCAGTGAACAAGCCTACTGCAATTTGTGAATACAATAAGTTCATGAAAGGTGTGGACCACTTCGATCAAATGGTGAAGTATTACCATTTTACCAGGAAAACTCACAAGTGGACCAAAAAGATCACGTTTTATTTCCTGCAAATGGCATTGCATAATGCCTTTGTTTTGTACAAATACTACACAACTGATCGAAAAAAGCTAACATTGCTACAATTCCACGAGGTGGCAATTTGGGCCCTATTGCACTGGGACACGGAAGATTGGCCTGAAATAGCAACAGTATCTCATCACTTGCAGCACGCTCCAGACATAAATGATGACACAGGTCCTGCCTATGCTGACGCCGTGCAAACTCCTGGACCATCTGGTGTGAGGCGGCCTTTATTTACTTCAACACCTCAAGCTGACGCAGGAACGGACTCAGAACCCGAGATGTCTGGCACACTGCCATTTGACGAGTCGGTTTTGTCAGATGACTCTGACTCAAATGCTCAACCAACACCGAGAAGACGTGGCCCTATTGTTGATTCTGAACATCGCCTGAACTACAAACTGAAACATGAACTTTACAAACTGCCAAAACGTCTCAAGTGTCATGTCTGTGCACGGTCCGGTAAAAGGAAGGACACCAACATAGGATGCAAGACCTGTAACGTTGCACTCTGTGTTATTCCCTGCTACACCAGTTACCACCGGAAAAGAGTGTATTGGGTGGTGAAGAAGTAACCACCCGCAACAGCTTCACTCCACCTACAAAACATCTGTTGAGCAACTTCAGGAATGTTGACCTGAAGAAGGTGGAGTGAAGAAAAGATGCTCAACTTACTCTTCCACAACCAGTTTTTTCTTGGTAAGTACACCTATTTTGTCCAATTTCTTGTAGTATAACTTATTGGGAGTATTTTGATACCAGAATGAACACTGTATCCCATAAACTGCCGTAAGTAGACTCGAAACTTCATAGATTTTTTTCGGGGTGTTGCGTGTCTGCAAGAGTGTCCCAAACGGGTTGCAGGTGGGTGACTTTAGCCGTTTATACTGGGCATGTTTACACCTTATCATTTATTATATGCATATGTCTGTTTAGGGAATTTTATTCCGATCCATGTACAACCAAAAATAACTGTGTGCAACAAGTATAAACTTGAAAAACATAACAATAGTATAAACATTTCGTGTGTGTTTGACGCTCACTGATATGTTCCAGCGTTGTTTTATATTTGGCGCTATTCTAACTTACGCTTTGTTGATCTTTTTTACCTACGTGCTTATAGAACATTCTATTGCGAACACATTGACACAAAAATGAATGACGTACATACAAAAATAATGTCAGGACAGTCAAATAAGTATAAACTTTCGAAGCACCGTATCGCGCTTGTGTCGTTGCGTCACCGATACCGGGTAACAGTTCCACCACTTCCCACACTCTTGCGGGTGGGCCGCGACTATGATTCTACGTTTATATTCATATCTCTGTGTTGGGAATTTCATTGCGAATCCATTGATACCAAAATTAACGCTGTAGGACAAGTGTGGAGTTGACAACAATCCCAAGAGTAGAAACATTTTGTTGCCGTTTTGCGCTCACGGCGAGTCATCTACGTAGTTCTTTATTTGGTGCTGGTCTCCCTATACTTTTAGTGACCGTTTTTACTGATGTTCTTCTAGAGAATTTTATTGCGAACACATTGGTACCAAAATGAAATACGTAGCTCGAGAACTAACGTCAGAAGAGTAAAAAGAGTATACACATTTTTGTTTGGCCGCTTAAGCGACAAAAACGCCGCGAGCACATACAGTTTTCTTTCCCTCGTTCGCCGGTCGGCTGAAAGTGTTAACAGGTTAGGAAGAAGTGTTTTTTTTTTTTTTTATATATTATTATTATTATTATGCGCCTGTGGGTGTCAAATGGTATATAGCCATGTGCCATTTAAAAGTTAAACAAGCTACGAGGATGAAGGAAGGGGATGTTCCTGCCATGCTGGATTTGATATTTACCAGGAAAGAGGAAGATATTTGACATTCAGTACCTCCCTCCCTTGGGTAAAAGTGACCATGTCTTTTTGGGAATAAAGTATGCAATGAGTTATAAACTGGAGGAAAATGAGGTTGAAGCAGTTGAAAAATCTGATTTCAGGAGGGGTCATTATGGGGAACTCAGACATTTCTTTAAGGAATTTGACTGGAAAGACTTGCTGTTAGGAGATGAAGTAAATTAAATGTATGTCAAGTTTTGTGAAATATATGATAAAAACACAACAAAATTTGTACCAAAATAGAGATGCAGAACTAGGAAACATGATTGGTTCAATAGAAATTGCGAGAGGGCCAGAGACCAAAAGACAAAAAAATGGAAAAATTTCTGCCAAGCTATCAAAGAGGTCACTGACAGTCTGACAAGCGAGCTAAACATCTGGTACCTGGATGATGGCACTCTCACTGGAACCCCTGAAACCATTTTGGAGGATATAAGAAAAATCCAGGAGCAGGGAGCAGCCTTAGGCCTCATTCTCAATGCATCCAAGTGTAAAATAATCTCCCGCAACCCATACATCACTGGGCAAATACAAATGTTCTTCCAGACATTCTCGTTGTCGAGCCACCGGACTGCACTCTCCTGGGTGCCCCCATTGGCCCACGAGCAATCAAGGAGGTCCTGGCTGCAAAAATCACTGATCTAAAGAGAATGCTGGACAGGATTGACAAGATTGATGCCCATGATACTCTCTCTCTCCTCACAAGATGCCTGTCTCTCCCTAAGTTGACCTACTTTCTGAGATGTTCTCCATCCTACAGCAGCCCTAAGTTAAATGTGTATGACACCCTTCTGAGATCCATGCTGGTGAAAGTCCTGAACCTGCCATTGGACGACTCAGTGGGAGCAAGCAACCCATCCTGTAAGACTCGGCGGCCTTGGTGTCCGTACAGCCTCCCAAATTGCTCTACCAGCCTTCCTTTCCTCCTCCCACGCATCGCACGACCTCGTCAGAGATATCTTACCTGCAACCCTGAGAGATTTAGCAGGAATACACGATCCTGCTTTCACTGAATGTTCAAATCAGTGGGATGTTCTTGTAGCCCCAGCAACCATTATAGAGCCAACAAAACAACACAGTCTGGCTGGGACCACCCTCTAGTGGAAAAAGTAGCTGATGCCATGCTTAGCGCTGCAACATCAGACATGGAGAAAGCCCGCCTCAGAGCAGTGCGTGCCCCCCATGCAGGAGACTTCCTCCTGGCAGTACCCATGTCAGCAATGGGCATGCGCCTAGATCCAGAATCCCTTCGTGTAGCAGTGGCCCTCCGCCTTGGTGCCCCAATTCACACTGAATACAAGTGTATTTGCAACAGGGTGGAAGCAGACCAATACGGACTGCATGGGTTGCATTGTGGAAGCACAAAGGGCTGGCATGCAAGACACAACGAGGTCAATGACATCATCAAGAGAAGCCTCGTCTCAGCTAAGTGCCCAGCGGAGAGAGAACCTCGCATCCTAGGGGTCCAAAACCCGGATTTCCCCGCACTTCGTTCTGATGGCATCACCATATACTCATGGAAGGAGGGTAGACAGTTGGTGTGGGACTACACATGTGTATCCACCCTGGCTGACACCTATGTACACTTCGGAGCTGATCAAGCAGGTGGGGCGGCCAACCACAGGGAAACAGCAAAATCTCTCAAATACAGGCGACTGGCAGGTCAATACCTCTTTGTTCCCATAGTGTCTGAGACGCATGGCCCTGGGGCAAGAGTGCCTTGGATTTCTCAAGGAATTGGGTTCCAAGCTCATTGACGTCACCAGAGACCCAAGGGCTTGCAGTTTTTTGTTTCAGCGCCTCAGTGTGGCGATCCAGAGGGGAAATGCTTGCTGCGTCCTTGGTTCCTGTCCGGAAGCGGAGGAGCTTCAAGAGATCCATAACCTTTAGGCATTTGTCTTGTATGTTTTGTAACCTTTAAATACACAATAAAGCATAAAAAAAGGAAGGGGGTGGTAGGAGAAAAGCACACAGAAACTGTATTGGAGGGGACCTACATTCCCTCCAATGCGTTATGTGTGATTTCCTCTGAGGCTATGGGTCCCCCTTCTTCCAGCTAGAGGTGGTACTCCCTTCCATATTGAAAAAATGGAATCAATACAGGAAGAGGCCAAACCCCCAAACATACCAGCGATACAAAGATGCGAGAAACAACTACATGGCAGTGAGGAGAGAGGCAGAAAGAAATTTTGAAAAAGGGATTGCAGACAAATGTAAAACAGAACCAGGTCTATTCTATAAATTCATAAACAACAAATTGCAGGTAAAGGATAATATTCAGAGGTTGAAAATGGGAAATAGATTCAGGGATAATGAAAAGGAAATGTGTGAAACATTAAACGAAAAGTTCCAAAGTGTTTTTGTACAAAATGAAAAGGGAACCAGACACACTAAGAATTCCAGGGAGCAACATAGAGCACATAGAGGTGTCTAGAGATGAAGTGGAAAAAATGCTCAAGGAGCTAAGTAAGAACAAAGTAGTTGGTCCAGATGGAGTTTCACCATGGGTTCTGAGAGAATGTGCACCTGAGCTCAGCATTCCACTTCAACTGTTTTTTCAGGCATCCCTGTGTACAGGAGTTGTAGCTGATGTGTGGAAAAAGGCTAACATAGTTCCAATCTACTAAAGTGGAAACAGGGAAGACCCCCTTAATTATAGACCTGTATCATTGACAAGTGTAATAGTCAAAATATTGGAAAAATAATTAAAACTAAATGGGTAGAATACCTGGAGGAAAATGATATAATATCAGACAGACAGTATGGTTTTCGATCTGGAAGATCCTGTGTAATGAACTTACTCAGTTTTTATGATCGAGAGAGATCATAAAATCATCACAGAGATTTTACAGGAAAGAGATGGTTGGGTTGACTGCATCTATCTAGACCTAAAAAAGGCTTTCGACAGAGTTCCCCATAAGCGGTTGTTCTGGAAACTGGAAAATATTGGAGGAGTGACAGGTAAGCTACTAACATGGATGAAAATTTCCTAACTGACAGAAAAATGAGGACCGTAATCAGAGGCAAGGTATCGGATTGGAGGAATGTTACGAGTGGAGTACCACACAGGTTCAGTTCTTGCACTGGTATGTTCATTGTCTACATAAACGATCTACCAGTGGGAATACAGAATTACATGAACTGTTTGCTGATGATGCTAAGATAATAGGAAATTAAGAAACCTAGATGATTGTCATGCCCTTCAAGAAGACCTGGATAAAATAAGTATATGGAGCAACACTTGGCAAATGGAATTTAATGTGAATAAATGCCATGTTATGGAATGTGGAGTTGGAGAACATAGACCCCACGCAACCTATAAATTACGTGAGAAATCTTTAAAGAATTCTGACAAAGAAAGGGATCTAGGGGTGGTTCTAGATAGAAAACTGTCACATGAGGACCACATTAAGAACATTGTGCGAGGAGCCTATGCTACACTTTCTAACCTCAGAATTGCTTTTAAATACATGGATGGAGAAATACTAAAGAAATTGTTCACGACTTTATTAGACCAAAGCTGGAATAATATGCAGCGGTTGTATGGTGCCCATATCTTAAGAAGACATCAACAAACTGGAAAAGGTGCAACGACATGCCACTAAGTGGCTCCCAGAACTGAGGGTAAGAGCTACGAGGAAAGGTTAGAAGCATTAAATATGCCAAACTAGAAGACAGAAGAAAAAGAGGTGATATGATCACTACGTACAAAATAGTAACAGGAATTGATAAAATCGACAGGGAAGATTTCCTGAGACCTGGAACTTCAAGAACAAGAGGTCATAGATTTAAACTAGCTAAACACAGATGCCGAAGAAATATAAGAAAATTCACCTTCGCAAATAGAGTGGTAGACGGTTGGAACAAGTTAAGTGAGAAGGTGATAGAGGCCAAGACCGTCAGTAATTTCAAAGCATTATATGACAAAGAGTGCTGGGGACGACGGACACCACGAGCGTAGCTCTCATCCTGTAACTACACTTAGGTAATTACACTTAGGTATTGCATACATATGTATGAAAGGAAGTAAGAAAAAGAACTATATGAGAAATGTGGAAACTGCATTTTGGTATTAAATGATTTAACTTTTGTTTAAATTTATTTTATTTAAATATACTTTTGTTTAAATATATTTTACTGTTCAGTAACAGGTTTCATCTTTCTTGATGATATATATAGTAATTGGTGAGTTATTTCTTCCTCAGCATGAAATGGCCTGTGTAATGGACATAGAGATGATATGCTCCACTGCCCAAACTGCATCAACACCTTGATTCAGGTGTTCCCTCGGAAAACATTTTAGCTGGCACTTCACCAAAATGCATTGTCCCTGAATCAATTGAAAGTAGATCATCACTTGCCACAGGAAGTAACAGGGTGTCTCGTTTGGCAGAAATGTATAAAGGTATGAAATGTAATGGTTTATGATTGGTTTGGTTGATTACTGCATTTTAAAATTAGAACAGCAATTAGGAACACACTAACTTGTATTTCTTATAGTAGAGGAGACCTTGTTGGACTTCTATTAAGGGTTACCTTTATGCAGTACTAGAATCCAACCACTTGGGCTGGATGGTAGAGCGATGATCTCGCTTCATGCAAGTCGGCATTCAATCCCTGACCGTCCAAGTGGTTGGGCACCATTCCTTCCCCCTGTCTCATCCCAAATCCTTAACCTGATCCCTTCCAAGTCCAATATAGTCGTAATGGCTTGGTGTTTTCTCCGAATAATTCCATTCCATTCCATTTATACCAGAATGTATATCTAGAGTTTTCACAAAGACAACTAATAAGTTAGCAATTGAGAGTGCATGTGTCACTGAGAAAACTGTGAGGTCTTAACCAGTCTGGGATTTCCACATATGGTGGTGACAAAATTTTGCATGTTGCAGAAAAGGATCTTGTGTTAATCCAGGAATAGATGTACTGCTTCAGGTCTAAAAACAGTAAATGAGTAAAAGTAGTTACAGTATTCCAATTATGGTTATGATGCAGTATTTAAGTTTATTACTTGAAGTTTCTTCGGTTTTGGGACATTCATACATTGATATACTGTGCTAGCTTGTGCTCTTTAGCTGTGTGTGTCATGGATATCAGCAGCAGATATCTCAGTGGATTTTCTTAGAAACTCATTAAATATTTTTCTATTCCTAAGGCCTCAAAAGTCTGCAATTTGTTCTGCTTGATAGCTTCAGGAACCTTATGGATCATTGAAGGTGATGTCTGAGTTCATTTGGTATTTTATATTTACAGTAGCAGCAAGAAAGATTCCAGACTCACCTTTTGCAGAACTTCAGCACAGTACACCAACAGTTGATAGGTTAAAACTTCATCATCAGCATCATAAAAGTACTAGTTTTAAAGAAGGTACAGTATGTTTATTGCATGTCTCCTGGAGCAGTGTGAGTTGAACACAGTGCTGGAAATATTTCAGAAAAATGTCATTTGATATAGAAAAGTTGATTGTAGCATCAGATTATTAAAAAAAGGATGCTGTAATAAACTGTATTCAACATTCCTGTGATATATATATTGTATTACCAATTCATTAATTGTTATAATTGTATGTCCTGTATATTATGTTAGAACTTTGAGGATTTATGGTTTAAGAACTTTTCTTATTTGCAGCACTTATTGAGGTGACGGAGAAAGTATTAATCAGAGAGGTGCTCTTCATATTCCAAGGGATAGAAGGTAAAATTATCAAGATGGATGCTAATAAAGATGGATATAGATTAGATCCTAAGGTAGGTATGAATGATTAGGTTAGCATGTTTTTGGCTGGATTGTTATAAATATTATCTTATATATATATATGTATACAGTATACTGTACACATGTTTTTTAATTTATGTAATACATTCTTTTATATCACTACTAGATTGTTGTACTGTCCATGGATGTTTAATGCTACCGTAGCAATTTGTTGGTTGTTGTAATTTGGAATGTGATCCATATATGTTACTAATACTATGATGTAAACCTTATCATTTTAGGTTCGTCTGTCACACAGTCAAAAGGAGATAATTCTCAAGCTATCAGATGTAGGTTGGTTATATAACAAAGTACAAAACTTTTGTGAGTGGGGAGGGAGTATTGCAGGGAATGAGCGCACTAGTGACCGAACTGCATCTGGCCTTGTCAATCAATCTCTGGTGTTGGCGTTGAGAGAAGAGCTAACTGAGTATTGCAGACTCATTGCTCTGCTGGAAGCACAGGTAAATAGTTGTTCCATCTTATCAGTGTTTTCTTTTTGTGTGCAGAGTTGTGAAGATGTAATTCAAGAGTGTGAGGATGTAATTCAAGAGTGTTAGGATGTAATTCAAGAGTGTTAGGATGTAATTCAAGAGTGTTAGGATGTAATTCAAGAGTGTTAGGATGTAATTCAAGAATGTTAGGATGTAATTCAAGAGTGTTAGGATGTAAGTCAAGAGTGTTAGGATGTAATTCAAGAGTGTTAGGATGTAATTCAAGAGTGTTAGGATGTAATTCAAGAATGTTAGGATGTAATTCAAGAGTGTTAGGATGTAAGTCAAGAGTGTTAGGATGTAATTCAAGAGTGTTAGGATGTAGTTAAACTGTACCATTTTCAGTTCCATCTCTTCTCTGTAATAGCAGTGTTCTGCCTTGTCACTCTTAAGTGAAATATAGCAAATATTTTATTTCTTTATCATGGAAAAGGATTTTACATGTATCGCTATAATGTTGTAAAGGACATTATCTGGATCAGGTCATAAAAGAGATAAAAATAATTACATAAAAATTGGAAATATAGTAATACTGTACTGTACTTCAATATTTATATTAATTATTATAAATTACAATTGCTAGTTACACTCAATACTCCAAATATTTGGGGCTAAACTAATTAAAAATAACCTGAGCGTTCAGATTCTTTATACAATAGACCCTTGTTCTGTTCAAGTTTGGATAACATAAACTTGATTGTGGGCTGTTTGTTTAAAGAATGAAATTCTAATATCGTGAGAATGGGATGTGCATGCAAGTTGATGTCAGATTTGTGTAAAAGGGCATAGATTTGATTCAGAGGCATGGTCTTGGTTCCGCAGAAAGAATAGAGGCAAGTCCCACTGATAAACCTTCAAAGGAAAGCAGGGAACAGAAAGCTGAACTGGAAAAACAGTGAGGTAGTGGAAGAGTGTCTAAATTGTACTGTGATGGGGAGTATGCAAACATGCCTAAATGGAGCAACATACCCCTGAAGCCTTACCCAAACTCCAGAGAATCAGAGGGCATCCACATGGATTTGGGTTGCCAGAGGGGTCCTGCAATCCCAAATGTCTGTGACCGTACCCTGCCTTAGAAGGGGAAGGACCATAAGGAAGCTTTCATCCCTGCTGGATCCCAGTGCCTCAACAGAGGTAATAGACAAGATGTCAATTAGAAACATCTCACGAACCCTGGAAAGCCAAATCCAGAGACCCCTTAAATACATCAGGGGGCAGATCCTGATG
>WNGS01042707.1:36018290-36045454 GCA_020271785.1 Procambarus virginalis
TGACGTTTTCCTCAAACCCATCAGACTGTGTCGACTCCAGCTCCTCTTTGAACAAAATATTTTTTTCAAACTTTCAGTGTGTCTGGGGTTCCCCCCTTCCCTGTTCTTGTCTATTCTATATGGAATACTTTGAAACCATTCTTCCCACTCTTGATACTCTTCCCTCTGGCTTCGTAATGTTGACATTTTTTGCTTTATGGCCTCATGACCTTAGTCCTTTTCCAGCCTCTCCTCTCCTCTTAACACTCTGGCTCCTATCCATTTCAAAGTTGAATGATAGTCTAATTCCCTCCTTCCTTTTCTTGACATTCATGTTTCACAGCTCTGTCAGGGGTTCTCTTTCTCTGTCTACCGCAAACCCATGCATAATAATATGTATTCACTTCTTTTTCTACCATCCTCCCTTCTATTAAGAAGTGTTCTCGGCTTCCTCTACGCTTCTGAAAATGATCTCCATGCCTGGATGCAATAATCCAGGTTGGGGTGTACCAGAGACTTGTACAGTTGAACGACTACTTTCTTTCCTTGAAGATAAAGGTATGCTTGATTATTCCTAGGGTTTGGTTAGCTTTTTTTATTATTATTATTATTATTATATCTGTTGCACCCACTTTTGTAACTTTCGGTGAATGATGAATTCTGACTCAAGTCATTTTCTTTATGAATCTGTTGTAAGGTAGTGCTGTTAATTTGGTGA
Source organism: Procambarus virginalis (assembly GCA_020271785.1). Classification (NCBI taxonomy): domain Eukaryota; kingdom Metazoa; phylum Arthropoda; class Malacostraca; order Decapoda; family Cambaridae; genus Procambarus; species Procambarus virginalis. The sequence continues at coordinate 36,018,988 of WNGS01042707.1, forward strand.
TTGTTATGCCCCACATGCATTTATCGACATAAGGGAAATCGGTCTTGAAGCCCCGTGGGTATGAGTGATCACAGTGTACTGTTGGTGTTGAATATCTGGTCGAAGAAGGGGTTAATGTACTCAAGGAAGGAAGGGACCAGAAAGCAAGAGGCTGGCATTCCGGAAGGGAAACTATGAGATGAGAAAATTCCTAACTGAAATATCTTGGGAAACAGAGCTCAGGGAAAACGGTTCAAGACATGGACTATATCACACAGAGTGTAAGGAGGCAGCAGACAAGTTCGTCCCAGTCCAAAAGGAAAAAAATAAAATGGAGATGAGAAACCCATGGTTTAATCAGATGCAAGCTAGCAAAGCAGCTAAGTAAAAGGGCATGGAGAAACTATAGAAACATCAGAACAGTAGAGAGCAGAGAAAGATACCAGAGTGCCAGGAATGAACACGTCAGGGTGAGAAGAGAGGTAAGAGAGGCAGTTTGAAAATGACATAGCGGGCAAAGCAAAGACTCGACCCGAACTGCTGCATAGCTACATCAGGAGGAAAACAACAGTGAAGGAACAGGTAATGAAACAGAATAGGGGCAGAAAGATTCACTACAAACGACAAGGAAGTGTGCGAGGAACTCTATAAGAAATTCCAGGAAGTCTTCACCTCAGAGCAAGGAGAAGTCCCAGAGATAAGGGTGGGAACATCAAACCAGACACCACTAGAGGAGTTATGTGTTACCAGTGGGGAGGTGAGGAAGAATCTGCTAGATTTGGACGTGACAAAGGCAATAGGCCTGGATGGAATATCACCATGGATTCTAAAAGAGGAGCAGAAGCTCTGTGCCTACCACTATCCATGGTGTACAACTTGTCACTGGCAACAGGTGAACTGCCAAAAATTTGTGAGATGGCCAATGTAGTCCCAATATACAAGGGTGATAAGCAGGAGAGACTGAACTATAGGCCAATGTCCCTAACTTGCATTCCATGCAAGATAATGGAAAAGATTGTGCAAAAAAAGCTAGTGGAACATCTGGAGTGGAAGAACTTTGTAACAACATCAGCATGGGTTCAGAGATGGCTAATCATGCCTAACAGGATTAATTGAGTTCTATGACCAGGCAAGAGAGAGAGGGCTGGGCAGACTGCATATTTCTGGACTGTCCAGAAAGCTTTTGACACAGTACCACAAAGAGTAGTGCAAAACTGGAGATGCAGGCAGGAGTGAAAGGGAAGACTTCCTGGATAAGAGAGTACCTAAGCAACAGGACAGCAGCGAGTCACGTGAGGGGTGAGATCTCGAGTGGCAGGAGTCACCAGTGGAGTCCACAGGGATCAGTCCTTGACCTATCTGTTTTCTGATATACGTAAATGATCTCCCGAAGGAATTGACTCGTTGCTTTCGATGTTTGCTGATGCAAAAATTATGAGGAGTATAGTATGAGGCTACAAGATGACCTAGACAACTGAAGGAATGGTTCGAACAAATGGCTATTAAAGTTAACCCAAGAAATGTACGGTATGAAACAGGAGGCCAGTCATGGTACCAATGGGAGATGAATCTTCACGACGGAGAGGAGAGAAAGATCTGGGAGTTAATCACGCCAAACTGTCCCCAAAGCCATCATAAAAAAAGATACATCAGCGGCCATTGCAAGGCTGGCTAACATCAAAACTGTGCTACATAACCTTCCCGGTTTGGTGCCTTCTATTGATAATTACTAATAATAACATCAAAACTGCTTTCAGAAACCTGTGTAAGCAATCCTTCAAACCTTGTATACCATATATGTAAGGCTAATCCTGGAGTATGCAGCCCCAGCATGGAACCCGTATCTAGTCAAGCACAAGACGAAGCTGGAAAAGAGTTCAAAGGTATGCCACTAGGCTAGTCCCAAACTGAAGAGGCATGACTTATTAGGACAGACTACGTGAACTGCACCTCACGTCGCTGGAAGACAGAAGAGCTAGAGGAGACATGATCACCACATACAAAATTTTCAGGGGTAGTGACAGGGTGGATAAGGATGGATTATTTAACACGGTGGCACAGGCACAAGGGCTGGTGTTTACGGCTATTCATGCCCGTGCCACCTCTTGGGTGGCTTAATCTTTATAATCAATCAATCGCACAAGGGGACACAGGTGGAAGCTGAGTACCCAAATGAGCCACAGACATTAGATAAGAACTTAAGACATTAGAACTTTTTCAGTGTCAGAGTAGTTAGTAAATGGAATGCACTAGGAAGTGATGTGGTGGAGGCTGACTCAATACAGTTCCAAGTGTAGGTATGACAGAGCCCAGTAGGCTCAGGAATCTGTACATTAGTTGAGAGGCGGGACCAAAGAGCCAGAGCTCAACCCCCGCAAGCACAATAGGTTAATAGGTGAGTACACACACACACACACACACACACACACACACACACACACACACACACACACACACACACACACACACACACACACACACACACACACACACAACACACACACACACACACACACCAACACACACAAGAGAATAACGTCTGCGGCATATGCGAGGCTGGCTAACATCAGAACGGCGTTCAGGAACCTGTGTAAGGAATCATTCAGAATCTTGTACACCATATATGTAAGACCAATCCTGGAGTACGCGGCCCCAGCATGAAGCCCGTACCTTGTCAAGCACAAGACGAAGCTGGAAAAAGTCCAAAGGTATGCTACTAGACTAGTCCCAGAACTAAGAGGCATGAGTTATGAGGAAAGGCTGCGGGAAATGCAACTTACGACACTGGAAGATAGAATAGTAAGGGGGGACATGATCACAACCTACAAAATCCTCAGGGGAATTGACCGGGTAAACAAGTTTGAACTATTCAACACTGGAGGGGCGCGAACAAGGGGACACAGGTGGAAGCTGAGTACCCAAATGAGCCACAGAGATATTAGAAAGAACTTTTTCAGTGTCAGAGTAGTTAGTAAATGGAATGCACTAGGCAGTGATGTGGTGGAGGCTGACTCCATACACAGTTTTCAAATGTAGATATGATAGAGCCAAGTAGGCTCAGGAAACTGTACACCAGTTGATTGACAGTTGAGAGGCGGGACCAAAGAGCCAAAGCTCAACCCCCGCAAGCACAATTAGGTGAGTACACAGAAGGGAGAGGGAGGAGTGGTGTGGCTTTGCTACTAAGAGACGGTGGAGTTTCGAAGAGATGGTTATTCAGAACTGTGAAGGTTTCAGGGACTACCTATCAGGCACCATGCAACTGGAGGACAGAAAATTATAATAGTAGTCATATATAACCCCCACCGAATGAAGAAGACCCAGACAGGAATATGATAGAAAACAACATGGCCACCATCAATATATAGAGAGAGCAGCTTTCTGGGTAGCAGGAACGGATCCAGACTTCTAATCATGGGAGACTTCAACATGGGAAGATAGATTGGGGGAACAGAGACCCACACGGAGGCCCAGACACATGGAGAGCTAAGCTGCTGATGTGGCAACAAGAAACTTTCTAAGTCAACACGTCAAGGGACCGACAAGAATGAGAGGAGGGGATGAACCAGCCTTGCTTGATTGATATTTACCCTAAATGAGTCGGATAAGGGAAGTTAAGTTGGAAGCCCCCTTGGAATGAGTGATCATAGTGTATTGAGCTTTGAGTACCTGGTTGAGCTAGGAATTATCACCCCCAAAAAAGAACTGGAACCAAAGGGCTGGCGTACCGAAAGGGAAACTATGAGGAGATGAATAAATTCCTATGGGATATACATTGGGACACAGAACTCGGAACCAAGTCCGTACAAGACATGATGGACTATGTCACCAAAAATGTCAGGAGGCTGTAAGCAGGTTTGTCCCAGCCCAACAGGAAAAAACAGAGAAGCAAAGGAAGAATCCGTGGTTAATAGGGAATGTATGAAAGCAAAGGAGCTGAACAAAAGGGCATGGAGGAACTTCCGTAATAACAGAACACCAGAAAGTAGAGAGAGATACCAGAGAACCAGGAACGAGTATGTCAGTGTGAGAAGAGCAGCTGAGAAAAGGTATGAAAATGATATAGCTAATAAAGCCAAGACTGAACCAAAGCTACTACACAGTCACATCAGGAGGAAGACAACAGTGAAGGAACAGGTGATTAAACTTAGGGTGGGGAGGACAGGTACACAGAGAATGACAAAGAGGTGTGTGAAGAACTCAACAAAAGGTTCCAGGAGGTCTTTACAATAGAACGGAGATATCACGGCGCTGGAGAGGTGGCAGCAAACCAGGTGACCTTGGATAGGTTCGAAATTACAAGAGATGAGGTCAAAAAGCACCTATTGGAGCTGGATGTGAGAAAAGCTGTTGGGCCGGATGGAATCTCGCCATGGGTATTGAAAGAGTGTGCAGGAGCACTTTGCTTACCACTCTCCATAGTGTATAGTAAGTCACTGGAAACGGGGGACCTACCAGAAATATGGAAGACTGCTAATGTAGTACCAATATACAAAAAGGGTGACAGACAAGAGGCACTGAACTACAGGCCAGTGTCCTTAACTTGTATACCATGCAAGGTGATGGAGAAGATTGTGAGAAAAAACCTAGTAACACATCTGGAGAGAAGAGACTTCGTGACAACCCATCAACATGGGTTCAGGGAGGGTAAATCTTGCCTTACAGGCTTGATAGAATTCTACGATCAGGTGACAAGAATTAAGCAAGAAAGAGAAGGGTGGGCGGACTGCATTTTTTGGACTGTCGGAAAGCCTTTGACACAGTACCCCATAAAAGGTTGATGCATAAGCTGGAGAAACAGGCAGGAGTAACAGGTAGGGCGCTCCAGTGGATAAGGGAGTACCTAAGCAATAGGAAGCAGAGAGTTACAGTGAGGGGTGAGACCTCAGACTGGCGTGAAGTCACCAGTGGAGTCCCACAGGGCTCTGTACTTGGACCTATCCTGTTTCTGATATACGTAAATGATCTCCCAGAGGGTATAGACTCATTCCTCTCAATGTTTGCTGACGACGCCAAAATTATGAGAAGGATTAAGACAGAGGAGGACAGCTTGAGACTTCAAGAAGACCTGGACAAGCTGCAGGAATGGTCGAACAAATGGTGTTAGAGTTTAACCCAAGCAAATGTAATGTAATGAAGATAGGGGTAGGAAGCAGGAGACCAGATACAAGGTATCATTTGGGAGATGAAATACTTCAAGAGTCAGAGAGAGAGAAAGACCTGGGGGTTGATATCACGCCAGACCTGTCCCCTGAAGCTCATATCAAGAGGATAACATCAGCAGCATATGCCAGGTTGGCTAGCATAAGAACGGCCTTTAGAAACTTGTGTAAGGAATCTTTCAGAACATTATATACCACATATGTCAGACCAATCCTGGAGTATGCGGCTCCAGCATGGAGTCCCTATCTAGTCAAGCATAAGACTAAACTGGAAAAGGTTCAAAGGTTTGCCACCAGACAAGTACCCGAGCTGAGAGGTATGAGCTACGAGGAGCGACTGCAGGAATTAAACCTCACTTCGTTGGAAGACAGAAGAGTTAGGGGGGACATGATCACCACATTCAAGATTCTCAGGGGAATCGACAGGGTTGATAAAGACAGGCTGTTTAACACAAGGGGCACACGCACTAGGGGACACAGGTGGAAACTGAGTGCCCAAATGAGCCACAGAGATATTAGAAAGAACTTTTTTAGTGTCAGAGTCGTTGACAAATGGAATGCATTAGGAAGCGATGTGGCGGAGGCTGACTCCATACACAGTTTCAAGTGTAGATATGGTAGAGCCCATTAGGCTCAGGAAACTGTACACCTGTTGATTGACGGTTGAGAGGCGGGACCAAAGAGCCAGAGCTCAACCCCCGCAAGCACAACTTGGTGAGTACAACTAGGTGAGTACACACACACACACACACCGACCCACCCCCCCAGTCAAGCACAAGACGAAGATTGAAAAAGTTCAGAGGTATGCCACTAGGCTAGTCCCAAAACTAAGAGGCATGAATTACGAGGACAGGCTGCGAGAAATGCACCTCACGACACTGGAAGACAGAAGAGTAAGGGGAGACATGATCACTACCTACAAAACTGACTGGGTAATTGACAGGGTAGATGAACTGTTTAACACGGGTGGTACGCGAACAAGGGGACACAGGTGGAAACTGAGTACCCAAATGAGCCACAGAGACGTTAGAAGGAACTTTTTCAGTGTCAGAGTAGTTAATAAATGGAATGCATTAGGCAGTGATGTGATGGAGGCTGACTCCGTACACGGTTTCAAATGTAGATATGATAGAGTCCAATAGGCTCAGGAATCTGTACACCAGTTGATTGACAGTTGAGAGGTGGGACCAAAGAGCCAGAGCTCAACCCCCGCAAGCACAACTAGGTGCTTTGGGGAGTTGTACACATACATACACACACACTGTAGATATGATAGAGCCCAGTAGGCTCAGGAATATGTACACCAGTTGATTGACGCTTGAGAGGCGGGACCAAAGAGGCAAAGCTCAACCCCTGCAAGCATAAATACTTGAGTACAAACACACAAACATACACACACTTAGGCCCCTATTCACCTAGCAGTAAATAGGAACCAGGAAGTTAGAAAGCTGCTACAGGCTGCATCCTGGGGGGGGTGTTAGATAAAAAAATATGTTGTTTAGATATGATGGAGGAAAAGAAGCCGAGAGTCGGTACAATAGACAACCGACGCTTAGAAAGGCGGGGTCTAAGAGCTAACAGCTAAATCCTGCATCCTAAATCCTCCAAATAATAAATCAAAATATTTAATACACATCCATGTTTTACATGAATTTGCCTGAGAGCCACCATCTCTGATGGCCTCGACGGGGCAGGAAGTCTGCGGTTGCTCAAAGACCTCCCCCCATCCCCAATATACCTGAGGATTTTTCCAGCTTAATTTTAAACGGAAATGATTGATAAAGATTAAGCCACCCAAGAGGTGGCACGGGCATGAATAGCCCGTAAGTGGTGGCCCTTTTGAGCCATTACCAGTATCAAGAGCTGATACTGGAGATCTGTGGAGGCGCAACTGCACCCTGCGTGACGGGAGATGTCTCCCGGACCAAATGGTGACCAAATGGTGTTAAACGGAAGTAATGTCTTGGCTTTTACGGCTTCAGCAGGTGGGCGGGTCCATGGTTTATTACACTGAGTGAAAAAAATCGCCTGTTCTCTATTTTATATTGCCGCTTGTTGAGCTTGAAGCTGTTGCCCTTGTGTGCATTTCACAAGGGGATTAATATCTTTCAATATTTCCAGTATTTTTAAAGGTATCGATTAGATACTGTTATTGAACACCGCTTAATTGACAATGTCTCTCCAACGCAGGCTGAAGATGTGGGTGGCTCCTGCTACTGCAGTGTTGCTCATTTGCTTTTCTATGATGCGCCTTAGTTGCCCCCTCTTTAACTTACCCTCCTAAATACCCCTTCTCTGTCTTCCGCCAACATTCCCTCTCACACATCTCCCCCCTTTCCACCTGTCTCCTCCTCACCACCTGCCTCCCCCTTCTTCTGTTTCCTTCCCTTCCTTCATACAGCTCTCTTCTCCTTTCCTCTCCAAACATCCTCTCGCTTTCTCTCTGAAAATTATATAACTAAGTACTGAAACTGGTGAATTAGGCTACTTGCAAAACAACCATTGGGGTCCACTACCGCTCACAGGATGGGTATGGGGTCCACTACCCCTCACAGGATGGGTATGGGGTCCACTACCCCTCACAGGATGGGTATGGGGTCCACTACCCCTGTCAGGATGGGTATGGGGTCCAATACCGCCCACAGGATGGGTATGGGGTCCACTACCCCTAACAGGATGGGTATGGGGTCCAATACCGCCCATAGGATGGGTATGGGTCCACTACCACTCATAGAATGGGTATGGGGTCCACTACCGTCCACAGGATGGTTATGGGGTCCACTACCGCTCATAGAATGCTTGTAGGCGAGAACACTTGTGAACGCCAGCTAGCGCACAAGTACATGAGCGCCCAAAATACTTTTTCACAAAAGACATGTACAGACAGGCGTGTGGCTTCTGACTTCGTTTATATTCATTAATATTACATATTAGGCGCTTACCTATAATACTTATTATCATATACAAGTATAATTATCACATAATATATGCAAAAGAAGTTTATCCAAAAACTGACAAGTGTTGTGTTTTGTGTGTTGTATCGTGTTTGTGGGCATTCGGGTGTGTTGTGTTTACGCTGGCGGGCGGCGTCCTTACCAAGCCCTGATTATGTCCATTACATCACTAAACTTCATTTAATAACTATATGCCTGTTAAGCAGAAGATTTTAATTGTTAATAACAATATATTGTCGTTTTAATATAGAACACGTACACATATGCGAAACGTCCAAAGCTGGTGTCCGAAGTGGGAAAATTATTAGTGTGCGATGTTGTCAATGTACAGAGTGTCTTGTATCCGACTTGGCACCCAGTTGATGCCAAGATGGCCTTGACGTTTGAGTGTTTGCATTAATGATATGACATTTGTTGTCAGATGGATGTTATCATGTATGTGTTCTTGTTGCAAGGTTTCAATGGCAGTTCTCGAATCTGTATGTATGATAACATGTTGTCGGTGTTCAGCAAGAGTATGTTCCAAAGCCTTTTGATTGGCTAGTATCTCTGTTTGTAAAAGTTGAACACCCGTTTGAGAGTCTCCAACTATTTACAGTTTCCTACTTTAACTGCAGCTCCGGTTTCTTGTCCTTGCTGGTCTACTGATCCATCTGTGAAGTATGTGAAGCTGTCAGATGCCAAGTTTGCTTCTATTTGCATATGTGCAATATTACGTAGCAGATGAGGATTAGTCTGTTTTTTCCCCTCAAGAACTATAATCTTGAGGGGAAAGTCTGCTGGCAGCGATTCCCAAGGGGCTTGGCCAGACGACGGTTTCGGTTGATGTTGCCTGTTCTAGTAGAACTCCTCTTCGGAATCGACCACTATATTCTCCACCTCGCAAGTCGTGTCACTGCAAATCTGACTGCACTGATTGCTCGTGGTCATCCCCTGCATTGTTGGAATCTGTGCATGACTGTGGTCCATCGCTTTGCTGTTGGTATTGCTGCATATCGGACTGCATTGATTGCTCGTGGCCGTTTCTTGTGTTGTCGGAATCTGTGCATCTCTCCCATCCAGTATTTAGTTGTTGATGTTGCTGCATATTGGGCTGCATTGATTGTTCATGCCTGCCTCTTGTGTTGTTGGAACCTGTGCATCTCTGCTGTTCAATACTTCTTTGTCGGTGTTGTTGCATATCAGACTGCATTGGCTGTTGGTGTCTGTCTCTTGTGTTTTAAGATTCTGTTGATCTTGAGTTGCCACTGCTTCTTGCAGTTGCTTTTGTGAATGTTGATGTTCTTGTGTCTTGACTATCCGACTGTTGTTGGTAATCTGCATGTCCATGTTGCGTTGTTTGTCCTCTTTTGCTCCGTCTTGTCTCAGACTGTTTCTTGTGTAACTGTGGTCTGCTGCACGATCTTGTCCATTGTTACACAAGTTATTTCTTGAGTCTGTTGTTGTGAGGTGTTCTGCGTCATCTGTAGACAATTGATAATGGTCTCTGCCATGATCTTCACGATGTTTTTCAGCTGGACCTTAGCAAAACTGTATATTTGTTGTGTTGATTCCGAAACTGATTGCTTTTTTATTTTGCTGTATTTCTGCAGAATTTTTGTGTATTTTCTGATTTGGAATTGATAGATTTTGGAAATTTTGCTGTGAGAGTGGGTGTGTTGTGGCTGTGCACGAGTGTTCCAGACGTTGGAGTTGATGTATATAGTGATGGTCTGTGTGTTTATCCTGGCCTGAGCTGTCTGCACTTTTTCTCTCCGTGCAGAGCAGATTGTGCTCCAGGCATGATGTTTGCCTCCACAATTTGGACATTTGGCTATTGTGGTCTGATTTGCCTTGTGCTTGGCTATACATTCTTTAGTTGGATGTCTCAGGCTGCACACTCCGCATCTCTCCTGTCCTGTGCAGTGTGATTGATGGTGGCCGTATTTCTGACATCTGGAGCAGCGCAGGGGTTCCGGGACGTATGGGCTCTGTCGGTATGTTCCCCAATTTCCAAGACTGAATGTTTCTGGCACATGTCCCATGACGGTCGCCAGAACCTGATGTGTCGCTGCCTTGTCTACTTTTGTGCGGCATTGTTCCGCATTCAGGATTTGCTTGTGTTCTAGTACTGGATCAAGGGGAAAATCGATTGGGTATCTCAAAAGCACGACTCGTGAGCGTCTTTCTGAAGGGTCCAGCTTTTCCAAGCATACAGGTTTCTCTTGCAGGAATGTTACTTTTTCTAAGTAATTTGCAGTCTGTTGGTCTTGTGGTGTCATTATTATTTCTCCTTTCAGGCTGACACTGTGATGGAAAGTTTGAGCTCTGGTTGTTCCTTTTCCATTGTTATTACTACTCCATACGCTATAGGAAAGTGGTTTGTCTGCAGTATCTTGAATTTTGGAAGATGTGCAGAGTCAGACGATGTCTGGTGTGAGACTGGTGGTGTCCTCTCCTGTCTCATACTGTTGTCCTGTGGATGAGCTGTGGAGAGAGGTACATTGTCTGACACTGGCTGGTGTGACTGGTGCTGTCCTCTCCTGTCTCATACTGTCGTATTGTGGCAGGGCTGGTGTGTGAGTCGACTGATACTGTCCTCTCTAGGTCCATAATGTTTGCTGTCTTGCTGGTAGAAGCCCGTGGTGAAGCCTCGATAGCAGCTTTCTTCGGTGCCTGCTGCACCTCGGTCCAGTGTCCCTCCTCGTCTGAAAGCTGCCTCCATTGCCTCTTTCTCTTTGGCTTCCCCGTGACGTCTCCACATAGTGAGGACCGATTCACTGCCCTACCTAATGCCTGAGACACTCCTAGGCCGAGAGAAATTAATTCCCCTCCAACCTAGGTCGTAAAATGATTCCCTAGATGGAATTAGGAATACCTAACATCTAAATGAGCAGTTTGGTCTACCTTTCCTTGCCAGGCTCAGTACACCTTCAAAGGTGCCCCCCTTGTAGTGATGCTTGCAGGGTATCGCCTCGCCCTTCAGGGTAAGATTGAGTGACCTGGTTAGTGATACGGTCCTCACCAAAAAAAAAAAAAAAAGTTACGGGTGTCGAGAGTGCGGTACGAGAGTTTGGGTTGCCTGCTTACGCAGAATACCAGTCAGCTGGACAGCAGGTAATCAACAACGTTGTTTCTCCATCAATTGTAGACGAAATCGGAATTGTTTCCTTCCAAACAGAATATTGTCTGGGTCTTGGAGTATTGATGTATTCTTCCTCACAAAACCGCGATGATTTGAGCTGATGGGTGCTCAGAATCGTAAGTTTTTCCGGGAACAAATCCGTGTGCGGCCAGCTAGCTGTGGCGCCAGCAGCGAATCCTCATCTGTGGGGTCGACCGCTGGATGTAATGGACTTGAGTCGAGGACAGGTTGAAATGCTTCACCCACGTACTACAAATACAAATAATTGCCAACAGAACCTAAACACCTAACTTATGCCTATATACGCACAATATGCTAATATATTATAATATTAATTTATATATTTGAGAAAATTCCCGTTTTGAATGAACAGCATGTAAACATTTAGAATGCGTCTGTGGAGTCGACCGCGGAACGTAATAGACTTGAGTCGAGGACGGGTTGGTGAAGCAGCAGCTCATGCAGCACGTGCCTATATTAAGCACCTTCCAGAAAATAAGGTATTAATTAAATTAGACTAAAAATGCCATCAACCAGGTAAAAAGGGGATATGGTACTGGAAGCAGTTCGAACAAGCTTTCTTTGTCTACTCCCCTTCGTTTCAGCAGGGTACAGTAGGGAATCGACACTGTTGTTTGGGGAACATGAAGTTGTTTCCGCAGGTGTCCAGCAGGGAGGCCCACTTGCCCCTTTCCTTTTCCGCATGGCTGCTAACGAGGTCTGAAGAAGAAAGAGGTCACAAGCAGGTTAACCAGCGAACTCAACATCTGGTTCCTTTACGATGGCACCCTGGCAGGGGACACAGGAGTCTCTGCTAGGGGATCTATGGGTAGTGACATCTAAGGGAGAGGAGTTAGGACTCACCCTAAATACCCCAAAACGATCCGAAGAATTACCCAAATCCTGCTAGCATTACGTAAGTAATGGAGAAATATGGTATATTTACTCACTATAATGTTGGTGCTGAATGCAGAACATGATCAAACCTATTTTTACTCTGAAATAATCTAATTTCATAACGAAATTAGAAGTAAATATGAAGCACGTGACCGGAAGTCGACGGTCCAAGCGGTAATGTTGTGGAGTGACTTATCCACGATATATTGTCGTCTGGAGTGTGTAAGCTGGCATATCAGCCTCCTGTACACAGTGATCCAATATATCTAGGATAAGCCACTCCAAAAAATTGTCGCTTGGACCGTGGACTTCCTATAGCGTTACCTGCTACATATTTACTTCCAATTTCGTTATGAAATTAGATTATTTCAGAGTAAAAATAGGTTTGATCATGTTCTGCATTCAGCACCAACATTATAGTGAGTAAATATACCATATTTCTTCTTTCCTTACGTAATGCTAGCAGGATTTGGGTGGATTTAGTTAGATTTAGGTGGATTTAGTTAGATTTGGGTGGATTTGGATAATTCTACGGACCTCATCAAAGTATGAAATCTTCTCATCTAGCCAACCAATCATAGCTGCAGTACGAACCATGTTGCCAGGAGCCCCAGTAATCGCTCCCGCCAACAATGTGCTGCTAGGGGCACCTCTGGGCTCGAGCACCATTGAGGTAGTCCTTGAAGAAAAGCTGAACGACCTGAGGAGGATGGAGGGAAGAATAGGGACTTTGGATGCTCGTGATGCTTTGTACCTTCTCACAAGGTGCCTGGCTTTGCCCAGACTTTGCTATTTCCTAAGGTGTGCTCCCTCCTTCGACAGCCCAAAATTAACTGAATATGACTCACTCCTAAAATCAATAATCACGAAAGTGCTAAACCTCTCCCTGTAAGATGACCAATGGGACCAAGCAATACTTACAGTTAAACTCTGGGGTATAGGTATTCGCGAAACCTATAGTTAACATTGCCGGCTGTTAGGATTAAGGTGCTGTGTAGGATTTAGTACTACAGACGTTAAGTGTAGCATGTTTTCAGCAGATGCTTTTTAATTGTTTGTGACATTGTAAATAGTAAGTTATTTAATGTATACTTGTGACGTCATTATTGTTATTGAGAATAAACCATGAGTTGACGAAGGTTGTTTCTCTTCTGGCCTAAACATAACAGTGACGACGAGGATTATTAAACACCTAAGGCAGAGAGCCCAGGTACAAGACGAGGTGTGAGGATCAGGAGAGAGCAGAGTACGTCGTGTGGGTGGGTGGAGAAATTATAAACTACAATGAGTTGTGAAACCCACCGTGTGGCCATTGCTACCCCACTCATCTCAATGGAGCCATTTAATGCCACCAAGATCTCGTTGGATCTGTGGCTCAGCTTGCTGGAAGCATATTTCCAGTACAGTGAGATTAAAGAGGATGCCAACAAGAAAGCAGTACTCTTAGTTTCACCGAGTACAGAAGTATAGTGTCCTGGGTAACTTGTGTGCACCAGCAACCCGTCCTCGCAAATTCGTATAGTCAATATTGACTTATTAAATAAGTGCATAGGTGACATACTTAATATAATAATTTCCCTTGAAAATCTTCATAGAAAACACCAACCTTACCTAACCTACTTAGTATGTTAAGATAAGCATCTTATTGCTTCGTAATTACAATTATTACCTAACCTATACCTATAATAGGTTAAATAACAATTGTAATTACGAAGCTATAAGATGCTTATTTTAACATACTAAGTAGATTAGGTAAGGTCGGTGTTTTCTATGAAACTTTTCAAGGGAAACTATTATGTTTAGTATGTCACCTATGCAGGTAACTAATAAGTCAATATTGACTATACGAATTTGCGAGGACGGGTTGGCACCAGAGCTACCCCACACGAAGACCTATAAAGACCTCATTACCCTGCATAAACGTCATTATGTAGTGAAACCTACATAATGATTTATATGCAGAATTGAAGGCGTTGGCTAACCACTGCAACTTTGGAGCACAGTTTGACGGTCGGGTGAGGGACCAGTTGTTCATGGCAGTAGAAAATTAGATATTTACCCCTAACCTGGTGGGAGAAAGCGTGGATTTACAATCGACGACTTCAAGTTGCAGTGGTTAGCCAACGCCTTCAATTCTGCATATAAATCCTGTACAGATTCCTGCTGCTTTTTCGTCCTCTTCTGGAAATCCATCAAACTCCTGTGATATGAAGGTTTCCCTACATAATGACGTTTAAGCAGGGTGATGAGGTCTTCATAGGTCTTCGTGTAGGGTCCCCCTCCCTGTTCAGCTCGTTGATGCCGTGAGGGGGGCTTAGTGGGCAGCTAGTGGGTATTGTCCCATACTTCTTGGGGAGCGGATAGGCGCACTCTCCTTGCTTTACATTCCTCTCTCGTCCTGTCTAAGCTCGATTATGGTTACCCTGCATACTCTTCTGCTTCTCCTTCTACTCTTCGCTGTCTTGATGCTTTGCACCATACTGGGTTGCGCCTCAGTTATGGTGCCTTTCTTTTGACTCCCGTCCTCAGCTTGTATGTTGACACTGGCTTCCTATCTCTCCAGGACCGCAGTGATCGCTACTGTCTTCACTATCTTGCGCGGTCCTTGCAACATCCTTCCTCTCACCTCTGTCGTGCTTTAACTTTTACCCCTCCTGCGATTCCTGTTCCTCTTCACTACCTCCCTCTTTCTGTCTGTTTATCTCGCTTGCAGGATTCTCTTTCCGTTCGTATTTCTAATATTTCTCATCGTGTTGTTCCTTCTTTGCCCCCGTGGAGAGTCCCCCTTCCGCAGTTTTGTACATCCTTAACCCACATCCCTAAAGCTTTTACCCCTCCTACGGTTCTAAAGCGCCTTTTCCTTGAGCACTTTTCTTCTCACTCCCACTCTGTTTCCGTCTTCACCGATGGGTCTAAGTCTGCGGACAGTGTTGGCTACTCTGTTGTTTTTCCTGATCACACTTATATGTGTCGCTTACCTCTGGAGACTAGCATCTTCACAGCGGAGCTTTATGCTATTCTCTGTGCTCTTCGTCTCCTGCTCTCTCATTGTCAATCTTCCTTTGTAGTTGTTGTTGACTCTCGTAGTGCCCTCATGGCTCTCGGGTCCTTTAATCCGGTTCATCCAGTGGTTGTCGAGATCCAGCATTGGCTGTTTCTTGTTCACAGTAAATTTAAGTTGGTTGAGTTTTGTTGGGTTCCCAGCCATATTGGTGTCTCTTTAAATGAGCGTGCGGATGCTGCTGCCAGGGAAGCTGTCCCCTCTTGTCCCATCTCTTGTAAAGGTATTCCTTATTCCGACTTTTACCCGGTTATCGATTCCTCCATCCTTACCCGTTGGCAGGCTTGTTGGCTGTCTGTTACTGGTAACAAACTACGTTCTCTTAAAAGTTGTGTGTCCTCGTGGCCATCCTCCTACCACCGTAACCGGCGATGGGAAACTGCTCTGGCGAGGTTGCGTATTGGCCATACTCGCATAACTCATGGTCACTTGATGGAGCGCCGCCCTGCTCCTTATTGTCCTAATTGCATTGTCCCTCTTACGGTCGTCCATATCCTTGTTGAATGTCCTGACTTCCGGGACGAGCGTGTGTCTTGTTTTCCGATCGTCCCCTGCGGTCGCTTGTTTATCGATAGTATTTTTGGTGACTCGGATACTTTTGATACCGTTTGCCTTATGCGTTTCTGTTCTCGTATTGGCATCCTTGGTGATATTTAGCGCCCTCTGATTATCCCACACATTTGATGGTGCTACATAGCCTTCCCGGTTTGGTGCCTTCTTTTTGATAATTACTTACTTCGTGTAGGGTATCTCTGGCGCACACAAGTTCCCCAGGACACTATATACTTTTGTACCAAGTGAAACTAAGAGTACCACTTTCTTGTTGGCTTTCTCCTTAATCTCATGGTACTGAAAGTTTACTTCCAGCAGGCTGATGCATAGGTTCAATGAGATCTTGGTGGCATTAAACGACTCCATTGAGATGAGCAGGGTAGCCATGACCACACGTTGGGTTGCACAACTCACTGTTGTATACAATTCGTCCACCCATCCACACGACGTACTCTGCTCTTTCCTGATCCTCGCACCTCGTCTTGTACTCGGGCTCTCTGCCTTAGGTGTTTCATAGTCCTCATCACCACTGTTACGTTTAGGCCGGAAGAGAAACAATCTTCATGCCCATTATTTATTCTCAACAAAATGAATGTATGTATCAGTACTTTAACCGCCCAACATTCTATCTCCCAGGATGAACAAGACCAGCAAAGGTTGATGGACTCTGTTATTGTGTCATCCCAAGACATCCCAGTGGAAAGTGAAGGTGAGAAGTGCATTGACATTGTACATGCTTTCATAAAAGACCAATTGCTCGCTGAGTTCAACAAATTTGACATAATTGCTGCCTACAGAGTGGGTAAAAAAAATCCATCCGGTCAAAACCAGAGACAAATTCGCCTCAGGCTAGCTACCCAATCAATAAAATCAGATCTTATCCAGTCAGCACTATCCTCACGAAAGGGGATTTACATCAACGAGTGCTTGACAAGAAAAAGACAGGAACTCTTCTATCGTCTGCGTCTAATCCGGAATGAAAACCGAGATGTGATACATCAGTGCTTTGTTAGAGATGGCGTGATAAAAGTGAGGAAAACTTCTACAGGTAAATTGTATACAATTTCAAATAAGTATAACTTCAATGCATTCCTCACCAAATGTGGTTTGTCTCACCTGATTAACCCTATCAATGCCTCATCTTAATTAATCCCTTGTCACCAGACCTAGGTAACCTAGGTTTCTTTATTGCCCTGTTATATTTAAATTAAATTGGAATTTGACTTATATTAATCATTTATTGGAATTAATTGAGTATTTTTGTTTTCTTAGGTTCACGTTAATTATAGGAACGTGAACAAGCTAATTATAGTTAATTATTATTAAGTTTGTTTTTTCTTTATGATTATTATTCAACTTATATTTCCTTGTATTCTTTATTTACTGTACCTAGGTTGCTTAACCTCTCCGTACTCCCTTGCTTCATTGTTCCTCTGTGTTAGGATTAAATACTACAGAGGTTAAGTGTAGCATGTTTTGAGAAGATGTTTTGAGAAGATGCTTTTTTTGTTTTCAATCTTGTAAATAGTAAGTTATGTACCGTATACCTGTTGTTGTTGTTGTTGGTTGGTTGTTGACAATAAACCATGTGGACGAAGATTGTTTCTCTTCCACCTTAAACGTAACAGTGAGGCAGAGAGCCTGGGTACGAGACAAAGTGTGAGGATCAGGAGAGAGCAGGGTACGTCATGTGGACGGGTGGACGAATGGTATACAACAGTGAGTTGTGCAACCCACCATGTGGCCATGGCTACTCCGCTCATCTCAATGGAGCCGTTTAATGCCACCAAGATCTCGTTGGACCTGTGGCTCAGTCTGCTGGAAGCAAACTTTCAGTACCGTGAGATTGAGGAGGACGCCAACAAGAAAGCGGTACTCTTAGTTTCACTAGGTACAGGAGTATATAGTGTTCTGGGTAACTTGTGTGCGCCACAGCTACCCCACACGAAGCCCTATGTAAACCTGATTACCCTGCTTAACCGTCATTATTTAGTGAAACCTTCATATAACAGGAGTTTGATGGATTTCCAGAAGAGGACGAAAAAGCAGCAGGATTTTTTATTGTTGCCGCCGAAGGCGGCTAGTTTATTGTGCACCCCATACTCATCCTGTGAGCGGTAGCGCAAAAAGCATTATAGAGGGCACAAAAGGTCTTTATCAGACCTCATCTTAGATTATTACATAAACAATTTCATCTATCCATCACACCTTACAGTTACAATGTCAGCTAGTTACAGAGTCAGTGCTATTTCAAGAGCTACATATTTACAGTAAGTCATCATACATTAATGGTAGGTCTTATCGCTAATACATAACAGTTTGACAAATGGGGACATTACAGAGTCATAGGGGAGCTTCTGTTTATTGTTAGTCCTCACAATACACTACTTGTTTCTGAATCTCATATGTCGTTCATCTACTGGAAGCGAAATGTGGATACAGTGCAAGTATTTCAGGTAATTTATCCATGGTAATAAGATAGGTTGCCATATCATACAGAGTGAGCTTAGATCTATCTCTAAATGTCTCAATTTTACTACAATCCAAGATATAGTGTTCGAGTGTGTGTCCCTGTCTTTGTCCACACACTTTACACTTTACTTCATCTAGATCCCTATACAAGCCGAACTGCCAGAGATACTTGTAGCCAAGTCTTATACGAGCTGTGACAACATCTGTTAGTCTACTGACTTTGTTACTTGCCCCATACACATGTTTTACTTCACACATTTCAATGTGATGAACAATGGACCTGCTTGTTCCAGTTTGCACTGTTCTACTTTCTTCAAATTCATCCAGGAGTTCTCGTCTAATGACACTTTTAAGGGACCTATTTGATAACTCAAGATTCCGTTCAATATTGTCTTTATTTACTGCAGCCTTAGCAAGGGCGTCAACTTTGAGCAGCAGGAATCCGTACAGGACATGCGGAATTGAAGGCGTTGGCGAACCACTGAAACTTCGGAGCATAGTTTGACGGCCAGGTGCGGGACCAGTTGTTCATGGCAGTCTAAAATGAGATGTTTTCTCTAACCTGGTGACAGAAAACGTGGATCTACAATCGATGACTTCATGGACAGTGGTAGAGAAGATTTTTAACCTGGAAAGGGCTTTTGGAAGTAAGAAATCTACTCAAGAAATTATGGTAGTACAGGGCCAGACCAGATGTAAACACTGTGGGTACAATCACAGTAGTAGCAAGTGCAAGTTTCGTGACTATATATGCAACTTTTGTAACAAAGAGGGTCTCTTGAAGAAAGTGTGTAGAGAATACTTGAACAGGAATAGCAAGGCCTTGGAGAGGAGACGACCAGGAATGCAGGAAGAAGAGGTAGTGGTAATCAAAAAAAAATCAAAATCAAAATGTTTATTTAGGTAAGGTACATACATACAAGTGATTGTACAGAGAGTGATGGAGTTATAGATAAGGCTAGTACATACAATGCCTAAAGCCACTATTACGCAAAGCGTTTCGGGCATGAAAAACTTAAATGACTAAGGCTTAATACTAATTGAGCATAAGGATTAAAATGAGTTGAGAAAAAAAAAACAGTTAAGAAGGGGGGAACATGGCTGAAAAAGCAGCACAAATACAATTCGGTCGACAAAACAGCGTCACTTAAAACAAAAACAGACATGGGTTGACAATAGAGGGGTAAGGCAGGTTACAGGGAATTTATTAGGTATAGCTTCGTTTTTCTCTTAAACTGGTTGAGAGAGGTACAATCTTTAACATGGTTGGGAAGGTCATTCCACATTCTGGGTCCCTTGATTTGTAAAGCATTTCTAGTTTGATTAAGTCGTACTCTAGGAATATCAAAACTGTATTTATTTCTGGTGTGGTGCTTATGGGTTCTGTTACAACCTTCTATGAAGCTTTTGAGGTCAGGATTGGCATTACAGTTCAGCGTTATATATATGTATAATACACATGAGAGAATGTGCAGTGAATATCTAACATATTCAGAATATCTAACATATTCAGAGATTTATGTGGTCAGGGCAGTAGAGGAAGGTAAACCATCTGAAGAAGCTGCAGGTGAGGAAAGCAGACTATATTCGGTGAAAGAAAAGGTATGTTTGGTGAAGTCACAAGTGGTGAATTTTGTAATTAATGGGAAGTTAGTTCCCTTGGAACTGGACATTGGTGCTGCAGTGTCAACATTGTCTAGAGATTGGGCAGATACCTTTCAATAGATGAGAGAATAATAGAGTGTTACCAGGGCAGGGCGAGGTACATAACATCTGATCTTAGAAAGAATGCCAACAGTTTTTGAAACTTTTATTTATTTATTTAGAATGTGTCCCTGGAAATTCAGCCTGCGGTCAATGAGAACGCCAAGGAATTTGCCATCTACTTTGTTACAAATTTGGGTATTGTTAATCCTAAGATTTATTTGATTTGAGGATTTATTGCCAAACAAAATATAGAAAGTTTTGTCAATATTGAGGGTGAGTTTGTTGGCAGTTAGCCAGTGATGGACATTATTTAGCTCAGTATTCACTGTGGCATTTAGAGCAAGGGGGTCAGGACTGGAGTAAATGAAGGTTGTGTTGTCAGCAAATAGAATTGGTTTGAGGTGTTGGGAGGCATTTGGAAGGTCATTAATGTAGATAAGAAACAGGAGAGGGCCAAGTATGCTGCCCTGGGGAACACCAATGTTGATGGGTAGGGTGGGAGAAATTGAATTATTCACAGAAACATACTGGAGCCTGTCAGTAAGGTAAGACTTAATGTACTGCAGGGAGTGACCTCTGACTCCATAATGATGTAATTTAAGAAGAAGGTTTTGGTGGTTAACAGTGTCAAAAGCCTTACGCAGGTCTACAAATAACCCAACAGGGAACTCATTTTTATCAAGAACTGTACGTATCAAGTTAATCATACTAATAAGTGCATCGTTAGTGCTTTTTGGGGTCTGAAGCCATATTGACAAGAGCTAAGTATATTGATTTTGGTTAGATAAGAGTAAAGCTGCTTATAGATTAGTTTTTCAAATATTTTTGACAAGTTTGGCAGAATTGATATAGGTCTGAAGTTGTTAACATCAGTGGGATCACCACATTTGTGGACAGGGTTACTCTCGCTTTTTTTAGAATATCTGGAAAGGTTTGGAGTTCAAGTGACTTGTTGAAGAGCAATGCAATGGCAGGAGCTAAAAATCTGGAGGCTTTTTTTGTAAATAAGAGTTGGTATCTTCTCAAGGGCACGAGACTTGGTTTTAAGGGAAAGGATTATGTCAGTAACATCAGTGGAATTAGTAGGCATTAGGTACAGAGACTGTGGATAGTTACCTGTAAGATAGTCCTGAATATTAGTACTGGAAGATGGAATATCATTTGCAAGGGATGACCCAATGGAAGAGAAGAACCTATTGAACTCAAGAGCAGTCTCAGAGGCTGAAAACAGACCATCATTATTTGACAGGAGTATTGGTTTGTTATTTATAATCTTCTTTGATCCCAATATTTGAGAAATTGTGCTCCATGTTTTCTTAATATTGCCCTTTGTATGGGTAAATTTATCTTCGTAGAATTTAATTTTGGCTCTCCTAATTATTTTAGATAGCAATGATGAGTAATTCATTGAGAATTCTTTGGAGACGATTCCTAACCTATACTTCTTCTCAAGTTCATGTTTTTTATTAATGGATTTAAGTATCCCCTTTGTAAGCCAAGGATTGTTTAGCCTTTTAGTTGTGACTTGTTTCGTTAGCATAGGACAGTGGGTGTTATAAAGGTTGAGAGTTTTTTGAAGAAATGATTGCACTGCTAGGTTGATGTCCCCTATGTTCCCTAATTCGGATTCCCAGTTGATATTAGCAACAGCAGCTATAAAATTGCCTATAGCAGTTTCATTGTGCAGCCTAAAGCTTATCTCCCTTGCCTCTAGAGGTGGTTTGTTAATGTTGGTTAGGAGAAATGTGGGATAATGGTCTGTAGTGCTATCAATGATTATCCCTGAAGTAAGTGGAGAGGTTATGTTGGTCCAGATGTGATCAAGAGCCGTGGCAGTACTCTCAGTGATTCTAGTAGGTCTAGTGATTAAGGGTATGAGGAAGCAGGAATTCATACAGTTGAGGAAACTAGCAGCAGGGGAGTTATCAGGCTCGCAGAGGGCAACGTTAAAGTCACCAGAAATAATTAAGTAGTTTTTGTTCAGTCGGTTCTCTAGTATAAGATTTCTAAGGTTTGAGTTATTACACTTAGTATTAAATCGTACTGTCAATTCGGAGGATGGGTTGCAGCGGTCAATGAGAACGCCAAAGAATTTGCCATCTAGGATTGGCCTAGTTGCAAAGGAAATAGTTAAGAGGTACTCATCAATGCTTACTAGTATAATAAGAAAAGCAAAACTTTCCTATTATGAGAGTAGATTCAAAGAAGCAAAAGGCAACATGAAAAGCACGTGGAAAGCCATCTCTAACATCCTAGGAACTAAACAACAGTCACATAACCAGATAAAACTCTCAAAGGATGGCTATACACCGGCAACTGATTTAGAAACTGCAACTGAATTTAATAGCTTCTTTTCATCGGTTGATACTAACCTTGCCAGAAAAATACCACAGACTCAGATACATGTTAACATATCTCTCAGGCAGCTGTCCGAACTAGTCTCTTCTCCTTTCACCAGTCAGCCCGACAGATGTTGTGTCCATCATTCACTCACTGAAAACCAAATCTGGGAACATTAGTGAAATACCATCTATGTTACACAAGAGTACCTTCCATGCCCTTGCGCCACCCATAGCTCTGCTGTTTAACAAATCTCTAGTGTCATACCTTCCCTGATATCCTTTAAAAAGCACGAGTAACGCCAGTTCATAAAGGAAGCAATTCGGCAGACATAAACGCAATATAGACCAATATCAAACCTACCATATTATCAAAAATATTTGAAAAATTATTTACAAACAGCTCTACTCCTACCTCATAAAATTCGACATACTCAGCCCCTATCAGTTTGGCTTCCGCTCCCAAAGGAGTACCAACTATGCAATTATTAGTCTGCTTGCTATAATCTACTCAGCTCTTGACAAAAATGAGTTTCCGATTGGACTCTTCATTGACCTGAGAAAGGCCTTTGAACACTGTTAACCACAACTACCTATTACTTAAACTCCACCATTATGGAATCCTAGGCCTTGCCCTGACCTATATCCGATTCTATCCTAGCGATAGACACTAAAATGGAGCCACCAATGATATAACCTCTCTGACTCTACCACTAACCGAAGTGTGCCACAGGGCAGCATCTTGGGTCCTCTCCTATTTCTTATATACATCAATGACCTGCCTAATGTCTCTAGCACTCTTAAACCTATATTGTTTGCTGATGATACTACCTCATCTAATCTACCCAAACCCCAACCCATACATATTAAATAATGTTGTGAATAAGGAGTTAAAAAATAGTCCACTTATGGATATAAACCAACAAACTCACACTAAACATAGAAAAGACCTACTACATCTTATTTGGAAGCAAATCAACAAATGCAATTCAGCTTCAGAGAGACAATGTTAACATCAGCAATAAAAATGATGGAAAGTTCCTTGGCCTACACCTAGACAAACTTCAATACCTAGACTCAACTTCAGCACCAACACACAACACCTAAGAAGTCTATAAAGCCAAATCAATCAAATCAAGTCAAATCAAATCAAATGTTTATTCAGGTAAAAATACATACATAGATGAGTTACAAACATAATGTTGGATTTATAGATAGAACAAGTACATACAATACCTAAAGTCACTAATACGCACAGCGTTTCGGGCAAGGTGTGGGGGAAAAAAAAACTTAGACAAAACTTAATGCTAATTGAGATTAAAGTATTAATTGTGTTAAAAAATAATGAACATAGCAAAAAACAACAATTATACAAGCTGGTCACCAAACAGTATTGATTGAAAATAGCAAGACATGAGTTGACATTTAGGGGCTAAGGCAGGTTACATGGAGTTTATTAGGTAGTAACGCGTATATTATGTCAACAATATACTCGCTCCAAGCTCTCACAACCCGTCCTCGCAAATTCGTATAGTCAATATTGACTTATTAAATAAGTGCATAGGCGACATACTTAACATAATAGTTTCCCTTGAAAAGCTTCATAGAAAACACCGACCTTACCTAACCTACTTAGTATGTTAAGATAAGCATGTTATGCTTCGTAATTACAATTATTACCTAACCTATACCTATAATAGGTTAAGTAACAATTGTAATTACGAAGCTATAAGATGCTTATTTTAACATACTAAGTAGGTTAGGTAAGGTCGGTGTTTCTATGAAGCTTTTCAAGGGAAACTATTATGTTTAGTATGTCACCTATGCACGTAACTAATAAGTCAATATTGACTATACGAATGTGCGAGGACGGGTTGCCTCATTAGCTTAAAAAGTACGTCTTCTTAATCCACGAAATTCATATCTTTTCCCTAATTACAGGTAACATTCCTTCCATCCTTCCAACCTACTGGAGGATGATGAGATGAGGTGTAGTCCAATCATATAAGCAATCGAGAAGCGAGTAGCCATCCACGGGAGACATCTCCTGTCCACGAGGCTAACCATAGTCCGTGCTTCTTGCCCAGCTCCTGTGCCAGGTAAGTTACGGGCTCATCATAGCCCGTGCTACTTGGAACTTGTTCCGAGTAGCTGAATCTATAACAACAACGAGTAGCCATCAGTATAAATTCACAGTGATTCAGTTAACTTTAGTGCAGACACTTTGGAATTACCACACCTCTTCAACCTCAAGAATGTAGTACTCGGTGTGTGCAGTTCTAACCGACCCCAAGACGCTCCAGCTTCGACACAGAGCAGGCAGCAGACTACGACCACATCGACTTCGACACTCACCATTCCATATCCAGCCGCCACGCTCTCCCGCATAGAGCTCCGCGCAACCCGTTTCTCGCACTTTATTACAGTCAATATTGACTTATTAAATACGTGCATATGTGACAAACTAAAAATACTAGTTTACCTTGAAAAGCTTCATAGAAAACACCGACCTTACCTAACCATCTTAGTATGTTAAGATAAGCATCTTATTGCTTCGTAATTACAATTATTACTTAACCTATACCTAAAATAGGTTAAGTAATAATTGCTTATTTTACATACTAAGAAGGTTAGGTAAGGTCGGTGTTTTCTATGAAGCTTTTCAAGGTAAACTAGTATTTTTAGTATGTCCCATATGCACGTATTTAATAAGTCAATATTGACTATACAAAAGTGCGAGAACGGGTTGCTCCGCGACTCCGGCCTCACTCAGCTCTCTCCTCTGCTTCAAGTTTCGTCTCAACGTCTACGACACTGACAACAATTGACTGCTGTAAATATTTGAAAAAAGATTTTTCAAATATTTGAGATTTTGAGAAAAAAAAATCTAAAATATTTGAAAAATTAATCTACAAGCAGCTTTACTCTAATCGAGCCAAACACAAAATACTTAGCTCTTGTCAATATGGATTCAGACTTAAAAAAAAGCACTAACGATGCACTTATTTGTATGATTAACTTGATTCATGCAGCTCTTGATAAAAATGAGTTCCCTGTTGGTTATTTGTGGACCTGCGTAAGACTTTTGACACTGTCAACCACCAAAACTTTCTTCTTAAATTACATCATTATGGAGTGAGAGGACACTCCCTGCAATACCTTCAGTCCTACCTTACTGACAGGCTCCAGTATGTCCTGTGAATAATTCCATTTCTCCTACACTACCCATAAACATTGGTGTTCCACAGGGCAGCATACTTGGCCCTCTCCTCTTTCTCATTTACATTAATGACCTTCCAAATGCCTCTCAACACCTCAAACCAATCTTATTTGCTGATGACACAACCTTCATTTTCTCCAGTCCTGACCCGCTTGCTCTGAATGTCACTGTGAATACTGAACTAAATAAATTCCATCTTTGGCTAACTGCTAACAAACTCACCTTTAACATTGACAAAACTTTCTGTATTTTGTTTGGCAATAAATCCTCAAATGAAATTAATCTAAGAATAAACAATATACAAATCAGTAGTAAAGTTGATGGTAAATTCCTTGGTGTCCTCATCGATAACAAGATGAATTTCCAGGGACACATCTAAATATACCAAAAAAAGTTTCTAAAACTCTTTGCATTCTTTCTAAGATCAGATATTATGTTCCTCGCCCTGCCCTGGTGACGCTCTATTACTCTCTCATCTATCCTTATCTCAACTATGGTAATTGTGATTGGGGTTCTACTACCCAAATTATTTACGTCCTCTAATTCCCAACACAAAGCTTATTTAAAACAATATCCAACTCTGGCCCCAGACAGCACTCGGTACCCTTACTCAAATCTCTGAATATGTTAGATATTAAGTCACTGCACATCCTCTCATGTGCACTCTATATATTTAAAACTCTGGGACCAGATCCGAAGCATTTACGCAAGCACTTACGAACCTATCCATCTTTTCTCAATCTTTGGCGGCTTTGTTACAATTATTAAACAGTTAATGAGCTCCGAAGCATCAGGAGGCTGTTTAACAATAACAACAGTTGATTGGCAAATTTTCATGCTTGTAAACTGTTTAATAAATTAAACAAAGCCGTCAAAGATTGAGGAAAGATGTACACGTTCGTAAGTACTTGCGTAACTGCTTCGTGAATCTGGCCCCTGAACTGCAATGTCAATCCTAAGCTTAAAAGCTTCTTAGAAGGTTGTAACAGAACCCATGGGT
>WNGS01042707.1:36068287-36128338 GCA_020271785.1 Procambarus virginalis
ATACCAGTGAAGTCCTCGCTGCCTGATGTGATAATGGAAGGGACTCCCTTCCAAACAGTACTCCTCTCCTGCCTCCCCCCTCCTCACCATCTTCCACACGCCTACAGCATTCAAGAGCTAGGTAAGTAATAACTGGAACATAGATTTTTGTAGGTTTATTTAGATGAATTAGGTATAAAATTTAGTTTGATATGGGGTTTTTTGGGGTAGTCAGTGAACGGATTAATTCATTTCCCATATTTCTTATGGGGAAATTAGCTTCATAATACCGAGTTTTTTCGGAATAAGAGCTGTCTCCAGGAACGAATTAAACTCTTAAACTGAGTACCACTGTATTTCTAATCATAATAAGTGTTCGGACAAAGTTTCATCTTGCATCTTTCATTTTGGTATCATAATTGTGCCGCATTCTAAAGGCGCTTATTTTGATACTATCCCTAGGTCAATTTGATAAAAATGAATTTTATACAAATTAATTTTTGTAGTGGACGCAAGTCCGGCTAAGTTACAAATAGTGTTAAGATATTGCTCTCAAACCTAATATATTTTCCAAACAGGAAAGGGAGAAAGAACAGGAGGCGTGGGTAAGAACGAAAATGAGGCAGAGAAGGAGGGAATTGATCTTCAAAGAGGAGGGGCAAGAATATGCACAGGTAATCAAATGGTTTTTAATATGGTATGGTAAATTTTATGATTTAATATTTTAATATGGTTTGGTACTGTAATTGATAATAGTATAGAGCAGATTTTTTTTTTTAAATTGCATGCAGCATGATCACAATAGCCCCTTGTTGCCATGTATCATTCATCATTGGAAGGTATTTTTCCTTCTATTAAAGCTTTTGAATTTAACATTTTTCTTTTATTGCCAGGTTACAAAAATGCTTGGCAATGGAAGACTAGAAGCTCTGTGTTTTACTGATGGCATGAAGCGACTTTGTCACATTAGAGGAAAACTTCGCAAAAAAGTAAGTATTATTCTGGGGGTGCACACACTGGCACATTTTGCCTGCATACCACTAGGACTTGCTTGTCTTACTAAGAATTTCTCTAAAGACACTTGTTTTTCCCTACATTTTAACACTTGTCTGTAGTAAGACATCACATTATCATTTAAAAGGTCAATGCAACGGCCTGCTACAGCTTTATCTGGGCGAGTTTTTTCAACAAAACTTTGCAGTTCTTCCCATACTTCACACATTTTCTTAATCAAGGAGGGACATCCTCTACTGCCTTTACTCACAGCTATTTTCTTAGGTTGAACCTTATCAATGGCTTTCTTGAGACCCATGGTGAGATATATAATAACAAACTGTATAGTCAAATGACCAAAAATCCAACAAAACACTGAAAATCCAGGTGAAGAATTGATGTTGGATAGTCACTGGGCGCGAGACAATGGTAAACTGAGGGGCGGAGTGGCGGAGGGGCGACGATCGCCGATCGACCACGCGCTAGGTCGGCCTGTACGCGTATCAACAAACTCGCGTCCCGAGGTAACCCTCGCATTCCGAGACATAATTTTCGAGGAAATCCTGCTCGTATTCCGAAAAACTCGCATACAGGGACACTCGCATTCCGAGGTACCACTGTAGGTTTTTGGTCAAAATTTTAAAATATTTGTTAAAATTCTATTTATTGTGCTATTATGTTGGGATTAGTTTTAAAATGCGCACCTTTACGTCACGAACAATTAGATACCAAAATGAAAGATGTAACACAAAAATTTATGTCAGAACACTGGAAAGATATAAATATTTGTGTGATAAGCTTCCAAAATTAAAATATTTGTTAAAATTCCAGTTATTGCTCTATTATTACGGGACTAGTTTTAAAATGTGCCTTCTTATTGCGAACAATTTGATACCAAAATGAAAGACATAACACGAAAATTGATGTTATCAAACTGAACGAGTATACACATTAGGTTGCAGTGTACAAATTGGTGCTCGTTCACGGGTAACTTTAGGCTTTTCTGCCGGGAGGCACTCCAAACTTTTGTACATTATATTCACACACATCTGTAGGGAATTTAATTGCGAACACAACGATACCAAAACGTAAAACGTAGCACGAGAATTAAGGCAAGAAAGCTGAAACGAGTATACACATTTAGACGTCGCCGCACGCTCGCCCGCACGACCCCTAAGTTGACCGCGTGCCTGCCCAGTGACCGATAGTGTTAAATTACATAACAAGCTACAATATTAGCTATAATATACCAGGTTGGGCTATTTAAACTAGGCATTTAGGTATTGGCTTTAGGTTTTGTATGTACTACGTCTATCTTTAAATCAAACAATGTTTGTACTGTAACTCTGCAACTATGTACAGTATGTACTTTTCCTAAATAAATTATTTTTTTTATTATTTTATATTAAGTGGATTAAAAAGCATCAACAGGGACAGCAGATTTCCACAACATGAAAAAGACTAAGAATTCAATAGGCTGTCCAGGGTGGCAAAACCAAATCAGCATTTTGAGTCAGCCGAGACATGCACCTTAACCTTTAAACTGTGCAAAACGTCATGTGTGACATTGAGCTCAGTTTTTAACATTTTCTGAAACTTTCAAACGTTTTGTGCATAATCTACTAGGCAAATGCTCCAACTTTGTTAAGATGATATCAGCAAAACTTGAAGAAAATAAAAAATTATAAAATTGAATATTGAAAAAATCAGATTTTGAAATCAGCTGCAAAAATATAAAATATCACCAACTCTTAATTTGGTGTTGTGCTGTTCTGAGAGCATAATATGATCTTCATTTTCATATATTTAGAATATAGGTTTTCAGTATAGTTTACTTTACTGTAACAAAAAAAAAAAGTCAATATGGCATTTGAAATATGCACAAATTTAGAAAAAAATTTATAACTCCAAACATTTAGAGTTTATGAAAAACAATTCTATAGGGCTTGCAGAACAGACAACTGAGCACGCTATATGTAAAAATGGTGATAATCTGTCAGAAACTAGATTTTTGGATACTGAAGTTGAAATGCTAGTTATAGATATAATAGAGTTGAAGTTATCGACAATGAATAAGGCAGTTTTAATTAATGATTTTACTTGTATGTTGTAATAAACACTGTTTGGCATTTGTACTCAAATGTGTCAAAGTTGTAGGTCACTGTGTTGAAATGAAGTCATGAAAAAATAACCCCCCAAAAATACCATAATATGTACTGTACCTAAATTTTAGGATTAACAAGAATTTGTTTTCAATTACAGATATTTGTAATCAATATTACAAATTTGTATTAACAATTTCCCCCCCCCCCCAATACCAAAACTATGAAATAGGACTCAAGTGCTGCCAAACATTTAAAACCAGCTACATCATCCCTACAATTCAAACAAATATAACCCAACAAAGGTAAGTGCAGGTTATAGCGACCAAGAACTTAGACGCTTCAAAAACAACAATCGGCAATAAAACTTGTACTCAATGAACTGGCCATTAAAAAAAATAAAATAAAAAATGGGCTACTTCAGCCATTAAAAAAAAATTAATGGTGTGTGTAGGAGCAGGATATGGTGGACCTGAAACATTAGGCTGGGAGAGATTTTGATTATCCCCCCCCCCCCCGGGAGGCCTAACCAACCCCCACATTACCACCATACTCAATATTACCCCTTGGTCACGGAGCTACTTACACCAATAATCATAATACCCATCAACAGCCTGGCGTGCAGCAAGCCTCGGTCTATAATAACCACCATTAAATAAACAAAATACATACAATACTCGGCTTAAGTTCGTGGGAGTGCGTTTTCCCTTCCCAATTGATACGCCACCAAGAGGCGTAGTCTTCCCCCTCTCCCAGTAGTGGGACGCCCGCCACCTTCAACCTGGACAACTGTGCCCCCCCGGAGGCGCCTGGGTGGGGAAACTTACCCTTATTCTTAGGCATGACTGGTGTTGTGTGCGAGGTGGAGGGTGGTAGTGAAGGAGGCCGCTGACACGGGTCTCGTCGTCGCTGCTCCTGCTCCTCAAGGCTCCACCACCACCCTCAATACACACACTATACTCTACCATATTTAAACAAATCTTTACTACTATGCTACTTTAATCAGTGAAATTTATTTAAGGAAAAAGCTAGCGTGTTAGGATTAATTAAAATTTAAATAACACATAACTATTAGTGTTTGGAGCTCAGTTGTATTTTATATTTTTTTTTCATATATGTCTTTAAATTGTAACTTATTGCTTAAAATTCTAACAAAATGTGAGTATATTATTTTAGTTGAAATAAAGTGAAATTAATAATTAATATTACAACAAAGATAATGTAATATAATAGTTGCATCAAACAAATTAGCAATTTCCTTGATTTATCACAAACACTTTAAAATGCCCACCATCGTGAAACATTACCGAGTAAATTACATAGAATTTATGTCTTAAATAACTAATATAGCTTTACCATTATATATGGGGGGTGATTAATGACAATTGGAATATTATTTGGAACACCACATTCCTGCCCGGGAAAAGTGGATGTAAACAAACATAGAGTGTGTGTGGTGTTGTGAGCGAGGCTCTGACACTGGGTGAGCGGTGGGTGTAAGGTCTCTGTATTACACCAACCAGCGTGTATTTTGCACTCTGACATTAACTGTCGGCGCAAAATATTAGTTATACTAATATGGTAATTCAGTCTCCTTCAATGACTGCTGCTGTTTTTGTTAGACAGGCTCGTTCTAAAGGGGTTTGGAGAGAACTGTCAAGTTGTGTATTGTATCCCTGAGAACGTAGCTATTTATGCTAATGGAAGTACTGTATTGGATTAAATTTTAGATTAATCTGTGGAAATATTAATTTGGTAAATGTGCTGTACACTTGTCCTTCTAAAGTCATTTAAGTGTGATGAGTAACACTATTATAGGAGATGAGTGGGTAAGTTTGTTCAAAGACTCGTCAAAACTGAGTTTAACTTGGTTTTATGCTTAACCTGAGTAATGGTTATCAGAGTTGATAATGGGCAAAGATCAATAAACAGACTTCTTTTGCTGTCTATAAATACATAGGTAGTGACAGCAAGTTTCCAGAGAAATTACATAGAGGTTACTATACATAGCTAAGATAATAAAGAGCAAAAAAAAAACCAATAACAGTACTATGAAAATAAATTTAATCAAAGGGTAATATGGAAAAAATATTAAAGCCACTTCCCACATTCAGTTTTAGAAATATTAAATCATCAGTAGTTGTCACAGTGAATTCAAGTTACACAGTTAGATTTAGACAGGATATAGGAAAGAATGGTTTCACAGTAGAATTGTGACTGTGTAGGGTGCAATATGTCAAATACAAGAGTAAAGGAAATTATGTAAGGTCTATTGGACCATGCAAGACATTTGCTGTTTATTCCAGTCATCCTTTCCGGTATATATTCAAGTTTATTTATATAACATCACTTCAGTAAATGCAGTATATACCTTATGTTCTCTCTGATAACATTGGTGTGAAAGTTTGATGAATGGATGGGTGTCATTTTGAGTGTCATTAACCTTATTTCCCTGTGCTGCTTTTCTGCCTTCTCTGAGTAAGTGCCCACCTCCACCATGCATGTGGTACATGGGGTAATAATGATTACAATTCTGGTGTGTTGTAAAATATAGGATGGATAGCTATACAAGAGAAAATGGTTGGGTTTAAACATGACTTGCATAGGACAGGACGCCAACTATATTGTTAATATCTTTTTATGTGTTGACCTGTTTTCGTACATAATATATTACTGTATTTTTGTTTACAGGGTTACAAACTAACCAATTGCCAATATGAGAAGGGATTAAATGATTGACAGTGAGCAATAACAACTTAAGTGAAACCTAAAACAATGGAGACCCTCCGGTTTGCTGGAGATGACGATGACGACGATCTGTACTCTGGTTTTGACACTGTTCACCCAGCTCTTGACGTACGACAATTGGAAGCAGATCAAGGATTTCAAGAGGCGGTTCGCACAAGCTATGGGCGACGTCCTCCAGTAGGTCACACTTGATTCTTTATAGATATATGCTGGAGTATAAACCCCCTTGCATGTGATGTCATGTGCAGGGTTGGAAGTCTTTAGCAACATCCATCATATTTACTTTATGCAGGGTTTTAGTATTAGGAAGACAATTGTCATATCATATCAGTGACCACAATCTGTACAGCATCTTGATGAGGCTAATAGATAATTACAATAAAAATGTTGATTTGCTGGAAAACATATATTTATGGAATAACCAAGGAATATTTAGAACTGTATTAACCCTTCCACTGTGGACCATGCTTGTCAGTGTAACTAATTTGTGAGGTATGTGAACTGTTCTGGTGAGCACTGGGACATGTGTGCAACTGTTGATAAAAATCCTGCAAGCATTTGGATGCCCCTGTAACTGTAAGAGGTCTCTGGGGACAGAGTGGCCATGCTTGAAAACTTAGGGAAGCTGTAAAAATAACATGACAGCCTCTCCCACCATGCTGTATTACTGCCACACAAGCCCCCCAACACTTTTTAAAATACTGTAGCATATTCCAGAATTTAGGTTAAGACCACTAACTCTAGTGGCCTTGGTGGAGTAAAGGAACTGGTGTTCCCCTGCTTTATTCCTGATATTGGTAGCACTGTAATTAATTGTGATGACACTAGGGGTCTCCCTGAATGAACATGTTGGGACAATTTAAAAATTTTGAGTGCCATCAGATACATTCATTGCATTTGGAATGAGGCACAGGAGGGAGCTGAAACCACACCCAAATACTATATTAAAATAGAAATTTCAACTTTTTTTTTGTTACTGTAATTACCATGTGATTTTCTATAGCTTTGTAAGAAAATATTTTGCTTTAAATTGTTATCGTTTTGTCAATAGTTCTGAGGGCAAAGTTTCCTTTTTGGGCTAGCCCTTGGTAGTGCTTTCTTGCATTGACGCTGGTATTTCAAAGACAGCCACAAAACTCTTAGGCCTATGACTTGTTCAAGCCTACTGAACACCAGAGCTAGTATCTGGGGTGCTCATAGAGGTGAGTGGAACATATGGATCCAAGAGTAAGATCATAACTGAGTAAAGCTGGCTAGAAATTGCTCAGTCCACACAAAGCAAACTATGTATCTTGGTGGAAAAAAGAAAATATGGAAATGAGGGAAATGCCACCAGATAGCAGGTCACATCACTTGACTGTTTCACTTGCCTGCCCACTTCTCTCACGTTTTGCCCTTGCACAGCCCCAAGCCCAACAGAAAAGGACAAAAACAAAAAATAGGGGAAACTACTATTGGCACCCATAAAAGGGCATTTCATTACATTTAATTTAAAAAAGTGTATTGAAACATACAGTAATTTTAAGGCTGCAGAGCATAATGAAATTGCACAAATAGTAGTTAAACAAGTGAGTAAAAGCTTTGCATACATAAATTTTAGGTATGTAAATGTGATTTTAGTCTTCCAAGGTAATGTATAACGTTGATTTTCTTGTGTTTGACACTAGACTCAGAGCCGCATTCCAACAACTGCAGCCCGTCTGACCTCTGCTGCCCCTCCTCGACTAGGCACTACTCAAGGCACTGGAGTAAGTATAACAATGCCATCATGCAGCTTTTCTTAATCATGCTAACATAGACAGCATGATTACTGACTCAGTATTCTAGCTTGTGTATACAACCATACATCGCATTAATTTGTTGAATCTCATCTCGGTGTCCGTGTTTTCCTCTTTACAGTGATTGTATTGTGCTGCTATGGAGTATATTTCCATTTACTCTGACTCGTTTTTCAACAGTACGAAGGTGTTCCCCAATGTTGTATACTGAGCACTACTCTTTCCTGGTTGCTCCTGGTGGTCATCCTTCCTGCCTGCCTTTCAGCATTTTCTTGACCCCTTTATGTTGTTGATTCACTCTCTGCTGTCAGGGTGATGACTTCCCTTTGTTCCAACATCAGCTTCAGCTTGCGATTGATGTCATGTCCTCCTGGGCCACCAGTCATGGTTTCAAATTCTCTAATTAAGACCTGTGCTATGTCTTTTACTTGGAAGCAGGTCATTCTTCGTCCCCCCTTTCTCACTCTATGGTAGTCCCCTTCTGTATAAAGATTCTGCTAAAGTTTTGGGGTTAATATTAAAAAAAAAGTGCCTTATTCTGATTTCTACCCACTCATTCATTCCTCGATCTGTGCCAGTTGGCAGGGTCGTTGGTCTTCTGTTACTAGGTAACAAATTGCATGCTCTTAAGGGTAGCCTGTCCCCATGGCCTTCCCCCCACCACCGGTTACAGCTCTGGTGAGGTTATGTATTGGCCATACACGTTTAATTCTCAAGCACTTAATGAAGTGCCATCCTGCTCCTTATTGTTTGAACTGCATTATCCCTCTTACAGTCATGCATTGTTGAATGTCACAACTTTCAGGAAGTGTGTGTGTGTCTTGCTTCTTGCCTGTCCCCTCACTATCATTTGTCCCCCACTGGAATTCGTGGCAAATCTGATACATTTGAGATCGCTCACCTCGTGTGCTTTTTTTTTGTTTTGGCATCCTTAAGGATATTTAGTGCCTTTTGAATAGCCTGTGATTTTGATGGTGCTACATAGCTAGTCTCTTCAGCTTGGTGCCTTCTTTTGATAATTACTTAATTAGGTAGTTATTACACACACTCCACTCTCCCTCACTTTAGTCACCATTTGATTAGTTGGAGACCAAGTAACCATTTTCAAGTGTCCATTATTTAGAAACATTCATTCAAAGGAGATTAATTATGTCTGTTTTGAATATGCTGTATGTTAAATCATTTATGCAAGTTAACAGTAAGAAATAAGTTATGTATTTAAGAAATTATACTTTCTGATAAGTACTGAATTAAAAGCTTCAATATTAACAAAACAATAGTGTATTACGTGATTAGGAATATAAAATATTTTAGGTTCATGCTTGTAAATAAAATTTTGCAGTTGTGGGTCAATCAACCAATGTTCTTCATTGCCTTTAGATAGCCTTTATTGATTATAGCATAATACATTTTCCATATTTGTAACAAAAATATATAAAAATATATATTGTGTTTGCAGGCACCTCTTCATAGTTCTTTGGGTCAGGTTGGTGGTGGCGGTTCAAGTGATGGATTACGACGGCCAATGACAAGTATGCGGGGCACAGGCTACACCTCACATGGTAGTGTTTTCGACCCACTTAATCAGGCCAATAAAGGTCCTGCACCACCTCTAATCTCAAAGACAGAGGAGAGGTAAGTTTGGGGAAAATTATGACAACATCTCGGAGAAATGCTCTACATCTCTAATGTAAATAAAGATTTTTCCAGGAAAGAAGAAACACTGTCTAGTTATGTGCAAAATTAGTAGGAATGGTTAAGTGTTAATAGAGATTGATCAGTTTAAATTCCAGATATATATGATTGATAAAAAATACATTTTATTGAGAGAAGATGACAAATTAATGAGGTAGGGAAAGACAATGGTACTGTACAATGAAATCCTGGAATAGGAAGAATATGAGAGGAATGTAGCGAGAGGGCTGCATGTAGGGATTATGAGTGTATTATTGAAAGAAAAAGACCTTAAAAATATTTTTGTTACAGTACATGCAATACAGTATGTATAAAGAACAGCATTTATCACCTAGGTTTAAGTGGAAATTTATTTTCCAATTAAGTTTTGGATTTTTTTTTCCAAAACAGCAAGTTAAGGGTCTTCTGGTAGGTTAGGAGGGCAGGAAGTTCTCATAAGGTTTCAAAACGTCATGAAAACAGTTAATTGAATGTTTCCTTTCCTAACGTAACAGCCTACGCCAGATGACCCAAAATAGAAAATCAGACAGTACGTCACTTTCGTGAGCCAATTTCATTTTGAACTACGTTGATTTTTAGCCTGAATGTGCATACGAGCGAAAAATGACATCAATTGTAAGAGGACGGGTTACTTGGGTAGGAAGTGGTATTGTTGCTGGTTGGGGCATCAAGATGTGCAGCCAGTCTACCTAAGCAGCGGCCAGTTCCTGTTTCCTCTGGGAGTTGTTGTACTTTTGCGGGGTTTTTATTTTCTTTGCTTTACCTGGTGGGGGTCTACCTGGTTTAGTTATTGGACCACTCATAATAATTTGATGGCCCTCTGCTAGGCCCCTGTAATTGTACACGTCACAAGGGTTTCAGTATTTAATCTCCCCCCCCCCCCCCTTGTTAGCTTTGGGTATTAACCGGTTAGCAACACCTAGGCCGGGCTTCCTGTAACAGTCAGCCTCCGGGCCCTGGAAAACCCTGTCGGCGCTCAGTGGATGTGTGGATGCGTCCTTCGAGTTCCAGCTTGCCTCGTACGAGTTTGAGGGTTGCTGTGTGCCCTTGTCACAGGATGGCAGTCACTGCTTTTGCCTCCATCAAGATGCCTTTTGGGGTCAACAACACCTTTCACCCAGAGTCTTGCGAGTTGTGTTCGTCTGCATGTTCTCCAGGTTTACCCATTCTGATATCATTAATATTTGGGAACAGGCAGCATCCATGTTGCATACTAGGTTTAGGTTGCTGCAACACACTAGGTTTGGTTGCCCACCCAGATGCCCTGAAGCTGTCCCATTTTGGTTAAAGGGATCCAGACTAGGGTGCATTAGTCACTTTGACTTTGGTTCAGCCCGTGCTCCTTGGTCCTTTCCCTGTTGTTCACCCTGCTTCCCTTCCCCTGCTTCTGGTTGCCAAACGTCTGAGGGTTTCAGAGTCGGAGCGGGATTTAGTTGGTAATGAGACTCGGGCAGCTTTGGGGGCTGCCCCGTTCGGGTTGGGGACGGAGGCTTTCGAACTGGTTTCTCCTGCCGAGGCTTCTGGGTCCCACCAGCAGGCCCTTTCTTTTCTGCCTTTCCCCTGGACTCTGCCTTTTCTTCAGGGGTAAAGTGTATGGAGGACCACTCTGTCCTGGATCTCAACTTAGAGGATCCTGGGGTCTGGGGAGGAGTTGATCTCGGTGGCTTTGGGGCCCCCTTTGACCCCACTTGGGTTTTGGTACCGTCTTTGTGGGGCTTGTTGTTGCAACGGGAGGATTCTTTTTACCCCCCGCTTCCCTGTATGAATATGATTACATGATTTGGGCTTCTTGGCTCCTCTCTGGGTTCGGTTCTGGGTTTCCTTTGGTTCCTCGACTCTGTCTTTCCAGAGGTTTTCTGCCTCTCGTATCTCACCTAAGGAGATTTGGGAGGCTGCTTGCTGCTTACCTCCTGCGAGACCCGGATTCTGTCTCTGTGATGGATCCATTGTTGTTTGAGTTTGGTTCTTATTTCGCATATTGGGTGTGTTTGGAGATTCCAGAGTCTTTCTGGCTGGCAGACTGCCCGTTCTTTTCGTTGGGGGCATGGCATGGGTTCTGTCGGACCCGCATGCTTGAACGGCGAGAAACTTCTACCATTCTGCAGGTTTACCTGGGGGTGGGGCGGGTTTGAGCACCTTAATGCGTGGTTGTTTGCCCCTGTGCATCCTTGGGATGTTGGCCTGGTGCAGCTTTCACGTGCAGGTTCCCACCCTTTTGGCTTCTTTGGTTGCTGAGGATTTGCGCGCCCATGGGCATTTGGCTTCAGTCTTGCTCTTCTTTTCCCTTCTTGAGTTTTCCTCTAACTGGCTTGAGGAGAATGTGGAAGGGTTGAGTGCTGGGCCTTTTTCTGGTGCACTGGCTTCGGCGGCTAGGGCATCGGCCACACTGTTGAGGCTGTTTACACCAATTCTCAAGGAGGCGGTGTCTGTTCTTTGCTTCTCACCTCACATGGCTGTGCTTGCTCTGTCCTTGGAATCCGCTTGGGCCCGTGCTCTTAGTTTTCGTCACTGTTTTGTCCATTGCTGTTTTGCGGAGTTTGTGGTCGCGCAGTT
The DNA here is from genome assembly GCA_020271785.1 of Procambarus virginalis. Classification (NCBI taxonomy): domain Eukaryota; kingdom Metazoa; phylum Arthropoda; class Malacostraca; order Decapoda; family Cambaridae; genus Procambarus; species Procambarus virginalis. The sequence continues at coordinate 36,080,136 of WNGS01042707.1, forward strand.
TCTGCAAGCGGCTTCGTCTAGTTGTCGTCCTATGTTGGACCTGTTGTTTCTCCGGGGTTCTTGGAAAGGTCATGCCAGGGCTAGGGGTTCCCCTGGTCGGGGTGGGTCATTGGTGGCAGTTTCTGAACTGACGTCGCCTTTGGAGCCAACAACGTCTGGGTGGTGCAGTTATTGCTCTGTTCGTTGGTTGACTTCTCATAAGGGGCATCTGCCCTTTCACGATTTGCCCCGCTCGGTCCCACGATTTGTGAGGGTTTTGGGTTGTATTCAGCGGCCTGTGGTGGTCTTGGGGTGGCTCCTCCTCCTCTTGGGGGTTCATATATTTTAAAAGCCATATTTTTTCCTCACTCAGTCCTGAAGAAAAGATAAAATCTTTGGAACGTCGTGTGATGGGACTTATTGAAGAATCATGCATGGCAGCTTCACGGGGGGAAATACGGTTGGCACTGGACAGAGCTAAAGAGGCATCCAGCAAAGAACGTTCCCTCATTCGGCAACGAGAGCAAGCTGGATTATCAGATGGACATAACTTGGACCTCACGTTTTCTGTATGTATTGAAAAAGAGAAAGTTCTATTTACTGTAGTTATACTGTATTAGAAATTTAAGCATAATGATTGATATTTTCACTAGTAATTAGGAATCCCCAATTGAGGATTTGTAAAAAATTTGAAAGAATTATTTGGATATTATTCACAGAAAATTTCAGTGATTGTGTAATATCTGGAATATACCTTTATGTCAGCTTGAAATTCTCAAGACAAATCTATACTGGTACAAGAAAGGTGTGTATGTTATTGGGCCCTATAAATAGTTTAACACATCCTTGAAGGGAAAGGATGTGACCTTGAGCCATGTCTCAAAAATGTTAAGTGTAGCTGCACCAAAATTTCTATACACATGCATTGATGCCAGGAAATACTCTTAGTAATCTCGGTTGCACCCACTACTACAACATTTACTGTAACAAACTGTAACTATCACTGTAACATCACTGTAACTATCGCCTATAACTTTTACTACAACAACCATTAAAAAAACACCAACACCTCATGCTCATTATATTTATGCTACTGATTACACTCTCTGCATTCATTGCAGTGTCCTGTAATCATTGCATGTTGTGTACTAAATGCAGCACCCAGTTCATATCATGAGATATACTGCCTTTTTCAGTCACCTCATATGACTGAAATATTTCTGTTTATTCTATACGTTTCCATTTCTGTGGGGAGCCCCATTGGCTCCTTGAAACTATCCCACTGATACAGTGCTATCCTATTTGAGGTCATCATTCACAGTTCTCATTGCTTACTGGGGACCCGTGCCAAAACCTTGCCTCACCTCAGAGAGGCGTAGGGACCAATGGCCTATAAACACTTTAAATATAAAATATATCATACTTGCCATAGACCAGGGAAGGCAGTTAGAAAGGTAGGCAAAAAACTGACCACTGTCTTGTTGAAAAATGCGACCTATGTCCTCAAAAGAGCAAAAGAACTCTCCATAAAGAAAACAAGCAATTCATTCAACTAGCCCCCGCTTGTTAGCGCCACCCCATCCCTGGGTAGAGGGGTGCTAGCTCGTGTGAGCCTGGCTACCAACCTTTTAGTTCTTGACTGGTGGCTCTTAGGGCTTGGTGTAGCTTTTGTCGTACCCACACACTTGAGTGGCGGGAGGTTTCCACAGTATTGCAGGTGTTCTTGGGGAGGGGGGGGGGGGCCCTCTGGAGTTTCTTAACGAGTCCCTCTTCACCCCTGCACTTCCTCGTGATGTTGGTCTGGTGCAGCTGGATGCTCGGGTCCCCTCTCTTTTGGCTGCTTAGGTGGCCGATGACTTTCGGGATATTTGGGCACGGGGGGGTCTTAGAGGTCAAACAGGGTCCTGGCTGCCAGGTATCTTGTGAACGTCCCAGGCCCTCTGCAGTCATGTGTTGCTTTGGGGCGTCTGTCGTGGCCATCTGCCTCTTCCTCGCTTTGAAACATGCAGTGCTGCTGCCTCCCTGGTAAGTCCCTGTTTTTTCTTCTCTGTGGATAGTTAGTTTCAGGGAGCTGATGGGGCTTTCCACAGAAAACCAGCATTGAATGTAGTGAAACACCAGTTTTGGGGTGAGGCCCAGAGGCTCCCTGACCCTCTCCCTCCCTTTGGTAGGTGACTTTCATCATTCAAGAACTAGAGGGTGGGTAGCCGGGCTCATCTGAGCTGGCTCCCCACCTACCCCCACAAGGAGGGGGCGCTAACGAGCGAGGGTCTAGTTGAACGTAGTGTTGCTTGTTTGTTTTTCTTGTGGGGAGTTTTATTTTTTTTTTTTTTTTTGCTCTTTTGAGAACATTGGTCACATTTTTCAACCAGACAGTGGTCTGTTTTGTTTTACCTACTTTTCTGGGTGCCTTCCCCGGTCAATGGCAAGTATGATATACAGGGGTATCTCTGTTTAAGAGTTTAATCCGTTCCTGGAGACAGCTCATATTCCGAAAACTCGTAAACCGAAGCTAATTTCCCCATAAGAAATAATGGGAAATGAATTAATCCATTCCTAACTACCTAAACACCTCACTTCAAACTAAATTTTATACCTAATTCATCGAAATCTACACTACAAAACTATGTTCAAGTTATTAGTTACCCTTGCTGATGACTGCTGTTGGTGTATGGAAGATGGTGAGGAGGGAAGAGGAGGAGAGGTGTTACTGTTTGGAAGGGGAGTCCCCTTCCATTACTGTATAACATCAGGCACTGAGGACCTTTGGAGTGCATTCTCTGGCACGTTTTGCCTGCATACCACTAGGTCCTGGTTGTGGCTCACTGCTCGATTTTATCACTAGGTGGTCCATTGGTGACTGTTTTTCCCTTCTTCGCAAGATGTTTCTGTAGTGAGGCATCACATTGTCATTGAAAAGATTAATGCAACGCCCTACTACAGCTTTCTCTGGGTGAGTCGTTTCAATAAAAGTTTGCATTTCTTCCCAAATCTGACACCACTTCTTAATGGTTGCGGAAGGGACATTCGCTGCTGCCTCATCCTTCTCCACTGGAGAAACATCCTCAGCTGTGTCTTCTTGCTGTTCCTTTTGAAGGGCTTGGAGTTCTTCGGTGGTCAGTTCATCGTTGTGTTCTTCCACCAACTCCTCCACATCAGCACCCTCCAATTCCAAGCCCATTTGCCAGCCCAGAGTAACGATTTCCTCAACAATAGGCACATCATTTACAGTCTCAAATCCCTCAAAGTCTAGTTCTGTCACACATTCAGGTCACAATTTTCTCCAGCCAGAGATCAGGGTTCTTTGTTTCGTGATTGTTCTTACGCCTTTTGCCACTTTAGCACTCGTAATGTCATTTTTCTTGCCAAGTATAGTGCATATCATTGACGTGGCTTTCTTGTACTGCCTACAAAGTTCAACAACACGTGTACCATTTTCATGCTTCTGAATGATCTCTTGTTTTTCCACTATTGTCATTCTCACATGTGCTTTCTTGCCTTGATCCTTACCACTGGCCTTCTTGGGACCCATGGTGTGATATATAATAACAACTTTTATGGTCAAATGGCCAAAAATCCAACAAAACTGTAAATCCTGGTGAAGAATTCAGGCGGGATAGTCACTGGGCGCTAAGCACTGGTAAACTGAGGGGCAATCGCCGTGTCACCACGCGCTAGGTCGACCTGTATGCCTATCAACACCCTTGTCTTCTGAGGCAACGTTCGTATTCCGATGAAAATTTTCTGAGCAAATCCTGCTCGTATTCTGAAAAACTCGTATACAGGGACACTCCTATTCCGAGGTACCACTGTACTTTAAATGTAAAGTGTTTATAGACCATTGGTCCCTACACCTCTTTGAAGAGGGGCCAGGTTCTGGTACTGGTCCCTGGTAGGCATCAAGAACTCTGTGACGGATGACCCCAAATTGGATAGCACTATATCAGTGTGATAGCTCCAGGGAGCCTCCAGGGCTCACTCAAACTGGCATTTCACTACATTCAACGCTGGTGTTTTGTTAATTTAACTTGTGAATTCAAGCTACTGTATTATTGTGCCAACTACTGTAATAGTATTTGAAGGATAAATCGAATTGAAATTTGATGAATTTTGTTACGGTTTAAAAAAACTCTCTTATTATGTTATCTTGAAATAGTCTACTCTTAATACAGTGTTAATTCAAAGTTACTCTTTAGTCATTGCTGCTACATACACATAAACATAGTTTAGTCAACTGCTACACTTGAATGTTTATTAATGTTATACGTGATTTTAGGTTTTGTTTAACCTTGCAAACCAATATGCCGCCAACGATATGTACACAGAAGCTCTAAATACTTATCAAGTCATCACAAAAGACCGTATGTTTAATAATTCTGGAAGGCTGAGAGTGAACATGGGAAATATTCATTACAAGATGGGTCAATACAACAAGGCTGTCAAGTTTTACCGTATGGCATTAGACCAAGTGCCAAACACACACAAGAGTATGAGGTTCGTATTGTACTAGTCTTGAGACTTTGCATGTGTTGGATTATACAGCTATGATTTAATCAAGTTAAATTTGTTAAACAAATTTTGTACTGTATATCAAATGTAACTGGTACTTATTAATCTTAAATATACCAGAGATTAAATCAACAATATTGAGCTAGTTGATTTAGTTTTTCTAATGAATTTTGCTTGAATTTGGCATCCAATATAATTTTCTATCGAAAGCCCCTTCGGCTTCCCAGAGCTACACCGGGCTGATGTGTATGTATTAGACCATGGCACTAGTCAGTCGATGGAGTTCTAGGCCTACTGGGGACCAGTGCCAGAACCTGGCCCCCTCAGAGAGGCATGAGGAGCAATGGCCTATAGACACCCTCGTGTAATTGGAAGCAGTCTGTCTATCTACCATGTCAGGCACCCATTAAGGTAGGCATTCCAAAACAAACTACGGCAGGTTAAAAATTGCAAACTGAAAGCCGAACTAGCAAGCAGAACTCCCTAATCGAAAACAAGCAAACAAGCATGATTTCACCACAGCCGCTGTTTGTGCTACTCCCCATCTTCCTGTGAGGGGGAAGGGGAAGCCCCAGACCCCCCCCTAGCACTGGCTTGCCAACCTCAGTTCAGTGGCTGTTGTGTTTGGTGACTGTTGATTGACTCTGGCTGCATTCTTTTGAGCAGTGCTATCCATAGCAGTGTTGTTGTTCTGTGTGGTGGTGTGTGAGCCAGGAGTAATACAAGAGTACTGGGGCTGCATGCACCTAGGGCTACCTTCCCTAGGTGCCCTGTAAGTACTGCCTTTGCAGCTTGGGGTTATCTTCCATAGGCCGTTCGGGAGACTACCTCGGTGTGGTTCTTTTGCTGCTCGGTGATTGCCCACCCTTGGAGTCAGCTGGGGTTGTTCTTAATCCTGTTTGACCTTGGGTAGGAGGTAGTATTGTCTCTAGCAGGGGCACAAGGTACTGTGCAGCTGTCAGATATACGTATAGCAGCCGGTTCTGTTCCGCTGGAGATGTTGTGCTTTTGCGGGGGTTTTCTTTTTCTTTTGTGTTGAATGGTGGGGGTCTGCCTGGTGTGGCTGTAGGCCCGCTTGTATGATTTTGGTGGCCCTCCACTGGGTACCCCGTGCTTGCACACATCACGGGTTCAGCTTTTAGTTGGTTTGCTTGGTAGTTCTGGGATAACCAGTAGCAGTACCTTACCTGAGCTTCCCTTAGCAGTCAGCATAAGGGTCCTGGAACCCCCATTGGGGCTCACTGGTCCGATGGAGGAGACCTCTGAATCCCACTTTGCTTCGTGCGAGTTTGAAGGTTGCTCTGTTCCCCCATCTCGGGGTGACATTCACCATCTTTGCCTCCGCCATTCTGCCTGTTGGGTTGATGACACCTTTGACTCAGAGTCTTGGGAGTGGTGTTCCTTGCATGTATTCCAGTTCACCCAGTCTGATGATACTGTTGATTGGGTGCAGGCAGCATCTGCGTTGCATGCGCAGTTTAGGTTGCTGCAACGCTCTAGGTTCATTGCCTTTCCGGATGCTCCTCGGCTGCCCCGCTTTGGTTATAGGGACCCGGACTTGGGGGTGTGTTAGTCGCTTCGACTCTGGTTTCATCCGCGTCCCCTTGTCCTTCCATTGCTGTGATTCATCCTGATCCCCCTCCCCCTTCTGCTCCTGGTTTTTTGCCCCTGCTTTCGGATGACAACTCTGTCCCAGGTCCGGCAGCTTTTGGAGCCAGGCATTTGGCCCTGGACCTCTGGAACGCGTATTGGCACGTTCCGATTCATCCGAGGTTCAGGGACTGACTTGGTTTTGTCATGGGACAGTGCGCTTACTGCTATCGTTGACTTCCATTCGGCTTGAATCTGGCATCTTGAGTTTTCACACGCCTTACCCGGGTCGTGGTGACCCGTTTGCGTCTGTTATAGGTTCAGGTTCTGGCTTACATCGACGACTGGCTGGTCTGGGTTTCCAGCCGATCCGCGTGTATGCTCGCCGGGGACTTGGTTCTTTTCCAGCTTACCAAGTTTGGGTTCTTGGTGAACTGGAAGAAGTTCCATTTGGTTCCCTCTCAGGCCCGGACTTAGCGGGGTCTTGTGTGGGACCTTCAAGCCGCTTCCTTCTCTCTCCCTCCGGCGGTGTTGCTGCAGCTGCGATCCCACTTACGGCTGTTTTTGGAGGACACTAGAGTCACTCTTCAGTTGTTCGAGCAGCTGTGTCTAAACTTCGCCGTTCTGGTCTACCCGTCGGGTCGGATCTGGCTTTGGTGGCTGCTCTGGTTCCTTTGAGGACGTCCCTTCTGCTGTTCTCGCAATCGCTGGGTTCAGACCCCGGGAGCCTTGCGTCGGTTGCTGCATTGGCGGCTTCCTCTTCAGGTTTTTTAGGGTTCAGTGCCATGGCGCTTACCCGAGCCCTCGCTCGATGTGTTCACGGATGCGTCGTCTCTAGGCTGTGATTTTGTGACCTGTGCTCACAAGTCCGGCCAGGGTCGGTGGGTTCCGTCTTTCCGTCGGGCTCATTGCACAGTGCAGGAGTTCGCGGCGGTGTGGTATTCGCTTTGGAGAGTTTGGGTCACTCGCATATCGGCTATTTGGCTCTATTTGGAATGCTCCTTGGTAGTTCATTACCTGAACCGAGGGGGTTCAATGCAGTCCTTGGCTCTTTGGGGCTGGTCGCTTCGGGTGACTAGTCTGCTGAGTTCTCGGAGGTTTGTGTATATACTCCTGACGGTTCACGTTCAGGGGGTGTCCGTCATCCTGGCAAGTGGCCTGTCCCAGTTCATTCCCCATTCCATGGACTGGACAGTCAATGCCAACTCGTCTAGTTGGCTCTGCCAGATGTACGGGCGCCCAGAGGTAGACCTCTTCTCATCAGCGTGGTTGTGGTGTCTTCCGTGGGTATGTGGCACCCTGCTCAGATTGCGAGGCCGTCTCAGTTGATGGTTTTTGGCTGGACTTGTCGAGGTGGGGTTTCTTGTACCTCTTCCCACCAGTTCGGTTGTTGCTCCAAGTCCTAGCTTGCTTGGAGACTTACAAGGGGAGAATAGTCCTGTTGGTCACTTGGTGGCCGGCCTAGCCCTGGTTTGGGTGGTGCTTGCTCGATGGCCGAACCCGAGGGTCTTCCCGTGGCTCCACCTCTTTCAGCAGATTGGTCTGGTCTGGTACGTGGCTGGTTCGATCTTCTTAACCAATTTTCGCGTCTGGTCTTTGTGACGCAAGTTTATCACCCCTTGTATGGTGTTCAGGTGGCTTTGTTGATGATGTCCTATCTGCGAGTTTTATCTCAGCGGCATTATGAAGTTTCCTGGCGGTCCTTTCGGCACTTCTTGACTCTTCGTAGGTTGTCTTCGATTTCTCATCGGGTTGTTTTGTTCTTTCTCTCTTGATTGTTTCAGGACCTTCATCTTATGCTGAATACTGTTGCCTCGAATCGTGCGGCGCTGGCGGAGCCACTTCGGCTTGCGTTCAGAGTGGACGTCACGTCTGCTCCATTCCGCAAGATTTCTCGGGCGTTGTTTCGCCTCTGGCCTGCTCATGTGCCACCCGAGTCGTCCAGGTCGTTGGACCGAATGCTCTCTTTCCTCTCTTCTCGGTTTGTGGTGGCCCCTTCAGTTCAGGACTTTTTTTTTCAGGCTCTTTTTCTTGTTAGCATTGGCCACTGGGGGTCGGGTCAGGGGAGCTCCATGCTCTCCTCCGGCACAGATTTTTGCTCTTTTGGTTCTGGTGGTCGTTTTGTTTGTTTGCAACCATCAGCTTCTTTTTTGGTGAGTAATAAGACTGCTGCTTTCCAGAGGGGTCCTTGGGGTATTGATGCTTCCTTGGTTGGATGCATCATGTTTTGTCCGGTTGCGACTCTTTGCCTGTATTTGCGTGCACCGGCCTCCGTGGCAGGGGACGCGCTTTGAGTAGATCCCGTTTCTCCTTCTTCCCTGTTCCAGGGCACGGGTCTTCCATGTCGTCCACAGGATTATTTAGCCCAGCCAGCCTGCGGTCTATCCACGTGCCCACGATGTGCGTAAGTTCGTGGCTTTGACTACTGTTTTTGGTAATATGTCTTTAGCTGACATTTAGGCACAAAGCTTTTGGAGGTCGAACAGGGTCCTGGCTGCACAGTACCTCGTTAATGTTCCTGGCCCTTCTCAGGCATGTGTAGTCTTTGGTTGCAGGTTGCAGCCAGTTGTCTCGATTTCGAGTTGAGGACTGAGTGGTGGCCGCCTCCTGGGTAAGTCCTTCTTTTCCTTTATCTTTGGTTAGGTAGCTCCAGGGAACCGAAGGAGCTTTACACAGAAAACCAGCGTTGAATGTAATGAAACGCCATTTTTCTAGGTGAGTCCCAGAGGCTCTCCAGCATCCCTCCCTCCCTCTTCCCAGTTGTCATGGTTTTTTCACATTTTTGACATTCAGCCTCTGAACTGGGGTTGGGTATCCGGCACAGGTCTGGAGCCCCCACCCTCCCAAAGAGGGAGGAGTTGCGCAGACAGCAGCATGGCGGCTGTGGTGACATCATGCTTGTTTACTTGTTTTCTGACTGGGAGTTCTGTTACTCATTCAATTGTCGGTTAACAATTTTTCACCATCTGTAGTTTGTTTTGGGATGCTACCTTTGGGTGTCTGACCCGGTCAATGGCAGATAAGACTGTTCCAACTACACGGGGGTGTCTATCTTGAGGTTATCTTGAGATGATTTCGGGGCTTTAGTGTCCTCGCGGCCCGTGTCCTCGACCAGGCCTCCACCCCCAGGTAACAACCCATGACAGCTGACTAACACCTAAGTACCTATTTTACTGATAGGTAACAGGGGCATAGGGTGAAAGAAACTGCCCATTGTTTCTCGCCGGCACCTTGGATCGAACCCAGGACCACAGGATCACAAGTCCAGCGTGCTGTCCGCTCGGCCGACCGGCTCCTCTATAGGCCATTGCTCCTCGTGCCTCTCTTGAGGGGGCCATGGTCTAATATATACACATCATTCCGGTAGAAGCCTCCGGGTCTCACCCAGAAAATAGCGTTTCATTATATTCAATCCTGTTTTTTTTTTAATGTTTTATTTTTTTTAGAATCAAAATAATGCATAACATCGGGTTAGTATTTGTACGCATGGGTCAGTACTCTGAAGCCTGTACAAGCTTTGAATATATCATGCAAGAAGAAGCCAATTTCAAGACAGGTTTGGATTTGGTTACTGCCTACTATGCTCTTGGGGATAAGGAGAGAATGAAAAAAGGATTCCTGCGTTACTAGAATGTCAACTGGATATTGATGATGATGAAAAATACACAGCACATCAGTAAGTTCAATTTATTTTTTGTAATTTTCTTACCATTCTGTAGTGATTATAATTTCTTATGGCACTTATCTGTATAAATTTGCAAGTACTTTTAAATTAACAACATTACATATTTGCATTATTTCACTTTTTATTAGTTTTGCTCTATAAAAACTAAGGAGAACATTGTTTATGGGAAAAGCATATGGCATGGTATTGATTAATAGATGAAACATTGTATTGCATTGTGTTCTGATCCTGGTTATTTGTGATCCTGGTTATTTGTAGGTTGCACAAGTCCATGGGCCTAGAAATGCATGTCTTTCACAGGGGGAACTACTGAGGGCCATCCAGTGAGAGATGTTGCATTATGTCCAACTCTATACTTTTGTGATGTCTCTTGTTAACACCATAGCGCGCGGCGCGTGAGCGTCGCAGACATGGACGTCATGGGGCGGACGGTGCGGGCGAGCTTGCGTGCTGCGACGCCTAAATGTGTATACTGTACTCGTTTCAGTTTTCTCATCTTAATTTTTGTGCTACGTCGTTCGTTTTGGTAACATTGTGTTCGCAATTAAATTCCCTGCAGGTGTATATGCATATAATGCCCAAAAGCCTGGCGAGACTCCCCACAGCAAAGCTTAGTCTGAAAAGTTACCCGTGAGTGCACAAAATCAGTAAAATGTGTATACAATGGGTCCTCGACTTACGATGCTAATCCGTTCCCAGAGACAGATCATAAGTCGAAGCGATTTTTCCCATAAGAAATAAAGTGATTTGAATTAATCCGTTCCCTACCCTCCAAAATATTAACATACAAATACATTTTATACTGAATACAATGTTTTTTTTCTAACTACAATACAGTACCAAAGTTTCACTTACCTTTATGGAGGGCTCTTGATGGTGTGTGGAAGATGGTGATGAGGGGGGGAGGAGGAGAGTTGTTACTGTTTGGAAGGGAGTCCCCCTTCCATTATCACATCAGGCAGTGATGTTTTCTCTGGGGTACTCTCTCTCCTACGTTTTGCCTGAATACCACTAGGACCTGGTTGTGGTTCAGTGCTTGTTTGTCTCGCTACAAATTTGTCAAGAGACATTTGTTTTTCCCTTCTTTTTGACATTAGTCGGTAATGATGCATCACAGTGTCATTGAATAGGTTAAGGCAACGACCTACTGCAGCTTGATTTGGGCGAGTCGTTTCAGCAAAGGTTTGCAATTCTTCCCATATTGCACACATTTTCTTAATGTTTGAGGAAGAAACATTCTCTACTGGCACATCCTCCCCTGAAGAAATTTCCTCGGCTGCCACTTTTTGCTGCTCCTTTTGAAGGGCTTGGAGTTCTTCGGTGGTCAGTTCTTCGTTGTGTTCTTCCACCAAGTCCTCCACATCAGCACCATCCAACTCCAAACCCAATTGCCGACCCAGAGAAACAATTTCCTCAACGAGAGGCACTTCAGGTTCAGGCTCAAACCCCTCAAAGTCTCGTTCTGCAACACATTCAAGCCACAGTTTTCTCCAGCCAGAGATCATGGTTCTTACAGACACTTCTTGCCAGGCTTTGTCAACAAGTTTTAAAGCACTATAAATGTTAAAATGGTTTTTCCAGAACTCTTTGAGGGTGAGGTTTGTGGCATCCGTCACTTCGACACATCTCCGGAAAAGTGCCCTTTCGTAAAGTTTCTTAAAATTGGCAATGATTTTCTGGTCCATAGGCTGAAGTAGAGGAGTGGTGTTGGGAGGAAGGAACTTTATTGTAAGAAACTTAAAATCCTCATCCAATGAATCCTCCAAGTCTGGTGGATGGGTAGGAGCATTATCGAGGCGAAGCAGGGCCTTGAGTGGCAAACTGTTCTCCTGCAAATATTTTTTGATGGTAGGGCACACCACCATATTCACCCACTCCATAAAAAATTGCCTAGTCACCCATGCCTTAGCATTAGCCTTCCACATCACACACATTTTGTGTTTCTGCACATTATATTTTTTGAAAACCCTTGGATTTTCGGAATGATATACAAGCAAGGGTTTAATTTTCAAACCGCCACTCGCATTACCACACAACACAAGAGTAAACCGATCTTTCATAGGTTTGTGTCCAGGCAATGACTTCTCCTTGGTAATGTATGTTTTCTTTGGCAATCTTTTCCAGAATAACCCTGTCTTGTCACAATTAAACACTTGTTGTGGTAGGTATGCCTCACTCAGTACAAAATCTTTAAATTCGCCAATGAATCTTTCAGCCGCTGGTTTGTCTGCGCTGGCAGCCTCCCCATGCCTCACAACACTATGAATTCCACTTCTTTTTCTAAATTTCTCAAACCATCCCCTGCTCGCCTTGAACTCTTTCACTTCTGCATCACTCGTTCCAGGGGTTTTCTTTAAAAGGTCTTCATGCAATTTTCTTGCCTTTTCACAAATGACGGCCTCCGAAACGCTATCACCCGCTAACTCCTTGATGTGTATCCAAATTAATAATAACTGTTCAACATCCTCAAGTGTTTGTGTTCTATGTTTCGTGATTATTGATACGCCTTTTGCCACTTTAGCACTCATAATGTCCTTTTTCGTAGCCAGTATGGTGGATATCGTTGACTGAGATTTGTTGTACTGCCTAGACAGTTCACCTACCCGCACACCATCTTCATATTTACGAATGATCTCTTGTTTCTGCTCTATGGTCATTCTTACATGGGATCTCATATGTTGAGCCTTACCATTGACTTTCCTGGGACTCATGGCGTGATATATAATAATTACTTTAATGTTCAAAATGCAAAAAATCACCACAAAAGCGGAATTGCTTATAGGCGCGATCATCACTAAGCGGGCAGCTGTAGTAAACTGAGGCAGGTCAGCCGCATGACCATGCTAGGCAGCCGGCGCGGTAGGTCCAGGGTTCCCCCCTCCCCTCTCGGGGCGGGGAGGGCTGTGCGGACGATCGGCGTGGCAATAAAGTGTGATGTTTGCCTATTTCCTTGGGATTGTAGGGAGTTTCTACCTCTGTTCGGTTTTTTGTTTTATTTTTTTACCATGTGGGGTTTGTTTTGTTATGCCTACCTTTCTAGGTGCCTAACCCCGGTCGATGGCAGATAAGGAAACCCCAACCACAAGGGAGTTTTCCAGGGCCATTGCTCCCTGAAACCTCTCTGAAGGAGCCAGGTTCTGGCGCTGGTCCCTGGTAGGTCTGAATTCCTTAGCTAATGTCCCGGTGTAAAATAACATACATTAGCCCGATAAGCTCCAGGGAGCCGTAGGGGCTCCCCACAGAAATGAATTTTATACAAATATTTTTGTAGTGGACGCAAATCATGTCCACGGCTAGGACTCGAGAGAAAAAAAGTGGACGTGATCGGTGTCCAAAGCGAGCAAAGTGTTAATAATTCTGTACCAAGTCTGACAACAGATATCATAAAAATTAGATTGGCTGTGCACTAAAACAAAAATTCCTCATAAAAATAAATGTGTGGAGCTAGATCTATTCGTACACTAAGATGGCATAACAACAACATACACTGTTGGTTGTAGGACAAACATTTTTGGCTGGAGGAGCTCGTCCCAAACATATCAGTGCTCTCCTATATTTGTCATAAGTGTATATAATTTTGAGACACAGTTTGTATTACACTTATTTTACCTGATGTATTTTGTATTTCCATTTTTAGGAGGATACTCAAGCTAATCTTATACTAGAAGTAATTCGCAATGATCCTCTTCGAAAGATGGAGCGCCAGATGAAGCAAGAGGCAGAGCGCTCCATTCTCACTGCTGCCAAACTTATTTCCCAGTTATTGAGAATAATTTTAGTGATGGGTACAATTGGTAAGGTGACATTCTATTTCCAGTATTTATAGACTTAGAAACAATAAATTTACAGTTTGAGATACAGCATAGTGATTTAATGTTGGGATCAGTCTTGTGTAGGTTATAAATTTTCAATACAGTACTGTATGTTATTTAAGACATCATGTGTGGTCTTTCATTGATTTCCCCAATATAAATTTTGGATATCTGTACAATATTTTGTTATTTAGACATATATTAAATTTTCTTAGCAAGCCCTCATGAGTAATGTGGGGAACATTTTTGGGTTTATATAATTACAAATTCTTGGAAAATCATTTTAGCAGATTCGACAAAGTGTTCAAGTGTTTGTGTGTTCCAGTAGGCTTCATTAATTACAAAATATTCTCTCAAAAGTCATTCGTTTCAATATAGTAAAAAAAAGTTGTATAGAATATAAAATTTCTTTTGGCATTAAAGAGGAAATTAAACATAGGTGGAGAGATTACTTTAAAAGTACAATGGGAACAATTAGTGACAGAGTTGTTTGTGAAAATGATTGGATTTCATATGATATGAGTGCAAGATAATGTGGTCTGTTGTATCTATAGAAGAGGTGAGTGCATTATGGAGGAAGCTGCAATGTGAGAAATCTGCAAGTATGAATGAGGTATATATACAGATTTTGTTTATATGTAATGGAGTGAAAGGAATGAAGTGGGTGTAGAAATTTTCCAGATGGCGTGGGATAGTGGCACTGTGAAGGACCTTTGTAGGACTGCAAAGTTAAAAGCATCATTGTTACATTACCCATTGTTACTTTCTTGCAAGTGTTATGAATAGAAACAGTAAATAAATAAATAAAATGTTTACTGGACACAATATATGGCAAGCTAATAATTAGAGTACTGTACAACAAATTGCTGTGAAATGTATCAGTGATGAGCAAGATGGGTTCCATAGTGAAAGAGGCTGTGTAGACTAGATATTTAAAATTAAGACACATCCTTCACAATAGTGAAGGATGTGAACAAGTTTGTAATATGTACATGGAATTTTGGACTTTACAAAATATATAAAAGTGATATTTTAGAGGGACTATGGAGAACAATTAACATGTGTAGAGGTTGCAGAGTTGGGTTCACTGTTGACACAAATTTCTGTGTAATAGTTAATAATGAAATGAGTGCATGGGGTTGTTGTTATTGAGGGTTTTTTCCATACTTATGTACTGTTACCCGAGTTGATCGATATACAGTACAGTGGCACCTCGATTAACGAGCGGCTCTATCTATGAGCATTTCAAGTAACAAGCAAGCCACTCGCAGAACATTTGTCTCTACTAACGAACTTTTCCTCGATTAACGAGCGTTTCCGCTAGTTTTCGGACACTTTTTACGACAGTTTTGTTGTTGTTTTGCAAGACGAGTTTTCCACATGACGAGCTCGGTGCCGGAATGGGTTAAACTCGTTAATCGAGGTACCACTGTATATATATGTATGGTCCCATGAATATGACCAAGAAAGAATATTGGGAAGAGGTGTAAAGGCTTAATATGAGTAATTGGAGTACAATGGAACCTTGATTTGGTGAACCTCACTTCAGTGAATCTCTTGTTGCAATTCACGTTTTGCGGGCCGAATTTACTCACTGGCTCAACAGAGCCGGAGTAAATCAGGTGATCAGTGGAGCATGCGGTGCACTGATTTATTCAGGATGTACAGCCAGAGATCACCAGCCAATCATCTCCAAAGTTTAAAAAATAATTTCTAAGGTATTTTTATAGCTTATTATTAATGCAATATTAATGACACAAATCTATAACCAAACTGTATACAGTAATATGATGTACCAAGCAACCCTCACTTAATGAATTAGATGGTTTAGCTTGGTAAAAAATCTGCCATTTTTAATTTGTGTAAATAAGCCCACTTTCCTTTATTGCCAATTTCACCCCAGGACCCTTACAGTCTGTCAGTTCAAGGTCCGAGTGCCAGCCCTTCATAATCCACACATAAGACTACTCGTTTAGTTTATAAACAGGCAATAATAAAATATGAAAATTATTAATAATGTATTGCAATTTACATAACATGTATGAAAAACAACATATCTTTGCATTATTACTCTATTACAGAGTATGAAATGCCAGTGAGGACACAGTTAGTGGACATAGCCACATGGCCAGCATGTGTCATGTGGCTCTTACTCAACTGGATCATTGTCTCCTTTACACTTTCTTCCCATCACCATCTGTTTCCTGCCTTCTCACAATAACTTCCCACCCACATTATTATTAAAGTGAAGTCTACCCTTGGGCCCATGATTCTCGCAGCTTTGGTTCACAGCTTTGGCTGCTATTTTCTCTAATATATCTTTGGCTGATGTTTGGACTTGAGGGTTTTGGTATCTGGTCAGTGTTCTCAATCCCAGTCAGGCTTGTGTTTCCCTGGGCTGTGTTTCTGGCCCAGAGTTTTTTCTACGGTTTTGTAGTTGCCATCTCACCTCCACCCTGGTAAGTCCTTTGTTTTTCTTCTTCTTTGTGATTAGATAGCTTCAGGGAGCCACCAAGGGGGGCTCCCTGAGAACACCAGCATTGAATATAATGAAATTCCCAGTGGCTCCCTCCTCCCTACTAGGTTCATCAGGCCATGGTTTATCACCGAACTGATCTAAAGCCAGCTGGTGACTTTGAGCTCCTGGACATCACATGCTGGCAACCATTTCACTAGGGAGTTTGAGGTAGTTTTGAGTGAACCGTTTGCAGAATCATTTGGCAGTTTCCTTTTCTGTGAACCTTGCGGTTGTCTGTATTGCTTCACTTTCTTTCTGGATGCTTCTTTGGTGTGGGGCGATTGTAGTACTCCCCAGCTCTGTGCTTTTATGAGGGGCCAGGTTCTTGTTCTGGTTCCCGATAGGTAAACTGGACTCCTATGACCGATGTGAATCAGTAGTGGGGAAGCTGTCTCAGCTATGTAGCTTCAGGAAGCTGCTGGGGCTGTATGAGAAAGAGGCATTTCATTACATTCAATTACAGTACATTTCTTCTGTGACTGATTCCTCCCTATCCTGTCAAAGTGGGAAACAGTAATGATAACGAGTGAATGGTTTACTCTCACTCTTCATTTGCTACTTATTCACATACAATTTTACACTACTTTATTCTAGGTGTGTTGATGCAATAAAAAACTCTCAGTATGCTGACCTGGCAAATGACCTTGAGATCAACAAGGCGGTTATGTATCTAAGGCAGAAGAATTTCAAGGATGCCGTAGAGACACTCAAGATGTTTGAGAAGAAGAGACCAAAGTAGCCAGCACAGCAGCTACTAATCTGTCCTTCTTATACTTCCTGGTTAGTACTGTCTGCTATCTTGAGGTTACTGTATCTTGAAATGATTTCGGGCTTAGCGTCCCCGCGGCCCGGTCCTCGACCAGGCCTCCTTTTTGTTACACACCCCCTAGAAAGCAGCCCGTAGCAGCTTTCTAACTCCCGGGTACCTATTTATTGCTAGGTAACAGGGGCATCAGGTGAAAGAAACGTTTTGCCCTATATCTCTGCCTCCACCGGGGATCGAACCCGGACCAATCAGGACGCACGATATCCCAAAGAGTGCTGTCCACCACAGGCTGTGTCAGGCGCCTCCAGCTGTCTAGCTTATTTTTTATGTATGATATAACTTGTATTACATTACCCTCGAAGGCTACTAATTTTTTATGCCAACTGAGAAGGTTGCTAAATACTGTACTATATTTGTCGTCTGACAGAGCCCCCTTCAACTCCCGGAGCTATACCGGTCTGATGTGTATATATATATATTAGACCATGTGGGAACCGTCAGCCAAAACTGGAGGTCTCGGTCTACCGAGGACCAAGCGGCAGAGACCTGGCCACCCTCAGAGAGTCCACAAGGAGCAATAGGCCCTATATCAGTACACGGACACCCCCAACGTAGTTTGGTAAGCAAGGCTGATATACTGCCCACTACTCCACCGAGGGTCATAGGCACCCAAAAGGGTAGGAAATCCCAAAGACAAAGTTACGACTGAGTGGGAAAAAGTTTGCTAGACCGAAAGACTAAACTAGCAAGCCGAACTCCCCAATCAGAAAACGAGACAAACAAGCACTGACGTCCGCCACAAGCTGGCTAGCGGCCCTGTGTTTCGATGCATGCAGGGTCCATCCCTTTCCCCTCTCCCTTCGAAGGGAGAAGGGATAGCCCCAGACCTCCCATCACCATACTATCCAAACCCCAGTTCTAAGGCTGTTGTGTTGGGTGGTTGTCGATCGACTCTGGCTCCAATGCTTGAGCATTACTGTACCCTTGTGGTGTTGTCGCTGTGGTGTGGTGGTGTGTGAGCCAGGTGTAATTCCAGAAATACTGGGGCTGCATGCACCTAGGGTCACCTTCCTGAGGTCCTCTGTAAAGTCTGCCCTTGCAGTTTGGGGTTACCTTCCACAAACTGTTTGGGGACTGCTTCCACAGGGTTCTTTGCTGCTTGGTGATTGTCCACCCTTGGGGTCAGCTGAGATTTTTCCTATCATTGTTTGGCCTTGGATAGGAGGTAGTATCGTTGTTGTCAAGGGCGCAAGATACTGTGCAGCTGTCTTATAAAATCACATAGCAGCCGGTTCTTTCCTCCTGGAGACGTGTCCTTTTGAGGGGTGTTCAGAAGACCAGGACGCTGAAGGTGAATCAGACACATTGATATAGGAACACCACAGGAAAGAAGTTGACAGGTGAAAAGACGACCCAAGATCAGGTAGTGCTTCCATGGCAGATGAGAAAGATAAAGGTTGGCGCAAAGTCTGATTCAGTTTAAAAAACCCTTGACCTGGATCTCTGGACAGAACATTACTGAAAAGAAGGCTGTGGTTATGGCATTCTTGCTGAGATCATGAGAATAGGGTTAAAAATGTGGCTAACTTCATGTTCCTATTATCCACAGCAGCTGTGATGGGTGGATCGTGGAATAAGAAGCCAAGGTGTAAGATGCTCTGATCAATCAGAGCATCAAAACATGCCAAGAGCACAGAGGAATTGCCACAAGGAGCAACAAAGCATGCGGTGTCAGGCATAGGATTACGAACAAATCCAGATCTAGAATATATAGATCATAGCAAAAAGCAGACAACTCATTATGTATACATTAGAAAGGCGAGGACCAACTACAGGTGAAACAAGCATTTGTAGGGACCAATTTCACCAGATGCAAGTGGAGCTATGCCAACAATGCAAAACATAAAGCTACCTCGCACACTGACCCGTAGTGAGAACCAACAGGAACAAAGTCTTCAGTGACTACTACTTTGAATGAAGAGGGAACCTGAAACCAAGTCTTAGACAATATTCCAGGACCACATGGGTATGCCTAGAGATATTCAGGGAACTAAATGAGCCAGAAGGGGACAGCAATAAGTGTTAATAAGTGTGTCCAGCTCTGGATCAGATTGATCAGAACATGCTCATAAGCATCCTTGATTTCCAGAAAAATGAGGCAAGACTAAAATAAAACCACAGACAGATGATCACTCTAAAAGGACAAAACATGTGAGCATTGACTCCTCACTGGGGATTCATTGGGACTTAAGAATATAATTTCTTTATTGTTATAACTATTATTATTGTTTATAATGAACAATGTAAAACTTTTTAAGCATTAATAGCTTGCAGGCGATGAGTCACAATAACGTGGCTGAAGTAGTTTGACCAAACATTAATAGCTTACTTGTTTAATTCTTCCATGATCTTGCTACTTTCCTGTTATGATTCCTTGGAACCAACAGTATAACATTATTTAATACCATTAAAATGTCTTTTCACAGCAAAATGAGATTGACTTGGCTGATAAATATGCTCTCATGGCAAGAGATTCAAATGGGTATAATGATGCTGCTTTAGTCAATTTGGGAAACTGCTGCTACAAACGAGAAGACTTTGAGAAAGCACGTGAACATTATATTGCAGCTCTTGACATAGATGCCTCCTGTGTAGAAGCTCTGTATAACCTTGGTAAGTGTAAGCTGACATTTATAAAATGTGAATAACTGATCCTCTAATGTGAATAACCGAATAACCGTTATTCACAGAAATTTCTGTGAATAACTTCACAGAAATTTTGAGAAATTACCGACAGTATAATAATGAACTAATTATATTTACTTAAACACTGGTACTGTCAAGTCTAAGCAAATCACCTTGGGCATCTTAGACCCCGCAAGGCCTACTGGCATCCTTGACCAGAATTTGACTCATATTATGTGGCTAGGAGAGCATGGTGAGAACCAAGAACATGGGTCTGCAGGGAAAACTTTTCTAGCTATAATTAATCGTAACAATGTTTTCAACTTGCATTGTGTGTGTTCATATTCTATTTTCATCACCAATAATACTGTAAGAAAATATTTTATCTTGGTATTATTAACATAATCATACAAGGATTTGAGTAACTATTGGTAAATGTATGTCTGTTGTTTTTGGTAATTTTTCATTATAAAATAAGTATATTTCCATCTTCAGTCACTATGTGTGTAATTATGATTCATTTTCCTTACAAATAATCTGTAGGAAAATATTTCAGCTTTATTATTATTGACATAATTATACAATGATTTGTGGAGCATTTATTGTATTTCTAACTTCAGTTATGTGTAATTATGTTCTACTCTCATTACTAATAATACTGTAGGAAAATATTTTAATTATCAGTTTTATTTTTGTAATTGTAGGTTAGTTTGGTTAATTTTGGAAAGTTACAATATGTTAATTTTGGTTTTGGTCATACTGTATTACTTATTTTTCAGGGCTGACAAATAAGAAACTGAATCGTTACGAGGAAGCTTTAGATTCACTATTGAAGATGCATGCAATTGTTCGAAACTATCCACCAGTTGTGTATCAGATTGCTCACTTGTACCAGCTCCTGCATGATAATGACCAAGCATCAGAATGGTAAGCTGGGTGTGGTTTGTAGTTATAATCGGGAGAATAACAAATATTGTTTGGTAATTTTTCTTGATTTTAAAATTACTCAACATAGGATAGGTTCCAGACTTACATAAAGAAAATTTGTGTTTATCCAATAGTTGGAATCATAAGAAAGCTTAACTTTTGTAAATAATTACCTTGAATAATTTTCTTTTAAAGGTACCTACAGCTGCTAGGTATTGTGCCAACTGATCCCCATATTCATCAGCGTTTAGGGCAAATATTTGACTCAGAGGGAGATAAACAGCAGGCATATCAGTATTACTTTGATGTAAGTATATTCTTGCTACACTCAAAGATTTGTGTTTGGGTAGGCCTCCTCATCAGCTCCCTGGATCAATTCCATCAGATTGTACCAGGCCACCGAAACTGAAGCAGTCCCCACCAGTAACAAAGACTAGACTCTGATTTGCTCAATAAGTCAAGAAAAGAATGGGGATCAGAGTTCGACCTGATAACCTAGGAAAATTAGCCAAAAAGTCCAGAAGAAACAAAACAAAAACCATAGCTTGGCACTAACTTCTAGCTACCGGTTGGTGAGCTTCACGCTTGGTTTGTTTGCCTGAGGGTGCATTGTACACTCTGCCCTGTGTTTGGAGTACAGTGCTGTGTGAATGCTACTCTTGCTTTACGTGTCAAAGCCTTGCTTGTTAACCTGGTGTTTCATGTTCCTTGCTCAAGTTATTCTGAATGGGCTTAGGATTGGTCAGCCAGCTCTCTCTTCTCATTCCCATGATTTGTGGAAATTTGCTGCCTTGATTGCCTTCTTTACCAATACAGTATGTCCATGGGAAATATTACGGCTCAGGACACTTGTTGATCCAACATTGTTGGGTTTTTAATTTTGTTGGTGGATGTTCTGGGGCCTTACCTGATAACTTAGGCTACCATTTGCTGGTGGTCAGGCACATCAAATTTCGTGTTGTTCACTTGCCTTGACTGCCTCAGAAATTTGACACTAAGATCCTATTCATAATCAGATTTAATTATCTTGAAATTCTTTACCCGATATCAATTACCTATTTTCTTTTCCTAGACTTATAACCCTACCATTGCCAACATTAAACTGTGTAATTTTTTTATATCGTGCAGCATGTGTTGTTATACCATGTATTTTAGTGTCATCGTCATTTTAATTAATGATGCCATTCTCTCCTGTATATGTTATTTATATTTATGTAACATATATTGTGAACAGAAGTTTTAGAAACAAACTCTGGAACACTGCACTTGTGACTGTTCCCCACTCTAAGTTTACACTACACAAAGCCTTTATTTCATCTGTGAAATTGTTATTTCACAGTTGAAATTCCCTAGATCAATTTGAGGGGTTCAATTCAGTTAATATGTTCCTCAACCACCCTTATAAATCTTTTGTGAGAACAATGTAAAAGCTTGAATTAAGTCTAGGTATGCTTTCAATATTCTAATCTTTGCCACTGTCTATTGCTTCAGATATATTTCAAAATTGCAAGAGTAAATTTGTTAAACATGATCATCGTTTTATAAAAGCATTTTGAAAATGGTGTTGAATAGGGACGGGAAACCTGGTGTGGCTGTTGTAGGTCCATCACCTTGTCTCATGAACTTTATCATTGCATTTTATTTAACGTTGAGCACTAATTCAGTGAGTGAATTAGTCCATAGCTTATTACTTTGTAATTCATGCTGTGTGTGTTGAACTGTGGCTTGGCTTTCTACAATAATTTTACTGCAAAAGTTGGATATACAGTATCTCATGTTTCCCGACATAATTGGTTTACCCTTATGAGAGTTCGAGTTGTCTCTAGTTGAACGTCTTGCCTTGATGTGAATGGCTGCAGACTTGGGGCATTGTATTGCATTGTGGTGATTCTCAATTTTTTTCCTGGGGGCCAAACAGTGGGCTCACTGAAGCTAGCTGCACTGGGGTACCTCCACACACAAGAGTCGCATCAGCTTCACGAGTCTTTATTAGCCAACCAGAAACAAGAGCCAGAACCTGGCTTCCCCCTTCTACCCCCCAATAAGAGATACAGGGAGGAGAAAATTGTTACCATGACCCTTCCCATGGAAATATCCAAAAAGTAAGCAAAGCAAGAGAGACACCTGCATGGTTTATAGTGAAAAAAAGTAACGAAGCTGCAAACAACTTTGCTAATAAGCCACTCATTAGTTTGAACTGCCCTAGTTACAGCTGGCCACTTCCAGCTTCCATGTCAACACTCCTTAATCCTTCACCTGAAGTCTACTGGTGTGGACCACTCCTTGAATTGCCACCCTTTCAATGGGAGGGTTTGACTAACTCTTCTTCTTGTAACACAACAATGTGGAATCCGATTACTGATTGGGGTAATTGGTTAACTGCTCCATGTATAAATGTGGCACCACTGTGAGATTGAGGAGCTATCAAGGTTCATGAATGCTAGCCTAAATTTTCCCATCAGATCCTTCTCACACCAAGTTTTAAGAAAAGGGGCTGCCACAGGATAGGTATGAAGTAATTTTAGAATAGTTTGCCTAATAATGCAACATACCTTTTCCCCTCTGAAAAGTGCAGATGGAAACATCTATCCCTCACACTCTTGGTTGAAAAAAAGGCATAATTTAGTTGTTCCTGAATATTGATTTGGAATTGTTCTGTTTGCAAGTGCCAAATTCCAGGCACTCTCTTTACATTATTAATAATTCATGAAGAGAGGAACTCGGTTTTTAATTGTCCTTTGCACATGACTTGCAAGTCATGGCAGTCAAGCTTTCCTCAAAGATTACTTTGCTCAACTTAAATGTTTCAAATTCTTGAAGACCAAACACAAATCCTTGAAATCCAAAATTTCAATATACAGTACACTGTGAAAGGGTTAAGTTGGAGCTTTCATAAGTATTAAGTCAGATAATTTGATAAAGTAGTTGGGGGCTTGTTATTTATGCATTTTATTGATATTCATAATGAGATATTGTACTTTAGATATGGTACAGTGCAACTGATTTTTCAACATAGTATAACAAAACATGTTCCTAATTATTTCAGTCATACCGATATTTTCCAAGCAATCTTGAAGTAATTGATTGGTTAGGATCTTACTTCATCGAGCATCAAGTTGCAGAGAAAGCAATCAGCTACTTTGAGCGTGCAGCTCTTATGCAGCCAGATGAGCCAAAATGGCATCTTATGGTTGCTGCATGTCATCGTCGCTCTGGGAACTACCAGCAAGCTTTGCAAATCTACAAGCAAATCAACCGCAGATTCCCAGAAAATGTTGAATGTGAGTACTTTTAGTTACTGTACAGTGTCTCTCTTAATCATATTCTCACATTCCCCTTTCTAATTGTGTCATACAGTTTTATATTAATGTTTCTTTGTATCATTTAATGTCAATATTGATTTTCTGAGGGAAGCCCCATCAGCTACCTGGAGCTATAGGGCTAATATTAGCTATATTAGTCTGGGGCTTCAGTCATATGGAGTTGTCATGTCTACCGGGAACCACAAGCCAGAACCTGGTTTCCTCAGAGAGGCGAACGGAGCATAGCCAGGGTTGGGCACCCAGAAAGCTAGGTGCCCCAAAACAGATACCAACTGGTAGAAAATGGCAACTGGAGACCTAAACAGGCTAAAAACTTCCCCTAAGAAAAACAAGGACACAAGCAAATCGTCAACAATCTGACTTGCCGCTCGTTCATGGCCCTCCACCCCCTACTCCCCGGAGAAGGGGAAGGCCTCTGCCCCACCAAGCTGGTCGTCTGCTCACCAGTTTGTCGATTGAAGCCGACTGGGGCGGATGTCTACTCTGTTTTCGATTGCCTGTCAGGATTTTGGCCCTAGCAGTGATATCTGCTGTGTGTTGGAACATTGGCCAGGAGTTACAAGTACCCAGGGCTGCATGCACTTAGTTATCTTCCCTGGGCAATAATTCTTCCTTGTCTTCTTATCTTCCTTATTTTCCTAATATTGGTGTGTAAGTACTTCCTTTGGGTTTCAGGGTTATCTTCCCTGGAGCTTTCAGGCTTCACTTCCGTAAGGGTAGTGGACGCTCAGCTTCTGCCTCACTCTTGGGGTCAGCTTGGTGCTTTTGTTTGGCCCTGGGTAGGAAGTGTTTGTTGCTGGGTGGGCGCACTGTGCTATGCAGCTCGCATACAAGCGGCAGCTGTGCCTCTATCTGGCCTCCTGTTGTTGTGGTGCACTTTCGGGGTTCTTTTCTGAGGGGAGCCCCAGTGGCTGCCTGGAGCTATCTGACTGATATGTGTTATATCAGTCTGGGGCATTAGTCAATTGGAGTTCAGCCTACTGGGGACCACGAGCCAGAACCTGGCGCCTTCAGAGAGGCAAGGGATGCAATGCGCTACAGAAACCCTCATGTGGTTGGGGGCATTCCATGTCTGCCATTGACCGGGGTTGGCACCTAGAAGGGTAGGCATAACAAAACAAACCCCACTTGGTAAGAAATTGCGACCGAAAACCAAACAGGGAGGCAGAACTCGCCCTACAACACAAGGAAACGTCACACCTCAAGAGTCATGCCGTCTGTCTGCGCAGGTTAACTTCCCCCCCCCCTCCCCCCTGTGCCTGCTACCCAAGCTTTCTAGTTCATTGGCTGATGTGGTCCTGGACAGATGTTGACTCTGGCCTCAGATTTCAGTGCAGTTGTGTGACTTGTATCTGCTGTTTGTGAGGCATGGTGGCCAGGTGTACCTTAAATAGTACTGGGGCTGCATGCGCTCAGGGTTCTCTTCCCTGTGCGCTCTGTAAGTTCTGGGGTTCTAGGGTTCCCTTCCATAGAACGTTTGGGAACCGCTTCCGTAAGGGTCTTTGCCGCTCGGCTCTTACCCCGCTTTTGGGGCCAGCTGGGGTTTTCGTGGCCTTTGTTTGGCCTTGGGTAGGATCGTTTGCTGGTGGGGGCGCGAGGTATAGCACAGCTCGTCTATCAACACGGCGGCCAGTTTCTGTTCGTCTGGTGACGTTGTACTTTTCCGGGATTTTTATTTTATTTTTGTTTTCTTTGCCTGGAGGGGGTCTGCCTGGTTTGGCTCTTGGTCCACTTCTGTTGTTTAGGTGGCCCTCTAGGCCCTCATAATTTTACATGTTGCAGGGGTTCAACTTTGCAGATTCCCTTGTTAGTTTGGGTGCCAGCCTTGCACCATGCAGTACCTTGCCTAGGCTTCCCATAGCAGTACACCTTGGGGGCCTGGTAAACCCCATTGGGGGCTCATTAGACCTATGGATGTCTCTTCTGGGTTCCATCTCACCACGTGCGAGTTTGAGGGTTGCTGTGTACCCTTCTCTCAGGGTGAGTCACCATTTTTGCCTCCATCATGCTTCCTGTTGGGTCACTGATACCTTTGATCCTGAAGTCTTGCAAGTTGTGCTCTCTGCTAGTTCTCCAATATACTCTTTCTGATGATATTGCTATTCGGGTACAGGCAGCATCCGTGTTGCATGCTAGGTTTAGGTTGCTGCAATGCGCTACGTTGGTTGCCCCTGCCAGATGCCCCATTTTGGTTATAGGGACCTGGACTTGAGGGCATTAGTTGCTTCGACTTTGGTTCAGTCCGCGCTCCCTGGTCCTTCCTCTGTTGTTCACCCTGCTCCCCCTCCACCTGCTTCCGACTCCCAAACATCTGAGGTTTCAGGCACTACTTGCTCAGTGTCTGAACCCGGAGGTTTTCCCACGGCTCCGCCTCTTTAAGCAAATTGGTTCGGTTCATTACGAGACTGATTTGATCTCCTCGAGTCTTTGCATCTGGTGTTTTTGACTCGGGTCTATCGCCATCTGTATGGTGATCAGGTGGCTTCTTTGATGGTGTCCCACCTGAGGGCTTCATCTCGGCAGCAGTAAGAAGTTTCTTGGCGGTCCTTCTGGTTCGTTTTGTCTCACCATCTCTGTACTTCACTATCGGTTAAGGTTGTTTTGTCCTTTCTTTCGTGGCTGTTACAGGACCGTCATCTAATGTCGAATACTGTCACCTTGTATCATGGGGCATTGGCAGAGCCGCTGCAGCTTGCTTTCGGTATTGATGTTGCTTTTGTACTGTTTCGTAAGCTGTCTCGGGCGTTGTTTCACCTCCGGCCTGCTCATGCACCATCTGATCCAACCTGATCTTTGGACAGGGTACTCTTGTATTTGTCTTCTCCTCATTTTGTTGTGGCCCCTTCGGTTCAGGATTGTTTTTCTAAGGTTCTTTTTTTGTTGGCATTGTCCTCTGGGGGTCAGGTCGGGGAGCTTCATGCTCTGCTCTGGTGCATAGGCTTCTGCTCTTTTGGTCGTGGTGATAGGTTTGTTTGGTTGCAACTATCTCCTTCTTTTCGAAGTTTCGAAAACTTCGAAGGCGAAGAATGAGACTGCTGTTTTCCGGAGTTGCCTTTCGGTTGTAGAGGCTTGGTTGGTCAGGCCGGGGTTGCATCATGTGTTATGTCCGGTTGCGGCGCTCCCCCGTTATTTGCGCGCCACGGCTTCAGTGGCCAGGGATGCGATTTGGGATGATCCAGTTTCCCTTCTTCCCTGTTCCCGGGTTCGGGTGTCTCATTGTCCGCAGGGTTATTCGATCCAGCCAGCCTGTGGTCTGTCCCAGTGCCCATGACATTCGTAAGTTTGCTGCACTTGCTGCCATCTTCAGTAATATGTCTTGGGCTGACATTCAGGCACAAGGTTTTTTGGCGGTTGAACAGGGTCCTGGCTGCAGACTACCTCGTAAATGTTCCTGGGCTTAATCAGGCCTGTTTCACTTTGGGTTGGCAGTTGCAGTCTGTTGTCTTGACTTCAAGTTGAGTTGCGAGCACCGACTGCCTCCCGGGTAAGTCCCTCTAGTTTTTGTCTTTGGTGATGTAGCTCCGGGGAGCCGAAGGGGCTCCCCCCAGAAAATTAGCGTTGAATGTAATGAAACCCCATTTTCTGGGTGAGACCCGGAGGCTCAACGGCAACCCCCTCTCTCCCCCAGTCGGCGTTTTTTCACCTGTTTTGACATCCAGCCTAAGAACTGGTGGTTGGATCGCCGATGCAATGGGTCTGGGGCCCCCCCTTCCCCCTCCCTGGGTGGAGGAGCTGCACGGACGTGCGGAGTGGCTTGTATGACATCATGCTCCTTTGCTCGTTTTCAATTGGGTTAATTCTGTCCACTCGTTTGTCTATTTTCATCGTTTTAACCAGAATAGGGGTTTGTTTTGAGGCGCTTACCTTTCTGGGTGCCTGCTGCAGTCGATGGCAGACATGGAATGCTCCAAATCACATGTGCATTTCTATAGGCCATTGCTCCTCATGCCTCTCTGAGGAGGCCAGGTTCTGGGCTCGTGGTCCCCAGTAAGCATAGAACTCCATCCACACTGATGCCAAAGTCTAATGATATACATATCAGCCTGGATAGCTCCAGGGAGCCTCTGGGTCTCGCCCAGAAAATGACGCTTCATTACATTCAACGCTGTTTTTTTTTTTTTTTAGTGCAGACCCAAAGACTATTTCACTCTCAAAATAGGAAACCTAGATATAACCAAGTTTAATTTTATACTACTCATTACAAAGAACTGAGGCTGGATTTACATAGTAGCTACATGTTCATTAAAGAGATTTGTACATCTTACCTCGACACAGCAGCTTAGTAAGCATTCACATTCAGTTTACCTTGAAGGTGCTATGAGGTTGTCCTCGTCCTAAGATTATTATTGTTATGAACAAGCTCGTAGTGCTTCAGAGCTCATAAACTGTTCAGTACGTGCTGACCAAGCTGTTATTATTGAGACGAAATGTATAAATGTCTCGAGTGGACACGTAGGTTCTTTGTGAACCTGGCCTTGGCTTGCAATTCCATTCCTTTTTATGCACTATATTTGTGATTTTTTTTTTAAACCAGGTCTCAAGCTACTAATTAGGCTAAGCAGTGACTTAGGGCTCAAGGAAGCAACTGAATATGCACAGGAATTGAAAAAGGTAGAAAGAGCACAAGAACAGAGAGAAAGCAGAGCAGCTAGTGGATCACGCCCCGGGTCCCGAAGGTAGGTACTCCATCCATCAGTTGTCAGTAATATTATAGTAAATGTTGTGTTTGTTGCTGTAGAAGATATGTAGTTATTAGTTAAACTTTGTGTCTTATTTATTAAATTTGTGTCCTACAATTGTATTCTATATTATTTATTTTTTAATTTAAAATTAATAGATTCCCAGTCTGATGAATGATAGCTTAATGCTGTATTCTTAGACTTCTTTATAGTCCTGTAGATATTTGTTATTGGGTTGGTAAATTTGCAAGAGTAATTGTAAGATTCTTTTCTGTGGGGAGCCCCTACGGCTCCCTGGAGCTTATCGGGCTAATGTATGTTATGTTAGACCGGGACACTAGCTATGGAGTTCAGACCTACCAGGGACCAGCGCCAGAACCTGGCCCCTTCAGAGAGGTTTCAGGGAGCAATGGCCCTGGAAAACCCCATATAGTTGGGGTTTTCCTTATCTGCCATCGACCGGGGTTAGGCACCCAGAAAGGTAGGCGTAACAAAACAAACCCCACATGGTAGAAAACTACAACAAACCGAACAGAAAGGTAGAAAAACTCCCTACAATCACAAGGAAAACAATCAAACAATCACTTTACTGCCGCGCCGGTTGTCCGCGCAGCCCTCCCCTCCCCGGGAGGGGAGGGGGGGGCCCCGGACCTCACCGCGCCGGCTGCCTTCAGTTCGCAAGCTAGTGTCAACCGGGATACACGCTTCTCTGGCCTCAAATTCTTGGCGGTTTTTGCCTCGTGTGGCGTTCTCTGCTGTTTTTGTGGTTTGCGGTGGCCAGGAGTACTTCATCAGTGCCGGGGCTGCATGCGTCTAGGGGTTTCCTTCCCTAGGCGCCCTGTGAGTACTGCCCTTGCGTGTCAGGGTTATCTTCTCTGGGGCGTTCGGGAACCGCTCCCGTAGAGGTTCTTGCTGCTCGGCATTTGCCTCGCCCTTGGGCCAGCTGGGGCTTGGGGCCCTTGTTTGGCCTTGGGTAGGGAGTGGTGTTGTGCTGGTTAGGGCGCCAAGGTGTTGCGCTGCCTGCCACCTACGCGGCGACCGGTGCCTGTTGCCTCTGGGGACGGTGTACTTTTGCGGGGTTTTTCTTTTGTTTTGTTTTACTTTGCCTGGTGGAGGCTCTGCCTTGTGGGCCCATAGTTCCCCTGGTATTGTTTTGGTGGCCCTCTGCTAGGCCCCCGTGCTTGTACACGTCCCAGGGGTTTTCAGTATTAATCTTTACCCTTGTTTTTGGGTTTCTTCACCGGTTACGCAACACCTTGCCCGGGCTTCCCGTAGTTGCTAACCTACGGGCCCTGGAAACCCCTGTCGGGGCTCGGGGACCCATGGATGCGTCTCCCGAGTTCCAGCCTGCCTTGTGCGGGTTTGAAGGTTGCGATGTGCCCTTGTCTCAGGGTGACAGTCACCTGTTTTGCCTCCGTCATGCTGCCTGTTGGGTCAATGACACCTTTGACCCTGAGTCTTGCGAGTCGTGTTCTCTGCTTGTGCTCCAGTTTTACTCTGAGGATGTCCCCGTCAGGGTACAGGCAGCATCAGCGTTGCATGTTAGGTTTAGGTTATTGCAACGCGCTAGGTTAGTTTCCCACCTGGATGCCCCGAGGCTGCCCCGTTTTGGTTTTCGGGACCCTGACCTGGGGGCGTTGGTCGCTATGGCTCTGACTCCAGCCGCGCCCTCTGGTCCTTCCCCTGTGGTTCTTCCTGAGCCTCCCCCCCTGTGTCCGGCTCCTAAGCGTCGGAAGGTTTCGGCATCGGCGCAGGGTTTCATTGGTGGTGAGACTCGGGCTGCT
Source organism: Procambarus virginalis (assembly GCA_020271785.1). Classification (NCBI taxonomy): domain Eukaryota; kingdom Metazoa; phylum Arthropoda; class Malacostraca; order Decapoda; family Cambaridae; genus Procambarus; species Procambarus virginalis. The sequence continues at coordinate 36,110,393 of WNGS01042707.1, forward strand.
TCGGGGGCTGCCCCATCCGGGTGGGGGACGGAGGCATTTGAGCCGATACCTCCTACCGAGGCTTCTGGGTCCCACCAGCAGACCCCCTTCTTGTCAGCCTTTCCCTTGGACTCTGCCTTTTCTTCAGGGGTGGAGGGTTTGGAGGACGGCTCCGCCCCGGGTCCCGATGTGGGGGATCCTGGGGCTGGGGAGGAGTCGACCTGGGGGCCTTGGGCTCCTTGTGACCCTGCTTGGGTGCTTTTGCCTTCCCCGCGGGGCTTACTGTTGCAGGGGGAGGGGTTTTCTTACCCCCCTTCCCTGTATGAGTATGATTTGGGTTCGGCTCCTCCCCGGGTTCGGTTCCGGGTGCCTTTGGGTACTTCGGATCCGTCTTTTCAGGGGTTTGCTACTTCCCGGCTCTCCGCGAAGGTGGCTCGGGAAGCTCTTGCTGCATACCTCTGCCGAGACCCGGATTATGCCTCCCCAATGGATCCGTCCTCGTTTGAGTTCGGTTCTTCTTCCCGTTTTTGGGTGCGTTTGGAGGTTCCGGAGTCTTCCTGGCTAGCAGACTGCCCTCTCTTTTCGTTGGGGGCGTGGCACGGGTTCTGTCGGACCCGCACGCTTGATTGGCGAGAAACTGCTAGTTTTCTGCAGGTTTACTTGGGGGGCGAGTTTGAGCACCTTAATGCGTGTTTATTCGCTCCCGTGCTTTCTCGGGATGTTGGTCTTTTCCAGCTTCATGTGCAGGTTCCTCAGCTTTCGGCTTCGTTGGTTGCGGAGGATTTGCGCTCCCGTGGGCATTTGGCTTCGGTCTTGCGTTTCTTTTCCCTTCTCGAGCTGTCTTCGGCTTGGCTTGAGGAGGATGTGGGAGCGTTGAGTGAAGGGCCTTCGTCCGGGGCGCTGTCTTCGGCTGCTCGGGCTTCTGCTGCTCTGTTGAAGCTTTTTGCGCCCATCCTGAAGGAAGCGGTGTCTCTGTTCTATGCTTCTCGCCTCGCGTGCCGTCAGGCTGTGCTCGCCCTCTCTTTGGATTCCGCTTGGGCCCTGGCTCTTAGGTTTTCGTCTCCGTTTTGTCCGTTGCTGTTTGCAGAGTCTGCGGTCTCTCAGTTTCTGCACGCGGCTTCGTCTAGTTGTCGCCCTATGGCGGACTTGTTGCTTCTCCGGAGCGGTACTTCTCGTCGGTCTCGGAGAGGTCGTGCCAGGGTTCCGGGGTCCGCTGGTCGGGGTAGGCCATTGGTGCCAGTTTCTGAGCCGTCGTTCCCTTCGGGGCCTGCGTCGTCTGGTCGGCGCGGTGATCGCTCTGTTCGACGGTTGGGTTCTCGTAAGGGGCGTCGGCCCTTTCGCGGGTTGCCCCGTTGACGGGGCGATGGGGGGGAGGCTCGCTCTGTTTGCCCACGCTTGGTCCCACGATTTGTGGGCCTTTTCGGTCGTGTCATCCGGCCTGCGGTGGCGTTGGGCGACTCGTCCTCCTTTGGGGGGCTCGGGGTTAACAGGGCAGGTTTCTTCCCCTGCGCTTCGTCACGTCATCTTGGAGTGGGTGCGCTTGGGCGTGGTCGAAACGACTACGTCCCTCAGATGGGTTTCCCGTCTGTTTCCAGTGCCGAAACGGGACTGTGCGGATCTGAGGTTCATTCTGGACTTGTCCCGTCTGAACCTCTGGATTCCTTGCCCCTCCTTTCGGATGACTACTCTGTCTCAGGTCCGGCTTCTGTTGGAGCCGGGTGCTTGGATGGTGTCCCTGGACCTCAAGGACGCGTATTGGCACGTTCCTATTCATCCGGGGTTCAGGGACTGGTTAGGTTTCGTGGTGGGGCATCAGGCTTACCGTTTTCGGTGCCTCCCTTTTGGCTTGAATCTGGCACCTCGCGTTTTCACGCGTCTGACCCGGGTTGTGGTGACCCGTCTGCGTCTTCTAGGGATTCGGGTTTTGGCCTACCTCGACGACTGGCTGGTGTGGGCTCCCAGTCGGTCCGCGTGTCTGCTCGCCAGGGATGTGGTTCTTTCCCAGCTCGCCCGGTTCGGGTTCCTGGTGAACTGGAGGAAGTCCCATCTGGTTCCTTCCCGGGTTCGGACCTGGCTGGGTCTTCTTTGGGATTCTCGGACTGCTTCCTTGTCTCTCCCTCCTGGGGCGCTGCAGCGGCTGCAGGACCGCCGTCTGCTGTTTCTGAAGGGGTACCGGGTCACTCGGCGGTTGCTCGAGCAGTTGTGCGGGAGTCTCAACTTCGCCATGCTAGTCTACCCGCCGGGTCGGGTTTGGCTTCGGCGTCTGTTTTGGTTCCTTCGGGAACGTCCTTTCCGCCTCTCTCGCGATCGTTGGGTTCGTCCTCCGTGGTTCTTACGCCGGTTGCTGCGTCACCGGCTTCCTCTTCGGGTTTTTCGGGGTTCGGTGCCTTGGCGCCTCCCCGAGCCCTCGCTCGATGTGTTCACGGACGCGTCGTCCCTCGGCTGGGGTTTTGTGACCAGTGCTCACCAGGCAGGCCAGGTCGGTGGGGTCCGTCATTCCGTCGGGCTCACAGCACGGTTCGGGAGTTCGCGGCTGTCTGGCTCGCCCTTCGGAGGATTCGGGTCGCTCAAGGTTCGACCATTCGCCTCCATTCGGACTGCTCTCCGGTGGTTCATTGCCTGAACCGCGGAGGTTCTCTTCGGTCCTTGGCTCTGTGGGGTTGGTCCCTTCGAGTGGCTCGTCTCCTGGATTCTCGGGGTTTGGCTCTCCGTGCGGTTCACGTCCGGGGAGTGTCCAACGTTCTGGCGGACGGTCTGTCTCGCTTCATTCCCCTTTCCACGGAGTGGACGGTCGACGACGAGCTCGTTTCGTTGGATCTGCCAGACGTACGTCTCCCAGATGTGGACCTCTTCGCGTCGGCGTGGTATCGGCGTCTCCCGATTTATGTGACTCCCTTCCCCGACTGGAGGCGTTCGCGGTGATGCCTTTCAGCGATGTGCCCTTGTCTCAGGGTGACAGTCACCTGTTTTGCCTCCGTCATGCTGCCTGTTGGGTCAATGACACCTTTGACCCTGAGTCTTGCGAGTCGTGTTCTCTGCTTGTGCTCCAGTTTACTCTGAGGATGTCCCCGTCAGGGTACAGGCAGCATCAGCGTTGCATGTTAGGTTTAGGTTATTGCAACGCGCTAGGTTAGTTTCCCACCTGGATGCCCCGAGGCTGCCCCGTTTGGTTTTCGGGACCCTGACCTGGGGGCGTTGGTCGCTATGGCTCTGACTCAGGCGCCCTCTGGTCCTTCCCCTGTGGTTTTCCTGAGCCTCCCCCCTGTGTCCGGCTCCTAAGCGTCGGAAGGTTTCGGCATCGGCGCAGGGTTTCATTGGTGGTGAGACTCGGGCTGCTTCGGGGGCTGCCCCATCCGGGTGGGGGGACGGAGGCATTTGAGCCGATACCTCCTACCGAGGCTTCTGGGTCCCACCAGCAGACCCCCTTCTGTCAGCCTTCCCTTGGACTCTGCCTTTTCTTCAGGGGTGGAGGGTTTGGAGGACGGCTCCGCCCGGGTCCCGATGTGGGGGATCCTGGGGCTGGGGAGGAGTCGACCTGGGGGCCTTGGGCTCCTTGTGACCTGCTTGGGTGCTTTTGCCTTCCCGCGGGGCTTACTGTTGCAGGGGGAGGGGTTTTCTTACCCCCCTTCCCTGTATGAGTATGATTTGGGTTCGGCTCCTCCCCGGGTTCGGTTCCGGGTGCCTTTGGGTACTTCGGATCGTCTTTCAGGGGTTGCTACTTCCGGCTCTCCGCGAAGGTGGCTCGGGAAGCTCTTGCTGCATACCTCTGCCGAGACCCGGATTATGCCTCCCCAATGGATCCGTCCTCGTTTGAGTTCGGGTCTTCTTCCGTTTGGGTGCGTTTGGAGGTTCCGGAGTCTTCCTGGCTAGCAGACTGCCCTCTCTTTTCGTTGGGGGCGTGGCACGGGTTCTGTCGGACCGCACGCTTGATTGGCGAGAAACTGCTAGTTTTCTGCAGGTTTACTTGGGGGGCGAGTTTGAGCACCTTAATGCGTGTTTATTCGCTCCCGTGCTTTCTCGGGATGTTGGTCTTTTCCAGCTTCATGTGCAGGTTCCTCAGCTTTCGGCTTCGTGGTTGCGGAGGATTTGCGCTCCCGTGGGCATTTGGCTCGGTCTTGCGTTTCTTTTCCTTCTCGAGCTGTCTTCGGCTTGGCTTGAGGAGGATGTGGGAGCGTTGAGTGAAGGGCCTTCGTCCGGGGCGCTGTCTTCGGCTGCTCGGGCTTCTGCTGCTCTGTTGAAGCTTTTTGCGCCCATCCTGAAGGAAGCGGTGTCTCTGTTCTATGCTTCTCGCCTCGCGTGCCGTCAGGCTGTGCTCGCCCTCTCTTTGGATTCCGCTTGGGCCCTGGCTCTTAGGTTTCGTCTCCGTTTTGTCCGTTGCTGTTTGCAGAGTCTGCGGTCTCTCAGTTCTGCACGCGGCTCGTCTAGTTGTCGCCCTATGGCGGACTGTTGCTTCTCCGGAGCGGTACTTCTCGTCGGTCTCGGAGAGGTCGTGCCAGGGTTCCGGGGTCCGCTGGTCGGGGTAGGCCATTGGTGCCAGTTTCTGAGCGTCGTTCCCTTCGGGGCCTGCGTCGTCTGGTCGGCGCGGTGATCGCTCTGTTCGACGGTTGGGTTCTCGTAAGGGGCGTCGGCCCTTTCGCGGGTTGCCCCGTTGACGGGGCGATGGGGGGGAGGCTCGCTCTGTTTGCCCACGCTTGGTCCCACGATTTGTGGGCCTTTCGGTCGTGTCATCGGCCTGCGGTGGCGTTGGGCGACTCGTCCTCCTTTGGGGGGCTCGGGGTTAAAGGGCAGGTTTCTTCCCCTGCGCTTCGTCACGTCATCTGGAGTGGGTGCGCTTGGGCGTGGTCGAAACGACTACGTCCCTCAGATGGGTTTCCGTCTGTTTCCAGTGCCGAAACGGGACTGTGCGGATCTGAGGTTCATTCTGGACTTGTCCCGTCTGAACCTCTGGATTCCTTGCCCCTCTTTCGGATGACTACTCTGTCTCAGGTCCGGCTTCTGTTGGAGCCGGGTGCTTGGATGGTGTCCCTGGACCTCAAGGACGCGTATTGGCACGTTCCTATTCATCCGGGGTTCAGGGACTGGTTAGGTTTCGTGGTGGGGCATCAGGCTTACCGTTTTCGGTGCCTCCCTTTTGGCTTGAATCTGGCACCTCGCGTTTTCACGCGTCTGACCCGGGTTGTGGTGACCCGTCTGCGTCTTCTAGGGATTCGGGTTTTGGCCTACCTCGACGACTGCTGGTGTGGGCTCCCAGTCGGTCCGCGTGTCTGCTCGCCAGGGATGTGGTTCTTTCCCAGCTCGCCGGTTCGGGTTCCTGGTGAACTGGAGGAAGTCCCATCTGGTTCTTCCCGGGTTCGGACCTGGCTGGGTCTTCTTTGGGATTCTCGGACTGCTTCCTTGTCTCTCCCTCCTGGGGCGCTGCAGCGGCTGCAGGACCGCCGTCTGCTGTTTCTGAAGGGGTACCGGGTCACTCGGCGGTTGCTCGAGCAGTTGTGCGGGAGTCTCAACTTCGCCATGCTAGTTACCCGCCGGGTCGGGTTTGGCTTCGGCGTCTGTTTTGGTTCCTTCGGGAACGTCCTTTCCGCCTCTCGCGATCGTTGGGTTCGTCCTCCGTGGTTCTTACGCCGGTTGCTGCGTCACCGGCTTCCTCTTCGGGTTTTCGGGGTTCGGTGCCTTGGCGCCTCCCCGAGCCCTCGCTCGATGTGTTCACGGACGCGTCGTCCCTCGGCTGGGGTTTTGTGACCAGTGCTCACCAGGCAGGCCAGGGTCGGTGGGGTCCGTCATTCCGTCGGCTCACAGCACGGTTCGGGAGTTCGCGGCTGTCTGGCTCGCCCTTCGGAGGATTCGGGTCGCTCAAGGTTCGACCATTCGCCTCCATTCGGACTGCTCTCCGTGGTTCATTGCCTGAAACGCGGAGGTTCTCTTCGGTCCTTGGCTCTGTGGGGTTGGTCCCTTCGAGTGGCTCGTCTCCTGGATTCTCGGGGTTTGGCTCTCCGTGCGGTTCACGTCGGGGAGTGTCCAACGTTCTGGCGGACGGTCTGTCTCGCTTCATTCCCCTTTCCACGGAGTGGACGGTCGACGACGACTCGTTTCGTTGGATCTGCCAGACGTACGGTCTCCCAGATGTGGACCTCTTCGCGTCGGCGTGGTCACGGCGTCTCCCGATTTACGTGACTCCCTTCCCGACTGCGAGGCGTTCGCGGTGGATGCCTTTCAGCAGGACTGGTCGAGGTGGGTTACCTGTACCTCTTTCCTCCGGTCCAGCTGTTGCTTCGAGTTCTGGGTGCAATTGGAGACTTTCTCAGGGAGGGTAGTCCTTGTGGCCCTTGGTGGCCGCCCAGCCTTGGTTTCCTGTGCTCCTCGCTCGGTGCCCGAACCCGGACGTTTCCCGCGGCTCCGCCTCTTTCAGAAGGTCGGTCCGGTCCGGTACAGGGCTGGTTCGCTCTTCTCCTCTGCTCTTCGCGTCTGGTCTTTTTGACGCGGGTGTATCACCATTTCTATGGTGATCAGGTGGCTTCATTGATGGTGTCCCACCTGAGAGCTTCGTCTAGGCGGCAGTATGAAGTTTCCTGGCGTTCTTTTCGCCACTTTCTGGCTCTTCGTAGGTTGTCTTTTCTTTCGGATCGGGTTGTTTTGTCCTTTCTTTCTTGGCTTTTTCAGGACCGTCATTTGATGCCTAATACTGTCGCCTCGTATCGTGCGGCGCTGGCGGAGCCGCTCGCGCTTGCTTTGGGGTGGATGTCACTTCCGCCCCTTTTCGTAAGCTTTCTCGTGCTATGTTTCACCTCCGGCCTGCTCATGCGCCTCCTGAGCCGTCCTGGTCCTTGGACCGGGTGCTCTCCTATCTTTCCTCCTCTCGTTTTGTGGTGGCCCCTTCGGTTCCTGATTGTTTTTCCAAGGCTTTGTTTTTGTTGGCTTTGGCCTCTGGGGGCGGGTAGGGGAGCTTCATGCCTCCTCCGGCGCAGGGGTTTCTGCTCTTTCGGTCCTGGGGGTAAGTTTGTCCGTTTACAGCCTTCTCCTTCTTTTCTGGCGAAGAACGAGACGGCTGCTTTCCGGAGGGGTCCATGGGTCATTGATGCTTGGTTGGTTCGGCCGGGGTGCATCATGTGTTGTGTCCTGTTGCGGCGCTTCGCCGTTACTTGCGCGCTTCGGCCGGTGTGGCTGGGGATGCGCTTTGGGTTGATCCAGTTTCCCTCGTTCCCTGTTCCAGGGCTCGGGTCTCCCAGGTTGTCCGCAGGGTATTAAATCTAGCCAGCCTGCGGTCTATCCTCGCGCCCATGACGTTAGGAAGTTTGCGGCTTTGGCTGCTGTGTTTGGTAATATGTCTTGGGCAAATATTCGGGCGCGTGGTTTTTGGAAATCGAACAGGGTCCTGGCCGCCCGTTATTTGGTGAACGTCCCTGCTCCTCGGCGTTCTTGTGTTGCTTTGGGTCGCAGGTTGCAGCCCGTTGTCTCGACTTCGCGTTGAGGAGTTTGTGGCCGCCGCCTCCCGGGTAAGTCCCCTTTTTCCTTCTCTTTGGGTAATTAGCTCCAGGGAGCCGTAGGGGCTCCCCACAGAAAACCAGCGTTGAATGTAATGAAACGCCATTTTCTGGGTGAGCCCCGGAGGCTCCCTGGCTACCCTCCCTCCCGTCCGGTCGGCGGATTTTTCGCGTTGGTTGAAGCCTAGTTTCCGAACTGAAGGCAGCCGGCGCGGTGAGGTCCGGGCCCCCCCCTCCCCCTCCCGGGGAGGGGAGGGCTGCGCGGACAACCGGCGCGGCAGTAAAGTGATTGTTTGATTGTTTTCCTTGTGATTGTAGGGAGTTTTTCTACCTTTCTGTTCGGTTTGTTGTAGTTTTCTACCATGTGGGGTTTGTTTTGTTACGCCTACCTTTCTGGGTGCCTAACCCCGGTCGATGGCAGATAAGGAAAACCCCCAACTATATGGGGTTTTCCAGGGCCATTGCTCCCTGAAACCTCTCTGAAGGGGCCAGGTTCTGGCGCTGGTCCCTGGTAGGTCTGAACTCCATAGCTAGTGTCCCGGTCTAACATAACATACATTAGCCCGATAAGCTCCAGGGAGCCTCCGGGGCTCACCCAGAAAATGGCGTTTCATTACATTCAACGCTGGTTTTTTATAGGTGCAAGATGTTTTATAACTTTTGTATGTTTTAATGAGGAAGTTATGACATAAGATTTATATGTATAATAATTGGATAAATTATATGGTACTGTACACTTTGTGTGAAAATTATGTGTGAGATGTACCACATATTGTGAACATTAAGTCTACCAGAAATATGACCACCATAAAATAAAATGGACTTTTCTGATTTAAGGTAAAGATAATCAGAGTAGTTAGGGGAGTGATAAGCACAACAGATAAACTTAATAACCGAGTAGATCAGATCTTGAACCATAAAGCATCAAAGTTGAGTGACTCAAGATAGGATAGGCGAGTGACAGTGCTACAGTATTTGTTTGGCAATAGACAGAAATGTTGAAATTGGTGACACAATATTTACAAAATAATGCGTCAGTTAAAACTGCTGTGGACATGAATTATGGTATGGGGGGGGGGGGGGAAAAGGAAGTAAAGAAAGAGAGAAAATAGAGAGAAAATAGTTAACCATTTTTGCAGAGTACCAATTAGAAAAATCCATATAGAGTGGAACATCAGTATTCAAACTTAATTGTAGAAGGCAGCTGGAAACTTACTCGTAAACTTACTGTTATTGTAAATGTTTATGTTCGAGTGCCAAACAAACGATTGACTACCGAGCATGAGCACAGCATTCAAGTGCCGAATTGTTCAAATAGGGAGCCGTTTGAGTACCGAGGTTCCTCTTTATGTTTATAATTACATTTAATAAAGAGGCGGAGGTATTGCTGCTACAGTACTACTTACTGTATTGTAATCAGGCTTCACTTGTCCAGTGACAGCAGTCACACTCAAACATGGATATTTTAAACAGATGCTCGGGTGTTGTCCATGAATCCCCATTTGGAGGTACTGTATTAAAAAAGAGGAAAATGGACAGTGACCTAATTTAATAATTAATAATTTGTTTTGTCAGGGACAGGAATCCTGTGTATATACAATATATACTTCGTATCAAGTTCCTCATCTCCCCCCCAAAGGTTGGTGTCAGCTTTTAAAATGTGGCTAGTTATGTGGCCACCAGAGTGCTGCAAGACCTCTAATGTCATAGACATTGGGCTATTGAGCCCAGCAGTTCAAGCCAGGGCAAGCTTAGAGTTAGGACCTACAATTGATGATTATCCTGTGTTCCTGTAGTAAATCAAGATATATGGCATTGATGTTTGTCTCCAGCCCTTGTCAACCACAATTACCACCACCACCCACTACACAAATGAAATCAAGGTGCAAAAAGCATTGAACTACTGATATTTCCCAGGATGCAACCCCCCACAACAGTTGCCTAACTCCCAGGTACCTATTCATTATCAGATGAACAGATGCATTAGGTGAAAGGAAACATGCCCAACCATTTTTATACCAGAAATTGAACCTGGGATTTCCAGTTGGGAGTCGAGAATGAAACTGACTGTAATGTGTGCAAGTAAAGAAATGTGTGAGAGGGAAATAACCAGCAGTAACAATCCAAATTTATGTAGTGCAGAAGTAAACATTACTGAAGGGAAAGGGGGGAGACCAACACAGCATAGCGAGTCCAACTTTCATGATGACTCGGAAAGCTACCTGCAGAACATTTAAACAGCCAGCCAGTGCCATGGGGCAACTTTTTAATATGAATCTTGAGATTTCCTCAAAATTATACAATTTTACTGTACTTTAGCAGTAGTTTGAGCCGGTCGGCCGAGCGGACAGCACGCTGGACTTGTGATCCTGTGGTCCTGGGTTCGATCCCAGGCGCCGGTGAGAAACAATGGGCAGAGTTTCTTTCACCCTATGCCCCTGTTACCTAGCAGTAAAATAGGTACAGTACCTGGATGTTAGCTGTCACGGGCTGCTTCCTGTGGGTGGAGGCCTGGTCGAGGACCGGGCCGCAGGGACACTAAAGCCCCGAAATCATCTCAAGATAACCTCAAGATAGCATCTGCAGTGCTTATCTATCAGTGACTGGGGGAGCAAGATCTAGCTCTTTGTGCCCCTCCTCCTAGGTGTTTATACCTGGCGTGCTCATTACGTCTCTCATAGTGGTCATAGTGTTGCAAATATTTTCACTGTAGGTATTTGTAGCTTATACTATGAGCACCCTTGTCATGCACCCCTCAGATCCTCATCACGGGCTTCTCGTAGTGGGTCGGCTGCCTCAGGGCATGAAGAGTCTGGGTCATTACCTCCCAAGAGCCCAGGCACAAGGTAGGACTACTATATAATACTTGATGCATGTGTGCATGTAGTTCCCTTAAATTATAATTAAATTTTTCAGCCATTAAAAACATGCTTTCCTTCTTGCTTCGTTCTATGCTTCTGCAGTTCAAGCACAAAATAAAAACAAATATATCATGTGATCCTATGAAATATCCTCCCACAATGTTAGAACATGAAACAAACTGTGATATCATAATGACTAATTAGGCTCATAAGCCTTGTTTCATGCTACTTGAAAAAATCACATTATTTACATAATAATTGGTTAAGTAGTGTGGTGTGCATAGGAGGTGGATGCTGAGGGTTATTGTTAGTGGTTGTTGTCTTTATTGATGCTCTCAGTGCTAAATACCATAGTCTACATGGCCAAATGGGCTAAACAATGGCATGCATATCCTTCTTGTTTTCCTTGATAGCATTAGTAAATGCTCCATCAAACACAGTGGCAAATACGAATGAATAGCATCGTCTGCTGTGAACATGAATGATAGGTTCTCTAGTTGCCTACAATTTATAATATAATGTTGGTTCAAGTGAGGCACCATCCTTCATTTACTAATGGATCTTTTCTTCCATAACACTTTCATGTTATGATATAATGAGGGTTAGTAGGGTAAATCTGTTTTGGTTTAAACAGACTTAAAGGAATCTGCCAATAAACCTTTAACTCTTGTTGACCATGAAACATTACACATCCCAAATGAATGACAAATGAAAATAATGCTTGCTGTCATCACTTAACAGAACAGCTTGTCCTTTCAAGTTGCCACAGATATTGGTCTGCTAAAACACCCATACCTAACCTAACTGAACCAACCCATGCATAGAAAATATGAATGTTTGTGGGCCACTATGATCTATAATATATAATATTTTGTCCGTAAAACATTTTGGTGTCAGAATGTGATACATTATTTGAGAGGACAGGTTAAACAGAGGCAGGCTGACCACCATGGGTAAAGAAGGGCAGCCTTCCTGTGCATGTGACCTCACCACAGAGACCTTACTGTGCCTGATCTCCCCAACTTACTTTGTTCTCAGAGTGGAGTATTGTGGCTTATCCGACTTACTCTACTCATTCTTCATTCAGCCACTAGTTACTCTCATATTCATATATATATATATATACTGTATATATATATAATATAATGTTTTCTTGGATTGTGTGTGTGTGTGTGTGTGTGTGTGTGAGAGAGAGAATATGCAGACTGCAAAACCCCCGTGTGAGAAAATGCAGACTGCATTTTCTTGGATTGTTGGAAAGCCTTTGACACAGTACCGCATAAGAGGCTGGTACATAAGCTGGAGAGACAGGCAGGTGTAGCTGGTAAGGTGCTCCAGTGGATAAGTGAGTACCTAAGTAATAGGAAGCAGAGAGTTACGGTGAGGGGTGAGAACTCCGATTGGAGTGAAGTCACCAGTGGAGTCCCACAGGGCTCTGTACTCGGTCCTATCTTGTTTCTGATATATATAAATGATCTCCCGGAGGGTATAGATTCATTTCTCTCAATGTTTGCGGACGATGCCAAAATTATGAGAAGGATTAAAACAGAAGAGGACTGTTTGAGGCTTCAAGAAGACCTAGACAAACTGAAGGAATGGTCGAACAAATGGTTGTTAGAGTTTAACCCAACCAAATGTAATGTAATGAAGATAGGTGTAGGGAGCAGGAGGCCAGATACAAGGTATCATCTGGGAGAGGAAATTCTTCAGGAGTCAGAGAAAGAAAAAGACTTGGGAGTTGATATCACACCAGACCTGTCTCCTGCAGCCCATATCAAGAGGATAACATCAGCGGCATATGCCAGGCTGGCCAACATACGAACAGCATTCAGAAACTGTGTAAAGAATCATTCAGAACTTTGTATACCACATATGTCAGGCCAATCCTGGAGCATGCAGCCCCAGCATGGAGTCCATATCTAGTCAAGGATAAGACTAAACTGGAAAAGGTTCAAAGGTTTGCCACCAGACTAGTACCCGAGCTGAGAGGTATGAGCTACGAGGAGAGACTGCGGGAATAAAACCTCACTTCACTAGAAGACAGAAGAGTTAGGGTGGATATGATCACCACATTCAAGATTCTGAAGGGAATTGGTAGGGTAGATAAAGACAGGTTATTTAACACAAGGGGCACACACACAAGGGGACACAGGAGTGCCCAAATGAGCCACAGAGATATTAGAAAGAACTTTTTTAGTGTCAGAGTGGTTGACAGAGTAATAGTAAGAGTGGTCTTACTATTTTTGTGTGTGGAAATATGCCCATTGTGTGTGTGGACTTACATTGACCAGTGATCAGAGTTATCTTCTCTGTTGATACCTGGTTGATACCTGGTTGATGGGGTTCTGGGAGTTCTTCTACTCCCCAAGCCCGGCCCGAGGCCAGGCTTGACTTGTGAGAGTTTGGTCCACTAGGCTGTTGCTTGGAGCGGCCCGCAGGCCCACATACCCACCACAGCCCGGCTGGTCCGGAACTCCTTGGAGGAATAAATCTAGTTTCCTCTTGAAGATGTCCACGGTTGTTCCGGCAATATTTCTTATGCTTGCTGGGAGGACGTTGAACAACCGCGGACCTCTGATGTTTATACAGTGTTCTCTGATTGTGCCTATGGCACCCCTGCTCTTCACTGGTTCTATTCTGCATTTTCTTCCATATCGTTCACTCCAGTACGTTGTTATTTTACTGTGTAGATTTGGGACCTGGCCCTCCAGTATCTTCCAGGTGTATATTATTTGATATCTCTCTCGTCTTCTTTCTAGTGAGTACATTTGGAGAGCTGTAGTTTATCTGTGCTTGGTTTATTGAGGCTTTTCAACAGAAGTGATCCACCTCTTGAGTTAACCCACTTCATAATAATAATTCACTGTGTCTAGTACCTAGGCATTCATGCATGATGCCTAGGTACTTTTATGTCAGGACTTGGGCATTATGCTAGGCATGGCTTATTTCACATCCAGTTTCCTCAATTTCCATGTTAATACAGTAGAGCATTATCAGTAATATTTCTCATGTCAAGTTTTTATCTTGGCCTTGTGTCTAGATGTGCATGTTTGTTAAGTGCACAGTGTTCAGTTGCTTCTCCTGTCTAGTGGTGTGGTCTGTTTAATCTACCCGAGGTCTCATCATTGGCAGGTTTTTTCACTGCAATACAGTACTTCTGTGGGGAGCCGCTCCGGCTTCCTGGAGCTATCGGGCTAATATGCGATACATTAGACCAGGGCATTAGTCAATGGAGTTCAGCCTACCGGGGACCACGAACCAGAACCTAACCCCCCCCCCCCTTAGAGGGACACCAGGAGCATTGGCCCCTGAAAACCCTCCCCCCCCCTTTAGAGAGGCACCAGGAGCAATGTCCTCTGGACCCCCCCCCCCCTCTTGTGGTTGGAGATTTTTCTTATCTGCCATCGACCAGGGTTAGGCACCCAGAAAGGTAGGCATAACAAAACAGATTTCTGCCAGTATGAACATGGTAAGAAAATTGCAACCGAAAACTGAACAGAGAGGAAGTGTTACACGGTACAGGCACTAAAAAGAGTATACACCTAGGGTAGGTCTCCTCCAGCCCAGCTGTCGGGCGGAGGTTGCCACGGGTATTGTTGCCTAATTGTTTCAGAGTGTCTGATTTATTTTTTCTCTTTTTTTCCAGTAATACTATTCAGTGGTGTTTAGTGTGGTGTATTTCTGTGGTCAAATGTGTGAACCATCAGTACAGTGTGCTTAAGGGTGTGGTGTGCATGTCGGTGATTCGATTGTGTTCATGGAACAATAAAAGAATATTTTCTGGGGGAGAAAACCTCTTGCAATCGTTGGGTTCGTTCCTCCGGGGATCTTGTGTTGGTGCTGCGTCACCAGCTTCCTCTTGGGGTTTTCGGGGTTCCGTGCCTTGGCTCCTCCCCGAGCCTTCGCTCGATGTGTTCAGGGACGGGTCATCTCTCGGCTGGGGCTTTGTGACCAGTGCTCACCAGGTCAGCTGGGGATGGTGGAGTCTGTCTGTCCGTCAGGCTCACAGCACGGTTCGGGAGTTCGTGGCTGTCTGGTTTGCACTTTGGAGGATTTGGGTCACTCGGTGCTCTACCATTCGACTCCGTTCGGACTGTTCTCTGGCGATTCTTGCTGGAACCACAGGGTTTCTCTTAGGTGTTGACCTTTGGGGTTGGTTCCTTAGAGTGGCTCGTTTGCTGGATTCTCGGGGTTTGGCTAATCGTGAGGTTCATGTCCAGGGTGTGTCCTGCATCCTGGCGGACAGCTGTCTCGATTCATTCCTCTGTTCGCGGATTGACCAGTCGTCGCCGACTCGTTTTGTTGGCTCTGCTTGACGTATGGACTCCTGGCCATGGACGTCTTCGAGTCGGCATGGTCTAAGCATCGCCCATTTTATGTGGCGCCCTTACCCACCTGCAAGGCGTTCTCGGTGGATGCTGTTCGGCTGTTCGGCAGGACTTAGCGAGGTGGGGGGTACCTGTTCCTCTTCTCACGGTCCAGCTGTTGCTTTGGGTTCTGGCTCGGTTGCAGCCCATCCCACGAGAGCAGTCCTTATGGTTTCTTGGTAGCCAGCCCAGCTTTATTTTCAGACGCTGCTTGATAGGTGTCCGAACCCGGGGCGTTTTCTCGCGACTCCGCCTCTTCTGCAGGTCGGATCGGTCCTGTACGTGACTAGCTCGGCCTTCTCCTCGGCTCTTTGCGTCTGGTTTTTGATGCAGGTATCACCATCTCTGTGGTGTTCAGGTGGCTTTGTTGACGGTGTCCCACCTGCGAGCTTCGTCTTGGCGACAGTGTACCGTTCCTGGTGTTTCTATGCACTTTTTCTTGCTCTTCGTAGGTTGTAGTCTCTTTTGCATCGGGTTGTCTTGTCCTTTCTTCGGTTTTCAGGACTACAGTTATTTGGTGTTTTTACTGTCGCCTCGTTTTGTGCGGCGCTGGTGGAGTCGCTCCGGCTTGCATTTTTCGTACGCTTTCTCGTGTTTTGTTTCACCTCCGGCCTGCTCATGCGTCGCCTGAGCCGTCCAGGTCCTGGATCAGGGTGCCTTCTTATTTTCTCCTCAGTTTGTTGTAGCCCCTTCGGTTCAGGTTTCTGCTCTTTGGTACTGGTGGTAGAATTGTACATGTGCAGCCTTTCTCCGTCCTGGCGACGGTCGAGACGGCTGCTTTCCGGAGGGGTTCTTGGGTTATTGATGCTTGTTGGTTTGGCCGGGGGTGCGTCCTGTGTTGTCCGGTTATGCTTTTTGCCATTACCTGTGTACCGTGTCTGGGGATGCGCTGTGGTTGATCCGGTTCCCCTCGTTCCCTGTTTCCAGGGCTCGGGTCTCCCAGGTCGTCCGCAGAGTTTTTCAGTCTTCCAGCTTGCGGTCTGTCTTTGCGCCCGTGCTGTTCAGACGTTTGCAGCTTTTGCTGCTGTGTTGGTGATGTCTAGGGCTCATTTCGAGCGCAGGATTTGAGGGTCGCACAGGTTTTTGGCCACCCATTCTTTATGCGCGTCTGCTCCTGTGTGTTCTTGTTGCCTTGGGTTGCAGGTTGCAACCTGTTGTCTTGGCTTCGCGTTGCGGAGTTTGAGGCGGCCGCCTCCCGGGTTAGCCCTTTCTTTTCCTTCTCTTTGGGTATGAAGCTCCAGGGAGCCGTAGGGGCTCCCCATAGAAAGTCAGCGTTGAATGTAATGAAACACCATTTTCTGGGTGAGCCCCGGAGGCTCCCTGGCAACCCTCCCTCCCACCGGTCGGCGGTTTTTTCGCGTTGGTTGAAGCTTAGCTTTCGAACTGAAGCTTGGCAGCCAGCGCGGTAGGTCCGGGGCTCCCCCCTCCCCCTCTCGGGGCAGGGAGGGCTGCGCGGACGATTGGCGCGGCAGTAAAGGGTAATGTTTGCTTGTTTCCTTGTGATTGTAGGGAGTTTCTACCTCTCTGTTCGGTTTTTTGTTTTAGTTTTTTATCATGTGGGGTTTGTTTTGTTATGCCTACCTTTCTGGGTGCCTAACCCCGGTCGATGGCAGATAAGGAAACCCCCAACCACAAAGGGGTTTTCCAGGGCCACTGCTCTCTGAAACCTCTCTGAAGGGGCCAGACTCTGGCGCTGGTCCCCGGTAGGTCTGAACTCCTTAGCTAATGTCCTGGTCTAATATAACATACATTAGCTCGATAAGCTCCAGGGAGCCTCCGGGGATCACCCAGAAAATGGCGTTTCATTACATTCAACACTGGTTTTTTGTTTTTTGGTTTTAGCCAAGGGCTTGATTAACTTGAGGTAAATAACGTTTGAGGCTGTTAATCGGTTTTAAATTAGGAAATTGCATGGAAGGTAAGTAGATTAGTTAAAAATAGTGTGAGCTTGACTGTGTTCCATAAATAGTTTGAGAACAATTCTGTTTCACATAAAGTATGTTTTCCAGAACCAGTTCCAGGAGTGCCCGTAGTATACCAGGTTCAGCACTTAGTGGTGGGAGGGCCACACGACTCTCACTCAATGACCTAGAGGAGAATGAGCCATTTGTTCCAGCAAATAAAGAAGTTGGTCTGTATACATTTTTATTAATGTGTTATAATTCAATTTCCTTTTAGCTTTTGTTAGAATATGTTCTATTGCTTAAGATTATAAATGTACTAAGCATCTTTAAAAATCATTGGTAATATTGAAATATTAAATTTTATTAAAAGGAATCTTCTAACTAAATCCAGATTCATTGGGAAAAATCTCTTGCAAGACCCTCCTGGATTCTACTGTATTACTCTCTAGATTTATCAGATTAGTTACCCTTGTCATGTACATACTTCCTCATTCAGGCCTTCCTATAAATATTTATTGCCTGGTCTAAGTGATTCTGCATTAATTTTATGCTTTCAGAAAAATATTATCTGAGCTATCCTACTTTCTTGCCTCTTATTGTAAGATTCCACTGTTTATGAAGGGAGTGAAATGGGCAAAACAAGAAGGTTGATATCTGAGATCATATGGACCTTTTGAAATATGTCTGCATGGTCTTACTTGGACTAGTTAGCACTGGATCCAGCTAAAGTGAGCTGTAAAACAGCTAAAAGCATACACATTCCAGTCTTTACAAGTCCTCCTTGGCAACCCAGAGATTGCCAAGGAATGCTCTTATCAAACTACTGTGTGATGCAGAATGGACGGGTGTATTTTCCCTGTTTACAGTTGTCTTCACTTTTGGGTGTGACAACCAAGATGTTTGGATGAGACCTTTGATGAGTTCTTCATTTCAGTATGTTGTATATCCAGCAGCTCCAAGTTTGTGAGAGGGGGTTGAGTTGGGGTCAAGGGGAATCGAGCCTTGGCTAAGAAGGGTTAGATTGTGGCTGAGAGGGATTGATCAGGGTGTGAGATTGAGTCTTGAGGTTTTTAGAGTTTAATAAGAAGGTAATAACTGATTAAATTTGCAGATAGTAGTTATGTTGATCCTCTTGGTCCCCTGCAAGAACGGCCTAAGACAAGCCTTAGGAGAAAACAAGAAGAGGATGATTTTGCTGATGAAGAACTTGGTGATGACTTACTGCCCGAGTAATAAACTAGATAACAAAGTTATGTTTAATATGATTGGTATGTGCATTTCTAATACATGCTTGAGAAATGTGTATGAAATTAAATAAGAATGAAGGTAGGTCCATTGGATATCGTTCTGCATGGAA
>WNGS01042707.1:36129338-36142120 GCA_020271785.1 Procambarus virginalis
TTGTGGGTGACCTTGAACCGACGCATATCTACGGAGGTATTCTTGATCTATGTCTCGGTTTCAACGTCTCCCACACCGTCTGTGCCTCGTCAATAGTGCCAGATATGGCGTCTGATCATCTGGCCATATTAGCCACTGTAAGCATTGGCAGCGCTATCCTCCCCGGCGGAGTGTTCAAGCGGAAGAGGCTGGCTGTGCCCATCGATCAACGAGACAATTTTGTTGCTCATGTGTCAGAATGGTACAGTTCATCTGAGCCTTCATCAGTTGAAGATTTTAACAATGAGCTCACAGGTACTATCGAGCAGTTTATAGAATCACTTGATCCATCGTCTAGGCCACGTAACCCAAATTACACTGGTCATAGCACTTATGCTTATTATAATGATTCTAAATTGCATGCACTAAAACGCACTGCCAGAAGAATTGGACTAGCTTATAGAAGGACCCGCACTGCTGAAATGCTTAAGCTCTTTCAAACGGCTCTGGCTGAGGCCAGGGAACGTATGGTAGAGCTGAGGCAGACAGACTGGGAAACTTTTGTCAGTGGTCTCAATTCTCACACGCCACTAAGTCGAGCATGGAAGGATATCAATAAGATCAAAGGGAAAAATGCTGCAGAGATTGCGCACCCTAATCCTCTGCACAGAGCAAATGAGCTTGTTGATGCTTGGGCCACCACCTCCAGCTTTGACAGTCTTCCTCTACTCACACAGAACGAATTGAATAATAATATGCTGATAGAGCAAGGCTCCTTGACTTCATGCTTCATCAAGAGGATGACTGTGACATGCTTTTTACTGAATACGAACTAGACTCTGCTCTACATAAAGGCAAAGCTACATCACCCGGGGAGGATGGAGTTACTTACGGCATACTGCGTATGCTTCTGCTAGTTCCAGGGAATCCCTTGCTTGAATTGTATAATATGAGCTATGTAACTGGGGAGCTTCCAAAGTCATGGACCAACAGTCTTATTATTCCCATTCCTAAACCAAACCAGCAGAGTGCTTTTCGCCCAATCTCCCTCACTAGTTGTCTCTGTAAGTGTCTTGAGAGGATGGTTCTCAACCGTCTCCTTTACAGAATTAGTAACATGTTGTCTCCCCAGATATATGGCTTTACGCATGGAAAGAGTGTACATCACTGTATTACCACATTCCTCACCCTGCATACTGATAGGTCATACACCACTTTCCTAGATCTTAAGTCAGCCTTTGACATTGCTAACCCACTCGTCATTCTGAGCGAACTTGCTAAAATGAATGTTGGAGGATGGCTTTTACGGTGGATAAGAGGCTATCTATCCAACAGGAAGTCATCTGTACTATTCCAAGGGCATAGGAGTGTAACGAGAGATTTTGAACTTGGCACTCCACAGGGAGGTGTCCTCAGTCCTACTCTGTTCAATGTGTTAATCAATGCACTTCTAAACTCAGTAACTAGGAGCCCAAGCGAACACATCATTAGCTATGCGGATGATATACTGATCCACACCAATGGGTATACCAACACCCAAAATGTTCTGAACTCTGTATTGCACACATGTCAGGAACTAGGCTTGGTCATCTCAGTAGAGAAAACAAAGATCCTGAACCGACGCCCACCCAGGCGGGGTGGGGCCGTTCGCAAAATGCAGTTGCATGATGGCTCTCTGCTCGACTATGTAACCAGATACAAATACCTTGGTCTTGAAGTTCCACTGTACCGCAATGTTGTAGCCAGACTGGGTCGCCAATGTAGAGAGAGGCTCCGTGCTCTCAAGGCTGTGGCAGGCTACCATCCAAGCTATGGTGCAAATGTGAGAATTGTCAAAATGATGTATCTCTCATATATTAGGTCTCTGATTGATTATGCTGCACCCATGCTTGCTCTAGTGCCTGAGAGAATGCTTGGAGGGCTGGAAAAGATGCAAAACGAAGCCATGAGGATTATCCTCGGATGCCCCCGTACAACTAAATTACTAAACATGAGGAAGGAACTGAATATTTCATGTGTAAGTGATCGTATCACTGAAATTAATGCTTTAATTGGTATCAAGATGCTTAGGCTAACCCACCCTAACCCCTGCACTGAAGCCCTCCAAGCCTTCTTCCTTGAAGGTCAGCATCCCTCCAAATGGATTACTGTAACTGCCAATGTGCTCAGAATGTATAACTTTCATCACCCCACCAAGAGAGACAACAACAACACTTTCCTGCCCCATGGGAGATCACTCCTTTCCAAATTACTGTTCCCCCTTTCCCACCCAAGAAGCTGATTAAAGAACAGGCCTTGCTTCGACAAGAAGCAAAGTACAATGCCTTAAGCCAAATTGATGCTTTAGTCAGAGAGCGCTCCCTTTCCCAGATTATTTACACTGATGGATCCTTGCATCAGTCCTATGGTGCAGCTGGAAGTGCAGTTGTTGTGACAGGGAGAGATGGTTCCATCTCCCATGAGTGTGGAGCGAGACTAAGTAACTGGGCCTCCACTCTTCAAACAGAATTGGTTGCCATAATCCTTGCACTAGAGCGCGTATATGAATCCAAAGTTGACACGCTAATTGTAAGTGACTCCTTGTCATCCTTGACTGCCCTCAGCTCCCCAAGGCATAACTGTGACGTGCTTATCTCTGAAGCTAGACACAGATATAGTGAAATAATCAATGATGGAGTCAGAGTTTGTCTCCTGTGGATTCCTTCCCATATTGGTCTCCGAATGCATGATAGAACTGATGAGCTAGCCAAGACTTTTGCTCGTAAAGAGGGAATTGATTACCAACTTGGACTGCCTTTCAGCAGCCTGAGGGCAGTAATATCCCAGGAACATCAACTAAATTTCGGAGGCTTGAGGCAAAGTGAAATTCACACCAGTTACTCCATCTATCATCATTCTATTATGCATGAAGAACCGCACGTCTATGGGGCATCCAATAATGTTAGCAGACTTCTAGATGTTACCACTGCTAGGCTTAGGCTCGGCTACAAGTACCTCTGGGAGTTTGTAACATCTGCTGATGTAGATTTGACTAAATGTAAACTCTGTCAGCAGAACTATTCGCATACTTTGCGTCTGTTACGGAATCTGGGTTCTTTAGAGGGAAACCAGAGGTCAAAATGTGAGCTTATTGAGCTACCATAGAGTAAAAACGCATTGCGAGTGGCATTTGGCGTATCTTCCATTAGTCTTGTCTCTCGAAGAGTATTTAAAGATTGAGCTTGGGATTGATTATTAAATAATAAAATAGGCACCAACTATGTTTACTAATACTGTCTAATCATTTGTAAAGTAAACCTGAGTAAATTTTGTAGTATCGGGCACCGGTATGATTAGTTGAACCGTCTGCCGGCAGCATAGCTTTCGGAGAGGGAGACGGGAGACTCGCGGTCCTCTCGGCTGACTGGTTGTGGTGGAAGGAAGTGCCTCTCCCTCCTATATTTATTTTTCTGTATCTTCGTCTGGTTAAGTTTTCTTTGCTATTTTTATGGTTATATTGTGGCATACCTATCGTTCTATGTGTAGAGTAGTATACCTGGGGTGTAGTAGTAAGTGTATTTACAAGTTTTTATATTACCTGCTATGCTAACGGGGGTTCCAGTGTACCACGTGGCCCCTACCCTAAGCTGACCCCAGTGTGTTATAGTAGAACTTTACCCTAGCTTGTTTCCAGTGTAAACCTTGTATCCTGCTTATGTGGACCAAGGCTTTTAACGTAAGATTGTGTGGTAAAGTTAGTATTAAATTGTTATTAGTGTGATTGTGTATGGGGGGTGTTAAGGGGTTAATAAATAAGTAAGTTTGAACAGAGTATCCCTTGTTCCTGTGTGGGAGTACAATAATCTATTCCTAGACTAACCAAGTTTAGTAGCAAGCATTTATTATTGTGGATATTTTACTTTGGGGGCCGGGCCTTTTGTTTCTCCATATCTTGATACCTCTAGTCTACTTACCCTTACCCCTTAATAGTACCAGTTCCCCATAGCAAGCCCACTATTGTTCATAACAGCGTCATTATATAATGGAATGTGAAAAAATTGCGGAATTTAGAGATAACACCATCAATAGTGTCCAAGAAATGTGTAAGTACTTCATTCACAATGATGTGCTGCCCGAAATTTTAGCGAAGTATCCAAATTTGCTTACTGTCGGTAATGCATGCACATGACTGTAAAGCTGCCGCCCAGTTGGGTGGGTGTGCAGCAAGACTAGTAACTGTGTGACTCACTATAGATGTAAAGTGCCTTGTATAGTGACTGTTGTGAGCCTCTTGTAGTGTCACTTGTGACACCTCTTTGGTCACTTGTGACACAAAGATTCTTGATGTGTGTATTTGTGTGGGTGATTAGATATGTATGTGTATGTATATGGTATACGTATATATATATATATGTACATGTATGTATGAGGGTGTGTACATGTGTATACAACATTGATAATTTTGTAACTAGCGTCAAACATTGTTATTTGCTTAGCTAAACGAACTAGAGGGTTCAGTTCCTGAACCGATTATGTGCCTCTGTATCCTTACACCACCGCCCACGGGATGGTATGGGGTGCATAATAAAGAAAGAAATTGAAATTGAATTGTAGCGAGTAAACATTATTTCTGCGGTTGGAAGAAAACGAGCTTAGAGTGGGGACTTGTTTATTATATAATAGTAAATAATAAATTAATAATAAATTATTATATAATAATAGATAATATAATAATAAATAGTATAATAAGCAATAATTTTAATGAATCAAATAGCTAATTAGGGTGAATGATAAATAATTAGTGACTAATGCATAACAATAAAGTATTAAAGAATAATTATAATGAATAATCATTATAATGGTAAAGTATTAAATCAATTACAATTAATAGTTACATCTATAGTTAGTAATTGAAAGTTGCATTATTTGAATTTACACTAATTACAATTCATGCTAATATTTCTTAGCTAGCTGCAGGCTTATCACTTTGAGGGTTCCGGCGGAGCACCCCCAAAGATACCGCAAATGCATAGCAAGCTAAAAGAAGTGTCCCCTGAGCCTGCCTGTGCGTCATCCCTTGGAAAAGAGAACAGGGGATGCAGAGGATCCCGGGAGGAGGGTGGGCATTTTGTAAGTGAGGCAGCTGCAGGCATGGTGAGAACAGGGGTCGCCGAGTCTGCTGATTGATTGATGAAGATTAAGCCACCCGAAAGGTGGCACGGGCATGAATAGCCCGTAAGTGGTGGCCCTTTTGAGCCATTTCCAGTATCAAGAGCTGATACCGGAGATCTGTGGAGGTGCAACTGCACCCTGCGTGACGGGAGATGACTCCCGCGGCCGAGTGATGATTGATTGATTAAGATTAAGCCACCCAAGAGATGGCACGGGCATGAATAGCCCGTAAGTGATGGCCCCTTTGAGCCATTACCAGTATCAAAAGATGATACTGGAGATCTGTGGAGGCGCAACTGCACCCTGCGTGACGGGAGATGACTCCCGGACCAAATGGTGACCAAATGATGTGGCCGAGTCTGCGGGCAAGGCTTATATAAAGACTGGCTTGTTGCGTGCGCTGCTTAGGCGGTTAGACGCATCTCCTAGACATACGTTTTCTTCCCACAGAAAACCCACCGCTTTTGGGGAAAAGCAGTGTTCTTTACTCTCCAGTCTCTCATTATCTTAATGGCATAACTAATTAGCACTAATTACAGAAGCTACAATCGTTTTCCCAATTACAGGTAATACTCTTTTCATCCTGTTGGAGGGAGCTGAGGTATAGTCACCAAATATAAGTGTGAGAGTATGTCTCTCAAGATTCTCCCACAGCTGACTTGAATGGCTCATTGCAGTGCACAGTGCACTGATCTTTCGTGCACAAGCCCTATTCCAGTTAACCCTGGATAGTGAACTGGCATGTTGGGTATCTCCAGAATGCCCACTTAACCAGGAACACATTTATAATACGGAGGCCGCCATATGTCCAGGCAGGAAGTAGATACAGGGAAGTTAAGCATACTTGCCACAAAGGGTCAGTGAGTACATTGGCCGGTGCGAAGCGTGAGAGGGGGGGGGACGCCTGTGAGGCGACAGTCTGACCCCGAGGTCAACTTCAACCGGCGCGATGGAGAATAACAGCTGTGACGTGGTCGTTAAGTGTTCATGATGTCACCTCTCCTACTGATCATCGAACGGTCAACATGATTGGTTCCCGCTCATTTGCTGCAATGCTATTGGTCAAATTGTAATCCCTTGTGTGTGCCCCACAAGATGCTCTGAACCTCAGGCAAAAGCATTCTCGTGAGGGAGCCCTTACTCAGAGGACGTGACCTGTTCTGTCTATTGGCCAATAGACTGAACACCGTCCATTCCTCACCGTCAAGTTAAACTCAGCGTCCTTTCGATGTACCAACGTTCGCTCGGAATCGCGTTCGTGAATATATTGTTCAGAAGCCTAAGTGACAAATCACCAGAGCAAAACAGACTGGTATCAGGTAACCCCTAGTGACAAGTGGAGATCGTCTGTGAGTGACCTAGAGTGAACTAAGGAGTGCCGCTGCCTAAGTAACTTGTGTGTGACTTTACCACAAGTGCACCTGCATGGTACAATAAAATCAGCCGCCAGCCGCCACTCTGTCCCCAGTGTGTAGCCCGCCGCCACCGCCCTCACTGTACTACGTGATGTCACCACCTTACTCACCGCCAGTGCCAGAGTGTGTGCATGTGTCTGTGACATACAACACGCCCTCCTGCGAGTACCCCCGTTTCAAGTACGGTTTGGGGGAAACCCTGTCGTCAATGGTCTCACTTCAGAATGAGTAAACCAGCCATCAGGAAGCCTACGAGTCCTTGCATAAATGTGCCTGAGTGAGTGAGTGAATAAAAGAGGTACCCCCATCTGTAAGTACCAGACCTTGTCATTCTTTTATTGTATTGTGTCTGTGTTGATCTGAGGTATCAACCACAGTTCTCACCTTCTCATACCTATCACAGGTATAGGTGAATCGACGGAGTATGCGTGTTTATCTGTGTGGTATCACTGCATTTCACTCGTCTGTCAATGTGAGCTTCACATACACCACACATTTAGTATTGTGTGACAGTATTATTGTGCATGTTATTGCCTGTCCCATTGACTGTGCCATGGTGTTTATTGCATATCATCATTACCGAGTATCCGGTTGGAACTCTTGTGATCCCTTTGCATACCGGCAGTTAGGTTGCCGTGTTAATGATTGGCTGTCAACTGTGTTAAGTTAGGTGTTTCGCCATGAGTGGATCCGAGTCGATTAGCCAGACGTCAAGAGTCTCGCTAATGCAACCATAGCCTTTCTGATGCCAATCTAAAGTAAATCAAGCACCCTTTGTATTAGTGGTTAAGTTAGTAAATAAACTACTGTTAAGCTTTATGCGGTGTTTCCGTTGAACCACTTCTGAATACTGCCAACAAATTACTCAAGCCTTCAGCTCTAGATGTCTTCAACACCGAGTTGTCTATATTCACTAAACTATAAATGTGATGAGGACCCTAGGAGTCCCTTAAAGTGTTAAATCATTGAGGAGATTCCAACGACCAACGTGGAGCAGGACCAGGTGAGGCTAGTCTGAGAAGAGACCCTCAAGGACTGTAACTCGACCTTGCTCCCAGGCCTTGTACAGTTGCTCTCGTATTTTCTCTGCTGATTCCGACAGCTTCGTGAAGCGTCTGCCACATGTACATTGGCGATGTACACATTGCAGTCGTGAAAGCAAAAAAGAAAACCCCCACAATAAGCAAGCTTGAAGTGTATAGCCAACAGGACAATTTCCACAATCAAGAATGTAGCACTCGGCGTATGTAGTTGTAATCGACCCTAAGATGCTACAGCTTCGGCACAGAATAGACAGCAGACTAGGACCGCATCGAGCTACAACACTCTCCCACATAGAGCTCCGCGACTCCGGCCTGCCGGAAGAAGCCTGTGAGGTCTGTCAGAAGGACGCTCCGAGCTCCAAGAATTAATCTTTCGGTAATATAAACGGAAAATCAGGAACATTTAAGTTATTTCTAACGAAAACACATTGATTTTTATCATTTGTATTAGAAACAACATTTTCACATGCCTTTTTAATGATCAAAATAACACGAAACCTTCTCCAACAGACATTTGTTTCTCTGGGACTTGCTGTCAACGTCCAAGCATGGCGCCTCCACTCGGGAAGGCGTCCATTAAGGAGTTCCGGCCTCTCCCGGTGCTGTGAACCCCTGGGTAGCTGCAGTGAGCACACACTGGCCCAAAGAAGCCAGCTGAATTCAAAGATGTGCTCCGGATGAGGTGAGAAAAGAAAGCCCAGCCAGGAACGTTCAATCCACGAGCCAAGATAGCAGTCGGGCCTCAGTTGTACGTTTAGTTTGTTTGCTTGTTCTATCGCTGGGCTTGAAAAATTGCAGAAGCCTTGAGGATAATCCTTGGGTGCCCTCGTGCCACGAAGATACTTAACATGAGAAAGGAACTTACTATTCCGAGCAAAAAAAAAAACAAAATAAATAAAATAAAATATTACTGAAATTAACTGTCAAATTGGTATAAAAATTCTTAGGCTAACTCATCCTAACCCTTGCACAGAAGCCCTCCAGAATTTCTTTTGTAACGGTTCTGAGTGCACTGAGAGTCAGTACAGTATCTGCAAGTGTCTGTTCTAATTAAACCACTCTTGAAAGTAGACTGGTTATTACTCTGATGATGATGATGATTTGATGAAGATTAAGCCATCCAAAAGGTGGCACGGGCATGAATAGCCCATAAGTGGTGGCCCTTTTGAGCCATTACCAGTATCAAGAGCTGATACTGGAGATCTGTGGAGGTGCGACTGCACCCTGCGTGACGAGAGATGCCTCCCGTGTGGTTATTACTCGCTACTCTGCTGCTTATATGCTCCGGCAACACCTCATCGTTTGTATTCGGAGAATACAACACATCGGAGAATACCTGTATTCTCCAAAGGTTGGCAGGAATATTAACTGGAAGTAGGGAAAGGTTAAGTTCCATAATTAATACTAAGAAGAGCTTTGCTTCTCTCATAAGGTTAATGAGTTTGGAGCGAGTATATTATTGGGATAATCTACTCACTACACTTTATTGAAATCGTTTAACAACCAGGTAACAATCCCAACAGGGGTTTAGGAGAAGAGCAACCCAATAACTACCCGAGTACCCCCAGCTAGTTCTCAATAAAACAAATACAGTTGTAACGTATGATTATATTACGTTGTTGGGTAGATTAGATACACAGTGTTTAGCGAGTTTCATATTTATTTAGTAGTCCTGGATGCAGCAGCGTCGTAGACGTTGAGACGGAGCTTGGAGCAGAGCAGAGAGCTGATCGAGTGTGGCCGGAGTCGGGGAGCTCTATGTGGGAGAGCGTTGTAGCTGGATGCGATCCTAGTCTGCTGCCTGTTCTGTGTCAAAGCTGTAGTGTCTTGGAGACGATTAGAACTGCCTACACCGAGTGCTACATTCTTGACTGGAAATTGTACTGTTCACTATTCTCAAATCACTTACTTATATACGGTGACTACACCTCACAATAAGATAGGAGGGTGGAAAAACCGTTACCTGTAAATAGGGATAGGATTATAGCTTGTGTAGTTAAGTGCTAATTAGTTATGCCATTAAGATGATGAGATAATGGAGCGAGTATAAGTTTACTCGCTACACAGTATCTGCACATGATTGCACTTCATTATATAGAAGCATCATTTTATTTTAGATTTGAGTAACAAGATGGAAGAAAATATTAGAGAATAAGGGAGAAGTTTGTAAAATTGAAACAAATTTCAGGTTCCAATTCTTATTTTATGTTACTCATTTTACAGTACTATCTATACCTTTGCAACCCATCCTCATAATACAACGTTATATATTGACATATATTCTTCCTAAGGCCAAAAGTGCAGACGATGAGTCACAATGTGGCTGAAGATATGAAGACTAAACCACACACCAGAAGATGAGATGACAACATTTCAGTTCATCCGTCTATTATCCACTTGATAATGGACCAGGATGGACCAAAACGTCGTCGTCTCCTCATCTTCTGGTGTGTGGTTTAGTCTTCAAGGCCAAAAAGTGTTGTACTGTGCTAGAAATGGTGAAATGATTGCGGCTCTCGAAATTCACATAATGTTCCATTTTCTATTTTGGGTCCTCTGGTAGGTTAGGATAAGGGCACACTAGTAAGACAGTTTCTTGACGATGGGAAACCTTAGGAGGATGGGCTGACCTTTGAGTTCCATCCAATTATTAACTTTAAAAAATAATTAATTTATATTTTAATATCTGCTGTAATTTCTAAAACTTATGACATTAACTTCATTAATCTGTTATTTATTTATTTATATATATACAAGAAGGTACATTGGGATTGTGAGGATACATAGCATAGTGAGTACATTCTTGTATAGCCACTAGTACGCGCAGCGTTTCGG
The DNA here is from genome assembly GCA_020271785.1 of Procambarus virginalis. Classification (NCBI taxonomy): domain Eukaryota; kingdom Metazoa; phylum Arthropoda; class Malacostraca; order Decapoda; family Cambaridae; genus Procambarus; species Procambarus virginalis. The sequence continues at coordinate 36,139,762 of WNGS01042707.1, forward strand.
GCAGGTAATCAGTCTAGGTAATTAGTACGGCAGGTAATTTTGGTCTAGGTACTCCATACATAATATTTAATAACATTTAAATTAACAGGCATCTGTGCTCAGCACATTATATTAAAAGTACTGAAATAATTTTAAATTGTACTTATGTATACCTGTATTTTCTGCATTAACCCTCCCAACTGCACACCCCATAAACTAGATCACTTTCCTGGGTTGCATAAAAAATCCACAAATTCTGTTTTCAATGTTATTCTGCATTCTGATGTCAGGGAAATTAACGAAAAATGGCAATGCCCTTACTTAGTGCCAATTTTCTAATAATGCCCAGGAAGGAAACTAAGGATTTTCAGTATTTTTCCAATATGGCAAATGAATGCCAGAGACCTCTAGTCTCAAATAACATCCATATTGAATCTTTTGAACATTTGACTATTATGTGGCACATCTAGTCTCCCATAAATGATTGGCTATCACTTCTAGGCAATGGGAGTAGTTTAAGGGTTAACTGTATGAACAACAGGTATTCAAGTAAAGGAAAAATTTGATATTATAAGGATATAATAAGGATGTATAAATATGCTATTATGTAGAGATTAAAATGAAGTTCATTATTGCTTAGAACACATCAGTACATAAATGAATGCAGGTGCTGCAAGGGAATAGTTATACAGTATCTGCTGTGCCAACCTCATCTTGAGGTTACCTACTTTAATACCAACTGACTAGAATAGATTTAAATAATTGTGCATTCAGATCAATAACAAAAACTATAGTTTCTACAATATTTTTAAATGCTTAATAATTATGTTACACTTAATAATTTAGCATAGGTATCAGTATGACCAATACCTTAAACTAAATACTTTTTTTATCACAGGTAATAAAGAAATGTATCCTAGGGCAGGCATATCCTACATAACAAATGTCTTCAAGTACAGTACAGTATCTTTATAAAATGAGCAGGTATTGTTTAGTGTACATGATTGGGAGACACACAGGGCAAGATGAGGGTAGAGAACACGAGTGAGTGGATCATGTGAGGTGAAGGTAGGTGAAATTTATGGCAAAGTGTCATGAGGCAGCGTGTGCAAACCTGGGTGGAGCACAGACATGTGGTGGGTGGAGCACGTGGTGGGTGGAGCACGGGCACGTGGTGGGTGGAGCACGGGCACGTGGTGGGTGGAGCACGGGCATGTGGTGGGTGGAGCACGGGCACGTGGTGGGTGGAGCACGGGCACGTGGTGGGTGGAGCACGGGCACGTGGTGGGTGGAGCACGGGCACATGGTGGGTGGAGCACGGGCACGTGGTGGGTGGAGCACAGGCATGTGGTGGGTGGAGCATGGGCACATGGTAGGTGGAGCACGGGCATGTGGTGGGTGGAGCACGGGCATGTGGTGGGTGGAGCACGGGCATGTGGTGGGTGGAGCACGGGCACGTGGTGGGTGGAACACGGGCACGTGGTGGGTGGAGCACGGGCACGTGGTGGGTGGAGCACGGGCACGTGGTGGGTGAGGCACGTGGTGGGTGGGGCACGTGGTGGGTGGAGCACGGGCACGTGGTGGGTGAGGCACGTGGTGGGTGGGGCACGTGGTGGGTGGAGCACGGGCACGTGGTGGGTGGAGCACGGGCACGTGGTGGGTGGTGTAGAAAGAGTACCAAATATTTTCCTTCAGTAATTTTACATGGTGGAAAGAACAACCTTCAGAAGAACTTTGCACATGGTAAAAATCTTGTTAGCTTAGACTTTATTTGATTGCATTTATTAAGAAGACATTATGAGCATAGTTCTCTATATATAATAACAGCATAGTAATTAGAAAATGACTTAAACCATGTCTACACATACAGTTATCTGGTTACACTGTTGTTGTCAACTTGAGTTAAAATAACAGAGGTGGTGGTTTCAATTGATAAACAATTTATCTGAAACTATAACAATCAAGTCATTGGTACCATATAAATAAATGTCTGAGAAAACACTCTTAGTCTATCTCCAATTCTTCGAACAGAATATGGGCTTTACAAACCACATTTAACTGCCTGATTAGTTCTTGAAGTACCTGTCCAACCACTTGGGCTGAACAGTAGAACGACGGTCTCGCTTCATGCAGGTCAGTGTTCAATCCCCGACCGTCCAAGTGGTCGGGTACCATTCCTTTCCCTCCATCCCATCCCAACCCCTTATCCTGACCCCTTCCCAGTACCATATAGTCATAATGGCTTGTGTCTGGGTACAAGTGACAGGATGAACAACCCAGCGGGTTTTCTTCCTATTGGGGAGTGATGTACATGCTGCTATAGCGGTGTGTCCACTCACAAGATGAGTGGCGCTGCCCAATAAACTCGCCCCTCGGGGCA
>WNGS01042707.1:36160541-36171364 GCA_020271785.1 Procambarus virginalis
AAAGAGGAAGCTGGTGACGCAGCACCAACACAAGATCCCCGGAGGAACGAACCCAACGATTGCAAGAGGCGGAAGGGGAGTCTCCGAAGGAACCAAACAGACGCCGAAGCCAAACCCGACCCCGCAGGCAGACCAGCACGTTGAAGTTCAGACCCCCACACAACTTCTCGAGCAACCGCTGAGCAACCCGGGACCCTCTCATGAACAGCCGAAGGCGGGACCACAGCTGCAGTAACACTTTTGGAGGGTAAGACAAGGAGTGGCCCAATAGCCCTAAACAAGGCCCAGGTCCAAACCCGGGACAGAAACAGATGGAATGGCCTCCAGATCACCAGGAAACCAAACCCGGCGATCTGGAAAGAACCACACCCCTGGCGAGCAGACAAGCGGACCGACTGGGAGCCCACACCAGCCAGTCGTCGAGGTAGGCCAGACACCGAATCTCAAGCAGACTCAGACAGGGCACCAAGATCCGGTAAAGATGCAAAAATACACCAAGTGCCAATTACAAAAAAAGGTAAGGCAACAAAAGCAGCAAGCCTGAAGCCCCACCACCAACTGTGCCAGTCCCGGAAAACTGGAAAGAAACGTGCCAAGAATTGACCTGGAGGTTTAGGGCCACCATCCAGGCCCCAGCCCCAACAGAAGCCGGACAGGAGACAACAGTCCTTCGAGGATGCATAGAATCCAGGGCGCAGACCGAAGAAGTCCAGAAGAACCGCAGATCGAAAGGCCCATGTCTGCAAAGAGCAGACGGGAAGCCCAGAAGGATGGGCGGATCGACCATGTCCAACGCACCCACTAAGATGACATGATGAAGGGCTGGGGAAGAAGCCCCCCGCCAGCTCTGAACCCCCAAAGGGGGAGAAGCCATCCACAGCTGCCACCAGAGGCCGGAAGACAACCAAAAGTGCCCACCAACAGCGGGACCATGCGAGAGTCAACAGAGCAAGCTGCTCCCCGAGCGCCCCGTCAACAGAGAAGAGAACAGACCCTTTTCGAAAGAAAAAGTACACATACACATATACCATTATGTATATACACATACATATACATCTACACATACACACAAGGTATGTTACACACATGTATGTATGCACATACACATGTGCACACACATACACAGTGTACACCCATACATGTGTACACACACACATACACTTGAAAAGAAAATTACAAGCTGCCGACCAGGCAAAGAAGGCACAAAACTGCATCAAAGGCCCACTTCGACACCAAAACCTCAAAGTCCCAGCACGACCACAACATGTGCCAAGACCCAAAAAGATTAGTCTGCAAGCCAGGAAGACCCCGGAACTCCAGAAGGCAGAACCGGGTCACACACGAGGAAACAAAGCTCAAAGCCACAAAGGGGTCTCAAGAGGAAGAAACCTCCGGAACGAAACCAAAGAACCCAAAGGAACCCGGAATCGAACCAGGGGGAGCCCAAACCACCACATTTGCTGGCGGAGAAACACCACAGAAAGGCAAAGCACAGCCCCCAGACAGAACCCCCAGGGAAACTGTCATAACAGACCGAAAACCGAGGGACAAGGTGTGGGAGCAAGCATAACAGCCAGGGACACTGAGCCCAAACCCAAGGGCCCAGACCCAAAACAGATAAAACGCGAAACGCAGTGTAAAATCAACACCCAACATTTCCAGAGGAACAGGAAAACGGGCAGAAAACCCCAGAAAAGCAAAGAAACGACAACAGGAGAATAAAACCCCTGAAAAAAGGTGAAAACTCACCCAAGAAGCTTGCTCGTACACCCAGTCGCATGTAAACAAACCGCAACGCCGCCCTGGTGGTCACGCCGGGAAACCGGCAGACAAAAATGGCCGCCAGAACAGAGAGCTGTGACCGACGTTGAAGATACGAAAACACGCCAGCAAAAGTGGGAAGCAAGCAGACTGAATGGACAAAATACTCCGCCCAAAAGCAAAAAACCCAGGCAGGGGCAAACTGCCCCAGAACTGCTAGCAGGCACCCCCCCACAGCCCGGGAACCAGCAACAGAGGCCCCGGGGCAGAGCCGTCCTCCAAGCCCTCTGCCCTATCTTGAGATGATTTCGGGGCTTTTTAGTGTCCCCGCGGCCCGGTCCTTGACCAGGCCTCCACCCCCATGAAGCAGCCCATGACAGCTGACTAACACCCAGGTACCTATTTTACTGCTAGGTAACAGGGGCATAGGGTGAATGAAACTCTGCCCAATGTTTCTCGCCGGCACCTGGGATCGAACCCAGGACCATAGGATCACAAGTCCAGCGTGCTGTCCGCTCGGCCGACTGGCACCCTTAAACTGGATGAATAGCTGGACACCCTCAACAAGGAAGAGGTCACAGCAAGCACTCTTCTTTAACAAGGCACAAATGACAAATAGGAGGAGAAAAGATAACCGATTGGGCCCTTGAGACACCAGAGGGATGGCGAAGGAAAGGAACAAGCCCACCAAAGGCCCTGTGATATCATACTAGACTCCCAGGAATCTCAAGACATGGTGTGCTCAAGGTGGTCATATAAACATCCTTTCCCCGACACCGTCACCAGGGTGTTCCACCAAAGGGCTGGTGGGAAAAACCTTGCCTAGTTAGGTGAACACCAAAACTGGCCATGCAGCAGTGGTGCCAAAAGCACAGGAACCACACACTGGAGCAATCAGCAAATGCATCAGGCAAGACAATGAAGAGGGTCATCGGCTGGGATCCAAGGTGATCTAGGCTGCCACCTGGTGGTGCTTGGGAAAGTTAGGGCAGGAATATTTGCCCTTGTCATTCTTTTCTCATAAAAATTTTGATGTTTATTTTGTTGTTTGACTTTGAGCAGTTTACCTCATATGTGGGTTAATATTTGATCCCCAAATGTTCCCTTCACCTCTCTAAGAGAACCAAATGTCGGTCCTTTCTCCCAAAAAGCCAAGAAAATCTCAAAAGCCTGACTTTTGAGTGCATCCCTGTAATGCCAGTGCTTATAAATTTTAGCAAGCTACTGAGGGTCATCAATAAATTGCGGTATGGAAAAGTTCTAAATTTTGTATAAAAACCATTTAGATATATACTATATTTCAACATTTTCTATTATATTTAAGAAATCCTGATAAACTGCAGCTCTGTAGGCACTATAGTTTTTTTTGTTACAAGTGGCTTTATCTAATATCTATTACTTTATCTAATACATTAGAGCCTTAAAAATGTGGAAAGTTTGAGGCCACTGAAGATATGGACTTGTGAATTTGATAAATTTTTTATGTTGACACTAACCAATGTTATTGACAGTGATATGACGTTAAATCAGCCACAGTAACATTATATCAGCACAAATGACATTGAGCTAATGTCAGATCAATATGAATTACTGTACATTGTTATAACAGTGATCCAATATTGAGTTTCCCAACTTTTATAAATTTTGCAAACTTTTGAAATAATTTAATATTTTGAATGTCTCAGGTTTTAGGAGTTTCAGGTTTCCTGTAGTCTGGATTTTCAAAGCTCCATTATTAGGTAATTTGCATACTCCAGAAACTATTCACTTTTCTTAGTAGTCTCAACTCAGAAAAAATAAAAGTTTTTCCTCACCTTTAAAGCATAAGCTGCATATGAAGCAACAGAAGAAGGCATCCATTTCATAATTTCCCAGAACCTTTGATTATCACTTTTTGTAGGGTTAAGATGATAAACAACTGGCTCTAAGAGACCATCCCGAAGAGTTCGCATGTACCTGTTGAATCATATTAATCACATCAAATCCAAACATCCTTGAGGATTACAAACACTTTAATACTAAAAGCAATGAAACATTAACAGCTATAGTACAGTACATACATATAAAAATACAATACTGAATGAAAAGACAAGCCTGTTTCTGAATGGCATCGCAGGAGCTCTCCTGAGCTTATGACACTGGCTCACTGGTGACATACCAAGTACCGTACCACAAATTCGTAATAGTAACTTAGTAGTTAGTAACAGTTGATTGATTGATAGTTGAGAGGCAGACAGAAAGAGCAGACTTCAACCCCCCCACGAGCACAAGGTGAATGCAGAAAACCAGCGTTGATTGTAATAAAACGTCATTTTCTGGGCGAGCCCTGGAGGCTCTCTGGCACCCTCCAGTTGGCGGTTTGCATTTTGTTTTTGATACTCGTCTTCCAAACTGGAGGTGAGATTAGCCGGTGCGGGGAGTTCAGGGCTTCCCCCTCCGCCTCCTGGGATGGGGAGGGGCTGCGCGGACAAGCAGAGCAGCGGCTGTGAATGACGTTTGCCTGTTTCCTTAAGTTTTGGGGAGAGTTCTATCTCTCTGTTCGGTCTTCGGTTGCAATTTCTTACCAGGTGGGGGTTTGTTTTGTTATGCCTACCTTTCTGGGTGCCTAACCCTGGTCTATGGCAGACATGGAATGCTCCCAAACACATGAGGGTTTCCATAGGCCAATGCTCCATGTGCCTCTCTGAGGGGGCCAGGTTCTGGCTCGTGGTCCTGGTAGGCAGAACTCCAATTGACTGATGCCCCAGGCTAATATAGCATATATCAGTCCGATAGCTCCAGGGAGCCAGAGGGACTCCCCACAGAAAAAAGCTCCTGTTTGTGAAAAATACTTGGTTGCTACTATACCTTCCCCCTCCCCCACTATTGTGTCCCCATTTTTACTACGAGCAGTGTGTTTTGTTGGCACCATGAAGTGAAGTAGTATATGGGAGTGGCTCAGGTTCGGGAATCCTGTGAGGTTTTGGTGTTGCCACCTGACAGCAGTTGGCAGCGGTGGTTTGTGGGCCAACTGATAGCGAAAAATATTTTTATGGTTAAAAAGTGCCAAGGAGGATTTGAAGGGAGTTACAGTTCTTATGAATTCATTTTCTGTAGGTCACTTTGGACTGGACTGCGACTGTTCTCCAGTTATGCCAGTGCAGAATGTCAACCTGCCTTACTGTTCCTGACCCTGCCCAGAGGATTCTGATGGATCTTTCCTCAGACAGCACCCAAGTGTATTGCTCATAAAGAGGCTTTTCACATTTACTGTACAGTATTTCAAAATTCAGATTTTTGTTACACATGATACACGGCACGTTCTACTGCATACACAGTACAACGTAAGTTGCCACACTCAATAGCAGTTTGAATAAGATTATGACGAGTGTGAATACCTTTTGGATTACCTAATGTATCTCAATTGTAAGTGCAGATGAGAAGCAAAATAAGGAAAATTGCAACAAATGTTTCAAGTGCTCTTTTAAAAGCCCAACAATTGAAAATGGGCGAGACATCTAGAGATTTTGTGTGATGTTATCTACTCAAAGTAAAATCCCACTGGGTAAACTGAATCCCATTACTCTTGTGTGATAAAAGAAAACTGACTACACTTTACATATGAAAACTGCTATTTTAATACAGAATGTTTTTTTTAATCATATCTGTTCATCTTGCAATAATGCATTCTTCACATTCACTGACTATGGATTAGCACTAACATGTGTGAAAATAACAATATTTCACACTAATGGCCATATTATCATAAGTGTATGTATAAATATATAAATATATATACACATATATCAACCTGTCCTCGCAAATTCGTATAGTCAATATTGACTTATTAAATACGTGCATAGGTGATATACTAAACATAATAGTTTACCTTGAAAAGCTTCATAGAAAACACCGACCTTACCTAACCTTGTTAGAATGTTAAGATAAGCATCTTATTGCTTCGTAATTACAATTATTACTTAACCTATACCTATAATAGGTACCTATAATAGGTTAATAACAATTGTAATTACGAAGCTATAAGATGCTTATCTTAACATACTAACAAGGTTAGGTAAGGTCGGGTGTTTTCTATGAAGCTTTTCAAGGTAAACTATTATGTTTAGTATGTCACCTATGCACGTATTTAATAAGTCAATATTGACTATACGAATTTGCGAGGACGGGTTGCATATATATATATATATTATATAGATATATATATATATATATATATATATATATATATATATATATATATAAAAGAACCAACTTAGAGATGACACTAGTATGTTTGTAGCACGTGACTGGGTCAGAATACCCGGTCGCTCCTCAGGATGAAAAGCCAAGAAAGGGTTGTAGTCAGCAAAACAGGGACACGATCACTAAGATACATATCAAACCATGGTTCCGAGATATAACTTGTGTGTTGTTTGCCTGTGATATAAGTTGTGCATTAATTATGTGAAATATGATACACACTCCTGTGTAACATCTCCTAGCTGTGTTAATCATTATTACTCTATTACATATTGTATTGTTCAAAGTTAAATAAAATATATGTTCAATTGCTACACTATATAGCAGGCCAGCTCAAACAATATCCTTTGACCATGTGGAAATAAAAATGTTTTAGTACTGTTTCAAATTTTGTTGACTTATGTTATATTCTGTCTGTGCCATTCATAAGAATACTATCAATTAATAAGGAAATAAGTACTGATGCCAAAGGAAATAATTTCCATCCTGTGCTGGTTTGTCAAATTCCTTTTATCTGAAGTGTCTTTTACCTAGCAGTAAACAGGTGCCTGGGAGTTCGACAACCATTGTGGTTGCATCCTGGAAAAGGTCAGTAGTTGGCCTAGGGAAACCTCACTAAGCCTGGCAGGTTTCCAGGCCCTGACAATGGGTAACCTATATACTGTTAATAATGAAAAGCTGCTAGAAAATCCTACAAACATAAATACACCTTCAGAACAACACATTCAAAAAATAGCTTCCTGGGTCATATATAGCGCTCATTGACATCATCAATAGCTGTCACCAAACACGAAGCTAACCATAGTACGTTTTAAAGGAAAGTAACAACCAATCAGTAGCCATCGAGTTAGTCTGACACTTAAGTGGCACCACCTAAGTTTCCGAGGACCCAGACTATCACGCTCACTCAGAAATAATTGAGGTAAAGAGAAGAAAGGAAGGCAAGGTAAGAGAGGGGATGGTTGAGTTTTAATAAGAGGAAACAAATTAATTAAAACTTGTGATCTTTTCACGTGAAAAGATATTTTTTTAATTGATTGTAATGATAGCTCTTCTGCTTATAACCCCAATAAAACACCCAATTTGGAAAGGCAATCACCACATATTGATGTCTGCCCGAAACGCATTGCGTAATAGTGGCTTTAGGCATTGTATGTACAGTACTAGCTCTATCTACAAACCGATCCATTAATGTTGTAACATCACTTGTATGTATGTACCTACCTGAATAAACATATTTATTATTTATGATGATGATTGATGGCCACACTTTGAGGATTAATAATAGAAATTCTGTATATCAGTAAATGTATGGAGTTGTTTTAATATTTAGGTTTCCGGAAATTTTAATGATTTGAACTACACAGTATTTAATAAACAAAATGAATGGGCATATGACATCTGACATGCACCTGGCTGGAATAAGTGTACTCTTGATAGGTTAAATTCTAGATTCTAGCCATAATCTGAATTCATTACATCTTTCACTTGCTATTGGTATACAGTACTTTCAGATTGGCAGAACTCCTAAAAACATGGGGTGAAATAAACCGCCAACACAATCATTCAGTCAAATACTGAATTTCATATAGTGTTAGGGATTGTATTCACTGTACAGCCTATAAGATCTAGCATTGGACATCATCATCTGGACCATAAGGCATGACATGACAGAAAACATGTGATTCTGATACAGGATTATATTTACAGTGACTATTACAAAAAGTTAACAACAGTTCCTAAATTCCAATAACTCATGGTCTGTGTTATACAGTATCGTAACATAAGTCATATGTTTATACCACTATGCTCGAAATGTTATGTAGCTATTTGTCTACATGGCATTTCATACAATAGCCATTTATCTGGATACTGGCACAAAAGGGTGTCTTGACACTTGGCACGTCACAACTCAAGACGCCAATTTGTTAGTATAGTTCTCTGTGGGTATGTATGTCATTTTTAAGATATTTTTTTTTTTTTTTTTTTTTTTTTTAGTTCATTACTATGCACCCAATAACCATCTTGTGGGGGTAGTGAAAAGGGTTACAGAGGCACATAATGGGCTCAGGGACTGAACCCACAATTCATTTAGCTAAGCAAGTTACAATCTGATGAGCTAGTTGACAAAATTCAATATAAGTCGTCACATCAACAATGGGTTGAGATCGACCTCAAGTACACCGTTGTCCTGCACACACCGCTCCCATCCAGTGGGCAGCGGTGGATAGGTTACAATCATTCAGTTACTACCTACAGTTAGCCAAACTGGGGATATTTGGCTAAATTTCTGGTAGCAGATCATTTGAATGAAATCATTACTCTTGTGTGATAAAAGAAAACTGACTACACTTTACATATGAAAACTGCTATTTTAATACAGAATGTTTTTTTTAATCATATCGTTCATCTTGTAATAATGCATTCTCACATTCACTGACTATGGATTAGCACTAACATGTGTGAAAATAACAATATTTCACACTAATGGCCATATTATCATAAGTGTATGTATAAATATATAAATATATACACATATATCAACCTGTCCTCGCAAATTCGTATAGTCAATATTGACTTATTAAATACGTGCATAGGTGATATACTAAACATAATAGTTTACCTTGAAAAGCTTCATAGAAAACACCGACCTTACCTAACCTTGTTAGAATGTTAAGATAAGCATCTTATTGCTTCGTAATTACAATTATTACTTAACCTATACCTATAATAGGTACCTATAATGGTTAAGTAACAATTGTAATTACGAAGCTATAAGATGCTTATCTTAACATACTAACAAGGTTAGGTAAGGTCGGTGTTTCTATGAAGCTTTTCAAGGTAAACTATTATGTTTAGTATGTCACCTATGCACGTATTTAATAAGTCAATATTGACTATACGAATTTGCAGAGGACGGGTTGCATATTATATATATATATATATCTATATATATATATATATATAAAAAAAGAACCAACCTTAGAGATGACACTAGTATGTTTGTAGCACGTACGACTGGGTCAGAATACCCCGGTCGCTCCTCAGGATGAAAAGCCAAGAAAGGGTTGTAGTTCAGCAAAACAGGGACACGATCACTAAGATACATATCAAACCATGGTTCCGAGATATAACTTGTGTGTTTGTTTGCCTGTTGATATAAGTTGTGCATTAATTATGTGAACATATGATACACACTCCTGTGTAACATCTCCTAGCTGTGTTAATCATTATTACTTTATTACAGTATTGTATTGTTCAAAGTTTAAATAAAATATATGTTCAATTGCTACACTATATAGCAGGCCAGCTCAAACAATATCCTTTGACCATGTGAAAATAAAAATGTTTAGTACTGTTTCAAATTGTTGTTGACTTATGTTATATTCTGTCTGTGCCATTCATAAGAATACTATCAATTAATAACTGAAATAAGTACTGATGCCAAAGGAAATAATTTCCATCCTGTGCTGGTTTGTCAAATTTCCTTTTATCTGAAGTGTCTTTTCACCTAGCAGTAAACAGGTGCCTGGAAGTTCGACAACCATTGTGGTTGCATCCTGGAAAAGGTCAGTAGTTGGCCTAGGGAAACCTCACTAAGCCTGGCAGGTTTCCAGGCCCTGACAATGGGTAACTATATACTGTAATAATGAAAGCTGCTAGAAAATCCTACAAACATAATATACACCTTCAGAAATAGCTTCCTGGGTCATATATAGCGCTCATTGACATCATCAATAGCTGTCACCAACACGAAGCTAACCATAGTACGTTAAAGGAAAGGTAACAACCAATCAGTCAGCCATCGAGTTAGTCTGACACTTAAGTGGCACCACCTAAGTTTCCGAGGACCCAGACTATCACGCTCACTCAGAAATAATTGAGGTAAAGAGAAGAAAGGAAGGCAGGTAAGAGAGGGGATGGTTGAGTTTTAATAAGAGGAAACAAATTAATTAAAACTTGTGATCTTTTCACGTGATAAAGAATATTTTTTAATTGATTGTACTGATAGCTCTTCTGCTTATAACCCCAATAAAACACCAATTTGGAAGGCAATCACCACATGATTGATTTCCTGCCCGAAACGCATTGCGTAATAGTGGCTTTAGGCATTGTATGTACAGTACTAGCTCTATCTACAAACCGATCCATTAATGTAACATCACTTGTATGTATGTACCTTACCTGAATAAACATATTTATTTATTTATGATGATGATGATGGCCACACTTTGAGGATTAATTAATAAGAAATTCTGTATATCAAAGTAAATGTATGGAGTTGTTTTAAATATTTAGGTTTCCGGAATTTTTAATGATTTGAACTACACAGTATTTAATAAACAAAATGAATTGTGCATATGACATCTGACATGCACCTGGCTGGAATAAGTGTACTCTTGATAGGTTAAATTCTAGCTTCTAGCCATAATCTGAATTCATTACATCTTTCACTTGCTATTGGTATACAGTACTTGTTCAGATTGGCAGAACTCCTAAAACATGGGGTGAAATAACCGCCAACACAATCATTCAGTCAAATACTGAATTTCATTACTAGTGTTAGGGATTGTATTCACTGTACAGCCTATAAGATCTAGCATTTGGACATCATCATCTGGACCATAAGGCATGACATGACAAGAACATGTGATCTGATACAGGATTATATTTTACAGTGACTATTACAAAAAGTTTAACAACAGTTTCCTAAATTCCAATTAACTCATGGTCTGTGTTATACAGTATCGTAACATAAGTCATATGTTTATACCACTATGCTCGAAATGTTATGTAGCTATTTGTCTAAATGGCATTTCATA
>WNGS01042707.1:36171389-36216400 GCA_020271785.1 Procambarus virginalis
CAATAGCCATTTATCTGGATACTGGCAAAAGGGTGTCTATGACACTTGGCACGTCACACTCAAGACGCCAATTTGGTTAGTATTATCTCTGTGGGTATGTATTTCATTTTATAGAATTATTTTTTTTTTTTTTTTTTTTTTTTAGTTCATTTACTATGCACCCCATACCCATCTTGTGGGCGGTAGTGAAAAGGGTTACAGAGGCACATAATGGGCTCAGGGACTGAACCCCACAATTCATAGCTAAGCAAGTTACAATCTTGATGAGCTAGTTACAAAATTCAATATAAGTCGTCACATCAACAATGGGTTGTGAGATCGACCTCAAGTACACCGTTGTCCTGCACACCGCCTCCCATCCAGTGGGCAGCGGTGGATAGGTTACAATCATTCAGTTACTACCTACAGTTAGCAAACTGGGGATTTTGGCTAAAATTTCTGGTAGCAGATCATTTTGAATGAAATATTTACACATCGCTGGAACATTGGTTATAGAATTGTCTCTAAATTCACGTATCTTTTCGCACTCCATCACATAGTGACGGAGGGTGTGCGAATAATTTTGTTGACACAGTTTACATTTGGTCAGGTCTACATCGGCAGATAATGAGAATTCCCAGAGATACTTGTAACCGAGTCTAAGCCGAGCAGCAGTAACATCTAGAAGTCTGCTGATTTTATTGGATGATCCATAGATGTGTGGCTCCTCTTGCATGATAGTATGATGATAGATGGAATTACTGGTGTCAATTTCACTTTGCCTCAGATCTACAAGATCTTGTTGAAGTTCTCGGTGTACTTCTGCTCTCAGATTGCTCATTGACAATTCAAGGTTACACTCAACGGCTCCTTTAAAGGCAGATTCTTTGGCTAACTTATCAGCTCTATCATGCATACTCCCCACTCAAAGTACAAGCCATCGCCCATTGTCAGAACAACTGCACTTCCAGCTGCACCCGTGGTGCGGTGTAGGGAACCATCAGTGTATATGATTTGAGAGAGAGAATGCTCTGTGGACAGAGCATCAATATGGCTTAAGGCGTTGAGCTTTGCCTCAAGATGAAGCTTGGGCGTATCACTAATTTGCTTCTTGGGTGGAAAGGGAGGGATTAAAACTGGAAAGGGTGTAACCTCCCACGGTGCAGGAAAGTGCCGTTGTTGTTTCTCTTGGTACAAATCATGAACCCCATACATTCTGAGTTGAGTTCCAGTTTTTGTTATCCATTTGGAACAATGCTGATCTTCAATAAAGTAAGTCTGGAGGGCTTCTGTGCAAGGATTAGGATGAGTTAGCCTAAGCATTTTTATACCAATTTGACAGTTAATTTCAGTAACACGATCAACAACGCTCAGAATATTAAGTTCCTTTCGGCTAGGTTTAAGGCCTATTTATTCAGTTCTAGCTACTCAGATATGTAAATAAATCTCAGGATGTACAATGCTGACTATGCAACTAGTCTGCCATTGACCAGTGGCAGAAGTCTGTGTGCCAGTTGTTCCCAGACCTTTTAGAGAGAAGGTCATCACTCCTGCTGATGAAATGTATTTATGGAAGTGTCATAACATATCTACATTCCTTAGTATAGCCAATAGGTTCATAATTCAGATGATTCTCAATTTACATTTCAAAACGAGCCATGTGTTTCCCAATATGGCCAACTTTCCAAAGCTGTGCAGAACAATAATGTACAATGAATAACGAACAACAAAACCAAAATAATAATTAAAATAACCTTATCTTTTTGTTTCAGTTGTACATGTAAATCTCTCCCAGGTCCTCCTTTGAATTGGGCAACTGCACGTTCAGTCACACTGTACTCTTCAGGCGTTAATAAAGCTTTCTGTGATCGTAAATATCTAGTACACGTCTTGTCCAAATCTGAAAATAAACCAAACACATTCATTAACCACTTAACTGGGCCAGCCGAGTATTCTCGGTCGGCGGGAAACTGCGCCAACCGAGAAAACTCTTTTTGATTTTTCCGTACCCATTCTAAATGTGTGCGAGGTTGGCTGTGTACGAAATGAACTCTTAGGACCTCCAGTGAGAGGCAGCCATCTTGGAAAAAATTCCCAGAATGCCCTAGGGCTGCTGGCTGGGGTTAGTACTGAATGAGCAATCATGGGTGGCACACGCACCTCTGGCTCCCAAACACCTGTCCAACGCGGTGTTGAAAGATAATGCTCTGTCGGTGAAATTCAAACCTTATTGTTTGAAGAACATAAGGGTCATAATATTAGTGAAGGTAGGCACAATAAGGACCTAACACAAAGGTCGGATGCAAGTGATACAGCACCTATGAGGACGATAGAGCGAGTGTATCCAGTTGTAGCTCTGAGCATCACCCTTGCAAGCCTATGCTATCTCCAATTTATTTAGATGATACATAGATGAATCATTTTCTGTGTTCAGTGATGCTGCATCTGATACAAGTAGCATAGGTGAACAGCGTTAGCGGCTTCCATGGTGGTGTTTTCCATAGATATTTTCAAGAATACCCGAATCTCTTCCTGACTGACGGACACTCTTTGAGCAAGCTGAATCTCTTCCTGTGTGGGACCATACAAAGCGATCTTTTCAAGACTACCTTACAAACTGATCTTTTCCTATAATCTTTTCAATACTACCTTATGCTTTACACGTTTGGCTACATACAACCTACAAGTACTAAAGCCAAGGGTGTACGTGAGTGCATTATTTGCAAGCACACAGAATGAAGAAACAGGAAGCAAAAATTTATCTGTACCTGGTGCAACGAGAGCGAAGTCGCACTGTGCACCATGGACTACTTCGTTGATTATTACTCACTTCCGAAGTACTGAGTGTGTAATACAGTGTGTTACTGTGTAAATAGTGTGTGAAACTGTACATATTGTAATTTTAGTGAATTCTAACAGGTAATATTGCGACAATAAACATTTATTGTGAACACATTACCGACATGTATCACAGTTCCATGGAACATTATCAACGTTCTACTGTATATATATTGTAAAAGATATAAATATGCATCATATACGATAAAAAAACAAATAAAACCGCATTGGAAATACATAGAACAAATACTTGAAAATATATTTGTGGCAACACCCGCTGCTTGAATGGCCCGCGCGACCGTGTCTGGGCGAGTCACGCACGGGCGACCAGCCCCTGATGACGTCACAGCGCACCTTGTCCACGTCCCCACAGCCAAAGTGGAATTTGGTATTTATTTTTACATAGACATGTTCAGGGAAGGGAATTTATCATTTTACGAAGAAAAAATAATTTTGGGGGAACACTTTACAGTATTTCATGCGCACAGGGGGAATGTCACAATAAACTCGGCGCAGCACGGTGGTTAAATACTAACCATCACAAATCAATTTTTTGCACAAATTCGCGTGGGTAGGTGAGCTTGGGTGGGTTCAGGTGGGTAGGCGGGCTTGGGTGGGTTCAGGTGGGTAGGCGAGCTTGAGTGGGTTCGCGTGGGTAGGCAGGCTTGGGTGGGTTTGGGCACGCGGACTATCACAGACTGGCTGTGGTCACGCCACATCCCCTCAGCTCCCCCATCCCTGCTACATCCTACCCCCCCTCCCCATCCCCACACCAGACCCTCCCAGAAATATCCTCCACCCCTTCAGGCACCTGTAGACAGGTATTAATACAGTTCAGCTTCTCGGCTACCATCCTACCAGATGGTGGCCTTGGAGGCAGACTGCCCTGACTGACTGTCCTGAGTGACTGACTGCCTTATTATAAAAGAATGTACATTGGGTTTGTGAGAGAACATAATATTGGTGTTCTGTAAACATCAGACTCATGTTGTTTACAAACTATGACTGGTTGCTACCACAACTGTGAATTCCTAGCTGCCTTTGATGGGTTCTGACTGACTGACTTGTGATTGTGACTGTGACTAGCTCTGACTGCATGCTGCATAACAGAAGCAGTGAAATCAACGAAGGAAAAATGTAACAGCTGGGCTAGCGAGGGCAACGTTGTCACAACAAACCCAATACTGGCCTCCAGTATAACGCATACCGGACTCTGTAAACTCAATACCATATTCTGTATTTAAAGGCTAATGACTCTGTAAATAAGGCACCAGTTAATGATCTACAAATCGGTCATTAGAACTGGCGGAATGGTAAATAAAAGGTCCTTAAATCGAGTGGATACTTCTCAAAGAGTGGAGTTTTCATAGGCCACTGCTCCCTGCACCTCTCTGAGGAAGCCCAGTTCTGGCTTGTGGTTACCAGTAGGCAGAACTATATGTGACTGAAGCCCCAGACTAATATATCTAATATCAGTCCAATAGCTCCAGGGAGCCGATGGACTCTCCACAGAAAAGTAGTTATTTAATTACATATGTATTCCCCCCCCCCTCCAGGACAAAACCTTCAAGCAAAAGATGGATACACCCGACACGAGGGTGCATAAATCATGCCAGCAAATATGGCAATATTAATTCAGAAAGGGGAGGAGGGGACGAAAACCACCTCCCCTGCAGCAACAACCCCTGCCCAGAACTCACAAGGGCCCAAGCAGGAGCAAAAAGAGCCCAAGCACTCCCAGCAAACTCCCCCAAGCCCCAGGAACCCCTGACAAAGACCCCAGGAAACAGCCCTCTTCAGTGCCCACCATCCCTGAAGAAAAGGTGGCAACCAGGGGAAAAGCTTCCAAGAAAGGAGTCTGCTGGGTTGACCCAGAAGCCTCGGCAGAAAAATCGGGCTCAATCACCTCTGCGCCTAAATTGGAAGGGGGCAGCCCAAGATAAACCCTGCCCCAACCCTGAAACCCTCAGAAGTTCGGGAGCCAGAAGCAGGGGAGGAGGAGCAGGGCGAACCATGCCCACCTGAGAAGGAAGCAGGAGCACCAATGGAACCAAGGTCGAAGCGACCAGTGCCCCCAAATCCTAGTCCTTAAAACCAAAGTGGGGCAGCTCCAGGGCCTCCAACCAGACAACCAACCTGGCTCATTGCAGTAAGGAAAATTGGCAACGCAGCTGCCACCTGATCCCAAAGAACAGACAAGAAATGAGAAAAGTTAAGTACAAGAGGGAAACAAGTCCCGCAAGATTCCAGATCGGTGGTGTCCCTTACCCAACAAGCAGCATGACATGGCAGTACAGGTGATCATTTCCCTGAGACAGGGGCAACAAACAACCATCGACTTCGCACAAGGCGAGAGCGCGCTCAGAAGAAGCAGCCATTGGACAAGGGAGCCCACAGGGGTTTTCCAGGGCCCATAGAATGAATTAGCCCTACGTGAAGGCCAGGTACTGGGGCCAGCTAAGCCGGTAGAACCCTGTCAGGTAGCAGGCACTGACCACCAGTAGCAGGTATGAAACATCAGGAGGCAACAGAGGAGGACTACCAACACAACCTAGGCTAAGAAGCTAAGCAGACCACCTCTGTCTAAACAAGGCGAGAATGCCAGAGAATGAAAAGAAAATGAAAACAAAAACCCCCAAAGAGACACAACAAACAAATTGACCATCAGAGAGAAACATTGGCTGCTGTGTTGAAGTAAAGCTAGCTGTGCCAGCCACAGTGCGACCCACTGTGCCAATTACACTCCCCCACCCAGGGCAAGATGGAAAGCCATAGACCCCCGACGTACCCCAAGGGCGAAGACAACATCAAGCGATGACGTCCTCAAACGCAAAGTGATTCCTGAAAGCGCCAGGGAAGATAACCCTGACACACAAAGGCAGTAATCATGGAGCATCTACGAAAGGTCACCCAAGGCTCATGCTGCTCCTGTACTCTAAAACACCTGGCCACCACACCACACATCGCTGGAACAGCCACACAGGCCAAAAATCCAGAACAGGAACTTGAGGCCAGAGGTGACTGAACTGACCACCAGTATATCAGTTCAAGAACTGCAGTAGTGGGCTGCTGCTTTCCCCTCCTTCCCTACGATGGGGGTGTAATGCTGAGCCTGAGTGCTAGATACATGAAGTGTTGCATGATGGGCTTCTTTCTAGGGGTTATTTTAATCTTTTCATATGTAGATTGCACAGGTTAACCAGACAGTGGTCTGTTTTGATTCGCCTACCTTTCTGGGTCCTTCGCCAGTCTATGGCAATTATGACAATTTATATGTAAAGTGCTCATAGGCCATTGCTCCCTGTGCCTCTATGAGGGGGCCAGGTTCTGACTCGTGGTCCCCTGTAGGCATAAGGACTCCTGTGACTGATGAACCCAAACTAATATAGCACATATCTGGTAGGATAGCTTCAGGGAGCCAACGTGGCACCCCACAGAAAATTGGGTGGTGGAGAGGGAGTGCGGCATTTGAAGCAATGTTTTTGGACTATTGTCCAAGGATTAACAGCACACAAAATGTAAAAATTTTCTATGATTTACCTATACAATATTTACCATTAGTTCAACTTGACCATCCATCATATTCTACTCAATCTTTCTATTTCTTTTTACTACATTCTTAACAATATGTTGTACTATATAAACAGCACACTTGCTCCTCAGATAATCCACTACTACTACAGTAATATTATTCTTAACATTTCAAGTTCGTGCAACATCCGTGTTTCACAGCTATACACTTGGACTGGTACTGCTTCGTGCAACCACCCAGTAATTTTCCTATCCTGTCATGCTAATCAGTGTACAGTATTACAGAAGAATAAAATATCAACACTTCTTTTTTTGAGCGATTGCCCAGTTGCAGCAGTTTAAGTTCTCCCCCGATCATGCTTTGGTGGCCTGGGCATTAAATCAGGGCTGCCTGCCCCCATTATCCTAGTGTGGTACATCAAACTACAGGTTTACCAATAATAATAATAATTTTTTTTTTTTTTTTTTTTTTTTTTTTTTTTTTTTTTTTTTTTTTTTTTTTTTTTTTGAGATATATACAAGAGTTGTTACATTCTTGTACAGCCACTAGTACGCGTAGCGTTTCGGGCAGGTCCCTGGAATACGATCCCCCGCCGCGTTGAATCGTTTTTTCATCTAAGTACACATTTTACTGTTGCGTTAAACAGAGGCTACAGTTAAGGAATTGCGCCCAGTAAATCCTCCCCGGCCAGGATACGAACCCATGACATAGCGCTCGCGGAACGCCAGGCGAGTGTCTTACCACTACACCACGGAGACTGCACAATAATAACAATAAATAATAATAATAATAATAATAATAAATGTAATAATAATAATAAATAATAATAATTATAAAAATTCATAACTCACCTGGAATAGGTAGTCGTAACAAGGACTTCTGAAAATGCATAGTCGGTATCTTTGACCTCTGAATGTATTGATATTCATCTTGGATTCTGGGAGTACTGCTGCAACTGAAATAAAACTAGATAAATTATAAAATATTTATTTAACTATGAAGTAGACAATAAAATACTGTACAGGAACTCAGGCCACTGATTAAATACCAATCTCATGACAGCATCAGAATGGTACTTACCTATCAGTGCTGACCTATCAGTGACTACAGGGAGGGGCGGGGTGAAAGTGAGGTCTAGTTTTTTATGCCTGGCTGTTTACACCTGGCATGCTAATTACCCCTCTCAATATTAAAGTTTTTGTCATACTTCTTTTTAAAGTTGTGGATGGAATTGACTTTGACAACTACTTCTTTCAATGCATTTCACTTGCCAACCACCCATACAAGGAAAGAGAACTTTTTTTTACATCTCTTCAACTAAATTAATGTCCAGCTTCCTTTGATGACCCCCTTTTTGTCCACTGTCTATTCCCATCAAAATCTTGTATGCAGTTATTTTATCCCCCCCCCACCCCTTTTCTCCTGTTCTTTATGGCTGTGAGTGTGTGTTCTCTCTAGATTTCCTTACATCTAAGCCCCCTCAATTCTGGTACTATTCTAATTACAAAACTCTGAACATTCTCAAGTTTCTGTTTATGTTTCACAAGGTATGGGTTCCATGCTAGTGATGAATACTCAAGAAGTGTTCTCACATAGGCTGTATGTATGGACTTGAAAGCCTTCTTGTTTAGATTCTTAAATGACACTTATGTTTGCTAACTTCCCATATGCTGATACTGTTATCCTGATCATACAAGCTTCTGGTGATAAAGTTAGGAGTATGTCTATTTTCATGTGTTTTTTCTAATTGTTTCTTGTAACTGCTACTCCTTATGGTGTAGTTAAATACACGTCTCTTATCTTAGTTACGCATTTTCATTACTTTACACTTATTTGGATTGAATTTCAGCAGACAAATATTTGCCTACTCCTGAAGTTTCTCCAATTCTCCTTTGCAGCACCAAACAGTCCTATCCAGTTCTTACTCTCATTAACTTTGCATCATCTGTAAACATCAATAAGTATGAGTTCACTCCCTCTGAGGTTAAGTCAATGAGCAATGGTCCTAGTAAGAGCCCTGTGGAACACTACTTTCCACTCCTCTCCAGCGTGACATCACCTCTTATGATCCTTTGCTTCCTCTCCATCAAGTACTCCAATACACAGTCCAGTGTCTTTCCTGTTATTCCCGCTTGTCTCTCTATCCTGCCGTATTAGTCTCATGAAAACACTATGAAAAGTTTTTTGGTAGTCTCGGAAGATACAGTCTCCATCCTTTCTAAAGGATGGGTAGATAAGGAAGGTCTTATTTTGGTGACCCTGAAATAGAATTCAATAAAGTTTTAAAGCATGATTTTTCCTCTCTGAAGCCATGTTGTGCCTATAAAATTTACTCCCCATATGTTCTATAATTTTTTCCTAGTGACTTTTCTAGACTCTTGTATGGAATGCGTGTTAATGACACTGGTCTGCAGTTTAGTGTTTCATATTTGTCCCCAGTTTTGAATATTGGAACTACACTTGCCATTTTCCAGATTTCTGGTAGCTCTCCCATTTCTAGTACTTACTGTATAATGTTGAATACTATAGTTAATGGGTAACACAAAATCCCTGCAGTTTCCTTTAGTAACCATGATGATATATGGTCTATTCCTAATGGTTTTGTTACATCCAGTTCCTCCAGTAATCATTTTACCTCTTTTTACTACAGAACTTCAATTTTGTCTAGTGTAGTTTCTGGTCGTCTGTTGTCAACCTTAACTACTTGGACATTAATCTGGTTCTGGTTTGATGACATGGAAGGTCTTGTTAATGCTATCCCACACTTTTTTGTCACTCTCCAAGAGAATTCCTTCCTGTCCTCGCATTATCATCACATGGTCTCGTACCGTTGTGATAACTCGAGAGGCATGAGGTTATCTCCAATGTTTTCTTTACTGACCTCACCCCCACCTTCACCTCACTGACTTCATCCTTGTAAGTTTACTGACCACATCCCTCCCTTCAGCTCTTTCACCTTCACTTCACTAACCACATCTTCCTTCACATCATTCCTTCCCCACATTCACCTCACTGACCTTACTCCCACATTCATCATACATTATTATACTACTACATAATTTATTATTAATATACTTACATAGAGGTTGTGTGAAGCCTTCGCATCACACTGTCTTTTGTAACCTCTAGCACCTGTGGACAATTTAATTGGCTCATGAGTACTAAATTTTTCTTAATTTAACAATATGGCAGGATATTTACATTTCACCACATTTTGTTCATTAAATATAAAAATTCCTCTTTCTATAACTCCTATTAAAGTTATATAATAGTACCAGTTATAACTTATATAACTAATATTATAACTACTCGTTATCACAACATAAAATGTAACAACCTTGTTTAACAAAATATAGGATCAAATGAAATTAAACAGCACTTCAGTAGGGTCCTTAGCCATATGCTCTGGACAAACCCAGTCCAAGGAGTGCACTAGGCTTTGAGCGACTATTAGCCCAAGAGAAAAGTAACCTTGTAAGTTTTCATGCCTCATTAAAAATAGGGCTGGGAGCTCATGGGAGAGATCAGCGTCATATCCGGCTGAAGGAAATGCACACTATGACATACAAACCCTTGTATCCACTCCCTGCAAATGACTCAGCAACTTGATCATCAATCAAAAGTCCTTCTGATGTAATGGACTTTGTTCACCAATTATGACAGCCACACCACCAGGCAGCAGTCCTACCAGATCCCAGGGTCGGGACAAGCAGTTACATCGTCTTAAGCCTAGCCTACCCTACTCTCAGGTAAGGCAAGGATTAAAAGGCCGATTGAATTGCAGTTCAGAACGGGATGTTTAATTACACTTGGTGTGTTTCTGAGGAAGCTCCACTAGATAGCACCCCTAGCCATCTCCTCATGGTACTGCACACTGCAGTACTAGTATGTAGAACAAAGGTACTGGACACTTTCCTGAGAAGCAAGCAAATTATAGAGTGGGTGGAGCCCGAGGTGATTTCAGAGAACGAAATTGTGCAAAGGTTGCCCCTCGGCAACTCATCTCTGATAAAGACCTGGGATGTCAGGCATGTAATGTAAACAAGGCATCGTGCTTTTTTAACTCCAAAATCCCCCAGGTCTTAATTAAGATCAGCCAAGAGGGTGGCTGAGAAAGAGGAGGATATAGCTGCATGCTTTCTCAAGGCATCTGCACAAGAATAAGGTGTGATTGACTCAGCTTAACTACTTGCCAAATTATTTGTGACAGACAAATCGTTGTACATGGAAGAGGGCTCAAAGGCTAAGATTGCAGAACAATGGCATGCCCAAATAGCCTTATGATAATAAACCTCTGCCACAGAGCAGAGAGCATAGAAAATGAAAGGCCAAATGAACTATCTCACCACAAGAGGTTGTGGTGATAGTCTTGTATAATAATCTAATTTTGTTCATTTGGTACAAAAAGAAGGTGCCTTATTTTGGCCACATCAATGATAGTGAAACCCTCAGCCGAGAGAACAAGGAATATGTTTGCTGACAAAGAGCAAAGAACAAAGGTTCAAACCCCTCCTCCCACCTGATTTTCAGACACCAAGACAAGACATTGTCTAATGGTAGCAACATCTAAAACTGGAAAGACAAAATTCATAACATCAAAGGACTAAAATTGTGTCAAGGAAAAAAAGCCTGAGAGATGGGAAAAAAAAGCTTAACCATGCTTGAAAAATAAGAAGATGCTTGGAGTGGTCCAAGTCAAAACTTAGATGATGTTTGGAAAGGACCGACTCTTTAAGAAGAACAGTTACAAATTGGGCACAAGGCGATTATCCACAAATAACCACAACAAATAGGACATAACCAACACACTGAAAAGGAGAATACATAGAAGAAAAATAATTTAAATGACCTCCAGATAACATATTATGGGTGACTAGGAGAAACCCAGAGGTGCAACACCAAAAATTCTGCAACTACAATTTAATGCAGGTGATAATAAATTATATTGATAAATTCTAGATGTAGAGACTGAAGGAGAGAGGAAAACCATAAATGACTGCCAAATGTCTGGGAGAGAATAATGTCCATGAATGAAATCAGGGCAGGTCATTGAGAAAGGACAGTTGGGACTCAGTGCTAGCCTAATTATTCGGGAACCAACAGAATGACGAGTCCTGCAAAAGCTCTCCAGGTTCGACAACACAGAGCAACAACTGAATTGAAATGGGCTGATGAACATCCACCTGTTCCAGTCCACCTGGAAGGCATTTATTAACAAAGGATCACATTCAGTGATGATAAAAAGGTACACGCATGCATTTGACCAAATGTTGCACACATTTGCTGAAAGGAGGGTTTGCGCACCTTGCATTCTGTTGAAATCAGACAAATGACAGAGCAGTCCACAAGCACATTTGACAGTCTTGAATGTGAACTATGTGGAAGGTTAAGCCCTATGAATAAAGAAGCAAGGGTACAGATAGAGTTCAACAGCAGACATATGGAGGACATTGAGGCCTCACTTTTCAGACATTCCGAATAAAGCCTTGTGGGAGAGATGCACACCACAGAAATGAAAATGGTGTGTGCACAAACCACACTACCTTAAGAGAAGTGACAGAACACTGCCAGAGAAAATTAGAAAAAAGTCCTTCACCAGTCAGCCAATGGTGGAGGCTTTTCCCAGTAAGAACACCATGCTGGTAAAAGTCTGGCCACCCAAAAGATGTACAAGGTTCCAAAGAAAAAGAAAAAGCCACACTAGAAACAGCCAGCGGCCTAAGGTACAGCTGCAACAGTGTTGAACAATGGACAAAAATAAGATGGTAAACCTGGCAATCTAAACCAGGCCCAGGCCCAGGCCAATGTCCACATCCAGGCCCAGGCCAACGTCCACATCCAGGCCCAGGCCAACATCCACATCCAGGCCCAGGCCAACATGCA
The DNA here is from genome assembly GCA_020271785.1 of Procambarus virginalis. Classification (NCBI taxonomy): domain Eukaryota; kingdom Metazoa; phylum Arthropoda; class Malacostraca; order Decapoda; family Cambaridae; genus Procambarus; species Procambarus virginalis. Next base: position 36,183,622 of record WNGS01042707.1, read on the forward strand.
CATCCAGGCCCAGGCCAACATGCACATCCAGGCCCAGGCCAACATGCACATCCAGGCCCAGACCAGTCAGACCCTGAGAAGGCACCAAATGGGACATTCTCCAGGCTCCCAAAAATCCAGAGTGAGCCAACTGGAAAAAGAACTAGATTCCTGGCCAGCAGCAAGTCATTATGGGAGTCCAGAATGCAGATCCGCTGAAGACAAAAAGTTGCAGAACCATGCAAGGCCACCTGGGAAAGAGCTGGGGGCCAGGGAAAGACCAAGATAGCAGAGCCCTAAAATGGTACAAGACATACCTTACACAACACCTCAATTGATTCCTGAACTTAAGAAGGAAGGGGATGTGCCAATAGACACCCCCAGAAATCCTGGAATGTGAGCCAAAAGAGACTGTGCCACCCGATAAACCTTGGACAAGGACAAAGTGCTCAGGAGTCCCACCAAGCTGGCACCAGCAAGTAATGAAGGGGCTGGAAGGATGAACCACAATGACTCCCAGACCATAGTGGGTTCCAAAAAAAGTCATGATACAGAGCTGCAAAGTACACAAAATCTCACAAGTACCTGACTGCCTGATACTGCAGAATACCTACCCCATCCAAGCTGAAGCCAGAATCAGAACTTTAGACAGCAGCTAAATTGCCAGGCAGAGCAGTCAAAGAGAAACATCCAATGCTGCAAAGACTCCCTGTTACGAATCCGTTATTTGCAGCTGAAAGAATAACGAACTCGTAGCTTTCTATTTTAAGTAGAAGTAGAATTCAAAGTAATAAAGATGTTAGGCATTGCGTTATAATATATTATTATTACATTACTATATAAATGTTGTAGGAAGAAGCGCCCATATATTCTTAATGAAGTGTTGAATGGTTTTAATGGCGGATTAAAGCCAACTTGTTGAGCTTCCCAGTGTAAGTTTGAACTAATTGGATGTAATACAAATAATGTAGATAGCTTAGCCTCTAACATGGCGGCTGTGGCCATGTTGTTTACCCTTTAGGTTAATTGTAAAGCATACGATTTACCTATTAGTTTCAGTAAAGAAAACCATTGTATGTAATTAGGAATTCATTTTGCTAATCATTGTGAGAGTTGGTTTTTAGTTTCTAACAGAGAATTGAATGATGCTTTATCATGCATCTGGCAGCCCATAGTGTACCAGTCCTACCAATGGTCCTGTTTAATGTTCAACATTTTAAATAGGAAATTGTTAATAGGATTGTTCCATCTGTCTAAAATGATTGTTACTAAAACTACTAGCTAAGATCTGCTTAACAGTTCTAAACAAATGATTAAGAAGAGGGCCTAGTATTTTAATTATTAACTAGGACCGCGTTCGAACGCATTGTATGCTCGAACACGGCCCCATGCCCATATAAGAAAGGAGCACCCATGCTTCCCTCTCATTCGTTCTAGGGGCATGGTGGAGATGGTAGTCTGATCCCAAGTGATGCCATATTGGCTATTAGGTTAAGGAGCCGGTCTAGTTATGTAGAAAAATTTGTTCAATGTCAACCAATATTATTTGACTAGTTGTATATGAAAAGTGCTGAAATTGTCCCAAGTTTCAGTACTGCAGCGTAAATAGAAAAAGATTTTTTATTTTTTTTTGTTTTTTTCAACGTTTTTTACACATTTTCAAGTCTACACTTCTTCACACACGTTTCGGATATAATTATTCTGTGACACTTTTCTGACACATTAGCATATAATAAATGATTGTATGATTTAGGATTTCCAAAACATCTTTAGTTTTCCTAATACAAATGTTCAAAGTTCCACCCAAAAAATTATGCAAAAATGGCATGTTTATTGCTATTATAAAATCAATAAATGAACTTAGAGAAAAGTGAAATCTTGCACATGTAGAGACATGCCCTCCACATATACTGTGTAAGTTTCATGTAAATTGAATAAAAAATTATTCAGTTTTGTAAACATTTGTGTCAATTGAAAAAAAAACAGAAATTAATGAAGTCTAAGGTTCTAAAATCTGTGGCTGAGGTTGACATCAACCAATTTTCTCCAAAATTGGCATCCTTACAGATAGGTATACGTACAGTAAGGTGTGTAAGTTTGATGCAAATCGTCCGAAAAAAAATTTGAAAAAAAAAAAATTGAAAAAAAAAAAAAAAAAAAAAACTTTTTTTTTTTTTTCTTAAAATTTTTTCCAATTAAACTAATTATAATATTTGTTTAATATATGCTATTGTGATAGCAAAGAGTCATAGCTATGATTTCAGTTGACACTTTTGATTCATAATCGATTTTGACCATTTTGGCATAATTTTCACAACTACTTCATTATTTTTTTTCTCCCTTCCTATTTATGCTACGATGCTGAAACTTGGACCAGATGAAACACTTTTCATATAGAACTTGTCAAAAAAGTTTGATTGAAATCGAACGAGTTTTCATTTTTGCATTTTTGGAGCCAAACTGGATTGGACCGCCCCCTTAAGTGTTATTTGTTGTGTGGCAAGGTAGGACAAGCCTTTTATTAATGTGTGTATATTTAGTGCATAGTGCAAGCCTATTTCATTGCTCGTTCCAGTGCGCAGAACTTGTACTTTTAATTCCTAGTTAATTCTTTACCCGTGTCTCGGCTGCCTTCAGAGCGAGCCACGTGGTGTGCTAACTTGTCTGTTGAATACTTGTTTTTATTGTGTGCGCGATCTGTAAATATACTGGAGATAGGCAGTCCCATCTTTCATTAACCATCACTATCTAGGCCTCCTGCTTGGAGTGGGGAAAACTGAATGGGTTCTGTGCTATTCTCGAGCATTATTTAGACAGCTCGTGACACTCCCTAAACACCCCCTCATTCCTGAAGAAAAGAGAACATGGAGCAGGAAATAAGAGGAACAACAATCAAGTGGACTCTTGAAGATAAGCCTAAAAAAGCTCCCAAGCACAAAAAGCTGTAATGATGCCTGCAACCACATCCTGTAGGAGCAGTGCAAACACAGGTATCTCAACAGAGGCTGCAACAGCAGACAAACCAGAGGTCATTATAAACACAGAAAAGAAAGTGAGACTCATTGGTAAATATCCACAGAAAACTGACTGCATCACATAAGAACAGGAAACCTCCAATAAATGGGTACAAACCCTATGGTTTGCCATCCCTTTATGTCAATGGCAACTGGAGCAATGGAAATTGGAAATTCTGGAAAGGGAGAGCATTAGCACAATGTCCGAGAAGAGCAGGAAACCAGGGCTGAACTGGCTATTTCAGAATAAGGAGGACTGGGCCTGCAAATTTCTCAATCCTGGCCAATAAAAGAAAATAAAGTTGGACAGATGGGACAAGGTAAAGATAAGAAAACCACCCACAGTCCAGGTAAAATGCATCCACCGTGAAAAATCCTCACAATCCGAAAATGTGTGACAGTTTTAAAAGCCATAATTCATGGCAAACATAAATAGATCCGTGTATCAAGTACGAGCACTCCAAAAAAACCCAATGTTGAATGTAATGAACTGCCAGTTTCTGGGCGAAACCCAGAGGCTCCTTGGAGCTATTCGGCTAATATGCGATACATTACGAGGGCTTTAATCAATGGAGTTCTGCTTACCAGGGACCACAAGCCAAACCTGGCCCCCTCAGAGGCACAAGGGAGCATGGCCCTGGAAAACCCCCACTGTGGTTGGGAGCATTCTAATTCTATGTCTGCCATTCTATGTCTGCCATCGAAGGCACCCAGAAAGTTAGGCGTAATAAAACAGACCCCACAAGGTACGAAAGCCGAACAGAGAGGTAGAACTCCCTCAATTCCCAAGGAAACAAGAAAACATCACACCATGAGCGTGGGAGCCCCGGACCCTCCCGTGCCAGCTACCCAGCAACTTCAGTTCAGAAGCTAAGCATCAAACACAAGCGAAAACTGCCGACCAGTGGGAGGGAGGGTGCCAGGGAGCTTCAGGGCCTCACCCAGAAAAATGGCGTTTCATTACATCAACGCTGGTTTTCTGGGAAAAGCCCGTCGGCTCCCTGGGAAGCTCCAGTGAACCCAGGGATAATTAGAGGGGATACAGCCGAGAGGTGGCTGCCACATGCACCTCAACTCAAAAGCAAGATAACTGCTGCAACCTGAGACCCAAAGCAACACACACTTGCCCAGGACCCGGAATGTGAATCAAATATCAACATAGCCAGGGATTGTAATGACTGGTGCTCAGATCTGGTTCTCCCTTCCCCCCCTTTTCTTCCCCTTCCCCTCTCCCCTCCTTCCTTCTCCCTTTCTCCCCTCCCCCGTCCCGTCTCCCGCCCTTCCCCCTTCACCCCCCCCCCCTGTCGCCCATTTGTCAAGGTCCAAGGTTGACCTGAGGGGTGGTCGTGCAGCCGACCTCTGTGATACCTTGCTTCTCCCACTCAAATTTCCCCTCTCATTCCCTCTCCATCCCCCTCTCATTCCCTCTCTCTCCCCTCTCAACGGTCCCTTCCCCATACCAGTCGAGTCAAATGTCCCTACCCTTTATCTTACTGGAGACGGGCTTGAACATAAATTATCAGTTTTGGTAAACATTGCTGGGAGGTGCACTAGTTGCGGGTATCCAATACAGTGGTACCTTGTTCCCATCGCATAGCCGGGGAGTACTGACTCAATCTTCAGGAATTCATGTAGCCTCCCACGGCACCTCAGGCAAGATGATTGGCGGGAGATAAGGGCCAAGTCCTTATTGGCCCTAGAGAGCCAGACCTCAGGCCTAAGTGTAAAATGGTTGGCCATTGCCAAAATAATGGGTGGAGCCCTGGGGCTGTATTAGATGGTGGGAGGTGTAATCCTTCCCAGCAATAAGCTGGTAAAACAAAATTTCATTCAGTGTGTCTTGGGAGTGTTTTCGGGACTGGAGGGCTGCCAGCCCGCATCCAAAGGGGCCGAGGACCGCCATCAACACCTTGGCCGCAGTGTGTTATTTAAGGTATTGTGCACTTGTTTCATGTCCTTAGTAGATATCCATCATGCCTCTAGGGGAATAGAATAGGGTATATGTTCAAATTGTCTTAATTTACGTGATTCATATAATAAATTGTATAACTTGTCTAGTGGTATTCACTTAACTTCCCTTTGATATATTTTCTCTACCTTGTCATTTTTATGTGGTGAATTGGAAACCCCATGTTCTCCTCCATTTAGTAAATATTACAGTTGCCCTTGGATTTAAATAAGTAAAGTAAACTAAACAAACTAATTCCCAACATTGATTGCTGGTTCCTTGCCTTCCTGGGGAATCGGTGATAGACACATTCAGGTATGGTTGGACGGGAAGGTGGTGGCAGTGTTTATAAACGTATTGTTGTTATCCATAACCCTTGTTATGGATGTACCTTCCTCAGTTAATATTCAGGTTATATTCGTGGCAGTCCAGTGAGGGGTCATACTGGACTGTAACAGAGTTGAGCTGGGTTATTAAGTGAAGAGAGAAGGAAGTAGCAGATGATTCAGAGATATTACAATGTGTTTTACCGTGTTGATGATTAGGGGTATTACAATGGTACACAGTAGTAGAATACAAGGATGATTATTTTGGTCATTACAGGATCCTGTACAACCTCCAAAATCCCCGCACCCAAATAACGGCCCAAGACATGTCGCCGAAGATGGCAGCCAAAGAAACAAACATCCGAACGTCATGGGCATGAGGATAGACTGCAAGCTAGCTAGAGTTAAGAACCCTAAGGACAACCTGGAGACTCGAGCCTTCTAACAAGAAAAAACAAAGATCAACCAAAAGCGCATCCCCGGCCACAAAGTAGAGGCACACAGGCAACGGCGAAGTGCCACAACTGGACAACACACAATGTACCCACGGCCTGACCAAGCAAGCATCAATGACCCAAGACCGCTCCGAAAAGCAGTCATCTCATTCTTCGCCAGAAAAGAAGGGCAAAGCTGCATCCAAACAAACTGACTTCCAAGACTGAAGGAGTAGAAACCCCTGCGCCGGAGGAGAGCATGAAGTTCACCAACGCGACCCCCAGAGGCCAATGCCAAAAGAAAGAGATCCTCAGAAAAACAATCTTGAACCAATGGGGCCATCACGAACCAAGGAGAAGAGAGATAGGAGAGCACTCTATCCAAGGACTAGGATGGCTCAGGCTTCGCATGAGCAGGCCAGAGGTGAAACAGAGCACGAGAGAGCTTACTGAACTGGGCAGAAATGACGCTGACCCCGTACGCAAGCAACAGCAGCTTCACCAGCGCCGCTCGATAGATACGAGACGACAGTAGTAGGCATTAAATGAATGTCCTGAAAGAGACAGGGCAACCCAATCAGAAACAAATGACAACTGACAAAGAGAGAGAGAGAATGGTAGAAAGAACGCCAGGAAACTTCAAACTGTTGCTGAAATGAAGTCTCAGGTGGGACACCTTTAACAAAGCCACCTGATCACCAAATAAATGGTGATTAACCTGCAACTAAAGAACTAGACGCGATGAGCGGAGGAGAAGACTGAACCAGCCATGTACCGGACCAGTCCGAGCAGCTGAAAGAGGTGGAACCACAGAAAATGCCTCGGGTATGGACACCGAGCAAGCAGCTTTGATCTCAATTAGTATTAAGTTTTAGTTAACTGGTTTTTCCCACACCTTGCCCAAAATGCTGTGCGTATTAGTGGCCTTAGGCATTATATGTACTGGCTCTTTCTAGAAATCCAACATTATGTTTATAACATCTTGTATTTATGTACTTTTACCTGAATATTCATTTGATTTGATTAAAGACCCAGGCATAGCAGTCCCACATTCATTAGCACCTGAAGCTATTTAGAGGCACATATTAAACAAACGTTGGTCAAGCTAGTCATTTGACAGCAAAGGCAGAGGCAGAGGCAGCCGAGAAGGTAGGAGTGAGGTTGGAACAGGCGACCATAACAAGATGCTCAATGTCTTGATTAGCTAAATGCCCAAGAGAATAACTCAACTAGCACTGAAGTCCAATGCTGACAAACAGGACACACCCAATGGTGAAAGGACTCGAACAAAAGAGAATGACAGAAGCAGCAAGAGTAACCTTTTGGGTCCAAGAACATCAAATTGCATTACTGCATAGCTATGAGGGAACTACTGTACTGTACTAAGGATGCTCTCACAGAATGAAAAAATATTTGATCACTTTCAAAATGTCAAAATTTTTGTCAAATATCCTAGTACTGTATTACATTTGGTAACAAAAATATTTAAAAATACAGGTACAGTACTGTAGTTTCAATGCCACATTTTACTTAGAAAAAATTATTAGACAACTACTCGTTCTATTTTCAGCTACAATCATACCTGTTTTAGAGGACCCGTAACAATCTTGCTGTGAGCTGTCAGCATTTTAGATGAAAGGTTGATTCACTATACAGTAATAAAGACCTGTAAGAGAAAATAATTAATTAAAGCCTTAAATTAAATAGAGTGTAATGAAAACTACTTTATGAACTACGTACTATATTTGCTATGCGTATTAGTGGCTTTAGGTATTGTATGTACTAGCTCTATCTGTAAATCCAACATTATGTTTGTAACTCATCTTCTATGTATGTACTTTTACCTGAATAAAAATTTGAATTTGAATACCTAAGCTTCCTCTGATCTCAACATCTTAAAAGAAATCAAACACCATATAAAGAGCTACATATATACATGCTACACACCTTAATTAATTTAATCCAATCCATGAATAAATCCACAAGGGCTGTGATGAGGGTTCAAACTTACATCCAGGATGATCCCAGACGCACTTCAATTGACAGCGCCATGACATGGTATAAGAATTAGAAAAATAAGAATAAGAATATAAGAAAAAATCCCTTGTGGATTTACTCATTTGATATATCACGCTAGTGTGATTTCTGTGTAAATCCAACCCATAATCCAAAAATGGCAATACTGTACTTAAAGCAACTATTGTCGCACTTAAAAAATGGGTTGTTGTACTGTACTTAAAATCTGGTTTTACATTATTGGAATACTCCAAAAGGTATGCCAAAAACTAGAACTATGCAACCTAACCAAAATTTTCCTAGACTTAAGTAAGCAATCCTAGGCCTAACATATGCCATCTTAGGCATAACTTAGTGCATCGTGTATATATGTTATACCAGGTCTAAGAAAGTTTAGGTTTAGTTGTTACCTTCTTTCTCATGCCCTCAACAAAATAGCACAAAATAAAGTTTTGTCTGTGTACAACAGCCCACTTTTGTGTTCAACTCATAGCTTATTCATTTATTTACTTTATATACAATAAGGTACATCGGGTTGTGAAAGTAAGTACAGTACTGTACAATGGTAATCGTGTGTTACATTTTTGCAAAGCCACTAACATGCACAGCATTTTAGGCAGGTCCTTCAGCAAACCTATATATATATATAATAGGTACATTGTAACAGAATTTGAGTTCAACATAATATCTACATTATAAATTGATAAAATACATCATATGTACTGATAAAGTTGCATGTCCTAAGTACTAAATTGGGCGAGTGGAGTAGCACAAGGTGGAAAACTATGAGGATGAAATTAGATACTTTTTTTTTCTATTTTAGAATAAAACATAGGTTGGACAACTGATTAATTCATTAGGGGCGAGTTCCACAGACTGGGTCCTTTTACTTGCAAAAAGTGTTTACACAGATTTAGCTTGACTCGGGGAATATCAGAGAGATATATACTTCTGTTGTGGTGCCTATGGGTTCTATTACATCTATCAGGGAAGTTTCAAATCAAGATTAGAATCTAGGAGTAAGGTTTTGGTAATCTAAGAGTAAGGTAAATAGCACAATCTCAATCTTGTCCGAAACGCTGTGCGTATTAGTGGTTTTAGGCATAGCATATATTAGCTCTATTTATTAATCCAACATTCTGCTTGTAACTCATTCTGCATGTATGTATTTTTACCTATTTTTATTATTATTATTATTATTATTATTATTATTATTATTATTATTACTATTACTACTGTATAAGAGAATGAGTGGAGTATGTTTAGCATGTTTAGGGATTTAAACTGAGGGGTTGTGTTCTGACTTTTAACAGAATTTGTTATTGTTCTGATTGGAGCTCTTTTCTGGGTAATGATGGGCTTGAGTTAGTTTGCAGCAGTTGAACCCTATGCAATGATAACGTATGTTAGATGGGAATAGCTTAATGAGTAGTACAGTGAAAGAAGAGTAGAGCGAGGAACATTATACCTGATTTTAGTTGCTTTAAGTACTATTATTTTCGGATGACATTTTTTATATGACTCCCCTCTCACTGGTGATCATTTTTTTTAAACAATGTAACCCTACAGTGAGACCATCTTTAAGGTTGACTCAGAAGGATAAGACTTGGGACAACTAAAAGGTAAAGATAGGATATAGGGAGCCGGTCGGCCGAGCGGACAGCACGCGGGACTTGTGATCCTGTGGTCCTGGGTTCGATCCCAGGCGCCGGCGAGAAACAATGGGCAGAGTTTCTTTCACCCTATGCTCCTGTTACCTAGCAGTAAATAGGTACCTGGGTGTTAGTCAGCTGTCACAAGCTGCTTCCTGGGGGTGGAGGCCTGGTCGAGGACCGGGCCGCGGGGACACTAAAGCCCCGAAATCATCTCAAGATAACCTCAAGATAACCTCAAGATAGGATAATTAATTTTTTTTGCATGGCTTCACAAATGACATTAAGATTTCAAATGCTTCCTAATATAAAAAGATGCAATATTTTGCATTTGGAGCATAACGATGCATAACGCAACTACCAAATAAACTACATTAGCTTGCAGGTTGATGAAGTAAAAGGACCTTGGAGTCAGAATCCACCAATCACCGAAAGTTGCTCAACACATGGGAGCTGCAGTTTAAAAAGCAAACCAAATCCTAGGAATAATCAAACAATTTTTGACTTCAAGGAAAAGAAGGTAGTTATTTAATGGTATAAATTTCTCATGCAACCTGACCTGGATTATTGTATCCAAGAATGGAGAACTCATCTTCAGAAAAACATTTTCTGTAGCTTGAAAGTTAACTAGTTTGGCATGGGACTAATTTATTTATACACGTACATTAATTTATAAGTACTGTGGTTTATAACTTAGTTAACTTATAAGCAGTTATAGTTACAGAAGTTAACTAAGTTATAGTTAACTATAGCAATAATCACAGAAGTGCATATAACTGGCACAACAAAATGGATGTGAGGTAATGGATAAATAGAAAAGCATGTAACCAATTCCAATTCCACTGCCATTTGTGGAGCTTTGCAAAAAAAAAAAGATCCTATCTTTACTTTTCAGCTATCCTATGTCTTATTCTTGAGTCAACCTTAAAGAGGGTCTCACTGAAGGGTTACATTGTTTTAAAAAAAATGATCACTAATGGGATGTGAGTCATATAAAAAATGTCATTAAAAATATCTCATAAAAAATGTCATCCAAAAATAATAGTACAGTGGAACCCTTGGTTGGGACTGCCCTAGAAGACGAATTTTTTGGAACACGTCATAAAATTTGAATTAGTACATGCCTGTTTACTTGGAAGACGACGTCTGTTCATACGCATACGGGTCGAATGAGCGCGTGGTGCTGGGGACACGGGGCGAAACACACTCAGTTTTGTTTACAAGTCTATTGCTCGTAGAGACGACTGCATCCGCGCTTTGAATTCTTTGTAAAGAATGTCATTGTTTTCCTGCTTTTTTGCTTTTTTAACATAAAAGTTCTTACTATATATCATGCCATGGGTCCCAAGAAAGTCAGTGATAAAGTTGAACCTAAGAAAATAGTTGTGAGAAAGATGATAGAGTAAAAACAAGAGATCATTCTCAGTGAATGAATGTGATGTCTCAGTACAGAAGTGTTAAAACGAAGGGAAAAAGAAGTGTCATTACAGATTCTTAGTAAGACAAGCAAGCAGTGAGCCACAACCAGATCCTAGTGGTATGCCTGCAAAATGTAAGAGAGAGAGAGAGAGTACCCCCAGAAATGTCATCACTGCTGTTATAATAGAAGGGAACTTCTCTTCCAAACACTAACACCTCTCCTCCCCTCTTCATCAAGTACCATACACCAACAAGAGTCCTCATTCAAGGTAAGATATATGTAAGATAATCCATGATGTTCATTGTGGATTTACACCATGTATATACAGCTCTGTAACACTATCGGTCACTTTGGACCAGACTCTCGTTCATTATTTTTCTCTTGAATCCTAACTTTGGACCGGACTTGCCCCCTAAGTTGACCGCACGCCTGCCCGGTGACCGATAGTGTTAATATGTTTAAAGTTCTGATGAGATCAGCCCTCTCATGTGTGGTTTGCAGTGTTGTTAGCCCTGTGGCCCTCAACTGTTCCCAATATGAGAGCTGACTTGGTTCTAAAATTATTTTTGTTGCTTGGTGTTGAACTTTGTCCAAAGCAGCTATGTCTTTCTGAAGATGAGGTCTCCATGCTTGGATACAGTAATCCAAGTGGGAGCATATCAGAGATTTATACAGTTTTATTTATTTTTTATTTATATATACAAGAGTTCCTACATTCTTGTATAGCCACTAGCATGAATAAGAATTTCGGGCAAGTCCTTAATCCTAATTACCCCCGGAATAAGACCCACCAAATCGTTTAACAACCAGGTAACCATTTTACTGTTGGGTAAACAGAGGCTATGGTTAAGGACTGGCACCCAGTAAATCCTCAACTGCCAGGATACGAACCCAGGCCAAAGCACTTGCGAAACGCCAGTTGAATAACTACTACTTTTCTTTGATGTTAAAGGTTTGCTTGACTATTCCTAGGTTTTTTACTGCAGCTCTTATTTGTGTAACCTTCAGTGACAAGGATTGTGACTCCACGGTCTTTTCCTTCATCAATCAGCTGCAAGGCACTTGTTATTTTGGTAGTTGTGATATGGATATATACCTTAAACTTATGTCAAGGTCCTCCCCTCAAAGGTGGAACTACTAACCTTTCCCAGGAAGCAACCCTACAAGTTTCCTAACTCGTGGGAACCTGTTTACTGGTAAGTGAATAGAAATATTAGGTGAAAGGAAACATGCCCAACCATTTCTGTCCTGCACAAGATTTGAATTCAAGATCCCTGATAGCGAGTCAAGAATAAATCCAGTGTACTACTGAGAACTAATTTACATAACTACAAGTGTACAGTACTACAAATTGCATGTAATTTTTTAAAAGTTTAGAATAAATGACATGCATAATATGCAATATTAGACAAGGCTGGATTAGATGATCGTTCCCATTATCTGGGACTGGATGCCTGTTATGCTTATCAAGGTCCCACTATCCGATAACTGACCATTCCCCACAACAGCTGACTAATTCTCAGGGATCTATTTACTGAACAGAGGAGGCAGTTTTTTTTTTTATTATTTATACATACTGTACAAGAGTTCTTACATTCTTGTAAAGCTACTAGCACGCATAGCATTTTGGACAGGTCCTTAATCTTAACTTTCCCCTGGAATACGACCATCCAAATCGTTTAATAACAAGGTACCCATTCACTGCTGGGTGAAGAGGCATACTGTTAAGGATTCCCACCTAGTTAATCCTTCCTGGCCAGGATACAAACCCAGGCCAAATCGCTTGCGAGGCATAGGGCAACTTACCATATTTCCTATCACCTAATGCTGATAGGATATGTGCCAACCTTTTTCCTATCACATAATGCACCTGTTCACCTAGCAGTAAATATACCTAGGAGTTAGTGAGCTTCTTGGGCAGGGTCAATGATTCGACTCAGAAAGGGGGGAAAGAGAACCTCGTTATAAGCCTAATGTGTATGATACAGTGGCTGCCTGTCCCCAAACACAATAAATTATTATGAATTATTATAATCTTATGTAAAGTGACTTGAATCCATATGTGTACAAAATTACCATTTTAGCCCCCTATGAACAGTGAAGTATTTAAAGGACTTCTAGTAAATAACAAATAGAGTGCATGAAGCAGTGAAGTGGTGGAGGCAGACTCCATACACAACTTTAAGCGTAGTATGCCAGGAAATGTTTATGCCTTCACCAGTTGGCTGAAAGATGAGAAGTGGAACCAAAGAGCTAAAGCTCAATCTCCATAGGCACACTTAAGTGAATACACTAAGAATGTGTGAGGGATACCGTCTTAGGATACATGTCACATACATACTGTACATACATGTCCCGTGGTGCAGTGGTAAAACACTCACCCAACACTTTGCGAGCGCTTTGGCCTGGGTTCGTATTCTGGTCGGGTAGGATTTTCTGGGCACCAATCCTTAACTACAGCCTCTGTTCACCCAGCAGTGAATAGGTAACTGGTTGTTACACGATTTGGCAGGTCGTATTCCGGGGAAAATTAGGATTAAGGACTTGCCAGAAATGCTATTCGTGCTAGTGGCTGTACAAGAATGTAAGAACTCTTGTATATACTGTATAAAATAAAATAATACCCAAGACAGTCTCCAAGCAAATATATATAAACAGTTTGCTTGGGTACTGTCACGAAACAGTACTGTATATGAAACCCCCGAAACGCTATGCGTGTTAGTGGGTTTGCATGAATGTAAAAATACCAATCATATATAATCTCACCAACCCACTGTACCTTCTTGCAAATAAATTATCATTACAGTATTAAAATTAAATGTTTATTCAGGTATCAAATATTTATTCAGGTAAAAGTACTTACGTACTGTACATTACATAACTATTATTTTTTTATTTAATTATTTATATACTGTATACAAGAGTTGTTACATTCTTGTACAGCCACTAGTACGCTTAGCATTTCGGGCAAGTCCTTAATCCTATGTTCCCTGGAATACGACCCCCACGAAGAATCGTTTTAACACCCAGGTACCCATTTTATTGTTGGGTTAAACAGAGGCTACAGTAAAGGATTTGCGCCCAGTAAATCCTCCCCGGCCATGATATGAACAAAGGACAAAGCTCTCGCGGGTCGCCAGGCGACCATCTTACCACTACACCACAGAGACTACATGCTGCTTATTATTATTATTATTATTATTATTATACTATATAAATCAAAATCAAATCTAATAAAATGTATATTCAGGTAAAGTACATACATACAAGGTGAGATACAAGTAAGTAATTATCAAAAGAAGGCACCAAACCGGGAAGGCTATGTAGCACAAGGTGAGATACAAACATTGATGGATTTATAGATAAGAGCTAGTACATACAATGCCTAAAGCCCCTATTACGCAAAGCATTTCAGGCAGGAAAAACACTAAGACTAAAACTTATTACTAATTGAGATTAAAGTATAAATTGTGTTGAGAAAATAAAAAAAATAAAAAAGGGGTGGGGGAACATGGCAGAAAATAGCAAATATACAATTTGGTCAACAAACAGCATTGTTTAAAATAGTAGACATAGGCTGTCATTTAGGGGTAAGGTAGGTTACAAGGAGTTAATTAGGTAGTACTGTACTTAGTTTTTATCTTAAACTGGTTGGGAGAGGTACAGTCTTTAACATGATAGGGAAGGTCATTCCACATTCTGGGAATGTGGAATGACATAATGGCATATATAATATACTGCATTATTTTTTTATTATTATTATTATTATATGGTTCTGACAACTACAAACGAGCCATATTGAAGCCCATATGTTCGACTTGACCATACCCAGTCCCACGTGGGTATTGAAAACAACGGGTCCGTCTAATTACTGCAAGCTACCACAAGCTACACAATCTTCACAAAGCTTCCTGGCAATACGTTAGTAATTAATAATTATGATATGTTAGGTTAGGCTGACCTGACCTGACCTAACCTAACCTCACTTAACCAAACCAAACCAAACCAAACCAAACCTAAGCTAACCTAATCTAACCTAACTGACGCTTGGATCGTCGACTTTATTTGACGTCACCAGCTCTTTATTTTCGTCTAATTTCTTTATAAAAGGATACTTTTTCAGATTAAAATTATGTTTTTTCATGTTGTACATTCAGCACCAACATTATAATGAGTAAATATATCATATTTATTCATTACTAACGTATTGCTAGGAAGCTTTGTGAAGTTTGTGTAGCTTGTGGCGGTCCGTCTAATTACCACAAGCTACCAACACAACACAAAAACAATTTTAATCTGAAAAAGTATCTTTTTATTAAGAAATTAGATGAAAATGAAGAGCTGGTGACGCCAAATTAAGTCAACGATCCAAGCGTCGGTTAGGTTAGGTTAGGATAGGTTACCTTACCTTGAGGTTAGGTTTGGTTTGGTTTGGTTAAGTTAGGTTAGGTTAGGTTAGATTAGATTAGGTTAGGTTAGGTTAGGTCAGCCTAACCTAACATATCATATTTATTCATTACTAGCGTATTGCCAGGAAGCTTTGTGAAGCTTGTGGTAATTAGACGGACCCGCTTGTGGTAGCTTGCGGTAATTAGACGGACCGAAAACAACTATTACCAAATACACAAGCTTTACTAGGCACTAGATACTTCATCAACGATAAGCCGGTCAGCGAACTCTGCGCTCTCAGATAAGGTAACTATAATTCCTGCACCTATATGAAGGAGGCCACGAGTAGTGTTAGTACCTGGAGTGGGTATGTGAGGCAGGTAAGGTGTCTCACCACTTGCTTATGGCAGGTGTGGCACAGGTGGAGGGGCAGGTGTGTCACAGGTGTAGGGCAGCTGTGCCCGCTGGTGCTGGCTCACGGATGCTCCTCCACACGGCTGCACCAGCTGCTCCGCGCACTCTGCCCAACTGCACCATATTGAAAAGTGTGCAGCACTTTCTCAAGATGAATTCATAATTTACCGTTATTTACCTGATGGCCGCTGACACTCTAGTGGCCTCGACGAGGACAGGAAGCCGACGGCTTGTCAAATTCTACCCATTTGTCCTGGGGATTTTTTCAAGCTGGATTTTTAAAGTTCAGCAGAGTTTTGGCATTTTCGGCTTGGGCGGGTAGGCGGTTCTATGGGTGTAAAAACAATCTAATTTCAGTTTCTTTATCATGCATCCCATACCCATCTCTTGAGTGGTGGTGAAAAGGGTTACAGAGGCACATAATGGGTTCAGGTACTGAACCACATAGTTCGTTTAGCTAAGCAATTGATAATATTTTGAAGCTAGTTACACAATTATTAATGTTACATAAGTTTCACATAATGTTACATAAGTTTTGTCCGGAACGCTATGCGTGTTAGTGGCTTTGCAGGAATGTAAAAATATTACTCTAATGTAATCTCACCAACTCATTATACCTTCTTGTAAATAAAATATTATTATTATTATTATTATAAGCATGTGTTCTCAGTCCTCCATTGTGGCTTGACGAGCTTGAAACCGTTGCTCCTTGTTTGTTACCTCTGGGCCTTTTGAAGATTTTTTTTTTTTTGAGATATATACAAGAGTTGTTACATTCTTGTACAGCCACTAGTACGCGTAGCGTTTCGGGCAGGTCCCTGGAATACGATCCCCGCCGCGAAGAATCGTTTTTTCATCCAAGTACACATTTTACTGTTGCGTTAAACAGAGGCTACAGTTAAGGATTTGCGCCCAGTAAATCCTCCCCGGCCAGGATAAGAACCCATGACAGCGCTCGCGGAACGCCTTGCGAGTGTCTTACCACTACACTACGGATACTGTAAAAGTTGTCCGGATCAACATCCTCCAAATTGTTTTCAAGTTTCAATGAGATCCGCGGGATTCGGCGGAAAGGTCGGCCATCTTGGCGCGCGGATTGAACGCTCCTGGCTGGACTTTCTTTCCACACCTTACCTGGAACTCATCTTTGAATTCAGCTGGCTTCTGTGGGCCAGTGTGTGCTCACTGCAGCTACCCAGGGGCTCACAGCACCGGGGGAGGCCGGAGCCTCCCTAATGGACGCCTCCCCGAGCGGGGGCGCCATGGATGTTGACAGCAAGTCCCAGAGAGGAAAACGTCTGCTGGAAAATGAGTCGGCTGATGCTGCCCCAGAGCGAGATGCTAAGAGGATTTCTTCCCCTTCAGAAGACCTTAGTCTTATGGTACCCCGTTCCTCATTTGTGGTAGTCCTAATCCAGTCAGAATCAGGTCAGTGCGTGTTTGCAAATCCTCGTACCTTAGGTGCAGCAATTGAGGGTTCGGTATTGTAGCCACATTGCCTGCCTGAGACCATACGTACCCTGGGTAGGGGTGCAACACTGAAGCTACATATCAGAAAGGAGGCTCTATCACACATCCGTGTATCCGACATTTTTAAGTTGGGGGACTGGCCTGTCAGGTGTCGACAGGTATTGTCGCAGGAGGAGGAGTCTCGGGCTCGGTATGGGAAGATTGGCCCAATTGACCAGAGTGTAGATGTGGATGACATCCAGGCCGCTCTGCAGGTGTTAGGGGGTGCATCAGCGAGATTATTGGAAGTTACCAGGATTCGCGGAGCAGCAGGGCCGACATCCATGGTCCGTATTAAGTTCGATGGGCCCCTCCCTGACCGAGTGGCACTACACAGGACCTCGTATCAGGTTCAACCCTACAACTTCCCTATTTTACGATGTTACGCTTGTCATCTATTGGGCCACAGTCGCCTCACCTGTCGTAATGCAGCACGTTGTGCAAACTGCGGCAAAACAGGCCATACAGACAGAGATAACGGTGGGTGCTCTGCTGCACCTCGCTGCTTTTTATCATAAGGCCATCATAAGGTTACGTCCAAGAGTTGCCCGGTATATCTTGAGGCCCTCCAGTTGGACATCGATCATAAAACAGCGGGGACACCTCGACATGAGCTGTTCCAGAAGTTGCGCACCCTCAATCAGCCTATCGCTTCTTCTCGCCTCCAGGTTCCCCCTGGTCGGGCCTCTTCCCAAGTAGGAACTAGCAGACGCTCTTGCCTGTCTCAGTCACATGCCTCATACGCCCAGGTTGCTAATCGATTTTCCCTCCTGGGTAGCCTTGACATTGATGGAAATTCACCCACGGATACAGACATGGACGCTGAGTCTCGGCCGGAGCCTGGCACTCGTCACCCTCCTGCCTCTCCCCAAAGAAGCCAATACCGGCGTTGTCGACACACCCATCGATCAGGAGGTACTGCTCCAACAGACAGTCCTGATGATCCTCTGGTCCCCCAGGCACCTTCACAAGGGATTGTGACACCGGTGGAACATGAGGCCCAGAGTGAAGCACCCACCAGTCGCAGGCGCCGTCAAGAGAGTTCGCGAGCCGATCACCGCTTCCGTCAGGCAGAGAGAAGCATTGATCAGCATCCTCTGGACTGGCTGTCATTGATACCACATATTTTACTTACTTTGTATGAGGGTTTTATGGCTTTTTCTAGTGGTTCCCCCTTTGGAGACGTCTGTGCACTGGTGGTCAAAAGGTTAGCTGTAGTATTTCAGGGATAATGGCGCCCCATCCTGAAAATACTGTGGTGTTTTGGAATGCCCGCTCCCTATTTAAAAAGACGCAATTTCTACACAGAGTGCCGTTCGTAGGCTGAATATTCCCCGCCTCACAGTTCCCGTTCTCCTTGACGGGGCAGGTGCGAGAGACGAAAACGTCCGTCATGACATCCTTCGCCATACCTTCCGCTTCATTCGTCATGTCCGTGGCCTGAAGAGACTGTAAAATTTGTGGCCTGAGGAGTTTGTAGGGTCTATAGCCTGAAGAGACTATAGGGACCCCTTCCCTCTGCTATTTCCCGGTATCGGGCAGCCGGGGCGCATCCGATCCCACGATCGTCGTCGCCCCTAAATCAACACAACCACAACACAACAATGAGATCCGCCTTAGCATGCCTGTAGTGTTGTTAGTCCTGTGGCCCTTAATATACCTGAGGGCCACTATCTCTCTAGCGACTTCGAAGAGGACAGAAAGCCGGCGGACTGTCAAAGGTTCCCCAATTTGTCATGATAATTTTATGTAGTTGAATTTTGAAATTCAGCTAGCATTTACGGCTTCGGCGGGTAGCCGGTTTCATGGATTTACCTGAATTTACCTGAGAGCCACTAACACACTAGTGGCCTTGACGAGGACAGGAAGCCGGGGGCTTGTCAAAGGCACTCCCATTTGTCTTTTTTTTTCAAGCTGGATGCTATTCAAGTAGTGTTGTTAGCCCTGTGGCCCTCAACTTGTCCTGGCATGATAGTTAAATTATTATATATTTTTTTATGCATTTATATATACAAGATATTTTTACATTCTTGCAAAGCAGAGTTTTTACATTCTTGTACAGCCACTAGCAAGCATAGCTGGTCCTTAATCCTAATTTTCCCCAGAATACGTATTGCCAAGAGCCTGGTTGGACTGTGGCTCTTTGGTCCCGACTCTCAACTGTAAATCAACTGATGTACATATTACATTCCTGAGAATCATACACAGATTCCCGAGTCTACGGGGCTTTATTATATCTATGTTGTGACTTTAGTACCCCCTACAACACGGCGGAGTTCAGAGAAAACGGCAGAGGGCAGAGGAGAGGCAACCGACCAGTTTTAGTTTAGTTCATTTATTATGCACCCCATAACCATCTTGTGGGCGTAGTGGAAAGGGTTACAGCACCACATAATGGGCTCAGGTACTGAACCCCACAATTAATTTTAGCTAAGTTACAAAATTCAGTATAAGTCGTCACATCATCAATGGGTTCGAGATCGACCACAAGTACAGTTTCTAAATTATGCAACTGACATACGTGGTGTCACATTGATATTGTAGCGAGTAATATGCACAATTGATGTGCTTGATATATCGCGGCTAGAACATGCGGAAATTGACTACCTATTAAAAACAGTGTTCCCCAAATCCTTAAAAACAAATGTCAGTGAGTTCATAAATAACAGTGCCATTGAAAAAGAAACGAGAGACAGTGTATTGCAGCTGTATTGTCTTGCAGCCAGCTGCATCACAGAACTTAGAGGGATACCAGGAGTGATACAAAGCAAAGCAAGGGGACAGTAAATTATACAAACACCCAGACATCATCGGTACCCCTACTCAAATCTCTCAATAGTTAGATATTAAGTCACTGCACATTCTCTCATGTGTATTATACATATATAAAACGCTGAACTGTAATGCCAATCCTGACCTCAAAAGCTTCATTGAAAGCTGTAACAGAACCCATGAGCACCACACCAGAAATAAATACAGTTTTGATATTCCAAGAGTACGACTTAACCAAACTAGAAATGCTCTACAAATCAAGGGACCCAGAATGTGGAATGACCTTCCCAACCATGTTAAAGACTGTACCCTCTCTCAACCAGTTTAAGATTAAAACTAAACACTACCTGATAAACTCCCTGTAACCTACCTTACCCTCTATGTCAACCCATGTCTTATTTTTTTTTTTATTCAACGCTGTTTGTCTACATATTGTATTTGTGCTGCTTTTCAGTCATGTTCCCCCCTTTTTTTGTACTTTATTTGTATCTGTTCTCAAAACATTTATTCTTTTGTTCAATTAGTATTAAGTTTTAGATATAATGTTTTCTTGCCCGAAACGCATTGCGGTAAATAGTGCTTTAGGCATTGTATGTACTATCTCTATCTATAAATCGATCCACTTATGTAAAATCTCTCTATGTATGTACCGTTCGTGAATAAACATATTTAGTTATTTTATTTACATAAAAGCTTTGGGGACTAATAATTAAATATAAACTATGGATCCCTCCACAAACTCCCCCAATACAACGGCGCTTCGTATCCTCAGTTGGAACATAGCATCACTCAGGAAAAGACTTCCTGATCTCCACCACAAAGTGACGACCGAGCCCATTGATGTCGTCTGCCTTCAGGAGTGCAGAGTTCCCACCAGTCTCCCACCCCCTAAATTACCCTCCTTTGTTGTCTATAACCGTAAATCCAGTCACTCTTGTATTTTGTATGTTAAGAAGTCCCTTCCTCACCAGCTACTCCCAGCCAAGTCAACTGAAGGGCTCAGTATCATGGTGTGAGGATCTACGTGGGGAACTCTGCCCTCAATATCTTNTGGTAGTCTGATCCCAAGTGATGCATATTGGCTATTAGTTAAGTGTTATTTGTTGTGTGGCAAGGTAGGACAGCCTTTTATTAATGTGTGTATATTTAGTGCATAGGGCAAGCCTATTTCATTGCTCGTTCCAGTGCGCAGAACTTGTACTTTTAATTCCTAGTTATTCTTTACCCGTGTCTCGGCTGCCTTCAGAGCGAGCCACGTGGTGTGCTAATGTCTGTGAATACTTGTTTTTATTGTGTGCACGATCTGTAAATATACTGGAGATAGGCAGTCCCATCTTTCATTAACCATCACTATCTAGGCCTCCTGCTTGGAGCGGGGGAAAACTGAATGGGTTCTGTGCTATTCTCGAGCATTATTTAGACAGCTCGTGACACTCCCTAAACACCCCCTCATTCCTGAAGAAAGGAGAACATGGAGCAGGAAATAAGAGGAACAACAATCAAGTGGACTCTTGAAGATAAGCCTAAAAAAGCTCCCAAGCACAAAAAGCTGTAATGATGCCTGCAACCACATCCTGTAGGAGCAGTGCAAACACAGGTATCTCAACAGAGGCTGCAACAGCAGACAAACCAGAGGTCATTATAACACAGAAAACAAAAGTGAGACTCATTGGTAAATATCCACAGAAAACTGACTGCATCACATAAGAACAGGAAACCTCCAATAAATGGGTACAAACCCTATGGTTTGCCATCCCTTTATGTCAATGGCAACTGGAGCAATGGAAATTGGAAATTCTGGAAAGGGAGAGCATTAGCACAATGTCCGAGAAGAGCAGGAAACCAGGGCTGAACTGGCTATTTCAGAATAAGGAGGACGGGGCCTGCAAATTTCTCAATCCTGGCCAATAAAAGAAAATAAAGTTGGACAGATGGGACAAGGTAAAGATAAGAAAACCACCCACAGTCCAGGTAAAAATGCATCCACCGTGAAAAATCCTCACAATCCGAAAATGTTGTGACAGTTTTAAAGCAATAATTCATTGCAAACATAAATAGATCGTGTATCAAGTACGAGCACTCCAAAAAACCAGTGTTGAATGTAATGAAATGCAATTTTCTGGGCGAAACCCAGAGGCTCCTTGGAGCTATTCGGCTAATATGCGATACATTAGACGAGGGCTTTAATCAATGGAGTTCTGCCACCAGGGACAACGAGCCAGAACCTGGCCCCCTCAGAGGCACAGGGAGCAATGGCCCTGGAAAAACCCCATGGTTGGGGTTTACCTTATCTACCATCGACCGGGGTTAGGCACCCAGAAAGTTAGGCGTAATAAAACAGACTCCCCACAAGGTACGAAAGCCGAACAGAGAGGTAGAACTCCCTCAATTCCCAAGGAAACAAGAAAACATCACACCATGAGCGGGGGAGCCCCGGACCCTCCCGTGCCAGCTACCCAGCAACTTCAGTTCAGAAGCTAAGCATCAAAACAAAGCGAAAACTGCCGACCAGTGGGAGGCAGGGTGCCAGGGAGCCTTCAGGGCTCACCCAGAAAAATGGCGTTTCATTACATTCAATGCTGGTTTTCGGTGGAGGAGCCCCTTCGGCTCCCTGGAGCTCCATAACCAGGGATAAGTAAGAGGGATACAGCCGAGAGGTGGCTGCCACATGCACCTCAACTCAAAAGCAAGATAACTGCTGCAACCTGAGACCCAAAGCAACACACAATTGCCCAGGACCAGGAATGTGAATCAAATATCACATAGCCAGGATTGTAATGATCTGGTGCTCAGATCATTGGTTCTCCCTTCCCCCCTTCTCCCCTTTTCCCCCTCTCCCCTCCTTCCTTCTCCTTTCTCCCCTCCCGTCCCGTCTCCTCCCTCCCTTCAACCCCCCCCCCTGTCGCCCATTTGTCAAGGTCCAAGGTTGACCTGAGGGGTGGTCGTGCAGCCGACCTCTGTGATACCTTGCTTCTCCCACTCAAATTTCCCTCTCATCCCCTCTCATCCCCCTCTCATTCCCTCTCTCTCCCCTCTCAACGGTCCCTTCCCCATACCAGTCGAGTCAAATGTCCCTACCCTTTATCTTACTGGAGACGGGCTTGAACATAAATTATCAGTTTTGGTAAACATTGCTGGGAGGTGCACTAGTTGCGGGTATCCAATACAGTGGTACCTTGTTCCCATCGCATAGCCGGGGAGTACTGACTCAATCTTCAGGAATTCATGTAGCCTCCCACGGCACCTCAGGCAAGATGATTGGCGGGAGATAAGGGCCAAGTCCTTATTGGCCCTAGAGAGCCAGACCTCAGGCCTAAGTGTAAAATGGTTGGCCATTGCCAAAATAATGGGTGGAGCCCTGGGGCTGTATTAGATGGTGGGAGGTGTAATCCTTCCCAGCAATAAGCTGGTAAAACAAAATTTCATTCAGTGTGTCTTGGGAGTGTTTTCGGGACTGGAGGGCTGCCAGCCCGCATCCAAAGGGGCCGAGGACCGCCATCAACACCTTGGCCGCAGTGTGTTATTTAAGGTATTGTGCACTTGTTTCATGTCCTTAGTAGATATCCATCATGCCTCTAGGGGAATAGAATAGGGTATATGTTCAAATTGTCTTAATTTACGTGATTCATATAATAAATTGTATAACTTGTCTAGTGGTATTCACTTAACTTCCCTTTGATATATTTTCTCTACCTTGTCATTTTTATGTGGTGAATTGGAAACCCCATGTTCTCCTCCATTTAGTAAATATTACAGTTGCCTTGGATTTAAATAAGTAAAGTAAACTAAACAAACTAATTCCCAACATTGATTGCTGGTTCCTTGCCTTCCTGGGGAATCGGTGATAGACACATTCAGGTATGGTTGGACGGGAAGGTGGTGGCAGTGTTTATAACGTATTGTTGTTATCCATAACCCTTGTTATGGATGTACCTTCCTCAGTTAATATTCAGGTTATATTCGTGGCAGTCCAGTGAGGGGTCATACTGGACTGTAACAGAGTTGAGCTGGGTTATTAAGTGAAGAGAGAAGGAAGTAGCAGATGATTCAGAGATATTACAATGTGTTTTTACCGTGTTGATGATTAGGGGTATTACAATGGTACACAGTAGTAGAATACAAGGATGATTATTTTGGTCATTACAGGATCCTGTACAACCTCCAAAATCCCCGCACCCAAATAACGGCCCAAGACATGTCGCCGAAGATGGCAGCCAAAGAAACAAACATCCGAACGTCATGGGCATGAGGATAGACTGCAAGCTAGCTAGAGTTAAGAACCCTAAGGACAACCTGGAGACTCGAGCCTTCTAACAAGAAAAAACAAAGATCAACCAAAAGCGCATCCCCGGCCACAAAGTAGAGGCACACAGGCAACGGCGAAGTGCCACAACTGGACAACACACAATGTACCCACGGCCTGACCAAGCAAGCATCAATGACCAAGACCGCTCCGAAAAGCAGTCATCTCATTCTTCGCCAGAAAAGAAGGGCAAAGCTGCATCCAAACAAACTGACTTCCAAGACTGAAGGAGTAGAAACCCCTGCGCCGGAGGAGAGCATGAAGTTCACCAACGCGACCCCCAGAGGCCAATGCCAAAAGAAAGAGATCCTCAGAAAAACAATCTTGAACCAATGGGGCCATCACGAACCAAGGAGAAGAGAGATAGGAGAGCACTCTATCCAAGGACTAGGATGGCTCAGGCTTCGCATGAGCAGGCCAGAGGTGAAACAGAGCACGAGAGAGCTTACTGAACTGGGCAGAAATGACGCTGACCCCGTACGCAAGCAACAGCAGCTTCACCAGCGCCGCTCGATAGATACGAGACGACAGTAGTAGGCATTAAATGAATGTCCTGAAAGAGACAGGGCAACCCAATCAGAAACAAATGACAACTGACAAAGAGAGAGAGAGAATGGTAGAAAGAACGCCAGGAAACTTCAAACTGTTGCTGAAATGAAGTCTCAGGTGGGACACCTTTAACAAAGCCACCTGATCACCAAATAAATGGTGATTAACCTGCAACTAAAGAACTAGACGCGATGAGCGGAGGAGAAGACTGAACCAGCCATGTACCGGACCAGTCCGAGCAGCTGAAAGAGGTGGAACCACAGAAAATGCCTCGGGTATGGACACCGAGCAAGCAGCTTTGATCTCAATTAGTATTAAGTTTTAGTTAAGTGGTTTTTCCCACACCTTGCCCAAAATGCTGTGCGTATTAGTGGCCTTAGGCATTATATGTACTGGCTCTTTCTAGAAATCCAACATTATGTTTATAACATCTTGTATTATGTACTTTTACCTGAATATTCATTTGATTTGATTAAAGACCCAGGCATAGCAGTCCCACATTCATTAGCACCTGAAGCTATTTAGAGGCACATATTAAACAAACGTTGGTCAAGCTAGTCATTTGACAGCAAGGCAGAGGCAGAGGCAGAGGCAGCCGAGAAGGTAGGAGTGAGGTTGGAACAGGCGACCATAACAAGATGCTCAATGTCTTGATTAGCTAAATGCCCAAGAGAATAACTCAACTAGCACTGAAGTCCAATGCTGACAAACAGGACACACCCAATGGTGAAAGGACTCGAACAAAAGAGAATGACAGAAGCAGCAAGAGTAACCTTTTGGGTCCAAGAACATCAAATTGCATTACTGCATAGCTATGAGGGAACTACTGTACTGTACTAAGGATGCTCTCACAGAATGAAAAAATATTTGATCACTTTCAAAATGTCAAAATTTTTGTCAAATATCCTAGTACTGTATTACATTTGGTAACAAAAATATTTAAAAATACAGGTACAGTACTGTAGTTTCAATGCCACATTTTACTTAGAAAAAATTATTAGACAACTACTCGTTCTATTTTCAGCTACAATCATACCTGTTTTAGAGGACCCGTAACAATCTTGCTGTGAGCTGTCAGCATTTTAGATGAAAGGTTGATTCACTATACAGTAATAAAGACCTGTAAGAAAAAATAATTAATTAAAGCCTTAAATTAAATAGAGTGTAATGAAAACTACTTTATGAACTACGTACTATATTTGCTATGCGTATTAGTGGCTTTAGGTATTGTATGTACTAGCTCTATCTGTAAATCCAACATTATGTTTGTAACTCATCTTCTATGTATGTACTTTTACCTGAATAAAAATTTGAATTTGAATACCTAAGCTTCCTCTGATCTCAACATCTTAAAAGAAATCAAACACCATATAAAGAGCTACATATATACATGCTACACACCTTAATTAATTTAATCCAATCCATGAATAAATCCACAAGGGCTGTGATGAGGGTTCAAACTTACATCCAGGATGATCCCAGACGCACTTCAATTGACAGCGCCATGACATGGTATAAGAATTAGAAAAATAAGAATAAGAATATAAGAAAAAATCCCTTGTGGATTTACTCATTTGATATATCACGCTAGTGTGATTTCTGTGTAAATCCAACCCATAATCCAAAAATGGCAATACTGTACTTAAAGCAACTATTGTCGCACTTAAAAAATGGGTTGTTGTACTGTACTTAAATCTGGTTTTACATTATTGGAATACTCCAAAAGGTATGCCAAAAACTAGAACTACGCAACCTAACCAAAATTTTCCTAGACTTAAGTAAGCAATCCTAGGCCTAACATATGCCATCTTAGGCATAATTTAGTACATCGTGTATATATGTAATACCAGGTATAAGAACGTTTAGGTTTAGTTGTTACCTTCTTTCTCATGCCCTCAACAAAATAACACAATATAAAGTTTTGTCTGTGTACAACAGCCCACTTTTGTGTTCAACTCATAGCTTATTCATTTATAAATTTTATATACAATAAGGTACATCGGATTGTGAAAGTAAGTACAGTACTGTACAATGGTAATCGTGTGTTACATTTTTGCAAAGCCACTAACATGCACAGCATTTTAGGCAGGTCCTTCAGCAAACCAATATATATAATAATAGGTACATTGTAATAGAATTTGAGTTCAATATATATCTGCATTATAAATTGATAAAATACATTATATGTACTGATAAAGTTGCATGTCCTAAGTACTAAATTGGGCGAGTGGGGTAGCACAAGGTGGAAAACTATGAGGATGAAATTAGATACTTTATGAAATATTTTAGAATAAAACATAGGTTGGACAACTGATTAATTCATTAGGGGCGAGTTCCACAGACTGGGTCCTTTTACTTGCAAAAAGTGTTTACACAGATTTAGCTTGACTCGGGGAATATCAGAGATATATACTTCTGTTGTGGTGCCCATGGGTTCTATTACATCTATCAGGGAAGTTTCAAATCAAGATTAGAATCTAGGAGTAAGTTTTGGTAATCTAAGAGTAAGGTAAATAGC
Source organism: Procambarus virginalis (assembly GCA_020271785.1). Lineage (NCBI taxonomy): Eukaryota > Metazoa > Arthropoda > Malacostraca > Decapoda > Cambaridae > Procambarus > Procambarus virginalis. The sequence continues at coordinate 36,210,865 of WNGS01042707.1, forward strand.
ACAATCTCAATCTTGCCCGAAACGCTGTGCGTATTAGTGGCTTTAGGCATAGCATATACTAGCTCTATCTATTAATCCAACATTCTGCTTGTAACTCATTCTGCATGTATTTTTACCTATTATTATTATTATTATTATTATTATTATTATTATTATTATTATTATTATTATTATTATTATTACTACAAATGTATAAGAGAATGAGTGGAGTATGTTTAGCATGTTTAGGGATTTAAACTGAGGATTTGTGTTCTGACTTTTAACGGAATTTGTTATTTTTCTGATTGGAGCTCTTTTCTGGGTGATGATGGGCTTGAGTTAGTTTGCAGCAGTTGAACCCTATGCAATGATAACGAATGTTAGATGGGAATAGCTTAATGAGTAGTACAGTGAAAGAAGAGTAGAGCGGGTAACATTATACCTGATTTTAGTTGCTCTAAGTACTATTATTTTTGGATGACATTTTTTATATGACTCCCCTCTCACTGGTGATCATTTTTTTTAAACAATGTAACCCTACAGTGAGACCATCTTTAAGGTTGACTCAGAAGGATAAGACTTAGGACAACTGAAAAGTAAAGATATGATAATTAATTTTTTTGCATGGCTTCACAAATGACATTAAGATTTCAAATGCTTCCGAATATAAAAAAATGCAATATTTTGCATTTGGAGCATAACGATGCATAATGCAACTACCAAATAAACTACATTAGCTTGCAGGTTGATGAAGTAAAAGGACCTTGGAGTCAGAATCCACCAATCACTGAAAGTTGCTCAGCACGAGGGAGCTGCAGTTTAAAAAGCAAACCAAATCCTAGTAATAATCAAACAATTTTTGACTTCAAGGAAAAGAAGGTAGTTATTTAATGGTATAAATTTCTCATGCAACCTGACCTAGATTATTGTATCCAAGAATGGAGACCTCATCTTCAGAAAAACATTTTCTGTAGCTTGAAAGTTAACTAGTTTGGCATGGGACTAATTTATTTATACACGTACATTAATTTATAAGTACTGTGGTTTATAACTTAGTTAACTTATAAGCAGTTATAGTTACAGAAGTTAACTAAGTTATAGTTAACTATAGCAATAATCACAGAAGTGCATATAACTGGCACAACAAAATGGATGTGAGGTAATGGATAAATAGACAAAGCATGTAACCAATTCCAATTCCACTGCCATTTGTGGAGCTTTGCAAAAAAAAAAAAGATCCTATCTTTACTTTTCAGCTATCCTATGTCTTATTCTTGAGTCAACCTTAAAGAGGGTCTCACTGAAGGGTTACATTGTTTTAAAAAAAACCAGCGTTGAATGTAATGAAACGCCATTTTCTGGGTGAGTCCCGGAGGCTCCCCGGAGCTATCCCAGGCTGATATGCTAATGTCAGACTTTGGCATCAGTCATGTGTATGGAGTTCTTAGGCCTACCGGGAACCACGGCCAGAACCGGGCCCCTCAGAGAGGCAAGGGGAGCAATGGCCTATAGAAGCCCCCGTGTGGTTGGAAGCATTCTATGTCTGCCATCGACCGGGACAGGCACCCAGAAAGGTAAGCGCCCCAAAACAAACCCCTATTCTGGTTAAAATTGCTACCAAAAGCCGAACTAGTGGATAGAACTCCCAAAAGAAAAACGAGCAAACTAGTGTGACGTCACACGCTGCCGCGCCGCTGTCTGCGCAGCTCCCCCCTCCCCGGGAGGGGGAAGGGGGAGCCCCAGACCCTCCGCGCCGGCTACCCACCCTCAGTTCTTGAGGCTGGATGTCAAAAACGCGAAAAAAACGCCGACCGGAGGGAGGGAGGGATGCCGGGGAGCCTCCGGGACTCACCCAGAAAATGGCGTTTCATTACATTCAACGCTGGTTTTCTGGGGGGAGCCCCGTCGGCTCCCCGGAGCTAACTACCCACAGACGGAAAAAAGAGAGGGACTTACCCGGGAGGCGGTCGTCGCTCACTCCTCAACTCGAAGCCGAGACAACGGGCTGCAACCGCCGACCCAACGCAACACAGGCCCGCCGGGGCCCAGGGACATTGACAAGGTAACGAGCAGCCAGGACCCTGTTCGACCGCCAAAAACCCCGCGCCCGAATATCAGACCAAGACATATTCCCAAAGACGGCAGCAAGCGCCGCGAACTTCCGAACGTCATGGGCACGGGGATAGACCGCAGGCTGGCTGGACTTAATAACCCTGCGGACGACCTGAGAGACCCGCACCCGCGAACAGGGAAGAAGGGAAACCGGATCAACCCAAAGCGCGTCCCCGGACACAGAAGCCGTGGCGCGCAAATAACGGCGAAGCGCCGCAACCGGACACAAAACATGATGCACCCCCGGCCTGACCAACCAAGCATCAACCACCCACGGACCCCTCCGGAACGCAGCAGTCTCATTCTTTGCCAGAAAAGAAGGAGACGGCTGCAAGCGAACAAAACTATCACCACGACCAAAAGAGCAGAAGCCCCTGCGCCGGAGGAGAGCATGAAGCTCCCCGACCCGACCCCCAGAGGCCAAAGCCAACAAGAAAAGAGCCTTGGAAAAACAATCCCGGACCGAAGGGGCCACAACGAAACGAGGAGACGAAAGGAAAGCGAGCACCCTGTCCAAAGACCAGGACGGCTCAGGCGGCGCATGAGCAGGCCGGAGGTGAAACAAAGCACGAGACAGCTTGCGAAACGGCGCAGACGTGACATCGATACCGAAAGCAAGCTGAAGCGGCTCCGCCAGCGCCGCACGATAGGAGGCGACAGTGTTAGGCATAAGATGACGGTCCTGAAACAACCACGAGAGGAAGGACAAGACCACCCGAACAGACAAGGAATGAACACGACGAAGACGCAAAAAGAAAGAGAAGGACCGCCAGGAAACTTCATACTGCCGCCGAGAGGAAGCCCGCAGGTGAGACACCAACAAGGAGGCCACCTGATCACCATAGAGATGATGATAAACTCGAGTCAAAAATACCATACGCGAAGACTCGAGGAGAAGATCGAACCAGCCACGTGACGCACCGGCCCGATCTGCTGAAAGAGGCGGAGCCGCGGAAAAACCCTCGGGTTCGGACACCGAGCAACCAGCACCGGAAACCAAGGCTGGGCCGGCCACCAAGGGGCCAGAAGCGAGTCTCTAAGCGAGTCAGGACCTGGAGCAACAGCTGAACCGGGGGAAAAGGTACAGGAACCTCCACCTCGACCAGTCGAGCCGCAAGGCGTCGACCCCGACGGCCTCGCGATCGGGGAAGGGCGCCGCATACACGGGAAGACGCCGCGACCACGCCGACGCGAAGAGGTCCACCTCGGGACGCCCGAACGTCTGGCAAAGCCAGCGGAAGGACTCGTCGTCGACCGTCCACTCCGTGGAGAGGGGAACGAAGCGAGACAGGGCGTCCGCCAAGACGTTGGACACGCCCCGTACGTGAACAGCCAGGAGAGCCAAACCCCGAGAACTCAGCAGACGAGTCACCCGAAGCGACCAACCCAAAGAGACAAGGACCGCATCGAACCCCCGCGGTTCAGGCAATGAACCACCGGAGAGCAGTCCGAATGGAGCCGGATCGTTGATCCGCGGGCCACCCGAATCCTCCGAAGAGCAAACCACACCGCCGCGAACTCCCGCACCGTGCTGTGAGCTCGACGGAAGGACGGACCCCAACGCCCCTGGCCGGCCTGGTGAGCACTGGTCACAAAACCCCAGCCTAGAGACGACGCATCCGTGTACACATCGAGCGAGGGCTCGGGAAGGCGCCATGGCACCGAACCCCGAAAAACCCGAAGAGGAAGCCGGTGACGCAGCAACCGACGCAAGGCCCCGGGGTCGAACCTTGCGATCGCGAGAGAGGCGGAAGGGGTGACCCCGAAGGAACCAGAACAGCCGACGAAGCCAAACCCGACCCGGCGGGTAGACCAGCATCGCGAAGTTCAGGCTCCCGCACAGCCCCTCGAGCAACCGCCGGGTGACCCGAGGGCCCACCAGAAACAGACGAAGGCGGGACCGCAGCCGCTGGAGAGACTCCGGAGGGAGAGACAAGGAGGAGGTGCGAGAGTCCCAAACGAGACCCAGCCAAGTCCGAACCTGAGAGGGAACCAGATGGGACTTCCTCCAGTTCACCAGGAACCCGAACCCGGCGAGCTGGGAAAGAACCAAATCCCTGGCTAGCAAGCAAGCAGACCGGCTGGGAGCCCAGACCAGCCAGTCGTCGAGGTAGGCCAACACCCGAACTCCTAGGAGACGCAACCGAGCCACTACTACCCGTGTAAGGCGCGTGAACACGCGAGGTGCCAGGTTCAACCCGAACGGGAGACAACGAAAGCGGTAACTCTGAGCCCCACCACAAAACCGAGCCAGTCCCTGAACCGCGGATGAATCGGGACATGCCAATAAGCGTCCCGGAGGTCCAGGGACACCATCCAAGCGCCCGGCTCCAAAAGGAGCCGAACCTGAGACAGCGTAGTCATCCGGAAGGAGGGGCAATGAACCCAGGGGTTCAGACGGGACAAGTCCAGAATGAACCTCAGGTCCGCGCAGTCCCGTTTCGGAACCGGAAACAGACGGGAAACCCATCTGAGGGACGACGTCGTTCGACGACGCCCAAACGTACCCACTCCAAGACGACTCGACGGAGCGCAGGGGAAGAAACTTGCCCTGCCAGCCCCGAACCCCCCAAGGGGGAGGGGCCACCCAACGCCACCGCAGACCGCGAGACACGACCTGAAAGGCCCACGAATCGTGGGACCAGGCGCGGGCGAACAGCGCAAGCCGCCCCCCATCGCCCCGTCAACGGGGCAAACCGCGAAAGGGCCGGCGACCCTTACGAGACCCAGAACCCCGCACAGGGCGAACACCGCGCCGACCAGACGAGGGCGGGTCCGCAGCAGGAGCCGAACCCGAACCTGACACCAGAGGCCTACCACGACGAGAGGAACCCGAGCTCTGGCACGACCCTTCCGGGAAGACCCACCCGGGACCCCGGAAGACCAACAAGTCCGACATCGGACGACAAGCCGCCGACGCAGCCTGAATAAACTGCGCCACGGCCGACTCCGCAAAAAGAAGAGGACAAAAGGGGAAGAACGCCTAAGAGCCAGAGCCCAAGCAGATTCCACGGAGGAACCCAGCACCGCCTGCCGACACGCGAGAGGAAGCATAAAACAGGGAAACCGCATCCCGCAAAATCGGCGTGAACAGCTTCAACAAGGCAGCGAACGAGCGCGCAGCCGAGGACAAGGCGCCAGACCCGGGACGGACCCAAGCGTCCTCACATCCTCCACGAGCCAATCCGAGGACAGCTCCAGGATGGAAAAGAACCGCAAGGCCGAAGCCAAAAGGCCCCGGCGCGCAATCCTCCGCAACCAGCGCCGCCGAAAGGACGGGAACCTGCACATGGAGCTGAATAACGCCCACATCGCGGGGAGGGCAGGGGCAAACAAGCACTCATTCAGGTACTCAAGCTCGCCCCCCAGGAAAACCTGAATCACCGTGGAAGCTTCCCGCCACTCCAAAGTGCGGGAACGACAGAAGGAATGCCAGGAATCCAAA
>WNGS01042707.1:36216500-36391172 GCA_020271785.1 Procambarus virginalis
ATATATAACTCTGAATTTAAAGATATTTACAAAATCAAGATTAAAAATAGCCACATCATAAACTAATTTCATGAAATAAAATTTTAAGAATTGCTGTATATGAACTTAATGAGTACAACCTCTAAAATTTAAATATCTTGAGCAATTTAAATATTTTATAACAATCACCACTTTCATTTAAAACTTTATGGAGGAAACTATAATCAAATAATGAAACTAAATTTAGCACACTAGATCCCTAACCACTGCACAACCAACAAAATAAAAACACACACAAAATAAGAAAAATATTTATGTCTGTTACCACCACTAAGGGAGCCGGTCGGCCGAGCGGACAGCATGCTGGTCTTGTGATCCTGTGGTCCTGGGTTCGATCCCAGGCGCCGGCAAGAAACAATGTGCAGAGTTTCTTTCACCCTATGCCCCTGTTACCTAGCAGTAAAATAGGTACCTGGGTGTTAGTCAGCTGTCACGGGCTGCTTCCTGGGGGTGGAGGCCTGGTCGAGATCGGGCCGCGGGGACACTAAAAAGCCCCGAAATCATCTGAAGATGACCTCAAGATAACCACCCCAAAATACATCCTCATTTTTGTAATTCGTTATAGTGTTTTATCATAATAAATACCTGAAATCCTAACTGCATCATGGCATCTGGTGACACATTTCGCTTTTTACATATATTCTTGCCGAATATTGTTGACTCCAAACATCTACATGTAGAGCACTGGTGCTAGTCTCGTAGGTTCGGATAGCCTTATCAATAGCGGCCTCCAAATTGGGTGTCAAGTTGAATTCTGAAATTAGTATTAATATATAGAAACTGCACATATAATACTCCGTTTATACAATGTCTTTTAATCAACATTTACTATGAGAAACCATTTCTTGTATGAAACCATCACTAACCTTTTTTTTAGGGGGAAGAGAGGGCAGAGGAGGGGGGGAAAGGGCATAGAGGGGGAAGAGAGGGTATAGGGGAAAGAGAGGGCATAGGGGGAAAGAGAGGGCATAGGGGAAAGAGAGGGCATAGGGGGGAAGAGAGGGCATAGGGGGGGGGAATAGAGGAAGAGAGGAGTAGAGGAGGAATATGGGGAAGAGAATAAGGTGGCATAAGGGGAAGAGAGTAGTAGGGGGGCATAGAGAGGGGGCATAGGGGGAGTAGAGGGAGCATAGGAGAAGAGAAGAGGGAATGTGGAGGGTGCATAGGAGAAGAGAAAAGTAGAGGGGGACATAGGAGTAGAGGAAGCATAGGGGAAAAGGAATAGGAGGGGATAGAGGAAAGAGAGAAATTGAATGGGAACAGGGGAATAGAAGGGGGGGGGAGGGATATGGGAAAAGAAAAACGGAGAGGGGAGGGGGAGGGACACCCAGACACAGCAAAGTACCCCAAAGCATTACTACATTACATAATAATGGTTTGTACTTATTTGAATGAAGCTAGAGTGAGCACACACATACCCAGCCTCCGGACCAACTGTGAGGCATCAACATCGGCAGGTACACTATCAGGATGGATGTATGGATGCTCGCTGACATTCTTAGCTACTTCATTAAAATAGCTCATGACAGCCACTCCATCTCCCCATGAATGCTCAAAATTTAGGCCACCTTGCCCATCACGACTGAAGACTAATGAGAAAGACTTGTCAAACCACCTGAAAATAACCACTGAAGAAATTAAATATTCTTTTCAAAAATCAAATTCAGTAATTATTTTAACCTAAAATTATACAAATGGAGAGTGTATTTAATATTGTAATCTTTACCATCTTTAAACTATTTCTCATTTTTGTGTGATGCAGAAGAACTTACCTTGAAAAGATCAATCAATACAAACAATAAATATTAAACATTTAACATTTAAAATGTTCAACTCTGCACACTATTCACAATATTTTAAACTAAATCATTTGAGAAAGCAAGCACCATCACACTCAACATCCACATCATCATCTCATAATTCTAATCTCAAACCTCTTCATCACGTAGTAATCATTTATTGGTTCAACAAAATCACAAATTAGTTTTCTCCTCCATATTAGACTTCACAGACTTCCAAACACCACATCTTGTCTTGATATGATCAGTTCTTATTCCATCCATCTTCCTAACACAACAAATGCTCCCAACATTGCCAGTCCATATTGCATTAAATCTTGATGCATTATGCACATACCACACCAATGGATCACATTCATACATAAGTAATAATGTAATCAGCTTCATCCCAACAAACCACTATCTTTAGTACGATATAGATATTTCAAGTAGGAAAATCTTAACCAAGAATACAACAATGCTTCTTCATTAAGCTGTAGTTCTAATGAGTCGCTTATATTTTTCCAGATTTAAACATAACTAATAAAACCAGCATTGAATGTAATGAAACACCATTTTCTGGGTGAGCCCCGAGGCTCCCTGGAGCTTATCGGGCTAATGTATGTTATATTAGACCGGGACATTAGCTAAGGAGTTCAGACCTACCAGGGACCAGCGCCAGAACCTGGCCCCTTCAGAGAGGTTTCAGGGAGCAATGGCCCTGGAAAACCCCTTTGTGGTTGGGGTTTTCCTTATCCGCCATCGACCGGGGTTAGGCACCCAGAAAGGTAGGTATAACAACAAACCCCACATGGTAAAAAAACTAAAACAAAAAAATGAACAGAGAGGTAGAAACTCCCTACAATCACAAAGAAACAAGCAAACATCACACTTTACTGCCGCGCCGATTGTCCGCGCAGCCCTCCCCGCCCCGAGAGGGGGAGGGGAAAGCCCCGGACCTACCGTGCCGGCTGCCAAGCTTCAGTTTGGAAGCTAAGCTTCAACCAACGCGAAAAAAAACGCCACCAGTGGGAGGGAGGTTGCCAGGGAGCCTCTGGGGCTCACCCAGAAAGTGGCGTTTCATTACATTCAACGCTGGTTTTCTGTGGGGAGCCCCTACGGCTCCCTGGAGCTTCATACCCAAAGAGAAGGAAAGAAAGAGCTAACCCGGGAGGCGGCCGCCACAAACTCTGCAACGCGAAGCCGAGACAACAGGTTGCAACCTGCGACCCAAGGCAACAAGAATGCACAGGAGCAGATGCGCATAAAGAATGGGCGGCCAAGAACCTGTACGACCCTCAAATCCCTGCACCCAAAATGAGCCCTAGACATCACCAACACAGCAGCAAAAGCTGCAAACGTCCGAACAGCACGGGCGCAAAGACAGACCGCAGGCTGGAAGACTGAAAAACTCTGCGGACAACCTGGGAGACCTGAGCCCTGAAAACAGGGAACGAGGGGAACCGGGTCAACGACAGCGCATCCCCAGACACGGTACGCAGGTAACGGCAAAAAGCACAACCGGACAAATCAATCAAGCATCAATAACCCAAGAACCCCTCCAGAAAGCAGCCGTCTCGACCGTCGCCAGGACGGAGAAATGCTTCACACTTATACAAACCTACCACCAGTACCAAAGAGCAGAAACCTGAGCCGAAGGGCTACCACAAACTGAGTAGAAGATAAGGCGGCACCCTGATCAAGGACTAGGACGGCTCAGGCGACCCATGAGCAGGACGGAGGTGAAACAAAACACGAGAAAGCGTACGAAATGTCATACTGTCGCCAAGACGAAGCTCGCAGGTGAGACACCGTCAACAAAGCCACCTGAACACCACAGAGATGGTGATACCTGCGTCAAAATACCAGACGCGAAGAGCCGAGGAGAAGGCCGAACCAGTCACGTACAAGACCGATTCGACCTGGCAAAAGAGGCGGAGCCGCGGGAAAATGCCCCGGTTTTGGACACCTATCAAGCAGCGTCTGAAAATAAAGCTGGGCCAGCCACCAACGAACCATAAGAACTGCTCTCGTGGGAATGGGCTGCAACCGAGCCGGAACCCAAAGCAACAGCTGGACTGGGAGAAGAGGAACAGGTACCCCCACCCCGACCAGTCCTGCTGAAAAGCATCCACAGTGAACGCCTCGCAGGTGGGTAAGGGCGCCACATAAAATGGGCAACGCCTAGACCACGCCGACTCGAAGACGTCCATGGCCAGGAGTCCATACGTCCGACAGTCAACAAAATGAGTCGGCAACGACTGGCCAATCCGCGAACAGAGGAATGAACCGAGACAGCTGTCCGCCAGGACGCAGGACACACCCCGGACATGAACCTCACGGTTAGACAAACCCCGAGAATCCAGCAAACGAGCCACTACGGAACCAACCCCAAAGGTCAACACCGAAGAGAAACCCTATGGTTCCGGCAAGAACCGCCAGAGAACAGTCCGAACGGAGCTGAATGGTAGAGCACCAAGTGGCCCAAACCCTCTAAAGCGCAAACCAGACAGCCACGAACTCCCGAACCGTGCTGTGAGCCCGACGGACAGACAGACTCCGCCATCCCCGGCCGATCTGGTGAGCACTGGTCACAAAGCCCCAGCCGAGAGATGACCCGTCCGTGAACACATCGAGCGAAGGCTCGGGAAGGTGCCAAGGCACGGATCCCCGAAAACCCCAAAGAGGAAGCTGGTGACGCAGCACCAACACAAGATCCCCGGAGGAACGAACCCAACGATTGCAAGAGGCGGAAGGGGAGTCTCCGAAGGAACCAAACAGACGCCGAAGCCAAACCCGACCCCACAGGCAGACCAGCACGTCGAAGTTCAGACTCCTGCACAACTGCTCAAGCAACCTCTGAGCAACCCGGGACCCCCTCATGTACAGCCAAAGGCGGGACCACAGCCGCAGTAACACTTCTGGAGGGAAAGACATGGAGTGGCCCAATAGCCCTAAACAAGGCCCAGGTCCGAACCCGGGATGGAAACAGATAGAATGGCCTCCAGATCACCAGGAAACCAAACCTGGCGATCTGGAAAGAACCACACCCCTGGCGAGCAGACAAGCGAACTGACTAGGAGCCCACACCAGCCAGTCGTCGAGGTAGGCCAGACACCGAATCTCAAGCAGACTCAGACAGGGCACTAAGATCCAGTAAAGGTGCAAAAAATACACCAAGTGCCATTACAAAGTAGGGAAGGCTACAAAAGCAGCAAGCCTGAAGCCCCACCACCAACTGTGCCAGTCCCGGAAAACTGGAGAGGAACATGCCAAGAATTGACCTGGAGGTCCAGGGCCACCATCCAGGCACCCGGCCCCAACAGAAGCCGGACAGAAAACAACAGTCCTCCGAGGAGGGCATAGAATCAAGGGCGCAGACTGAAGAAGTCTAGAAGAACCGCAGATGGGAAAGGCCCATGACTGCAAAGAGTAGACGGAAGCTCAGAAGGATGGGGCGGATCGACCACGTCCAACGCACCCACTAAGATGACATGACGAAGCGCAGGGAAAGAAGCCCACCCCGCCAGCTCTGAACCCCCCAAAAGGGGAGAAGCTGTCCACCGACGCCACCAGAGGCCGGAAGACAACCAAAGCGCCCACCAACAGCGGACCATGCGAGAGTCAACAGAGCAAGCTGCTCCCCAGTGCCCCGTCAACAGAGAAGGGAACAGAGCCCCTTCCGAAAGAAAAAGTACACCACACACATATAACACATTATGTATACACATACATATACATATACACATACACACTTTAAAAGAAATGTACAAGTCGCCGACCAGTGAGCAGAGAGCACCATGCCGGCCAGGCAAAGAAGGCACAAAACTGCATCAAAAGGCCCACTTCGACAACAAAACCTCAAAGTCCCAGCACGACCACAACATGTGCCAAGACCAAAAAAGATCAGTCTGCAAGCCAGGAAGACCCCGGAACTCCAGAAGGCAGAACCGGGTCACACGAGGAACAAAGCCCCTGAACCCACAAAGGGGGCTCAAGAGGAAGAAACCTCTGGAACGAAACCAAAGAACCCAAAGGAACCCAGAATCGAACCAGGGGGAGCCAAAACCACCACATTTGCCGGCGGAGAACACCACAGAAAGGCAAAGCACAGCCCCCAGACAGAACCCCCAGGGAAACGGTCATAACAGACAGAAAACCGAGGAACAAGGTGTGGAAGCAAGCATAACAGCCAGGGACACTGAGCCCAAACCAAGGGCCCAGACCCAAAACACACAAAAAGGGAAACCCGGTGTAAAATCAACACCAAACGTTCCTAGAGGAACAGGAAACGGGCAGAAAACCCAGAAAAGCAAAGAAACGACAACAGGAGAATAAAACCCCTACAAAAATGTGAAAACTCACCCAAGAAGCTCGCTCGACCCAGTCACATGTAAACAAACCGCAACACCGCCCTGGTGGTCACGCCGAGAAACCGGCAGATGAAAATGGCCGCCAGACAGAGGCTTGTGACCGACACTAAAGATACGAAAACACGCCAGCAAAAGTGGGAAGCAAGCAGACTGGATGGGCGAAAAACTCTCGCCCAAAAGCAGAAAACCCAGGCAGGGGCAAACCGCCCCAGAACTGCTAGCAGGTATCCCCCACAGCCCTGGGAACCAGCAACAGAGGCCCTGGAGGACAGAGGACAGAGCTGTCCTCCAAGACCTCTGCCCTTAAGAAAAACAAAAGTCCATGGGAAAGGCAGCAAGAGAGGGCCGCTGGTAAGACCCAGAAGCCTTGGCAGGAGGAACAGACTCGAAAACCTCCGTCCCCAACCCGAACGGGCAGCCCCCGAAAACTGCCCGAGTCTCGGCCCCAACTAAACCTCGCCCCGACCCCGAAACCCGCAGACGGTCTGGAGCCGTGAACAGGGAGGGAAAGGGGCAAACAGCACCTAACCAAAACGGGGTGGCCTTGGGGCATCCGAGTGGGAAACCAACCTAGCATGTTTCAGCAACCTAACCTAACTTGCAACACGGATGCCGCCTGTACTCTGAACAGTACAGTAATAACATCAGGAGAGTACTGGAGAACAAGCAGAGAATCTGTCGCAAGACTCCGGGTCAAGGTGTCAGTGACCCAACAGGCAGCATGACGGAGATAAAAGTGGCGACTGTCACCCGGAGGACAAGGGCACAGCAACCAACGATCCCGTATAAGACGGGTGGGTAGAACCCGGAAGACACATTCAATGGTCCCCCAAGCCCAGACGGGGTTTCCAGGCCCGTAGACCGACTGCTACGGGAAGCCGGGCAAGGTGTTGCTAACCGGTTAAGAAACCCAAAAATAACAAGAGGGTAGAGGATAGCCACTGAAAACCCCTGCGACGCGTACAATCACGGGGGCCTAGCAGAGGGCCGCCAAACACTACCAGTGGAACTATAGCCACACTAGGCAGACCCCACCAGGCATGAAAATAAAACAAAAGAAAACCCGCAAAATACACCGTCTCCAGAAGCAACAGAACCGATCGCAGCTAGATGGCAGGTGTGCAACACTTTGGCACCCTAACCAGCACAATACCAATCCCTACCCAGTGCCAACAAGGGCCTCAGCCCAGCTGGCCCCAAGGGTGGGCAAATGCCGAGCAGCAAGAACCTCTACGGGAATGGTCCCGAACGCCCCGGGAAGATAACCCTGTTACGCAAGGGCAGTACTCACAGGGCGCTTAGGGAAGTCGCCACTAAGCGCATGGGAACTGATGAGGTACTCCTGGCCACCGCACAACACAACACACGGCAGTGAACGCCACACAAGGCAAAACACCCCCTAGGAACTGAGGCCAGAGAAGCCACTACTCCCCAAGCCAAGCCCGAGGCCAGGCTTGACTTGTGAGAGTTTGGTCCCTAGCTGTTGCTGGGAGCGGCCCGCAGGCCCACATACCCACCACAGCCGGTTGGTCCAGCACTCCTTGGAGGAATAAATCTAGTTTCCTCTTGAAGATGTCCACGGTTGTTCCGGCAATATTCTTATACTTGCTGGGAGTGTGTTGAACAACTGTGGACCTCTGATGTTTATACAGTGTTCTCTGATTGTGCCTATGGCACCCCTGCTCTTCACTGGTTCTATTCAGCATTTTCTTCCATATCGTTCACTCCGTACGTGTTATTTTACTGTGTAGATTTGGTACTTGGCCCTCCAGTATCTTCCAGGTGTATATTATTTGATATCTCTCTCGTCTTCTTTCTAGTGAGTACATTTGGAGGGCTTTGAGACGATCCCAATAATTTAGGTGCTTTATCACGTCTATGCGTGCCGTATATGTTCTCTGTATTTCCTCTATTTCAGCAATCTCTCCTGCTCTGAAGGGGGGAAGTGAGTACTGAGCAGTACTCAAGACGGGACAACACAAGTGACTTGAAGAGTACAACCATTGTGATGGGATCCCTGGATTTGAAAGTTCTCGTAATCCTCCTATCATTTTTCTGGCTGTCGCAATATTTGCTTGGTTATGCTCCCTAAACGTTAAGTCGTCAGACATCATTATTCCCAAATCCTTTACATGCTGTTTTCCTGCTATGGGTACATTTGATTGTGTTTTATACCCTGTATTATGTTTAAGGTCCTCATTTTTACCGTACCTGAGTACCTGGAATTTATCACTGTTAAACATCAGTTATTTCTGATGCCCAGTCGAAAACTTTATTAATATCAGCTTGAAGTTTTTCAATGTCTTCAGCCGAGTTAATTTTCATACTGATTTTGTGTCATCTGCAAAGGATGATACAAAGCTGTGACTTGTATTTTTGTCTATATCTGATATGAGAATAGAAAAGCAGCGGTGCAAGGACTGTACCCTGAGGTACAGAGCTTCTCTGTACCTCACTTGACTACACTTGACTAAACACTTGTTCAGCTTTTTGTAACAATTTTCACCAGAATAGGGGTTTGTTTTGGGACCCTACCTTTCTGGGTGTCTAACCAGGTCGCTGGCAGACACAGAATGCTTCCAACAAATTGGGGGTTTCTATAGGCCACTGCTCCTCGTGCCTCTGTGAGGGGGGGGGGGCATTTTCTGCTCATGGTCCCCTGTAGGCCCACAGAATTCCATACACATGACTGATGCCAAAGCCTGACATTAGCATATCAGCCTGGATAGCTCCAGGGTTCCCCACAGAAAGCCATTAGACTTCACACTTTTGCCGAGATGAAGACCGCAGGTAGGACACCATCAAAGAAACCACCTGATCACGATTTAAATGGTGATACACAAGTGTCAAAAAAGACCAGACGCGAAGAGCGGAGGAGTAGATCAAACTGGGCAGGGACAGGACCGGCCCGATCAGCTGGAAGAGCTGGAGCCACGGAAAACGCCCCAGGTTTGGACATCGAGCAAGCAGTGACTGAAACCAAAGCTGGGCGGCTACCATGGGCCATAAGCATGACTCTCCCGTGATAAGACTCCAACCAAGCAAGAACCCAAAGCAACAGCTAGACTGGGGGAAATAGGGACAGGTAACATCACCTCGACCAGTCTTGCTGAAAAGTGTCCACCGTATGGTTCTTTTCCATACGCAAAGTGTCCGTATGGAAAAGAACCATACCCCTGGTGAGCAGACAAGCAGACTGGCTGGGACCCCACACCAACCAGTCGTCAAGGTAGGCCAGAACCAAAACTCCTAGCAGACACAGACGAGTTACACAACCTGGGTAAGATGCATGAAAACGTGAGGTGCCAGATTCAGGCCAAAAGGAAGGCAATAAAAGTGGTAAGCACGATGCCCCCATTAGGAAACCTAACCAGTCCCTGAACCCCAGAGGAATCAGGACGTGCCAATACATGTCCCAGAAGTCCAGATACACCATCCAACACTCCAGCTCCAAAAGAAGCCAGACCTGGGACAGAGTGGTCATCCGAAAAGAGGGGGCAAGGAATCCAGCGGTTCCGCGGGATATGTCCAGAATGAACCGAAAATCTGCACAGTCCTGTTCCAGTACTGGAACAAGCAGGGAAACCCACTTGAGGGACAAGGTTGTTTTGACTACACTCAGCACACCCACTCCAAGATGACCTGACAAAGCAAAGGGACAGAAGCATTCCCTACCAGTCCAGAGGAGGAGCTGCCCATCACCACCACAGGAAGAAGACACGACCTGAAATACCCACGAATTGTGGGACCAAGCATGGGCAAACAGAGTAAACCTCTCTTCCCCCCCCCCAGTGCCCTATCAACGGGGCAACCCGCAAAAGGGCCGGTGCCACTAATGAGAAGCCGGCCAATGTGCAGAGCAAGTAGTGCGCCGACCAGATGACTATGGCTCCGAAGGAGGCGCCGGGTCAGAAACTGACATCAATGGGCCCACCTCGACCAGAAGAAACCCAAGCTCTGGCACGACCCTTCTGAGAAGTCCGAAAACAGCCCACCCTGGAGAACCAACAAATTTGAAAGAGCACGGCAACTAGCCAAGGCCGTTTGCAAAAACCGAGTAACATCCCCATCCACAAACAACAACAGACAGAAAGGTGACGAAAATCCAAGAGCCAGGACCCAAACGGATTCCAAGGAGAGAGTGAGGATGCCCTGGTGATGCGAGAGGCAAAGAACAAGAGACACCGCCTCCGGGAGTATCGGTGCAAATAGTGTGAACAGCGAAGTCGGTGCCCTGGCCGCCGAGGCCAACGCCCCAGACAAAGGCAAGCCAGTCCGAGGACAGCTCGAGAGGGGAAAAGAATCGCAAGACCGAGGCCAAATCCCTGTGGGTGCGAAAGTTCTTAGCCACCAAAGCAGCCGAAAGGGTAGGAACCTACGCGTGCTGCTGCAGAAAGTCAATATCACAAGGAAGCACAGGGGGCAAAAAGGCACACACAGAGGCGCTCAAAATCATCCCCCAAGTAAACCTAAAGAACGGTAGCAGCCTCCCGCCATTCAAGCATGTGGGTCCGACAAAACCCATGCCATGCTCCCTGAGAAAAGAAAGGACAATTTGCTAGCCAGGAAAACTCCAGAACCTCATAACGTACCCAATATGGAGAAGAACCAGGAAGTTCTTCCCGGTCCAATATGGGGAAGAATGCAATAAAACAAAAAGAAAAACCCTGCAAAAGCACAACACCAACAGAGGAACAATGAACAAGGCTGCTGCTAGGTAGGCGAGCTGTGCAGCACCTTGCGCCCCAACCAGCAACACTACTACTCCCTACCCAGAGCCCAAAAATGGCAGAGGTTGATGACGTTTGCTTGTTTACTTGTTTTCTTTTGGGGAAGTTCTATTTTTCTGTTCTGTCTTGGGTTTGCAATTTCCTACCAAGTGGGGTTTGTTTTGGGACACCTATCTTTCTGGTGCCTAGCCCCGGTCGATGGAAGACATCGAATACTCCCAAATACAGTACAAGGGGGTTTAATTAGGGTATTGCTCCCTGCGCCTCTCTGATGGAGTCAGGTTCTGGCTCGTGGTCCCCGGTAGGCAGAACTCCATTGACTGTAGCCCCAGACTAATATAAGCTAATATCAGTCTGATAGCTCCAGAGAGTCAAAGATTCTCCCCACAGAAAAGAAATTAAAAAGGAATTATATAATGAAAGGAGGAGGAGGAATAAATAAGTATCAAATTGCTAAGTTAGGATGGTTATACAGCACTGTAAAGTGTAATGCAAATATTTCCCATATACTGTGCTGTAACTAGATTTCTATACAGGAGCAGAACATAAGTGAAATTGAACAAACTAAAAAGATGGTCTACAAAATGGCTGTTCAACATTAATCCAAGC
The DNA here is from genome assembly GCA_020271785.1 of Procambarus virginalis. Taxonomy (NCBI): domain Eukaryota; kingdom Metazoa; phylum Arthropoda; class Malacostraca; order Decapoda; family Cambaridae; genus Procambarus; species Procambarus virginalis. The sequence goes on from WNGS01042707.1 coordinate 36,228,030, forward strand.
AAATGCAAGGTGATGTGATTTGGAGCAGGCTTAAGAAAATTTTCCAAGTGCCACATTGGAAAAAAAGATCTGGGATTAGTAAATCTCCTATGCCTATTCCCATAGGAATAGAGATCAGAAAGGCTGAGAGACCCAGACCTCATCACACTGAAAATAAGAAAGGAAAGAAGTGACATGATTAATAAATACTGCACAAGATTATTCAAGTCACTGACAAAGTGAATGTAATCAAAATGCTCAGCATGCACAGGAACATGACAAGAAGACATAGGTGGAAACTTGAAACTCAGAGAAGCCACTAAGATATAAGTAAGTGCTACTTCAGTTTAAGAGCAATGAGTAAGTGGAAGAAGCTAAAAGGAAAAGGTTGTTAGGTTTACTCCAATTTCAAGAGTACAGTGGGTACGACGGGAGGCAAGAGGGTTGGGAGTCATAATTGGTAACTAAAAGGTGGAGAAAATAAGAACTGAAGCTCACCTTGCAAGCACATGTAAGTGTACATACCCTAACATATTCACTGCTTCATATTTTCAAACTTTTTACATACTGTATTTACTCTTTTTGAATTACCCTGCACAGTTGTTTGTCAGCAAACCTATCTGCCCTTTGTTCTAGCCTTAATGGTTTTACAAGACAAAGGTGTTTCAAGAAGTTATCCTAAATAGAAAGAGCTTGCTGTACTGGCAACATTATCATGTGCAGTGACCACACACACCACCGTGTTGCTTTCCACGAGAATAATTATTTTTCAATTTCTATATGAATAATACCTTGTCTACTGAGTCTGAACACAAAAATCTCTTGCTGCTAGCATTGTATTTTACTTCTAAGAGTACATGGTCACACTCTTACCTATTGGAGGCAAATACTGTACACCAAAGATATCTTCCTCTTTCCTAGTAAATATTAGGTCCAGTGTTGATGGCATATTACTTTCCCCTCATTCTTGTTGGTTCTTTAATATTCCGATACATGAATGCTTCCTGGAAGAGGTTCATAAATCTGCCAATCCAGTAATCTTCTGTCCCTATCATACACACCAGGAAAATATAGTTAAATAACCACAAACTCTCTCAGGAGCCTGGTGCAATTCCTAATGCTTGGCAATATCTTTGTGTAAATTTGAGGAAGGTACACAGATGGACAGTCTAAGAAAATAGAGAAGGCAAGAAGAAATTCTTCTGGGAAATAAATAAAAAAGAAAACTAAGGTATTCCCCATATCTGGGATATTGTTCCTAATCAAAAAAGTACTTCCGGCTTATGTAGCTACAAACCGATTCTTTCCATTCCCATAGAGAATGTGCGATACATTTTTTCTGCATCTAATCCAACTTCTTGATCATCAAACTATATTAAAGGCAGCACTATCAATAGAATTCAGAGCAGCTTCATTTCCTGCAGCAACTAATTCTGTCCGACAGGCAGCCCAAGTGTCACGATTTTCTGACGAGAGGATGGCAATAGGATATTTTGGAGGTGGAGTTTGATCCTTGGCAATGTATGATATGCAGGCATGAATATGGTTTGGAGGTAGAATGTTACCTGGAAATAAAAAAGACCCAAAATTAGCTTCAAAATGATTAACAGATAAACATGCATTATATTGTACAGTATAAATACAAAATATATAAATATACAATTTACACACGAAAAAACCAGCGTTGAATGTAATGAAACGCCATTTTCTGGGTGAGTCCCGGAGGCTCCCCGGAGCTATCCCAGGCTGATATGCTAATGTCAGACTTTGGCATCAGTCATGTGTATGGAGTTCTTAGGCCTACCGGGAACCACGGCCAGAACCGGGCCTCCTCAGAGAGGCAAGGGGAGCAATGGCCTATAGAAGCCCCCGTGTGGTTGGAAGCATTCTATGTCTGCCATCGACCGGGACAGGCACCCAGAAAGGTAAGCGCCCCAAAACAAACCCCTATTCTGGTTAAAATTGCTACCAAAAGCCGAACTAGTGGATAGAACTCCCAAAAGAAAAACGAGCAAACTAGTGTGACCTCACACGCTGCCGCGCCGCTGTCTGCGCAGCTCCCCCCTCCCCGGGAGGGGAAGGGGAGCCCCAGACCCTCCGCGCCGGCTACCCACACCTCAGTTCTTGAGGCTGGATGTCAAAAACGCGAAAAAAACGCCGACCGGAGGGAGGGAGGGATGCCGGGGAGCCTCCGGGACTCACCCAGAAAATGGCGTTTCATTACATTCAACGCTGGTTTTCTGGGGGGAGCCCCGTCGGCTCCCCGGAGCTAACTACCCACAGACGGAAAAAAGAGAGGGACTTACCCGGGAGGCGGTCGTCGCTCACTCCTCAACTCGAAGCCGAGACAACGGGCTGCATTTAATAACCCTGCGGACGACCTGAGAGACCCGCACCCGCGAACAGGGAAGAAGGGAAACCGGATCAACTCAAAGCGCGTCCCCGGACACAGAAGCCGTGGCGCGCAAATAACGGCGAAGCGCCGCAACCGGACACAAAACATGATGCACCCCCGGCCCGACCAACCAAGCATCAACTACCCACGGACCCCTCCGGAACGCAGCAGTCTCATTCTTTGCCAGAAAAGAAGGAGACGGCTGCAACGAACAAAACTATCACCACGACCAAAAGAGCAGAAGCCCCTGCGCCGGAGAAGAGCATGAAGCTCCCCGACCCGACCCCCAGAGGCCAAAGCCAACAAGAAAAGAGCCTTGGAAAAACAATCCCGGACCGAAAGGGCCACAACGAAACGAGGAGACGAAAGGAAAGCGAGCACCCTGTCCAAAGACCAGGACGGCTCAGGCGGCGCATGAGCAGGCCGGAGGTGAAACAAAGCACGAGACAGCTTGCGAAACGGCGCAGACGTGACATTGATACCGAAAGCAAGCTGAAGCGGCTCCGCCAGCGCCGCACGATAGGAGGCGACAGTGTTAGGCATAAGATGACGGTCCTGAAACAACCACGAGAGGAAGGACAAGACCACCCGAACAGACAAGGAATGAACACGACGAAGACGCAAAAAGAAAGAGAAGGACCGCCAGGAAACTTCATACTGCCGCCGAGAGGAAGCCCGCAGGTGAGACACCAACAAGGAGGCCACCTGATCACCATAGAGATGATGATAAACTCGAGTCAAATACCATACGCGAAGACTCGAGGAGAAGATCGAACCAGCCACGTGACGCACCGGCCCGATCTGCTGAAAGAGCGGAGCCGCGGAAAAACCCTCGGGTTCGGACACCGAGCAACCAGCACCGGAACCAAGGCTGGGCCGGCCACCAAGGGGCCAGAAGGACAACTCTCCCCTGGTAAGTCTCTAAGCGAGTCAGGACCTGGAGCAACAGCTGAACCGGGGGAAAGAGGTACAGGAACCTCCACCTCGACCAGTCGAGCCGCAAGGCGTCGACCCCGACGGCCTCGCGATCGGGGAAGGGCGCCGCATACACGGGAAGACGCCGCGACCACGCCGACGCGAAGAGGTCCACCTCGGGACGCCCGAACGTCTGGCAAAGCCAGCGGAAGGACTCGTCGTCGACCGTCCACTCCGTGGAGAGGGGAACGAAGCGAGACAGGGCGTCCGCCAAGACGTTGGACACGCCCGTACGTGAACAGCCAGGAGAGCCAAACCCCGAGAACTCAGCAGACGAGTCACCCGAAGCGACCAACCCCAAAGAGACAAGGACCGCATCGAACCCCCGCGGTTCAGGCAATGAACCACCGGAGAGCAGTCCGAATGGAGCCGGATCGTTGATCCGCGGGCCACCCGAATCCTCCGAAGAGCAAACCACACCGCCGCGAACTCCCGCACCGTGCTGTGAGCTCGACGGAAGGACGGACCCCAACGCCCCTGGCCGGCCTGGTGAGCACTGGTCACAAAACCCCAGCCTAGAGACGACGCATCCGTGTACACATCGAGCGAGGGCTCGGGAAGGCGCCATGGCACCGAACCCCGAAAAACCCGAGAGGAAGCCGTGACGCAGCAACCGACGCAAGGCCCCCGGGGGTCGAACCCTGCGATCGCGAGAGAGGCGGAAGGGGTGACCCCGAAGGAACCAGAACAGCCGACGAAGCCAAACCCGACCCGGCGGGTAGACCAGCATCGCGAAGTTCAGGCTCCCGCACAGCCCCTCGAGCAACCGCCGGTGACCCGAGGGCCACCAGAAACAGACGAAGGCGGGACCGCAGCCGCTGGAGAGACTCCGGAGGGAGAGACAAGGAGGAGGTGCGAGAGTCCCAAAGAGGCCAGCCAAGTCCGAACCTGAGAGGGAACCAGATGGGACTTCCTCCAGTTCACCAAGAACCCGAACCCGGCGAGCTGGGAAAGAACCAATTCCCTGGCTAGCAAGCGAGCAGACCGGCTGGGAGCCCAAACCAGCCAGTCGTCGAGGTAGGCCAACACCCGAACTCCTAGGAGACGCAACCGAGCCACTACTACCCGTGTAAGGCGCGTGAACACGCGAGGTGCCAGGTTCAACCGAACGGGAGACAACGAAAGCGGTAACCGCGGATGAATCGGGACATGAAAATGAGCGTCCCGGAGGTCCAGGGACACCATCCAAGCGCCCGGCTCCAAAAGGAGCCGAACCTGAGACAGCGTAGTCATCCGGAAGGAGGGGCAAGAAGCCCAGGGGTTCAAACGGGACAAGTCCAGAATGAACCTCAGGTCCGCGCAGTCCCGTTTCGGAACCGGAAACAGACGGGAAACCCATCTGAGGGACGACGTCGGTTCGACGACGCCCAAACGTACCCACTCCAAGACGACTCGACGGAGCGCAGGGGAAGAAACTTGCCCGCCAGCCCCGAACCCCCCAAAGGGGGAGGGGCCACCCAATGCCACCGCAGACCGCGAGACACGACCTGAAAGGCCCACGAATCGTGGGACCAGGCGCGGGCGAACAGCGCAAGCCGCCCCCCCATCGCCCGTCAACGGGGCAAACCGCGAAAGGGCCGGCGACCCTTACGAGACCCAGAACCCCGCACAGGGCGAANGGTGAGAACAGAGTAATTCAATTTACATTATTTAATATGGGAATTTTTTTTTGTTTACGAATTTTGGTGTAATAACCGTCTCTTGGAATGGATTAAATTTGTAAACCAAGGTGCCAGCCACTGTATACTGTGTGTATGTGTTTCATTATATATATAGATATATATTATATATATATATATATATATATATATATATATATATATATATATATATATATATATATATATGTATGTATGTATGTATGTATGTGGTATATTTGTAGGGACCCATAGCCTTGGTTTTCTCTGAATACTCTATTTTCTTCTCCTTGTGGATTCTCACTGAACACTTTAATATTTTATTCTCCTACCACCCCTTTTCTAATGTATATTTTTACATATATATTTGTTTTACTTGCAGTTTGTTACAAAAAAGGAGTTACAAATAGGGTACAAAGATGATTATCATCAGCTGTTGAGTTCCTCCAGCTCCTCAGATTGCCGGCAGGAACCCTGAATGCAGTGTGCATTCCCCTCTGTAGTGCCACACTGAGGTGCTGGAAAGGAAGCTGGTAGCTCTAGGGTCTCTTGAACAAATCCACAAGGGCCGTGACGAGGGTTCGAACCTATGCCTGGGATGATCCCAGATGCGCCTTATTCTGGGGATTTGTTCATTTGATATATCATGCTATTATGATTTCTGTGTGTCTAGTGTCTTTTGTTGTTTCAATTAGCCTAGAACCCAGTTCCTTACAAAAACTGGTGGCACTCTTACCCCCAGGCGCCGGGTGTCCCAGAAGCAATGGGGGACAAAATTGTAGTACATAAACGGTACTTTGAAACCTACATAAATAAGATTCTCATACCATAAATATTTTATTGCAGACCCTCATAAAATATTTCACTATAATTGTTAGTATACACTGTACAGTACTGTACTATGAATCTGTATTTTCAAGGAGCTGTTGCCCAACCCAGGTCATAAGTTAAGACTATTGTAATACATCATGAATGATCTTGTAGGCTTTTTCTGCACATTCAATAAAGCCAGCACCATCACGATGAGGAGGATAGGATGACAGTACAATCCCCAGCCGGTCATCCTGAATCTGGTAGCTGCAAATAAAATATTTATCTTGCATCTTATTCAGCATATGTGATATCACACATCAAATCCAAAAATATTTATTATGGTATTAATCCTAAATAAAACATAAGGTACATGTGTAATTTAATATGCTAAACTCAAAAAGGCCTAAAATAGATAATATTTAATAATAAAATTATTGTTTTAATGTGTAAAAGTTAAGAAGAGTACATAATTGGATGAATACAGACTGAACTGGTCTATAAGGCATGCCAATATAGTACCAAAATATGAGTAGGTAAAATTAAAAAAAATACATAGTATGACGACAAAACTACTATTCAGAAAATGAAGAAACGATGACGTTTCAGTCTGACCTGTACCATTAACAAGAGTTGGGTTAAGATAAGAACGTGAGATGAAATAGTACATTTTTTGTCATGTGCCAGCTGCCAAGATGACCTACCATATCTCAAGGCTAATGATTTCTACAAGCATTAGGTTTGGTGGAGTGCAGGATTTTGAACATATACTTTCCTCATTTTCTATGTCGAAAGAGAATGGCCAGCAAACTTATCACTTGTGTAGACTTATGTCCACTGCAGTAGCCATAAACTAAGTAGCCAGTAGCCATAAACAAAGTTGCCATAAGCATAGGATACTTGCTATAGCATTACAGTCAGCCACGTGCTATCCGAACCCCTCAGGAATAAGACTGATGATTTACATGTTGTGTTCGGATAAGTGGTTAGTAATCCTAAAAAGTTAGGGGGGGGGGGGCAGAATTGATAATTTTGTTGCAGAAATTCAACAGTATTTTGTTTGTACTCACCAATATATGTTCTGATCTTGTTAACAATGCTCCATCAACTATGATCTTCAAATTATTTAGATAGAAAAGGTGGTGGTGGATGATAGTGCTGGGTTAACTGAAGTGGAGATTAATGGTGATGAGATAACCTCAGCAGACTGCCTTTTACCATGTTACCTTGTGATGATTTTGGGGCTCAATGTCCCTGTGGGAGGCCTGGTCGACTCATGTACTCTAATGTACCTAATGCCATGGCATAGTTGATAGCTTTTGAGCCATCCATTAGTGTATGAACACTGCTCAAATGGTGCTGTGTACAGTCACTGGGCAAACTAGTTCCATCTTTATTACACATTTTTATTCAGAAAGTCTGCCCTACCAGTTATCCAAACTTTTTATCTGAACAAACCCCATTCGTAAAGCACGTGGCCAAGTGTAGCACGTAAGACAGTACCTAAGTTGAACAAAGACAAATGTCACATTTATGTTTGAAAGAAATTCAGCACCCATGGTGGACTTAGGTGACTGAGCCATCATGTTCCAACCAACAGAGAAATTGACGAACAGACCTCCCATGCAAAAGGAACTGGCCGCTGGGCCAGTATGCAAATGGTTAGATGTGTCAGGATTCAAGGGAAGGAATAATGGGAAGAATCAGAATCTGGCTCGTGGTTTCCGATACGGCTAGAACTCCATCGACTGACTGTTGTCACGGTCTGATATATTCACATCTGATAGGTATAGCTCAGGGGAGCTGAAGGGGCTCTACACAAAATAATTGTGTGTTCANTAAGGACTACCTTACAGGTAACTATCGCACAGTCCTCTTGTACTAAAGCCTATTAATCCCCTGACGTTTAGTTAGTTTAGTTCATTTATTATGCACCCCATACCCATCTTGTGGGCGGTAGTGGAAAGGGTTACAGAGGCACATAATGGGCTCAGGGACTGAACCCCACAATTCATTTAGCTAAGCAAGTTACAATCTTGATGAGCTAGTTACAAAATTCAATATAAGTCGTCACATCAACAATGGGTTCGAGATCGACCTCAAGTACAGGTTCTAAATTAAGCAACTGACATATGTGAGAGCTAGTGTCAAAATTTATATGTTTGTCCTGCACACCGCCTCCCATCCAGTGGGCAGCGGTGGATAGGTTACAATCACTCAGTTACTACCTACAGTTAGCAAACTGGGTATTTGGCTAAAATTTCTGGTAGCAGATCATTTTGAATGAAATATTTACACATCGCTGGAACATTGGTTATAGAATTGTCTCTAAATTCACGTATCTTTTCGCACTCCATCACATAGTGACGGAGGGTGTGCGAATAATTTTGTTGACACAGTTTACATTTGGTCAGGTCTACATCGGCAGATAATGAGAATTCCCAGAGATACTTGTAACCGAGTCTAAGCCGAGCAGCAGTAACATCTAGAAGTCTGCTGATTTTATTGGATGATCCATAGATGTGTGGCTCCTCTTGCATGATAGTATGATGATAGATGGAATTACTGGTGTCAATTTCACTTTGCCTCAGATCTACAAGATCTTGTTGAAGTTCTCGGTGTACTGCTGCTCTCAGATTGCTCATTGACAATCCAAGGTTACACTCAACGGCTCCTTTAAAGGCAGATTCTTTGGCTAACTTATCAGCTCTATCATGCATTCGGAGGCCAACATGAGATGGAGACCACATGAAATGGACTCTGTTACCATCCTTAATAATTTTGTTGTATTTGTGTCTAGCTTCGGACACGAGCATGTTACAGTTATGTCTTAAAGAGTTGAGAGCATTTAAGGATGATAAGGAGTCACTTACAATTAATGTATCAAGTTTGGAGACTTGTACACATTTCAGTGCAAGGATCAAGGCAAATAGTTCGGTCTGAAGGGTAGAGGCCCAATTGTTTATACGGACTCCCCACTCAAAGTACAAGCCATCGCCCATTGTCAGAACAACTGCACTTCCAGCTGCACCCGTGGTGCGGTGTAGGGAACCATCAGTGTATATGATTTGAGAGAGAGAATGCTCTGTGGACAGAGCATCAATATGGCTTAAGGCGTTGAGCTTTGCCTCAAGACGAAGCTTGGGCTTATCTCTAATTTGCTTCTTGGGTGGAAAGGGAGGGATTAAAACTGGAAAGGGTGTAACCTCCCACGGTGCAGGAAAGTGCCGTTGTTGTTTCTCTTGGTACAAATCATGAACCCCATACATTCTGAGTTGAGTTCCAGTTTTTGTTATCCATTTGGAACAATGCTGATCTTCAATAAAGTAAGTCTGGAGGGCTTCTGTGCAAGGATTAGGATGAGTTAGCCTAAGCATTTTTATACCAATTTGACAGTTAATTTCAGTAACACGATCAACAACGCTCAGAATATTAAGTTCCTTTCTCATATTAAGTATCTTTGTGGTACGAGGGCACCCAAGGATTATCCTCAGGGCTTCGTTCTGCAATTTTTCAAGCCCTCCAAGCTTTCTTTCAGGCATCAAAACAAGCAGAGGTGCAGCATAATCCACTAAAGATCTGATGTATGCAAGGTACATCATTTTGACAATTCTGACATTGGCACCATAGCCTGAGTGATAACCTGCAACAGCCTTGAGAGCTCGGAGCCTCTCTTTATACTGACGACAGAGTCTGAATACAACAGGACCATACAGTGGCACCTCAAGGCCAAGGTATTTGAATCTGTTTACATAGTCAAGCTGGGAGCCATCAGATAGTTGCATCTTGCGAACAGCTCCTCCCTGCCTGGGTGGGCGCCGATTTAGTATCTTTGTTTTCTCTGCTGAGATAATTAAACCTAGGTCCTGACATGAATCTAATACAGAGTTAAGAGTGTTCTGCGTGTTAGCATACCCAGTGGTGTATCATTATATCATCAGCATAGCTAATGATGTGGACGTTGGGTTTGCTCGGTATAGAGTTTAACAGCGTGTTTATTAAGATATTAAATAAGGTAGGACTGAGGACACCACCCTGCGGGGTACCTAGTTCAAAGTCTCTTGTTACACTCCTATGCCCCTGGAAAAATACAGATGACTTCCTGTTGGATAAGTAACCCCTGATCCAACAAAGAAGCCGACCACCAACATTCATTCTTGCAAGCTCACTCAAGATAACATGTCTATTTGCAATATCAAAGGCAGACTTAAGATCTAGGAAGGTGGTATATGACTTTTCAGTGTGCAGGGTAAGAAAGGTGGTGATGCAATGATGCACACTCCTTCCATGCATGAAGCCATATATCTGGGGGGATAGCATGGTTCTTATTCTATGGAGGAGACGGTTTAGGACCATTCTCTCGAATGTTTTGCAAATGCAGCTAGTAAGGGAAATTGGGCGGAAAGCATTCTCTTGATTTGGCTTGGGAATTGGAATGATTATACTGTTGGTCCAAGAGATAGGAAGTTCCCCAGTAACATAGCTCATATTATACAGCTCAAGCAGGGATTCCCTGGTACTAAAGGGAGCAGACGCAATATGTCATAAGTGATACCATCTTCACCGGGGGATGTGGCTTTGCCTTTGTTTAGGGCCGCGAGTAATTCAAACTCAGTGAATGGCACGTTGCATTCATCTTCCTTGTGGAGCATGAAGTCAACGAGCCTTTCTCGATCTCCGTAACCAGCATTTAATCTGAACTGTATGTCTGGGGGAAGATTATTGAAGCTAGAGGTGGTTGCCCAAGCATCGACTAACTCGTTTGCTCTGTGTAGAGGGTGAGGGTGTGCTACTTGGCCGATCTTATCGCCTTTAATTCTTTTAATATCCTTCCATGCCTGGCTGAGGGGGGTGTGAGAGTTGAGACTGTTAACAAAAGTTTCCCAGTTATCTTGCCTGAGCTCTGTCATGCGCTCCCTCGCCTTGGCTAGGGCTTTCTGAAAGAGCTTGAGCATTGCTGGCGTACGTGTTTCCCTATATGCAAGTCCAACTCGTCTGGCAGTGCGTTTCAAAGTACGCAGTTTGGGGTCATTGTAATAGGCATGACGTTTATTACCTTTCATGTCGTTCCGACTATTGGATGGTGCAGGGGGCCGACCTAAAGGGTCAGCAAACATCTGAATGCTCTGTACTAGATCGTCGTTAAATGTCTGGACTGTGGAGGGATCATAAGTGCTGTACCACTCTGACACATGAGCAACAAAGTCTTCACGTCGAGCAGGAGGAACACTGAGCCGTTTGCGTTTGAAAGTTCCACCGGGCAGGATGGTATTTCCTATACATAGAGTAGTCAATCTAGGGTGATGATCTGACAACAAATCTGTTACAATAGATGATGTGCACCAGACGTGAGAGACGTTGAAACCAACACAGAGGTCTAGAATGCCTCCACAAATATGCGTGGGTTCAAGGTCACCCACAATCTGCACATCTTGGTGACTATTTAGTAGCGACAGCAGTTGATTCCCATTACCGTTACTGAAGCGAGAGCCGCCAATGTCCTTGTGTCTAGCATTGTAGTCACCAAGAATGATGGTTGGCTCTGCTTGAGCGCAGGCCGGAAGATCAATATAATTTAACTTTCCTGCTGGAGCATATAGATTAAATACAGGACAGAGTTGCCCACATAGATCCTCACTCCATGATACTGTTGACCGGCAGTTTGTTTTTCTGGCAGAAGTTGATGGGGTAGGGATTGTTTGATGTATAGAATGCAAGAGTTACTGGATCTGAGGTTGTAAGAAACAAATGAGGGCAATTTCGGGGGTGAGGATCTTGCGGGAACTCTGCACTCCTGGAGACATACAATATCGATGTGTTCAGTTGTTACTTTGTGATGTAAATCTGAGAACCTTTTTTTGAGGGATGCAATGTTCCAGCTAAGGATGGATAACTTAGTTAATTGTGCATTTAAAGTCAGCATTATATATTGATATTATTAGTTCACTTAATATATGTTATCTATATACATATTATCTATTGCACTATGGTATAAGTCCAGGAACATTTTTTAGTTTTTTACCAATGTCACACATTTGCATCCAATGGTCTAGTACAATTTGTCGGTCATTTCCAGCTATAGAGTCGTTTTGAACATACTTTAGCACAACTTTGGCAGTTAACTTGCGTGGAAGGGCTCCACTACACAAGATTTCAAGATCACTAGAAGTTTCCCCTGATGGGCAAGCGAACACATGTTTGGAGGGTTCAGGGGTGGAAGGGGGAGTTTGGCAGTCATTGCTTACAAGTCCCCTCATACACGTGAGCATCATCGAAATATCGCTGGTGGATTTTTTCTCATGTTGGAGTTGCTCTTGCAGCCGCTCCGTTTGCTGCTGTGACTGCTGCTGGTGTTCCTGCAACCGGTCACGAAGGGCAACCACTGCTTGAACAGTGGAGCAACCCAAGGGCGAGGTGGTAGGGAGGCTGAGGTTGCGATCTGTTTCATTTTGATCCAGTTCCTTATCCCCCACTTCCAGTTGACTGTGGGGTCCAGCTGTGGATGGTGGTCTCACAGTAGGTGACATTATCCCAGAACCAGGAAGTGGCCACTCTACATCAGGGGAAGGCCCACCACTGGCAGAAGATGCAGCACCTGGTTCTTGTGAGGGAGCTGGGATGATGGCAGTCTTCGGTCTGGTACCGGTCCCCTTGTGCACTTCGTAATTATCAGGTGGTGAGTTTGGCAGCCAGCTGGAGCGAACATCACCTCCAGATGGCTCTGAACAGCGAGTGGGACTGATGGCAGCATTTGGCAACTGCTCTTCATGGTGGTGTGAAGGGTATGGCGAGTGTTGTGTCAACACCTCCGGGAGGCAGGTTCCTGCGCACAAATGCAATGTTCCATTTTTTTAACTGAAAGGAGTAACTGAACTGAGCGTGTGTGGGGATTCGTAACTGTACAGTTCTCAACTTCTCATTTCTACAGGTGGTGGCGGTGAGTGCAGTTTGAGATGGCACGTAAACAAAACCAAGTGATTGTTGAATTCATTGAACTCTGTCGATCTGAACCTTGCCTGTGGCAAGTTAAAAGTGAAGAGTATCATGACCGCACAAAGAAAGATGTTGCCTATAGCAAATTAGTAAAGAAGTTGGAGGAACTTGGAGCATTACAAAGAATACACCAAGAGCGGCAAGATCGTACTCCTCGAAATCCATGGCAAAACTGAGGGATTGAACTGTGTGAGTGTGTGTGTGCATCTCATTTTTAACTGACGTCAGTTTGAACTGTGACAGTTATAACTGAACAGTCATAACTGTCAGTTAAAACTGCACGTGTGTGGCCGGCCTACATTTTCTTCCAGATCTGGGACAGAGGAGTGTTGGTCGGAATGGTGGATACATAAAATTTCCAACTCTCTCTCAAATAGGACACTGGGACTTATTAATCAAAGTGTTAGTAACAAGACACCTGATGTTGTTCTTCAGCTAAATCTTGCTCTGGTTAGGCCCCATTTAGATTATGCAGTTCAGTTTTGGTCGCCGTACTATAGAATGGATATAAATTCACTTGAACGTGTCCAGCGTAGGATGACAAAATTAATTCCCCAAATTAGAAATCTTTCATATGAAGAAAGATTAATAAAGCTTAAATTGCATTTACTGGAAAGGCAAAGAGTTAGGGATAACATGATAGAGGTTTAAAAGTGGATGAATGAACATAACAGAGGCGATATTAATAGGGTATTAGAAGTATCAACACAAGACAGAACACAAAACAATGGGTATAAATTGGATAAGTATAGATTTAGCAAAGACTTGGGTAAATACTGGTTCGGTAACAGGGTTGTTGATTTGTGGAAACAATTACCGCGTAACATGGTGGAGGTGGGGTCCCTCAAATGTTTCAAACGTGAGTTGGACATGTATATGAGTGGAATTGGGTGGTTATAAATAGGAGCTGCCGCGTATGGGGCAATAGGCCTTCTGCAGTTACCTTTGTTATGTTCTCACGTTTATCCGTACGGATGGTCTACAGGCTACCGCACTCGCTTTCCATAAGAAAAGAGAAGAAGCAGTCGTTTGTCGGGGTCGGTGTTTTTTCCAGGCTGCACGCTTACAGCGCTGGAGCACAGTCTGTATTTCACCTGGGAACTCACTTTCGCATGCCCCCGGGAGATAAAACGAGGAATAAAGTGGAAGGCAGAGTTTAATATGGTCATGGAAAAAGGAGGGCGGCTCGAGGAAGAGACAGATCAGAGGTCAGAAATAATAGCATGGGTGCATAGATTCTAGTCAGCCTTGGCAAACCTCCCCTCTCCTTAACCTAGGGAAGGAAAGGGGAGGGTGAAAAGAGAAAAAGGTGACAAGGATGAGGAAATGGTCACTGTTATGGAGGTCATCAAGAACCTGCGATGTGAAATCTAAATAAAGAGAAGACAAGCAGAGAGAAAGACAAGACAGGAGAGAGTGCGAGTGCGGGAGTCAACATGTGTGGGTTCACTAGAATTCAGATCATCATCATTCATTGTTCAAATTTGTCAGAACATCGCCCAAGAGGGTATGCAGATATTTCAAGTTACCTAACAGGAACACAGGCTCTGGTAAGGAGTCCAACAGGTGTTTAAGATAAGAAAGAAAAAGTGGGACATTTGGGGGCGATAAATGTAACAGACTGTATACCATTTACTCACAGAGATACGGGCCGCAGAATACTGAATGTGCCACTGAAAAAGTAGGGGGACGAAGTGAATATCAGTACGAATCAAGAGAGCAGTAGAGTTATGGGCCCCAGCAAAAGCTGGAGGGGAGAGAAAGTAATAACCATGGAAGTAACCAGGACGAGTGCTAAGCATTGGATCCTGGAGACAGATACCAAGGGGTGAAAACTGCGTTATCAGAAGTTGGCATAAAATTCATGAATATTCCATTGAAGAATAGACATTGTCAAGGATAGATAGAACAGAAACAGAGAACAGAGGGAGAAACAAAGGCAAAGACGAACACGGTATACTAAGTAGGATCAGTGAAATCGGGGTCCCGGAGAATAGGTAAATGAAGTAGCAAAGCAAAGACGATGAAGTCAAGGGAGTGGTAGGATGAACCAGAGGTGGACTGATAGAGTCGGGAGTGGGAGAAGGTAGAGTCCGTAGTGGTAGGGGGTAGAGTCCGGAGTGGGAGGAGGTATTGGAAAGGGGCGGTCAAAGGAATCAGGGGAAAGGAGGATCAAAAACAGAAAGGGGACAGGGAAGGGGGGTGCAAAAAAAAAGGGGGAGCGCACCTCAACAAGGGCAGCATTCGAGAGAGAATCGAGGACCAAGGGAACCGCCATATGAAGGCGATGAGTCACAATAACGTGGCTAAAGTATGTTGACCAGACCACACACTAGAAGGTGAAGGGACGACGACGTTTCGGTCCATCCTGGACCATTCACAATCGACTTGAGAATGGTCCAGGACGGACCGAAACGTCGTCGTCCCTTCACCTTCTAGTGTGTGGTCTGGTCAACGAACCGCCATAGCTCTGCCACTGAAATGAGAGGGAATGTTGGGATTACATCGTTGTCGGAAGGTGAGGAAAGGAGCGATACTTTTTACCTGCTGGGGAGGAAAAAGGAGAAGAGCCAGGCTTACGTTTCAGACGTAAAGAGACAAGTGTATAAGCAGTGTAGCGAGTAATCCTTATACTCGCTCCATTATCTCATTATCTTAATGCATTACTAATCACACAAGCTACAATCCAACTAATCAACCCAACTACGTAACATAAACGTACGTTACATTGGTGACCCCAGAGAGTTTCGACGATACCCAGCTACGACGGACTACAACATGGATTCTCACTGGACCTTCGTACATCACTCCTGCTGTTTCTTGCTGTGGACCGCTGCCACCTGTCACGGAACGCTGCCAACACCCTCGCCACAGCTATGATTTTCATCGCAATCATCATCTCTGCATTTTCATCTACTACGGCTTGCTGCTCCACGATCGTTACTCACTCATCTGACAGTTTCATCAGCAACTACATCATGTGGGATCTACAGCCTGTCCTGCCAACTCTCCGTCGCTGCCAGGGCACTATTTGTTCTACAGGGACTCCCACGACAGCTGCTCTGTAATCAGATTCATCTACACGTACACTGCATTCTGATACTCTGCCGACTCAAGCATCTTGGACCTACAGCTTGCGTTTCTGACTCTTCGTCGCCTCCAGGACAATTCAGCTCTAGCAGTGATTCCCTCGTTGTCCTAACTACGTGCCTACATTACCTCCTATTGTCCTGGTGCCTGAGCCCATCCGCCCCGGATCGAAGTGCTCCACCAGCGACCCAAGGACGCAACAATCATGCATATTCTTCTCTCCTGCTACATCGAGCTTGTCCACACACTGCCTGCATCTTTTGGTACCGGACTACATGTTCCACAACGACCACGTATTTTTTGTTATATTGTTTTCTTCCATTCCCTGGCAGGGGGAGTCCTGTAGCGAGTAATCCTTATACGCGCTCCATTATCTCATTATCTTAATGCATTACTAATCACACAAGCTACAATCCTTTCCCCAATTACAGGTAATACTCTTCTCACCTTGTTGGAGGGAGCTGAGGTGTAATCACCATATAACCCAGCGATGTGAGAACAGCAGAAACGGGAGGCATCTCCCGTCACGCAGGGTGCAGTCGCACCTCCACAGATCTCCAGTATCAGCTCTTGATACTGGTAATGGCTCAAAAGGGCCACCACTTACGGGCTATTCATGCCCGTGCCACCTCTTGGATGGCTTAATCTTTATCAATCGAACAGCAGAACAGTACAATCTCCAGTCAAGAATGTAGTACTCGGCTTGGGCAGTTCTAGTCGACCCAAGATGCTACAGCTTCGACACAGAGCAGACAGCAGACTACGACCGCATCCAGCTACAACGCTCTCGCTCCCCGAGTTCAGACACTCACAGTTCCCAATCGAGCCACCACGCTCTCCTGCATAGAGCTCCACGACTCCGGCCTCACTCAGCTCTCTGCTCTGCTCTAGGCTTCGTCTCAACGTCGATGACACTGCTGTATCCAGGACTACTAAATAAATATGAAACTCACTAAACACTGTGTATCTAATCAACCCAACAACATAACATAATCGTACGTTACAGCAGCAATGTACTGGGCGACAGCCTCGACAGTCTCAACAGGAGAACGGAAACGGTCAACATGAAGATGGCTGGAGAACGGCCTGAACGGACAGGCGGTGCGAAGGGTCAAAAGACAGAGGAGGGCTGAGAAGGGAAAGAGGGTACAGGAGACAGGGAAGACTCTCTCAGTTGCTGCTCTTAATGAGGTGCGTTCCCCGATTCCCTTGACCGTCCCCTTCGATACCTCCTCCCACTGCGGACTCTGTCAGTCCGCCTCTGCTCCATACTATCGCTTCCTTGACTCAATCGCCCTAATGTGAATAACGTGAATTTCATACCCAATAAAAGCCTAACATGTACAAACACACACTAGCTTCCTGTTCCCCAACACAATGAATTATTATCGAACGGGGATTATGGTGCCATCGCTGCATTCAAATAAGCATGATTTCTTCAAATCCTACTACATTTTGAGATCTGTTTGGCCCTGCTACGTTGCCGAAGCATTTTTATCTTTCTACTCTGTCCTGCATTGAAGAACAGATTATGAAGACAAGGACTTTGGACTCAAAATCCACCACTCGTTAAAAGTTGCACAACAGGTGAGTGCAGCAGTCAGAAAAGCTAACCAAACTATTGTGATAATCAAGCATACTTTTGACTATAAAGAAAAAAAGGTACAGTTATGGTTTAGCTGTATAAATGGGGGGCTCTGGTGAGCCCCCCACTTATACAGCTATACCTGGGGGGGGGGCCCTATCTTGTTGGGTGTCCTACCTTTTAATTGTGGCTCCATGATGGGTATGGGGGCTTATTCGTGAATTAAATTTTTATCTGTTCATTTATATGCCGATATCTAACCCTCTTTTTAACTTCCCCAGACTTGTGGGGTGGGTGACCAGGCCCCCATATCAGACTGTGATAGAAGGCCAGACTTTTGTAGTCCCTGCTACATTGGGCCCAGATCAAACTGCTTCTCTGACTCTCCCAAGGGGAGCAGAGAGGGGTACCTCTCTGCTCCCCTCCCACCTCTGTGGCAGAGTTGAGCCCCAAGCCTCCAATGGTGACCACCTCATCACCTGGAGTGGCTCCATCTCTCATTGTAACAACTGTGCCTTTTACCCCCTTCTTACTGGGGTGCTCAGCGCTGTTATCTCCGTAGTCGCATGCGCACGATTCTTTCCAGTTCTAATACATTCCAAGCTTTGTTTGGTCCTGCTACATGGATTAAGTATTCTGATCTCTGTGATATTGATTCTACACATCCTAATTTATTCATCCATAAACACCTAGCTAGTTCGGTGGACACCTTTGTTACTTTTAACCCCACCCGTACTGGTACGGGTGGGGTTAAAAGTAAGCAAGGATAAGTGGAACGCAATGCATGAGCATAAGACATGCCAAAGAAAGAGGGAAGGCGGCATACGTGGCATCTCGCCTCAAGAAAAGATAAATTATCGCAGTTTCAAATTGAGGATGACTTCCTCAAATTGTAGTGCATACATGCACGGGAGAAGGTAGGGTGAGTGTCGCTGCAATTGACGCAGAGCTTTGGAAGAAGAGCACTGTCTTAGAATGACCCGAGTCTCCACACAAGGGGCATAGAGATACCTCACTTGTGCATCTGAAGGGACCATATCCAAATCTCCAGCACCTATTGCAGAGGCGAGGAGAGGGAATGTACTCCTGAACGGAGCATCTGACACCAGAAAGAATTACAGAAGACAGAAGAGACCTACTATTAAAAAAGTGATCTTTACTATGCGAAGAGGCTGAAAACGACGACCACGAGGGGGTCGAGTGAACGTATCAATCTGGAGGATAACCTCATATCCTTGAGGCCTCAAGGATATGTTTAATATCCTCATGTCAGTCTTTCAGTTTCCTATCACCAGTCCCAGCAAGGTGCAGGAGAATAACTGTGCCAATGCTGGCATTTAACTGGGCATTTTTGGAGATCCGAACAGGGGTCTCCCCAGTGCAGGACAACCAGGCTAAGCGGTCAGCTGCTTACTGAGAAGGGGCTGCAACAACACGTGTACAAGTACGGATGGGGGTTAAAAGTGTCAAAGGTCGCCACCAAACCAACTAGGTGCTTATGGATGAATAAATCATCAGGACTTGTAGAATCAACATGACCGAGATCAAAATACTGTACTTAGTCCATGTAGCAGGACCAAGCAAACTGTATTAAATTAGGAAGAATGGAACGTATTTGAACTGGAAGAAAGCGGGCGTGTGCACTGCAGACGTGACGGTGACGAGCACCCATAGCACCCAGGGGTAAATGGCACAATTGTTACAGTGAGAGATGGAGCCACTCCAGGTGATAAGGTGATCACCACTGGGGGCTTGGGGCTTAGCCCTGCCACAGAGGTGGGATGACAGCAGAGAGGGGTAATCAGGAGAGTTAGAGAAGCAGCTTGGTCTGAGCCCAATGTAGCGGGGACTACAAAGCCTGGCCTTCCATCATGGTCCGACTTGGGGGGCCTGGTCGCCCACCCCACGAGTCTAAGATATTAAAAAAGGATCAGATATCGGCATATAAACGAACAGGTAAAAATGTCAGTTTTTTATCCCAAAAGACAGCAGCAGGAGCATAAGGCTTCAAAAAGACAGAGGACTGTCCCATGGAGCATCACACTCTGGCAGCCGTCCACCAAGCCCCCCTCACGATGTCAACGGGCCAGAAAGGGAGGGGAATACTGCTCCCAAATTTTCTCCTTGATACATCACTATTGTGATCTTGGTTTGCATGTTAGAGAAGCAGAAGCAGAAGAAACTGAGACACTCGCTCGACGGTCATCGCCCTTCTGCCGCTTGGGCCTAGAAACAGGAGGTACTCCCATGTGGGGAAACTCCGATTCTGTCTCACCGAATAAGTAAACTTTTACTTACTCACCAAGTAAGTAAAAGAAACTAATATCAGTTCAATTGCTCAGAGCCAACTGGGCTCCCCACAGAAACAAGTGTCTATAGACAGATTCTTAGTAAGACAAGCAATCAGTGAGCCACAACCAGGTCCCAGTAGTTTGCCTGCAAAACATAGGAGAGAGTACCTCAGAAATGGCATCACTGCCTGCTGTTATAATGGAAAGGGGACTTCCATTCCAAACACTAACACCTCTCCTCCCCCCCCCCACCACCTCCTCACTGTCTTCCATATGCCAACACGAGTCCTCAATAAAGGTAAGGTACAGTAAAAAATATGAGTAGTATTCTGTATAAAATGTATTTTTAAATTAATATTTTTGGGTGAGGAACAGAGTAATTCAATTTACATTATTTATTATGGGAATTTTTTTTGTTTACGAATTTTTGGTGTAATAACTGTCTCTTGGAATGGATTAAATTTGTAAACCAAGGTGCCAGCCACTGTATACTGTGTGTATGTGTTTTATTATATATATATATATATATATATATATATATATATATATATATATATATGTATATATATATATATATATATATATATGTATGTACAACCCGTCCTCGCAAATCTAATAAGTCAATATTGACTTATTAGTTGCGTGCATAGGTGACATACTTAACATAATAGTTTCCCTTGAAAAGCTTCATAGAAAACACCGACCTTACCTAACCTTGTTAGTATGTTAAAATAAGCATCTTATAGCTTCGTAATTACAATTGTTACTTAACCTATTATAAGTATAGGTTAGGTAATAATTGTAATTACGAAGCAATAAGATGCTTATCTTAACATACTAACAAGGTTAGGTAAGGTCGGTGTTTTCTATGAAGATTTTCAAGGGAAACTATTATGTTAAGTATGTCACCTATGCACATATTTAATAAGTCAATATTGACTTATTAAATTTGCGAGGACGGGTTGGTATGTATGTATGTATGTATGTGGTATATTTGTAGGGACCCATAGCCTTGGTTTTCTCTGAATACTCTATTTTCTTCTCCTTGTGGATTCTCACTGAACACTTTAATATTTTATTCTCCTACCACCCCTTTTCTAATGTATATTTTTACATACTGTATATATTTGTTTTACTTGCAGTTTGTTACAAAAAAGGAGTTACAAATAGGGTACAAAGATGATTATCATCAGCTGTTGAGTTCCTCCAGCTCCTCAGATTGCGGGCAGGAACCCTGAATGCAGTGTGCATTCCCCTCTGTAGTGCCACACTGAGGTGCTGGAAAAGGAAGCTGGTAGCTCTAGGGTCTCTTGAACAAATCCACAAGAGCCGTGACGAGGGTTCGAACCTATGCCTGGGATGATCCCAGATGCGCCTAATTCTGGGGATTTGTTCATTTGATATATCATGCTATTATGATTTCTGTGTGTCTAGTGTCTTTTGTTGTTTCAATTAGCCTAGAACCCAGTTCCTTACAAAAACTGGTGGCACTCTTACCCCCAGGCGCCGGGTGTCCCAGAAGCAATGGGGGACAAAATTGTAGTACATAAACGGTACTTTGAAACCTACATAAATAAGATTCTCATACCATAAATATTTTATTGCAGACCCTCATAAAATATTTCACTATAATTGTTAGTATACACTGTACAGTACTGTACTATGAATCTGTATTTTCAAGGAGCTGTTGCCCAACCCAGGTCATAAGTTAAGACTATTGTAATACATCATGAATGATCTTGTAGGCTTTTTCTGCACATTCAATAAAGCCAGCACCATCACGATGAGGAGGATAGGATGACAGTACAATCCCCAGCCGGTCATCCTGAATCTGGTAGCTGCAAATAAAATATTTATCTTGCATCTTATTCAGCATATGTGATATCACACATCAAATCCAAAAATATTTATTATGGTATTAATCCTAAATAAAACATAAGGTACATGTGTAATTTAATATGCTAAACTCAAAAAGGCCTAAAATAGATAATATTTAATAATAAAATTATTGTTTTAATGTGTAAAAGTTAAGAAGAGTGAGTACATAATTGGATGAATACAGACTGAACTGGTCTATAAGGCATGCCAATTATAGTACCAAAATATGAGTAGGTAAAATTAAAAAAAATACATAGTATGACGACAAAACTACTATTCAGAAAATGAAGAAACGATGACGTTTCAGTCTGACCTGTACCATTAACAAGAGTTGGGTTAAGATAAGAACGTGAGATGAAATAGTACATTTTTTGTCATGTGCCAGCTGCCAAGATGACCTACCATATCTCAAGGCTAATGATTTCTACAAGCATTAGGTTTGGTGGAGTGCAGGATTTTGAACATATACTTTTCCTCATTTTCTATGTCGAAAGAGAATGGCCAGCAAACTTATCACTTGTGTAGACTTATGTCCACTGCAGTAGCCATAAACTAAGTAGCCAGTAGCCATAAACTAAGTAGCCAGTAGCCATAAACTAAGTAGCCATAAGCCATAAACCTTAACATTTATTATGATTTCAATAGTTAAAAATCAAGCTTTGAATGTAATGAAATGCTCTTTTCTAGTGGGCCACTTGGTAGCTCCTTGTTGCTATAGCATTACAGTCAGCCACGTGCTATCCGAACCTCTCAGGAATAAGACTGAATGATTTACATGTTGTGTTCGGATAAGTGGTTAGTAATCCTAAAAAGTTAGAGGGGGGGGGGGGGCAGAATTGATAATTTTGTTGCAGAAATTCAACAGTATTTTGTTTGTACTCACCAATATGTGTTCTGATCTTGTTAACAATGCTCCATCAACTATGATCTTCAAATTATTTAGATAGAAAAGGTGGTGGTGGATGATAGTGCTGGGTTAACTGAAGTGGAGATTAATGGTGATGAGATAACCTCAGCAGACTGCCTTTTACCATGTTACCTTGTGATGATTTTGGGGCTCAATGTCCCTGTGGGAGGCCTGGTCGACTCATGTACTCTAATGTACCTAATGCCATGGCATAGTTGATAGCTTTTGAGCCATCCATTAGTGTATGAACACTGCTCAAATGGTGCTGTGTACAGTCACTGGGCAAACTAGTTCCATCTTTTTTTTTTTTTTTTTTTTTTTTTTTTTTATATACAAGAGTTGTTACATTCTTGTACAGCCACTAGTACGCGTAGCGTTTCGGGCAGGTCCCTGGAATACGATCCCCTGCCGCGAAGAATCGTTTTTTCATCCAAGTACACATTTTACTGTTGCGTTAAATAGAGGCTACAGTTAAGGAATTGCGCCCAGTAAATCCTCCCCGGCCAGGATACGAACCCATGACATAGCGCTCGCGGAACGCCAGGCGAGTGTCTTACCACTACACCACGGAGACTGTAAATCTTTATTACACATTTTTATCCAGAAAGTCTGCCCTACCAGTTATCCAAACTTTTTTATCTGAACAAACCCCAATCGGATAACAGGTATTCGTAAAGCACGTGGCTAAGTGTAGCACGTAAGACAGTACCTAAGTTGAACAAAGACAAATGTCACATTTATGTTTGAAAGAAATTCAGCACCCATGGTGGACTTAGGTGACTGAGCCATCATGTTCCAACCAACAGAGAAATTGACGAACAGACCTCCCAAATGCAAAAGGAACTGGCCGCTGGGCCAGTATGCAAATGGTTAGATGTGTCAGGATTCAAGGGAAGGAATAATGGGAAGAATCAGAATCTGGCTCGTGGTTTCCGATACGGCTAGAACTCCATCGACTGACTGTTCACGGTCTGTCACGGTCTGATATATTCACATCTGATAGGTATAGCTCAGGGGAGCTGAAGGGGCTCTACACAAAATAATTGTGTGTTCAAGTTTGTCAAAAGCTTTGGAAGCATCAAGAAACAGCGAGAGAACAAAACTACCTTTTGAGGTGTAATTCCAAATAGTTTCCACCAATACGAAACTACAGACTGTTGACAAGTAATGAGATTTGTATGCAAACTGAAAGTCAGAAGTGGCCAGTTTGTCAGGTAGAAAGTCAGTGAGTATATAATCAAATACTTTCTTTAATGTGTTAAAGGCAATAACTCTTTAGTTATTAGAGGACATAAAAGCCTGGCAGTTCTTTGGAATGAGAACAGGTACAGAGGTGTTTATAATAGACAACGAAGTTCCATGGGAGATAAAGCCTGTACGACACACACACACACATATAAACATACAGTGTCAGAATTCATTGTTTAAAATTGTACAGGGTATATGTTAAAGGGGCTTTCTAACTGCTTTCTCAACTATTACGGACAGGTCTCACATACAGCTGTAGTTAGGGGTGTTTCAATCTCATCTCTCCTATATTTAGTAAAAAAAATTCCTTTATTATTACCTAATCATAAACACCTAGTGAAAAAAAGATCATTAGAGCTTACCCAACACCAAATCCATCTCTAACAACTGGTGCAAAACCACCAAAACTAATAGCAGCAGATGGAAGAGTAGACGTGGATAAGATGTTATGATTTATTCTGGCATATGCAGGATCAGAGAAGAGGTCTGGTATCTGACCACCTTGAGCTTCTGCTAACTTTCTCAAACCGAATAGGTGACGGTCAAACCCCTGACCTGGAAGTATAAAATGAAGTACATTTTTAAAACAAGTTTACAGGTCTATTCTTCACCTCAGTATTTCATAATTAATGATTTCAAATCACAAAAGACAAAAAACCAGCGTTGAATGTAATGAAACGCCATTTTCTGGGTGAGTCCCGGAGGCTCCCCGGAGCTATCCCAGGCTGATATGCCAATGTCAGACTTTGGCATCAGTTATGTGTATGGAGTTCTTAGGCCTACCGGGGACCACGGCCAGAACCGGGCCCCCTCAGAGAGGCAAGGGAAGCAATGGCCTACAGAAACCCCCGTGTGGTTGGAAGCATTCTATGTCTGCCATCGACCAGATCAGGCACCCAGAAAGGTAAGCGCCCCAAAACAAACCCCTATTCTGGTTAAAATTGCTACCAAAAGCCAACTAGTGGATAGAACTCCTCAACAGAAAACGAGCAAACTAGTGTGACGTCACACGTCGCCGCGCCACTGTCTGTGCAGCTCCTCCCTCCACGGGAGGGGGAAGGGGGAGCCCCAGACACTTCATGCAGGCTACCCACACCTCAGTTCTGAGGCTGGATGTCAAAAACACAAAAAAAATGCCGACCGGAGGGAGGGAGGGATACCGGGGAGCCTCTGGAACTCACCCAGAAAAGGGTGTTCATTATATTCAACACAGGTTTTCTGGGGGAAGCCCCATCAGCTCCCCGGAGCTAACTACCCACAGACGGAAAAAGAGGGACTTACCCGGGAGGCGGTCGTCGCTCACTCCTCAACTCGATGTCGAGACAACGGGCTGCAACCGCCGACCCAAAGCAACACAGGCCCAACAGGGCCCATTGACATTCACTAGGTAACGAGCAGCCAGGACCCTGTTCGACCGCCAAAAACCCCGCACCCGAATATCAGACCAAGACATATTCCCAAAGATGGCAGCAAGAGCCGCGAACTTACAGACGTCATGGGCACGGGTATAGACTGCAGGCTGGCTGGATTTGATAACCCTGCAGACGACCTGGGAGACCCGAACCCGCGAACAGGGAAGAAGGGACACTAGATCAACCCAAAGCGCGTCCCTAGACACAGAAACCGTGCAAATAACTGGGAAGCGCCGCAACCGGACACAAAACATGATGCATCCCCGGCCGTACCAACCAAGCATCAACCACCCACGGACCCCTCCGGAACGCAGCAGTCTCATTCTTCGCCAGAAAAGGAGGAGACAGCTGCAAGCGAACAAAACAATCTCCACGACCGAAAGAGCAGAAACCCCTGCACTGGAGGAGAGCATGAAGCTCCCCGACCCGACCCCCAGAGGCTAATGCCAACAAGAAAAGAGCCTTGGAGAAACAATCGCGGACCGAAGGGGCCACAATGAAACGAGGAGACGAAAGGTAAGCAAGCACTCTGTCCAAAGACCAGGACGGCTCAGGCGGCGCATGAGCAGGTCGGAGGTGAAACAAAGCATGAGACAGCTTGCGAAACGGCGCAGACGTAACATCAACACCGAAGGGAAGCTGAAGCGGCTCCACCAGTGCCGCACGATATGAGGTGACAGTGTTAGGCATAAGATGACGGTCCTGAAACAACCAAGAGAGAAAGGACAAGACCACCCTAACAGACATCGAACTAACACGACGAAGACACAAAAGGAAACAGAAGGACCGCCAGGAAACTTCATACTGCCGCCGAGAAGAAGCCGTCAGGTGGGACACCAACAAGGAGGGGAAGGACGAGGAGGTGCAGACTGAACCAGGATTGAAGTGACCTCCACCCCCAAGTCCAGGTCTTGAAAAGCAAATCGGGGCAGCCCCGGGGCATCTGGGTGAGCAACCAACTGAGCGCGTTGCAACAGACGAAACCTAGCTTGCAACGCACCGCCTACACCTGAATAGAATCATCAGAGGATTGGGTAAATTGAGTCACAAGCAAGCAGCAACACTCACAGGACTCAGGGTCGAAAGTATCACCGACCCAACAGGCAGCGTGGCGGAGGCAAAAACAATAAGGGTCACCCCGAGACAAGGGGACCGAGCAACCCTCAAACTTGCACACAGCGAGCCGGGGTCACATCCATCGGACCCACGCGCCCCCTAGGGGATTCCCAGGGTCCTGAGTGTTTACTTTAAGAGGACTCGCGCTTAGGTAGTCCCAGGCAGGGTGCAGCTAACTGGCGCCCAAAACTACCAAGTGAACTTC
Source organism: Procambarus virginalis (assembly GCA_020271785.1). Lineage (NCBI taxonomy): Eukaryota > Metazoa > Arthropoda > Malacostraca > Decapoda > Cambaridae > Procambarus > Procambarus virginalis. Next base: position 36,254,551 of record WNGS01042707.1, read on the forward strand.
TATAGCTGTACCCCAGGGACGTGTACACTCACGGGGACCTAGCAGGGGACGCCACCGAGGAGAACCATAGAAGGGCAAACACCAGTGGAATAATAGGGCAGAACCCCCCATAAGGCAAAAACAAAAAGAAAAACAAAACCCCAAGAGGACAGTGAACCCCAAGGAACAGAGCCGGCCGCTATGTTGGGAATACAACGATGCGGAGCACCCTGCACCCCTACCATTGCAAACTGCCTCTTACCTGCAGGTAACAAGGGAGAACAGAACACCCAAGAGCCAAACAGGCGAACGGCCGAAAAACCGAACGGTAAAACAGACCAGCAGAAGCAGGTCCCGAGGAGCCTGTGGAAGGTAGCCCCAAAGGCAGCACTTACAGGGCAGCTAGGGAAAGCAGCCCTAGGCGCAAGCAGCGCGAGTACTGAAGATAACTCCTGGCTCTCGCCCCTACAGAAAACAAACACCACATACGAAGCACAGTGCTGTGGCGACACTGGAGCCAGAGCACACGACCTTCGCCTATAGCATCAGCCTCAAGAACTGAAGTGTGGGTAGCCGGCGTGAAGGGTCTGGGGCTCCCCCTTCCCCCTCCCGGGGAGGGAGGAGCTGCGCAGACAGTGGCGCGGCGACGTGTGACGTCACACTAGTTTGCTCGTTTTATGTTGGGGAGTTATATCCACTAGTTCGGCTTTTGGTAGCAATTTTAACCAGAATAGGAGTTTGTTTTGGGGCGCTTACCTTTCTGGGTGCCTGATCTGGTCGATGGCAGACATAGAATGCTTCCAACTACACGGGGGTTTCTATAGGCCATTGCTCCCCTTGCCTCTCTGAGGGGGCCGGTTCTGGACATGGTCTCCGGTAGGCCTAAGAACTCCATACACATGACTGATGCCGAAGTCTGACATTGGCATATCAGCCTGGGATAGCTCCGGGGAGCCGACGGGGCTCCCCCCAGAAATGAAGTGATAAATGTAATTAAATGTTCCTTTCTGTGTAACTTCTTGGTACTTTAGGCTCCAGTACCCCAAAGCCTCTAAAAGCATGCCCTGTGACCTGCGCAGCCTATCACAAACCACGATCAGAATTGTTTGCACAAATAGTTGTGGGAAGCATGCAGGTCAGAGTTCCACTTAAACACCAGCAAAACTTGCTGGAGTGATTTGGGTAGAGCAAATTAAAACCACTGTGTTTAAGCAACCTGTCCTCTTAAAAAGAACGTCGCATTTGGCCGTTTGCCCGTATGGCTGAATTTGGACGTAATTTGAAAATAAAAAAAATATGAAAATAAATTTAGGATTTTTTTTTCAACAACAGTAAGTTAAGGGTCCTCTGATAGGTTAGGTGGGCAGGAAATTCTCATAAAGTTTCAAAACGTTATGAAAAACGTTAATTTAAAGTGTCCTCTCATAACCTCTGCGCATACGCCGGACGACTCAAATAGAAAACGGAACAGAACGTCACTTTTGTGAGTCGATTTCATTTCAAATTACGTCCAAATTTGGCCATATCGCGCATACGAGCCAAAAGTGACGTTCTTTTTAAGAGGACGGGTTGGTTTAAGAAGAAAAAATATATCATCAAGGCAAAAAATAACTGGAAGTTAGCCAATGATTGTGCCACAAAGCTCGACTAGAAACAGGACACCACCAAGGAAATGAAAACATCATGGCACTTGACCCAGGCAGTGGATGGTGAAGCACACCATAGAGCCATATATCCAACAATGAACAAAGAACTCTGAAGGGAAAACAAAAACCCAGGGAAACCTTAGAAAAATACGAACACACACAAAACCCCTAAACAGAATAGAATTATAAAGAATCCATCAAGGAAGAGACAGGCAGGTAAACACACTGCAATAAAGCAAGCGAGCAGCTTAGCCCAGGAATGAGATCCAACCACAACCATTGCAACTACGAAAGGCAGCAGTGGACCCCAACCGAAGCCAGAGATGCAGTTTGCAAACTAGGAATGACAAGGGAACAAGGAGGATAGCAGACAACTGCACAGGGCTGATAAACCCACCTAGACAGAATGGCATATTACCCCCTCCTGCAGAGAAGAGTATCCATCCCAGATGGCAGAGTACCACCAACCCATCTGACAGGCATCAAACCGATGACTAGAACAAGTGGAATGGATGTCCAGAAAATAAAAAAATCCTTTCATAAAAAATAAAAAAATAACTGTGCTAACTCCTCAACCATAGAATTGAAATTGCAAGGGGTTGGGAGACAGCACAGAGGATTGAAGGACAGAATCCAGAGGCTAGGTGTACACACAGGCCAAAAGGCGGTCAGGAATGCACACACTCCTAAATGGCCGAGTGCACGCACAATCCGAAAATGGGCGAGTGCATACTAACACGATGCACAATTTAAAAATAGCTCAGTATATGCACAATCTTGGATTAATGCACAATAAAAAGGAGGCCTGGTTGAGGACTGGGCCGCGGGGACGCTAAGCCCTGAAATCATAAGATAACCTATATCCTAAAAGGCCCATTGTGCACAATCCAAAAAGGCCTATTGTGCACACAATCCAAAAAGGCCCATTATGCACACAATCCAAAAAGGCCCATTGTGCACACAATCCAAAAAGGCCCATTGTGCACACATTCCAAAAAGACCCATTGTGCACACAATCTGAAAAGGCCTAGTGTGCACAATCCCAAAAGACCCAGTGCACATAGCCAAACACATGTACATAACCTGAAATTACTGGGGCACATAGCTCATGTAACACAAAAATGGAAAGATTGAAGGCATACAGTTTGGAAGTTTACAGCACGCAATCAATCACACCGAGTCCAGAGAACACACACTAAAGGACCATGGCAGGCAACACAGAAAACACCCTGAGCCCCACAACCCAGGGGGCCCTGGGAAACAAAGCCTGGAGGCACAATGTCCAGAGACCCGGAAGAAAATAGTCCAGGAGACCAGGGCATGAAATCTAAACACCCAGGGTCAGCAAACCAAAACCTTAGTTATACAGCCCTAGAATCATGAGGCATGCAGCTTGATGCCCAGGATAAGAGCTGGGCACCAGGACAGAGAAGAACAGCCACAGAATGAAGACTACAGCACACCAAGGCTACCTAGAAGACCAGTATTCATATGCAGCACATAATTCATACATGCCGGCAGTGGTATGTACAACTGAGAAGCACACAGTGAACAGCACCCCAACCCATGGAATGGGTAAACACAGCCCCAGAAATGGTAAAACCTCAATATGACCAGAGGAAGATACACCTTCACAAGGACATCCACATACAAAACCCCAGCAGAAACTTGTCAAGTTTCCTCCTGAAAGCTTCCGCAGTTGTTCAAGTGACATATCTTGCATGACACCAGTCATGCCCCAATGCAAAATAGTGATGTTCAAGGCATAATAGATGGGGGTAAGTGGCAGGAGCATACATAGACTCCTGGGGGAGGACATGTAACTGACACACCCAAGGGCCCAAACAACCTGGTTCTAAAAGTGGCAGACACCAAACATCGCCCATTACACGAACTTACCACTAAAAGGGTTACCAGAAATGTGAAGCACAGCCCTGATGATGTACAACAGCCTAGGGGAAATTATTTATCCAACTGTCCCAACAATGGCAAGGGGTAGGCTGTGGGGCTGACTGAGCAGTCTTAAACTGAAATGCCTAGTGAAGCGGTGGAAACTTAGCATCCAGTGATGGAAATGTGTTTGGGAGGGGGACAATGGTGTGCAGCATACACTTATGTCTCAGTTCCCAGGTTTGTTCATGTTCAATTTCTATACTCATACACCATTTATTAGTTATTCTTTGTCAAGTTTCTATCAATTAAAATTATTTGTTTACTTGTTATAATTAACCCTCAAACCGCTAGGAGCCCAAATGGAATTCACACCCACAGGCGCAACAAAAAAACAAAAAATCCAAAAAATTCTTTCGTCTTATAAAAGTGTTTTGTTCCCTGATCACGGAAAAAATAAAAAAAAAATCGTAGGTGGCATATTTTAGCCACAATTGGGCAGGGAAGTGTGGCAAAAAAGGCCAGCCTTGGTGGCTTGCTCAATACTGATGCTCTAACACCCAAGAATGTTGGCCTGGATTTTTTTTCTAGGTGGCATCTGGCAACTATCTGTCGTGGCTGTACTATAGCTGCCCCTATCCCAGGCGGGGTGTTTCAATTATAGCGCTAGACACAAAATCATATATATATATATGATATACGCTGTTTCAGCTTTGTCACTGCTATTATATATATATATGATTTGCGCGGTTTAAGGGTTAAGGCTAGACCCCCTTACTTGTGATCCCTGAGCATAGATCCTAGATACAGCTTTAGCATATACTGAACCTAGTTCCCAAAACCCATTTCCATCATTGTCAATACCAATAGCAGCCAAACAACTTGGTTTCCAATTGTCATGGGACAGGATGCTAGTTAGACTTATTGAGGTGTCCCTAGGCCAGCGACTGACCTTTCCCAAGATGCAATCCAAAACTCATATAACTCTTCGGTACCTATTTACTGCTTGAACAGAGGTATCAGGTGAAATGAAAGGTGCCAAAATGTCTCAGTCCTGTGAAGGGAATTGAACATGGGACCTTTCCATTGTGAACTGACTGTGCTTCAACTATGATGTTGTAGTTTAAACAATAGTACTATAATGCATAATGCAACTGTGGACCATACAACTTGTGGCCAGAGAAAAACACTACACATCTGCCAAGTTTATTTAAGCCTTGTGGTCAGCAGAGAACAAGGCCGATGGCAACAGAGGAACACGGACATGACATCAACACACTCAGAACACCGCGAGTGTGAGCTGTCACACCCAGCCAGCCCTCCCTCACTCCTCCAACATTGTATTCACCAACATTGCTTCTTCCATCATACAGTTATTCACACCAATGTTTCATGTTCATTTATGTATGTCGTACCTAATAGCCAGAATGCACTTCTCAGCCTACTATGCAAGGCCCGATTTGCCTAATAAGCCAAGTTTCCATGAATTAATTGTTTTTCGACTACCTAACCTACCTAACCAAACCTAACCTAACTTTTTCGGCTACCTAACCTAACCTAACCTATAAAGATAGGTTAGGTTAGGTTAGGTAGGGTTGGTTAGGTTCGGTCATATATCTACGTTAATTTTAACTCAAATAAAAAAAAATTGACCTCATACATAATGAAATGGGTAGCTTTATCATTTCATAAGAAAAAAATTTGAGAAAATATATTAATTCAGGAAAACTTGGCTTATTAGGCAAATTTGGCCTTGCATAGTAGGCCGAGAAGTACGTTCTGGCTACTAGGTACGACATGTATATTTACAGCATATGTACACACTATACACTGTCACACACTATATACATTCACCATCAACACATTCAGAACACCGCGAGTGTGAGCTGTCACACCCAGCCAGCCCTCCCTCACTCCTCCAACATTGCTACTCCCATCATACAGTTATTCACACCAATGTTTCATGTTCATTTATGTATATTTACAACATATGTACACACTATACACTGTCAGACACTATACACATTCACCATCAACACATTCAGAACACCGCGAGTGTGAGCTGTCACACCCAGCCAGCCCTCCCTCACTCCTCCAACATTGCTACTCCCATCATACAGTTATTCACACCAATGTTTCATGTTCATTTATGTATATTTACAACATATGTACACACTATACACTGTCAGACACTATACACATTCACCATCAACACATTCAGAACATTGTGAGTGTGAGCAGTCACACCCAGACAGGCCCTCCCTCACGCTAACATCTTACTCGCCAACATTGCTCCTCCCACCATACTGTTATCATTTTTATTACACTATTTACACATGTTATATATATACCTATCTACATGTTTTATTTACCAGAACTATGGAAGTAAGCCGGTATTGTGTCCAAACTGTACAGTGGCCACCATACACTGCATGAGAAATCACACAGCAGACTGCAGACGACGCTACGATTATGACGTCACCTTCCTCACCAAAATAGCTCCACTCAACATACTCCTGTTATTACACTATACACACACATTGTATATATCCATGTACATGTGTGTTCCCCATAGTGAACCACGAAGCTAGTATGGTGAGCAAAAAAAAAAAGTGGTTGCCACACAGTGAGGCTACCTCAATTCTCTCCCTTCCTCACCAAAATTCCACCTTCCACAATACTACTCACAATGCTAATTATAACCACAATCCTGGTCATTAATTCCAGTAAATGAATAATTGACCACAAGTTTATTTTAAAAAGGAACCTAAGAAGTCGTTTGAAGATTCCTAGATGGACGAAATAATGCTGTGGTGCTGTGAACATCGTGAACAGCACTGAATCACTGATATTTGAACATTGTACCCAGTCATTATCACACTCAGGCTCTTTTATAATACTATCATGGCTAAATAATACAGGTTATATATATATTTTGACATTATTAGGCGATGCTGTGGTCACACGCTGAACAGCAGTGCTGTGCGCTCATGCTGTGAGCGCCAGCCTTGGTTGCTTACTCACTACTGAGGCTCTCACACCTGGGAATGTGGCCCATGATTTTTTATAAAGATGGCGTCTGTTTACAAGAGCCCTGAGGAAGCTGATGTGAACCCCATGTAGCCGCGGGAGTTTTGAATGGAACGTGAAAAATACAAATACCTGGAGGCGCGTAGCGCACCCCAGATGTGGGCCTGCAGGCACGTTGCGCAGTTATAGGGTTAAACCTTAAATTAAATATTATGCAATCAGATAGAACATGGAACACAACCTTGAGTCTACTATAATATAGCACTCTTACCCATGGCTGCTTCTTTGGTTAGCATCCCATGAACTTTTGAGCATTCCATCACCAATTTCTTCAAGTCTTCATTACTTGGTGGCTGTGAACGAGACACAGCTTTGGCAAATTCTACCGTTTCCAAGGTTGCAGGACGCACTGTTTCTGTACGTCCATGTTTAAATGCTGAAGTACTGCATGACTCATATGTAGCCACAGTCATTCCATGTTGGAGGTAATATGCAACCTGTAACAAAATATGTAACTCTGAATTTAAAGATATTTACAAAATCAAGATTAAAAATAGCCACATCATAAACTAATTTCATGAAATAAAATTTTAAGAATTGCTGTATATGAACTTAATGAGTACAACCTCTAAAATTTAAATATCTTGAGCAATTTAAATATTTTATAACATAATCACCACTTTCATTTAAAACTTTATGGAGGAAACTATAATCAAATAATGAAACTAAATTTAGCACACTAGATCCCTAACCACTGCACAACCAACAAAATAAAAACACACACAAAATAAGAAAAATATTTATGTCTGTTACTACCACTAAGGGAGCCGGTCGGCCGAGCGGACAGCACGCTGGTCTTGTGATCCTGTGGTCCTGGGTTCGATCCCAGGCGCCGGCAAGAAACAATGTGCAGAGTTTCTTTCACCCTATGCCCCTGTTACCTAGCAGTAAAATAGGTACCTGGGTGTTAGTCAGCTGTCACGGGCTGCTTCCTGGGGGTGGAGGCCTGGTCGAGGATCGGGCCGCGGGGACACTAAAAAGCCCCGAAATCATCTGAAGATACCTCAAGATAACCACCCCAAAATACATCCTTATTTTTGTAATTCGTTATAGTGTTTTATCTTATTAATACCTGAAATCCTAACTGCATCATGGCATCTGGTGACACATTTCGCTTTTTACATATATTCTTGCCGAATATTGTTGACTCCAAAACATCTACATGTAGAGCACTGGTGCTAGTCTCGTAGGTTCGGATAGCCTTATCAATAGCGGCCTCCAAATTGGGTGTCAAGTTGAATTCTGAAATTAGTATTAATATATAGAAACTGCACATATAATACTCCGTTTATACAATGTCTTTTAATCAACATTTACTATGAGAAACCATTTCTTGTATGAAACCATCACTAACCTTTTTTTTAGGGGAAGAGAGGGCAGAGGAGGGGGGGAAAGGGCATAGAGGGGGGTATAGGGGGAAAGAGAGGGCATAGGGGGTAAGAGAGGGCGTAGGGGGGGAAGAGAGGGCATAGGGGGGGAAGAGAGGAGTAGAGGAGGAATATGGGGAAGAGAATAAGGTGGCATAAGGGGAAGAGAGTAGTAGGGGGGCATAGAGAGGGGGCATAGGGGGAGTAGAGGGAGCATAGGAGAAGAGAAGAGGGAACGTGGAGGGTGCATAGGAGAAGAGAAAAGTAGAGGGGGACATAGGAGTAGAGGAAGCATAGGGGAAAAGGAATAGGAGGGGATAGAGGAAAGAGAGAAATTGAATGGGAACAGGGGAATAGAAGGGGGGGAGGGATATGGGAAAAGAGAAACGGAGAGGGGAGGGGGAGGGACACCCAGACACAGCAAAGTACCCCAAACATTACTACATTACATAATAATGGTTTGTACTTATTTGAATGAAGCTAGAGTGAGCACACACATACCCAGCCTCCGGACCAACTGTGAGGCATCAACATCGGCAGGTACACTATCAGGATGGATGTATGGATGCTCGCTGACATTCTTAGCTACTTCATTAAAATAGCTCATGACAGCCACTCCATCTCCCCATGAATGCTCAAAATTTAGGCCACCTTGCCCATCACGACTGAAGACTAATGAGAAAGACTTGTCAAACCACCTGAAAATAACCACTGAAGAAATTAAATATTCTTTTCAAAAATCAAATTCAGTAATTATTTTAACCTAAAATTATACAAATGGAGAGTGTATTTAATATTGTAATCTTTACCATCTTTAAACTATTTCTCATTTTTGTGTGATGCAGAAGAACTTACCTTGAAAAGATCAATCAATACAAACAATAAATATTAAACATTTAACATTTAAAATGTTCAACTCTGCACACTATTCACAATATTTTAAACTAAATCATTTGAGAAAGCAAGCACCATCACACTCAACATCCACATCATCATCTCATAATTCTAATCTCAAACCTCTTCATCACGTAGTAATCATTTATTGGTTCAACAAAATCACAAATTAGTTTTCTCCTCCATATTAGACTTCACAGACTTCCAAACACCACATCTTGTCTTGATATGATCAGTTCTTATTCCATCCATCTTCCTAACACAACAAATGCTCCCAACATTGCCAGTCCATATTGCATTAAATCTTGATGCATTATGCACATACCACACCAATGGATCACATTCATACATAAGTAATAATGTAATCAGCTTCATCCCAACAAACCACAATCTTTAGTACGATATAGATATTTCAAGTAGGAAAATCTTAACCAAGAATACAACAATGCTTCTTCATTAAGCTGTAGTTCTAATGAGTCGCTTATATTTTTCCAGATTTAAACATAACTAATAAAACCAGCATTGAATGTAATGAAACACCATTTTCTGGGTGAGCCCCGGAGGCTCCCTGGAGCTTATCGGGCTAATGTATGTTATATTAGACCGGGACATTAGCTAAGGAGTTCAGACCTACCAGGGACCAGCGCCAGAACCTGGCCCCTTCAGAGAGGTTTCAGGGAGCAATGGCCCTGGAAAACCCCTTTGTGGTTGGGGTTTTCCTTATCCGCCATCGACCGGGGTTAGGCACCCAGAAGGGTAGGTATAACAACAAACCCCACATGGTAAAAAAACTAAAACAAAAAAAATGAACAGAGAGGTAGAAACTCCCTACAATCACAAAGAAACAAGCAAACATCACACTTTACTGCCGCGCCGATTGTCCGCGCAGCCCTCCCCGCCCCGAGAGGGGGAGGGGAAAGCCCCGGACCTACCGTGCCGGCTGCCAAGCTTCAGTTTGGAAGCTAAGCTTCAACCAACGCGAAAAAAAAGGGCAACCAGTGGGAGGGAAGGTTGCCAGGGAGCCTCAAACTCCCTACAATCACAAAGAAACAAGCAAACATCACACTTTACTGCCGCGCCGATTGTCCGCGCAGCCCTCCCCGCCCCGAGAGGGGGAGGGGAAAGCCCCGGACCTACCGTGCCGGCTGCCAAGCTTCAGTTTGGAAGCTAAGCTTCAACCAACGCGAAAAAAAACGGCAACCAGTGGGAGGGAAGGTTGCCAGGGAGCCTCTGGGGCTCACCCAGAAAGTGGCATTTCATTACATTCAACGCTGGTTTTCAGTGGGGAGCCCCTACGGCTCCCTGGAGCTTCATACCCAAAGAGAAGGAAAAGAAAGAGCTAATCCGGGAGGCGGCCGCCACAAACTCTGCAACGCGAAGCCGAGACAACAGGTTGCAACCTGCGACCCAAGGCAACAAGGAATGCACAGGAGCAGATGCGCATAAAGAATGGGCGGCCAAGAACCTGTACGACCCTCAAATCCCTGCACCCAAAATGAGCCCTAGACATCACCAACACAGCAGCAAAAGCTGCAAACGTCCGAACAGCACGGGCGCAAAGACAGACCGCAGGCTGGAAGACTGAAAAACTCTGCGGACAACCTGGGAGACCTGAGCCCTGAAAACAGGGAACGAGGGGAACCGGGTCAACGACAGCGCATCCCCAGACACGGTACGCAGGTAACGGCAAAAAGCACAACCGGACAAATCAATCAAGCATCAATAACCCAAGAACCCCTCCAGAAAGCAGCCGTCTCGACCGTCGCCAGGACGGAGAAATGCTTCACACTTATACAAACCTACCACCAGTACCAAAGAGCAGAAACCTGAGCCGAAGGGGCTACCACAAACTGAGTAGAAGATAAGGCGGCACCCTGATCAAGGACTAGGACGGCTCAGGCGACCCATGAGCAGGACGGAGGTGAAACAAAACACGAGAAAGCGTACAAAATGTCATACTGTCGCCAAGACGAAGCTCGCAGGTGAGACACCGTCAACAAAGCCACCTGAACACCACAGAGATGGTGATACCTGCGTCAAAATACCAGACGCGAAGAGCCGAGGAGAAGGCCGAACCAGTCACGTACAAGACCGATTCGACCTGGCAAAAGAGGCGGAGCCGCGGGAAAATGCCCCGGTTTTGGACACCTATCAAGCAGCGTCTGAAAATAAAGCTGGGCCAGCCACCAACGAACCATAAGAACTGCTCTCGTGGGAATGGGCTGCAACCGAGCCGGAACCCAAAGCAACAGCTGGACTGGGAGAAGAGGAACAGGTACCCCCACCCCGACCAGTCCTGCTGAAAAGCATCCACAGTGAACGCCTCGCAGGTGGGTAAGGGCGCCACATAAAATGGGCAACGCCTAGACCACGCCGACTCGAAGACGTCCATGGCCAGGAGTCCATACGTCCGACAGTCAACAAAATGAGTCGGCAACGACTGGCCAATCCGCGAACAGAGGAATGAACCGAGACAGCTGTCCGCCAGGACGCAGGACACACCCCGGACATGAACCTCACGGTTAGACAAACCCCGAGAATCCAGCAAACGAGCCACTACGGAACCAACCCCAAAGGTCAACACCGAAGAGAAACCCTATGGTTCCGGCAAGAACCGCCAGAGAACAGTCCGAACGGAGCTGAATGGTAGAGCACCAAGTGGCCCAAACCCTCTAAAGCGCAAACCAGACAGCCACGAACTCCCGAACCGTGCTGTGAGCCCGACGGACAGACAGACTCCGCCATCCCCGGCCGATCTGGTGAGCACTGGTCACAAAGCCCCAGCCGAGAGATGACCCGTCCGTGAACACATCGAGCGAAGGCTCGGGAAGGTGCCAAGGCACGGATCCCCGAAAACCCCAAAGAGGAAGCTGGTGACGCAGCACCAACACAAGATCCCCGGAGGAACGAACCCAACGAATGCAAGAGGCGGAAGGGGAGTCTCCGAAGGAACCAAACAGACGCCGAAGCCAAACCCGACCCCACAGGCAGACCAGCACGTCGAAGTTCAGACTCCTGCACAACTGCTCAAGCAACCTCTGAGCAACCCGGGACCCCCTCATGTACAGCCGAAGGCGGGACCCCCTCATGTACAGCCGAAGGCGGGACCACAGCCGCAGTAACACTTCTGGAGGGAAAGACATGGAGTGGCCCAATAGCCCTAAACAAGGCCCAGGTCCGAACCCGGGATGGAAACAGATAGAATGGCCTCCAGATCACCAGGAAACCAAACCTGGCGATCTGGAAAGAACCACACCCCTGGCGAGCAGACAAGCGAACTGACTAGGAGCCCACACCAGCCAGTCGTCGAGGTAGGCCAGACACCGAATCTCAAGCAGACTCAGACAGGGCACTAAGATCCGGTAAAGATGCAAAAAATACACCAAGTGCCAATTACAAAATAGGGAAGGCAACAAAAGCAGCAAGCCTGAAGCCCCACCACCAACTGTGCCAGTCCCGGAAAACTGGAGAGGAACATGCCAAGAATTGACCTGGAGGTCCAGGGCCACCATCCAGGCACCCGGCCCCAACAGAAGCCGGACAGGAGACAACAGTCCTCCGAGGAGGGCATAGAATCCAGGGCGCAGACTGAAGAAGTCCAGAAGAACCGCAGATGCGAAAGGCCCATGACTGCAAAGAGCAGACGGGAACCCCAGAAGGATGGGGCGGATCGACCACGTCCAACGCACCCACTAAGATGACATGACGAAGCGCAGGGGAAGAAGCCCACCCCGCCAGCTCTGAACCCCCCAAAAGGGGGAGAAGCCGTCCACCGACGCCACCAGAGGCCGGAAGACAACCAAAAGCGCCCACCAACAGCGGGACCATGCGAGAGTCAACAGAGCAAGCTGCTCCCCCAGCGCCCCGTCAACAGAGAAGGGAACAGAGCCCCTTCCGAAAGAAAAAGTACACACACACATATACACATTATGTATATACACATACATATACATATACACATACACACTTTAAAAGAAAGTACAAGTCGCCGACCAGTGGGCAGAGAGCACCACGCCGGCCAGGCAAAGAAGGCACAAAACTGCATCAAAAGGCCCACCTCGACAACAAAACCTCAAAGTCCCAGCACGACCACAACATGTGCCAAGACCCAAAAAGATCAGTCTGCAAGCCAGGAAGACCCCGGAACTCCAGAAGGCAGAACCGGGTCACACGAGGAAACAAAGCCCCCTGAACCCACAAAGGGGGCCCAAGAGGAAGAAACCTCTGGAACGAAACCAAAGAACCCAAAGGAACCCAGAATCGAACCAGGGGGAGCCCAAACCACCACATTTGCCGGCGGAGAACACCACAGAAAGGCAAAGCACAGCCCCCAGACAGAACCCCCAGGGAAACGGTCATAACAGACCGAAAACCGAGGGACAAGGTGTGGGAGCAAGCATAACAGCCAGGGACACTGAGCCCAAACCCAAGGGCCCAGACCCAAAACAGACAAAAAGGGAAACCCGGTGTAAAATCAACACCCAAACGTTCCCAGAGGAACAGGAAACGGGCAGAAAACACCAGAAAAGCAAAGAAACGACAACAGGAGAATAAAACCCCTGAAAAAAGGTGAAAACTCACCCAAGAAGCTCGCTCACCCAGTCACATGTAAACAAACCGCAACGCCGCCCTGGTGGCCACGCCGGGAAACCGGCAGACGAAAATGGCCGCCAGACAGAGGGCTGTGACCGACGCTAAAGATACGAAAACACGCCAGCAAAAGTGGGAAGCAAGCAGACTGGATGGGCGAAAAACTCCGCCCAAAAGCAGAAAACCCAGGCAGGGGCAAACCGCCCCAGAACTGCTAGCAGGCATCCCCCACAGCCCTGGGAACCAGCAACAGAGGCCCTGGGGCAGAGCCGTCCTCCAAGCCCTCTGCCCTTAAAGAAAAGCAAGAGTCCATGGGAAAGGCAGCAAGAAAGGGCCGCTGGTAAGACCCAGAAGCCTTGGCAGGAGGAACAGGCTCGAAAACCTCCGTCCCCCAACCCGAACGGGGCAGCCCCGAAAACCGCCCGAGTCTCGGCCCAACTAAACCCCGCCCCGACCCCGAAACCCGCAGACGGTCCGGAGCCGGGAACAGGGAGGGAAAGGGGCGAACAGCACCTAACCAAAACGGGGCGGCCTCGGGGCATCCGAGTGGGAAACCAACCTAGCATGTTGCAGCAACCTAACCTAGCTTGCAACACGGATGCCGCCTGTACTCTGAACAGTAATAACATCAGGAGAGTACTGGAGAACAAGCAGAGAATCTCTCGCAAGACTCCGGGTCAAGGTGTCAGTGACCCAACAGGCAGCATGACGGAGATAAAAGTGGCGACTGTCACCCGGAGGACAAGGGCACAGCAACCAACGATCCCGTACAAGACGGGTGGTTAGAACCCGGAAGACACATTCAATGGTCCCCCAAGCCCAGACGGGGGTTTCCAGGGCCCGTAGACTGACTGCTACGGGAAGCCGGGCAAGGTGTTGCTAACCGGTTAAGAAACCCAAAAATAACAAGAGGGTAGAGGATAGCACTGAAAACCCCTGCGACGTGTACAATCACGGGGGCCTAGCAGAGGGCCGCCAAACACTACCAGTGGAACTATAGCCACACTAGGCAGAGACCCCACACCAGGCATGAAAATAAAAACAAAAGAAAAACCCGCAAAAATACACCGTCTCCAGAAGCAACAGGAACCGATCGCAGCTAGATGGCAGGGTGTGCAACACTTTGGCACCCTAACCAGCACAATACCAATCCCTACCCAGGGCCAAACAAGGGCCCTCAGCCCCAGCTGGCCCAAGGGTGAGGCAAATGCCGAGCAGCAAGAACCTCTACGGGAATGGTTCCCGAACGCCCCAGGGAAGATAACCCTGTTACGCAAGGGCAGTACTCACAGGGCGCTTAGGGAAGTCAGCCACTAAGCGCATGCAGCCGGAACTGATGAGGTACTCCTGGCCACCGCACAACACAACACACGGCAGTGAACGCCACACAAGGCAAACACCCCTAGGAAACTGAGGCCAGAGAAGCCACTACTCCCCAAGCCAAGCCCGAGGCCAGGCTTGACTTGTGAGAGTTTGGTCCACTAGCTGTTGCTGGGAGCGGCCCACAGGCCCACATACCCACCACAGCCCGGTTGGTCCAGCACTCCTTGGAGGAATAAATCTAGTTTCCTCTTGAAGATGGTCCACGGTGTTCCGGCAATATTTCTTATACTTGCTGGGAGTGTGTTGAACAACTGTGGACCTCTGATGTTTATACAGTGTTCTCTGATTGTGCCTATGGCACCCCTGCTCTTCACTGGTTCTATTCAGCATTTTCTTCCATATCGTTCACTCCAGTACGTTGTTATTTTACTGTGTAGATTTGGTACTTGGCCCTCCAGTATCTTCCAGGTGTATATTATTTGATATCTCTCTCGTCTTCTTTCTAGTGAGTACATTTGGAGGGCTTTGAGACGATCCCAATAATTTAGGTGCTTTATCACGTCTATGCGTGCGTATATGTTCTCTGTATTTCCTCTATTTCAGCAATCTCTCCTGCTCTGAAGGGGGGAAGTGAGTACTGAGCAGTACTCAAGACGGGACAA
Organism: Procambarus virginalis; assembly: GCA_020271785.1. Taxonomy (NCBI): domain Eukaryota; kingdom Metazoa; phylum Arthropoda; class Malacostraca; order Decapoda; family Cambaridae; genus Procambarus; species Procambarus virginalis. The sequence goes on from WNGS01042707.1 coordinate 36,269,992, forward strand.
CACAAGTGACTTGAAGAGTACAACCATTGTGATGGGATCCCTGGATTTGAAAGTTCTCGTAATCCATCCTATCATTTTCTGGCTGTCGCAATATTTGCTTGGTTATGCTCCCGAAACGTTAAGTCGTCAGACATCATTATTCCCAAATCCTTTTACATGCTGTTTCCTGCTATGGTACATTTGATTGTGTTTTATACCCTGTATTATGTTAAGGTCCTCATTTTTTACCGTACCTGAGTACCTGGAATTTATCACTGTTAAACNGGAAGAAGAGAATTACAGGAAGTGTAATTCGGTGCAATGCATGAGCACCAGTTATGTCAGAGAAACAGGACGGCGGGCCTGGCGCCTTGTAACGTACGTTTATGTTACGTTTTATTGGGTTGATTAGATACACAGTGTTTAGTGAGTTTCATATTATTTAGTAGTCCTGGATACAACAGTGTCGTAGACGTTAAGACGAAGCCTGGAGCAGAGCAGAGAGCTGAGTGAGGCCGGAGTCGTGGAGCTCTATGCGGGAGAGCGTGGCGGCTCGATTGGCAATTGCGAGTGTCAAACTCGGGAGCGAGAGTGTTGTAGCTGGATGCGGTCGTAGTCTGCTGTCTGCTCTGTGTCCAAGCTGTAGCGTCTTGGGTCGATTAGAACTGCCCAAGCCGAGTACTACATTCTTGACTGGAGATTGTACTATTTTGCTATTGATTGATTGATGAAGATAAGCCACCCAAAAGGTGGCACGGGCATGAATAGCCCGTAAGTGGTGGCCCATCTGAGCCATTACCAGTATCAAGAGCTGATACTGGAGATCTGTGGAGGTGCAACTGCACCCTGCGTGACGGGAGATGTCTCCCGTCACTAGGATTTTGCTATTCTCAAATTGCTGGTTATATACGGTTACTACACCTCACAGTAAGATAGGAGGGTGGAAAAACCGTTACCTGTAAATAGGGATAGGATTATAGCTTGTGTAATTAGTTATGCCATTAAGATAATGAGATAATGGAGCGAGTATAAGATTAACTCGCTACAGGACTCCCCCTGCCAGGGAATGGAAGAAAAGTAATATAACAAAAAATACGAGGCTACTGTTCCCTGGGTCGTTGTGGAACATGTAGTCCGGTACCACAAGATGCAGGCAGTGTGTGGATAAGCTTGGTGTAGCACGAGAGAAGAATGTGCATGATTGTTGCGTCCTTGGGTCGCTGGTGGAGCATTTAGATCCGGGGCGGATGGCCTCGGGCACCAGGACTTTAGGAGGTAATGTAGGCACGTAGGTAGGACAACGAGGGAATCACTGCTAGAGATGAATTGTCCTGGAGGCGACGAAGAGTCGGAAGCGCAAGCTGTAAGTCCTGTACTGCGCAAGGTGCTTGAGTTGACAATCAGAATGCAGTGAACGTGTATATGAATCTGACGAAAGAGCAGCTGTCGTGGGAGTCCCTGTAGAACAAGCAGTGCCCTGGCAGCGACGGAGAGGCGGCAGGACAGGCTGTAGATCCTACATGATGTAGTTGCTGATGAAACTGTCAGCTGAGTAAGTAACACTCGCTGTGCAGCAAGTTGTAGTTGATGAAAATGCCGAGACGATCGCGGTGAAAATCGTAGCTGTGGCGAGGGTGTTGGCAGCGTTCCGTGACAGGTGGCACGAGGTGGTCCACAGCAAGCAACAGCAGGAGTGAAGGTCCAGTGAGAATCCATGTTGTAGTCCATCGTGGCTGGTCCAGTGAGAATCCATGTTGTAGTCCATCGTGGCTGGTTATCGTCGAAACTCTCTGGGGTCAACGTAACATAATCGTACGTTCCATTGGTGACCCCGGAGTGACACGAACACCCAGCCTTCTGATAGGTTTTCTGAATGAAAGACTCATCCAGGGAGAGAGAGAGAGGAACCAGGTTTACGTTTCCGACCGAGACACAGGCATGCTAGCAGCAATTATGTACTGTGTGACAGCCTCCACAGTCTTAGGCGGATGGGGAGAACGAGAGCAGACAACATGAATTAAGCAGCGGGGAGAATAGATAGATATCCTGGATGTCAGGGAGGGGCCCTAAAAGACAGAGGGGAAAGGCTGATAAGAAAGGTGATGTCAAAATGTGAAGGAGGTCACAGTGGAAAGAGAAGACGGAGAAGGTGAAGTGGCACAACCCCGGCGAGTAGGAGATGAGTGAGAAGGAAGATGGAAATGTTGGTGGGTAATCTGTGAAAAAACACCGGCGGCCTTAGATCCTAGAGGAGCTAAAAAAGGGGAGGTGGTGGAGGTTTTAGCGTTTAAGGCTTGGAAACAGTTGTGGAATTGAGAAAGGGAAGAAGGATGGGAAGTGTAATTCGGTGCAATGCATGAGCACCAGTTATGTCAGAGAAATAGAACGACGGGCCTGGCGCCTCACCCCAGGCAAGATATACGTATGATTGCGATGTTTTAAGTCGAGGATGGCTTGCTCAAATTTATAGTACATGCAAGTAAGTAATTATCAAAAGAAGACACCAAGCCGAGAAGGCTATGTAGCAGGAGGAAGGCCATGGGGACACGCTACCCTTGAGAGCACGCAGTTTGTTACCAGTAACAGAAAACCAACGACCCTGCCAACGAGCAAGGATTGAGGAATGAATAACTGGGTAGAAGTCGGAATAAGGAACACCTTTACGGGAGATGGACAAGTGCAGATAACCTTAGCGGCAGCGTCCGCACGCTCATTTAAGGATACACTAATATGGCTGGGAGTCCAGCAAAATTCCACTGTCTTAAGTCTGCTGAAGATAAGACACGGCTAATGTTGAATTTCGACTACCACAGGATGGACTGGATTAAAGGACTCCAGAGCCATGAGGGCACTGCGAGAATCGACTACAACAACAAAGGAAGATTGACAGCGAGAAAGTAGTTGACGAAGAGCACACAAATAGCATAATGTTCGGCCGTGAAGATCCTAGTCTATGGAGGATGGCGACACATATAAGTGTGGTCAAGTAAAACAACAGAGTAGCCTACACCGTCTGCAGACTTGGACCCATCTGTGAAGATGGAAATGGAGCAGGAGTGTGAAAAAAGTGAGGAAGGAAAAGACGTTTCAGAACTGTAGGAGGGGTAAAAGATTTAGTCACGTGGGTCAAGGTTTTACGAAATTTAGGAAGGAGGACCCTCCATGGGGGGCAAGGATGGAACGATACGAGAACCTCGTATTGGTAACACGAGCCAAAAGATAACTTTGCAAACGAGACAACTATACAGAGAGGGGTAGGACGTGAAAGGAAACAGGGACCACAGGAGTGGTAAATTAAAGGTAAAAGAACGGCATAAGCGAGAGTGAGGGTGTTGTAGGGACTATAACAGGGACCTGTCCCTCACCACAGGGACTGTAGGGAGGGTGTTGTACGCAATGTAGCGAAGACAGTAGCGATCCTGTAGAGACAGGATGCCTGTTTCAACAAACAGGCTTATGGTAGGAGTCGAACGGAAGGCACCAGAGCTAAGGCGTAACCCAGTATGGTGCAGAGCATCAAGACGGCAAAAAGTAGGAGAGGCCAACGAGTAAGCAGTATAACCATAATCAAGTTTAGACAGCACGAGAGAGGAATGGAATTGTGGAATGTAAAAAGAGAGAAGCGTCTGTCTATCAGCTCCCCAGGAAGTATATGGGACGAGACCGTAAGTTAAGGGCCTTAGAACATTCAACTCGGGGGTAAGAGATATGGAGTGACAAGACAAACGAGTGTCAAAGATTAACCCCAAAAGCTTAACAGAATCTTTGTACAAAAGAGGATTACCATAAAGGGAAACGTGGGTACAAAGAACGACCTGCTTTCAAGTAAAAGTCATAGCACAAGTTTTAGTTGTAGAGAACTTAAAGCCATGTTTGGTGGCCCAGGACGACAAGGCATTATTCTTAATTTCCTGTAACTAGCTGACATTGTAATTATAAGATATGAGAGATAGATGAAATTGTTTATGTAATAATCTCAGCTGAGGTCTGATAAAGACCTTTCATACCCTCTGTAATGCTTTTTGCGCTACAGCTCACAGGATGAGTATGGGGTGCACAATAAACTAGCCGCCTCCTGCGGCAACAACAACAAACGACAATCTTAAGTTGAAGCCGCCGTTGGAGGAAAGGTCGTGACAGCAAAGGGTAAGATCGTCAAGTTCAAGTTCAAGTATGTTTATTGAGATAAGCAAGAAATACAGCTCAAAGGGATAGAGTAGCTTAGGCTATTTCTACCCCCCTCTACTTCAAGTCCCTCAAGGGGCGCATAAACTCAGTGAGTACAAATAGACAAATAACATTACAAGAATCCCATTTAACATTGCAGGTTAATATAGTAAGCACAGCATATAATTGTTACACTCTTGGGGCAAAATTCTTGTAGCTCCTAAGTATACTGTCTATCATACCATTATCACACATCCAAACAATTTGATGTGGTACACTATTTATTTCCTTATTTCTATAGTTATCAATAAGTTGACAATGTAATACATAATGTTCTAAGGTGTGGGCGTGCGGCATACTACATAATTTACACTCCTTATCTTTTTCACTGACATCAACACCGTATTGCCAGATATATTTGTATCCTAATCTTAATCTCATGTAAATTGAATCCTTCCAAGTAGATTTTCCTTTACCATAAGTGAAGGACGAATTTGTATTTATTATTGAATAATTCTTAAGTGTGTTACTACTGTCCACCATTGCCATTCTCTTTATCATTTCTTCACCCTCTTGGATCATCTTGATTCTTGTTTTTATTTGTTTCAAGGTTAACTGACATACAACATCAACAAGATTTTTTTCAGTGGCTCTCTTCGCTATCTCATCAACTACCTCATTCAACAGTATTCCCACATGTGAAGGGATCCACATGAATCTTACTTTATACCCAGTTTTTTCTAATTTCTTAATTAACATTCTCTTTACACTCTATCACAATATTCTGAAATACTGGGCGTCTGCTATTTAAAGACTCTAACGCTCCTCTGCTGTCAATAAAGAAGTTAGTTTTTAGTTTTTTTAGTTTAGTTCATTTATTATGCACCCCATACCCATCTTGTGGGCGGTAGTAGAAAGGGTTACAGAGGCACATAATGGGCTCAGGGACTGAACCCCACAATTTATTTAGCTAAGCAAGTTACAATCTTGATGAGCTAGTTACAAAATTCAATATAAGTCGTCACATCAACAATGGGTTCGAGATCGACCTCAAGTACAGGTTCTAAATTAAGCAACTGACATGTGAAGAGCTAGTGTCAAAATTTATATGTTTGTCCTGCACACCGCCCCCCATCCAGCGGGCAGCGGTGGATAGGTTACAATCACTCAGTTACTACCTACAGTTAGCAAAGTGGGGATATTTGGCTAAAATTTCTGGTAGCAGATCATCAATAAAGAAGCAAGCATTTTTACCACATTTGACTACTTCCTGTAATCCTGCTAATACTCCTTGGGGTTCAGCCTGCGTTGAAGAGACATTGTCAGTTAAGCGGCGTCCAATAACAGTATCTACAGTGCCAATGTCAGTGTACTCCCTGATCAAGACTCCACATCCTGCCTTCCCATCCCTAGCTACTGCCCCATCACAATATACATGTAGAGTGTTTTCTGTAGGCATTTTTCTAATTATACAATCATATGTTGCCCTCAGCTCTCCTATTTCATACATACTTTTTTTCTTTTGCAAGGGAGTAATTACTACATCTACATTACAATCCTCCCATGGTGGTGTGAACTGTCTCTTAGGCACAGCGATACACTCTGTAATAACATCATACTTTATAACATTAGAACATAAGTTATTCATATATACTCTCTTCTTCATCATACACTGTTCACTACTTCCCACCTTTTGAACCGAGAGGATTAATTCATTAGCTCCCCCACCTCTCATTAATCTAATGGCAGAGGCTACATTTATCTCTGAAATTCTATCCCCAATACTCTGCAGATTTAGCTCCATCCTCATTATCTCAATCATAGCATTTCTTGGGCATCCTAAGATAATTCTCATGGCTTCATTTTGTACCTTCTCCAACTTGCCCATCCTACCTTTACCAAAACAAGAAATGACAGGTGCAGCATAATCAATAAGAGATCTTACAGTACTCAAGTATATCATTCGTAGCACAGGGACTCCCACTCCCTTTCCACAGCATGCCAAGGCCTTCAGAGGTTGTAATCTCTTCCGACATTGACCCAACAGTCTGTTCATCTCAGCTTCCAAACTCTCATGGGTATATCCAACATATATGCCTAAATATTTATATATATTAACTCTCTCTATATTTTTACCGTTTATTTTCAATATAATGGGCCTCCGACTTCTACATTCAAACTTAGTTTTGTCTACATTAACCACCAGCCCCATATGGTGACACAGGTATCCGAAATTGTCAAACACTGTTTGAACCTTTGAAATATCTTTGCCCTGAAGCAAAATATCATCGGCATATATGATCGGAGTTACCCCATTTGAGTATCTCTCAGATGCTATCTTATTCATTAGTACATTAAACAGGGTAGGACTCAACACTCCACCCTGAGGTGTGCCGAGTTCAAAAGACCTCACACCTGACATACAACCTTGATACCACACCTGAGCCTTCCTTTCGTAAAGATAATCTCCTATCCAGCGCAATAATCTCCCTTTAACACCAAGACCAGCTAATTCATATAAAATAACCTCTTTGTTGGCTTTATCAAAAGCTCCTTGTAAATCAATAAAAATTCTATAATCGTCAACATAGAGATCTGAGAAAATGCCAGAGGGAAGAGAGGAAACAAGACCATTGAGGGCAACCTCAATGCACTTGAACGTGTCCAGCGTAGGATAAAGTTAATTCCCCAAATTAGAAATCTTTCATATGAAGAAAGGCGAAGAGTTAGGGGTGACATGATAGAGGTTTACAAGTGGATGAATGGAGATAACAAGGGGGATATTAATACGGTATTAAAAGTATCAACACAAGACAGAACACGAAACAATGGCTAAAAGTTAGTTTTAGTTTTAGTTCATTTATTAAGCACCCCATACCCATCCCGTGGGCGGTAGTGGAAAGGGTTACAGAGGCACATAATGGGCTCAGGGACTGAACCCCACAATTCATTAGCTAAGCAAGTTACAATCTTGATGAGCTAGTTACAAAATTCAATATAAGTCGTCACATCAACAATGGGTTCGAGATCGACCTCAAGTACAGGTTCTAAATTAAGTAACTGACATATGTGGAGAGCTACCTTACCTTGAGGATACCTTGAGGTGCTTCCGGGGCTTATCGTCCCCGCGGCCCGGTCATCGACCAGGCCTCCTGGTTGCTGGACTGATCAACCAGGCTGTTGGACGCGGCTGCTCGCAGCCTGACGTATGAGTCACAGCCTGGTTGATCAGGTATCCTTTGGAGGTGCTTATCCAGTTCTCTCTTGAACACTGTGAGGGGTTTGCCAGTTATGTCCCTTATGTGTAGTGGAAGCGTGTTGAACAGTCTCGGGCCTCTGATGTTGATAGAGTTCTCTCTCAGAGTACCAGTTGCACCTCTGCTTTTCAACGGGGGTATTCTGCACATCCTGCCATGTCTTCTGGTCTCATGTGATGTTATTTCTGTGTGCAGGTTTGGGACCAGCCCCTCTAATATTTTCCACGTGTAAATTATTATGTATCTCTCCCGCCTGCGCTCAAGGGAATACAGATTTAGGCTCTTTAGTCGGTCCCAATAGTTTAGATGTTTACCGAGTGGATTCTAGCAGTAAAGGATCTCTGCACGCTCTCCAGGTCAGCAATTTCACCAGCAGTGAAAGGGGCTGTCATTGTGCAGCAGTACTCCACTCTAGAGAGCACAAGCGTTTTGAAAAGTGTCATCATCGGTATAGCATCTCTAGTGTGAAAAGTTCTTGTTATCCAACCTGTCATTTTTCTTGCAGTTGTGACGGCTACTTTATTGTGTTCTTTAAAGGTAAGGTCTTCCGACATGAGTACACCCAGATCCTTTACATTGCCTTTTCGTTCTATGTTATGATTTGCCTGAGTTTTGTACGTGGTTTCGTTTTATATTTTCATTTTTTCCATAGCGCATGAGCTGGAACTTGTCTTCGTTAAACACCATATTATTTTCTGTAGCCCATAGAAAGACCTGATCTACATCTGACTGGAGGTTCGCCGTGTCCTCTATGTTGCCTACTCTCATGAAGATCCTAGTGTCATCTGCAAAGGATGATACAGTGCTATAGGTTGTGTTCTTGTCTATGTCCGATATGAGGATGAGAAAAAGTACTGGAGCAAGCACAGTACCCTGGGGGACTGAGCTCTTAACGGTTGACGGGTTGGATTTTATTTTGTTGACTATTACACATTGGGTTCTGTTGGTCAGGAAATTGTAGATCCATCTGCCTACTTTTCCGGTAATTCCTTTTGAGCGCATTTTATGGGCAATAACACCATGGTCACATTTATCAAAAGCTTTTGCAAAATCTGTGTAAATTACATCAGCGTTTTGTTTGTCTTCCATAGCATCTAATGCCATATCATAGTGGTCCAGCAACTGCGACAGGCAAGAGCGCCCTGTTCTGAAACCATGTTGTCCGGGGTTATGGAGATGCTGTGATTCCATGTATTTTGTGATCTTACTTCTTAGCACTCTCTCAAAAATTTTTATGATGTGCGATGTTAGTGCTATCGGTCTGTAATTTTTGCCTCTGCCTTATTTCCTCCTTTATGAAGTGGTGCTATCTCTGCTGTTTTAGTATATCAGGAATAACGCCAGTATCTAGGCTTTGTCTCCACAGAATGTGAAGGGCCTGCGATAGTGGTTTTTTACAGTTCTTGATGAATATGGAGTTCCAAGAATCCGGGCCTGGTGCGGAGTGCATAGGCATACTGTTTATGGCTTCTTCAAAATCCAGTGGGGATAGGGTGACGTCTGATATATGATTGATGTTGGTATCATATCCATGAAAAATTCATTTGGGTTATCGATCTTAGTGCGTTTAATGGCTCGCTGAAGACAGAGTCGTATTGCTTCCTCAGTAGCTCGCTCATTTCTTTGTTGTCATCGGTGAAAGTTCCATCTTCCTTTCGCAGGGGCCCGATACTAGATGGGTTTTTGATCTGATTTTGCATAGGAGAAAAAATATTTCGGGTTCTCTCTATTCACTGATGGCCNCTGGAAGCTTGAAAAGAAAATTGAAAAGTACAGTAAAGTGCCGTTAAATCGGAGATTATAGCGAACAATACACAAGACCCTTTTAGTCTCTTATTGCAAATAAAGAACAAACACAATAATTTTTACCTTGTAAAAGTGCAGCAGCATTCAACTTCTGCAATACATGGTGAAGCCAGGAGGTGAAGCGCTCTGTATTGTGGCCCAAGAAAAGACTTAAATCATCATCCATCTGGTCTTTTGTCTTCTTGTTTGCAACCAGCACCATGATGTAGTCTGGTAATTCTTCATCTACAAAGAGGTAAAAGGAATTCATCAACTTTTCAATTATCATAATTTTCATGAGAAAATTTATTGATCTCCTCTTGTTTTGTTAATTAATATAACTAATTAAAACAATACGCATGCATTACCATATTTATTATTTTATTATGTATAGACTCCAAAAGAGTCCAGCACACAGCACTTACGAAAAACCAAAAGTGAGGGCCTGATTTGAAAAAAAAAATTGCACTGAATAATGAAACTTTCTAGTAGCCCTCAATAGCTATATACAGTAGTATAGTACACACACTTAAGGATGGTGCCAGGCCTCTTATGACACCGACTAAAATAAGAACTAGGGCCAAAAATTGGTTCTCTGCAAGGCGAGAGTTGCTTAGGAAACAGTCATCTGCCCAAAACTAAGCAAATCAACCAGAAGGTTAGGTAAAACAAAACAAGCTACTGCTTGACAGAAAGAAATTAAAACAAATAAAAAATAAGGAAAACAATGTTCTAATAGTTTGCCAAAAGGTGACCAACCCATCCTCTAATGCACCTTGGCTGCTACCAGATAGCAGCCCAGGGCACTTGGGGTCACCACCAAACTCAAGGAGACCCCAGTACAGAACCAAAAATATGTCCATGTGAAAATTCCAAAAAGACAGAGGAGGCTCAAGGAACTACTGAGATCAGAAAAGGTCATTTCATTACATTTAACTGTGGTGACTCCCAACATTGTCAAAGTAGAGAACAGCTTTGACGAGAAAGAAAAGAGTGTAGTAGTCTAAAAAAGGCTTATCCATGGGAGAGGATGGAAGAGGAGCAGCAGCAGTGTGCATGATGCCCAGTGCCACACAAAATGCAGTGAAGCTGTACAACCCAATATGGACTGAGAGACCAACGTGTGGTTGGACCACAAAAACTCACAAAAGCAGTGAACTGCTCACACCATGAAAAAGTGGAAAGAGAGCCAGAAGACTGAAGTAAACAAACCACAGGAATTAAATGGACCAAAAACAATAGCTCCCTTGCAGAACTACTGTTCCTGGGATAAGCAGCACCATTTGGCTGAAAGGATCAGCTCTCAAGTTCAGCAGAGGGGTGCATCAGGCTAGTTAGTGAAATGTGTGACTGGTATAGGACTCTGGTGACATTGGCCATCATCTGAAGGTGATCAGGTGCACCAAGGTTATAGTTGTTCACTTGCAGAAACAACCTTTTGCTTTCTTTGCCTTTGGTTTTATTTTTATTTTAGCAGTAACTTTTTTAGTTTTTCTTAACCTTTCTGGGTTTGTTTCTTGATTTTGATTAGATCTCTGATCCCTAGCTCCCCCTGCAAACATAGAGCCACATCTTGTTCCTGGCTCTCAGTAGGTAAATCATCAGCTTCCAAGGCCTTGCGCACTTCTTAAGGCTTGGCTACACCATTGCCTAAGTTCCTGAAGATATTGAGGAGGTCATCAGACATGAGAAAGTCATCTGACTAAGGCTGGTGTATCAATGTTCCTGGGGAAGTGGGACATTTCCCCAAGTGAGCAACCGAGAAGCTTTTATTTGTTTATTTATTTATTTATTTATTCACAAAAAGGTAGTGTTGGTGTTGGTATGCTGGAGCAACATAACAACATACTGGAGTGAGCGATATGGAAGAAAATGCAGAATAGAACCAGTGAAGAGCAGAGGTGCCATAGACACAATCAGAGAACACAGTATAAACATCAGAGGTCTACGGCTGTTCAACGTCCTCCCAGCGACTATAAGAAATACTGCTGGAACAACTGTGGACGTTTTCAAGGGCAAACTAGACTGTTTTCTAAAAAAACGTGCCGGACCAACGGACTGTGGAGGGTATGTGGGCCTGCGGGCCGCTCTAAGTAACAGCCTATTGGACCAAACTCTCACAAGATAAGCCTGGCCTCAGGCCGGACTTGGGGAGTAGAAGAACTCCCAGAACCCCATCAAGCAGGTAAGGGTTTGAGAGTAAATAATATTGGTATTTTTACATTCTTGCAAAGCCACTAACATGCACAGCATTTTGGGCAGGTCCTTAATCAAACAGATCAGGTAAGATGAATAGGAACATTGTAGCATAATTTGATATCAACATATAACTACAATATAAATTAACAAAAGTGATAACTGTTGAAATAAAAGTGAAATAGCCTCAATAAATAAAAGAAAAATAATCTAACGATAAAAAGAGGCAAAAGATGATGAACAAAAACTCATTAGTGCAGTATCTTAAGTAGCTTCATATCCCACACATTTCTTTTAGTTAACTGCACTTTTCTACATAAGAAGTAAGTTGGATGTAGGGCAACTCATCACAAACTGATTTATTCATAACAAAGAAAGGAGTGTACAGAGATGCCACAATTGACATGCTTGGATCAAATATATCAAGACTCATTGAGCTATAAACTGGAATACTATACCTATATACATCGTGTACGACAGACTGATTACTTACCCACATACGTTCCAAGTTCCACCAGTTTTGCCTTTATGGCAGACTGAAAATAGATAAATACAATTAAATGTAGGATTTTCTTTATCACGGTAAACACATCCTGCAACAGCACCACCATTTCAATAATTGTTAAACTTGTCCTAACAGATAACTTACAAATGCTGATATTGTAGGCTTAATTAATATTCATGGACATTTTGAGTTTGTCTTACATTTGTTTAACCTGTGGATGGTTTTTTTTGTTTGCAAGGCTCTCCTCTACCGTTTGATACTGTTTGCGAGGCTCTCCTCTGAACTATAGTACAGGTTCTGTACTTGCATACAAGGTAACATAATCAAGTACAGTATATACTAATGTAACCTTGTAAAGAAACACCACAAAAGAAGCTATTTGTGCAATACATTTTTGTAAAAAGGTTTCTTGCATTGCACTGGAATTTACAAGAAAGACCTTGTTCACATTTACTTTCAACAAAATAGGTCAAAATGAGGTAGAGTAATGTACAGTAGTTATTTTCTTTTTCTTTGGGCTTTTACAATTTGTAGCCAGCAGTCTTCTGAAAATGAGTGCCAATACACTACTGAGTCCTTCCTAAGACTACTCTTCTTCATTAGGTAATACATAAATCAAGCACAAATGATGATTAACAGCACAGTACTAACAAATCAAAACCAGTGCAATGGCTCACCTTCCTAACAAGACAATAGTAACGAACATAACTGACACTTGCAATTTTATATACATATATGTATATAAAGGTTTATATACGATTGCGAGTGTCTTACCACTTCGCCACGGGGACTGTGGCAACTCAATAGAACTAAGTCAATACTGTATAAACATCAACTTCAGTACTGTACAAGTTCAATGGCATGGGTGTACACTCTGCTTTGTAATAACTGTGACAAAGTATGCATTAGTGAGACATCCCTATACTTTGCATCAATGATTTATGAACATAAGTGTGCCTTCTGGGTTAATAATAGAGACAATGCTTGTCATACACATGAAGCAGGAGCAATTCTGTATGAACTTCAGAGACAACAAACTTATCATCATACAGCATTAGAAAACAGCAGTACATACACCATCACACAGAATAAAAAGGCAAATTTAACACTACTAAGTTAGCAAGTAAGATAGCACTTAAAAAAATATAAATTATAACACATGAACCATCATGTCACTGACTTCAACGCTTTTTTCCCCTCCAGTAATAGGGGAAGATATTAATCCACACCACTAATTTAAACAAAAATAAAAAGGTCAAATGTAACACATAAAAGGGGGTAAGAGCTACAAACTCATCAAGCCACAATGTAGGACAGAAAACAGGAGATGCTTCTTCTACCATAGAGTAAAACCCCCCTATGGTCTTGCCTACCTGCCACCGCCTGCTCTGTTGAAGCAGACTTCTGCTTTCCTTCCTGTGAGGGAATCTTCAGTCCATATCATGATTGACTGAATGGATTGACACCCATACATGTCGGCTCATTTAGGATCACAATTCTTTGAGCTCTAGCGAAGTTTCCTTTCATGTCAGCAATTACAGAGTACCTAGCTGTGTCATTAGTTAATTAACTATATAATTGACTGTGCATCTGTTCACTTAGCAGTAAACAGGTGCCCAATAGTAAGGCAGCTGTTGTGGGCCTTGCATCCTGGAGGAGGTGAGAAGTTCCATCTTGTGGGCACCCACGATATAAACCTTCCATATAAATATACACAGGCTGCCTGTCCCCAGCAAAATTAATTAATTATATGGTTTCTAGGATTAGAAGCAGAGTTTTTGTCGAAAGGCCGGTGTACGATTTCATTATCCATTTTTATTGCAAATTCTTTGAAGACTTGGCATACTTGGCAATGGCATATAATTGTCAAGTGGTTCACACACCAACACCACCGTGGATCTCTTAATTAATTAAGCCGTCTATACCACACTCTGCCCAAGACATTTTTTGTCCAACTCTCACTCCAGTGCCATCAACTTTCAAAGGGAGACTTTCACAAGTTTCTAACACACCACACGTATGAAAATGTATTAATACTCACCCTTATTTTAAGGCTGACTTCAGAGCCCACGCCTTCCATGGTAAAATATATAACTTTGCAGCATTAAACTACTCAACGTAAACATCCGTCCATCATCATTTCCTAGACATCAGCAGGAGAAACAGATGACGTCACGCAAGTATTGGCATTTGTTCTAACATTTTCCTGCTGTGTTCGATATGCTTAACATTTCGATTAAAATTAGTATTTCAATAATATATATAGAGAAATAGAGATGTATGTATATAAGTGGTCATCTAAAACAATTAAAAGAAGAAATCCACTTTATGGCCTCGGATAAAGAAAATGTACAGCCAATCTATATATCACCAGTTGACACTCAGGAAATTGTATAGTTTTATGTTTTCTCCTAAACATTTTTTTTTTTTTTAGGGCGCATCCGACCCCTGGATCCTCGTCGGCGCCCCTCAATCAACAAGAACAACAATTTTTTTATAAATCTTAAACTCGCTTTCGTTTTTTCTCATAGATTTAATTTTTTAACAAGCTTAGATATACAGCCCATAAGAGGCTGCTGGTACATAAGCTGGAGAAACAGGCAGGAGTAACCACGGGAGACATCTCCTGTCCACGAGGCTAACCATAGCCCGTGCTTCTTGCCCAGCTCCTGTGCCAGGTAAGTTACGGGCTCACCATAGCCGGTGCTACTTGGAACTTGTTCCGAGTAGCTGAATCTATAACAACAACAGCAGGAGTAACTGGTAGGGCGCTCCAGTGGATAAGGGAGTACCTAAGCAATAGGAAGCAGAGAGTTACAGTGAGGGGTGAGACCTCAGACTGGCGTGAAGTCACCAGTGGAGTCCCACAGGGCTCTATACTCGGACCTATCCTGTTTCTGATATACGTAAATGATCTCCCAGAGGGCAAAGACTCATTCCTCTCAATGTTTGCTGACGACGCCAAAATTATGAGAAGGATTAAGACAGAGGAGGACTGCTTGAGGCTTCAAGAAGACCTGGACAAGTTGCAGGAATGGTCGAACAAATGGTTGTTAGAGTTTAACCCAAGCAAATGCAATGTAATGAAGATAGGTGTAGAGAGTAGGAGACCAGATACAAGGTATCATTTGGAGATGAAATACTTCAAGAGTCTGAGAGAGAGAAAAAAAACCTGGGGTTGATATCACGCCAGACCTGTCCCTGAAGCTCATATCAAGAGGATAACATCAGCGGCATATGCCAGGTTGGCTAACATAAGAACGGCCTTTAGAAACTTGTGTAAGGAATCTTTCAGAACTCTGTATACCACATAAGAACATAAGAACATAAGAACAAAGGCAGCTGCAGAAGGCCTATTGGCCCATACGAGGCAGCTCCTATTTATAACACCCAATCCCACTCATATACATGTCCAACCCATGCTTGAAACAATCGAGGGACCCCACCTCCACAATGTTACGCGGCAATTGGTTCCACAAATCAACAACCCTGTTACTGAACCAGTATTTACCCAAGTCTTTCCTAAATCTAAACTTATCCAATTTATACCCATTGTTTCGCGTTCTGTCCTGTGTTGATACTTTCAATACCCTATTAATATCCCCTTTGTTATGTCCATTCATCCACTTGTAAACCTCTATCATGTCACCCCTAACTCTTCGTCTTTCCAGTGAATGCAAATTAAGCTTTGTTAATCTTTCTTCATATGAAAGATTTCTAATTTGGGGAATTAACTTAGTCATCCTACGCTGGACACGTTCAAGTGAATTTATATCCATTCTATAATATGGCGACCAAAACTGAACTGCATAATCTAAATGGGGCCTAACCAGAGCAAGATATAGCTTGAGAATCACACCAGGTGTCTTGTTACTTACGCTGCGATTAATAAATCCGAGTGTCCTATTTGCCTTATTACGAACATTTATGCATTGATCCTTTTAATCAATGATCCTTTTAATTGATCCACATATGTCAGACCAATCCTGGAGTGTGCGGCTCCAGCATGGAGTCCATATCTAGTCAAGCATAAGACTAAACTGGAAAAGGTTCAAAGGTTTGCCACCAGACTAGTACCCGAACTGAGGGGTATGAGCTACGGGAATTATACCTCACGTCATTGGGAGACAGAAGAGTTAGAGGGGATAGGATCAATACATACAAGATTCTCAGAGGAACTGATAGGGTAGATAAAGACAAGCTATTTACCACAAAGGGGCACAGGCACTAGGGGACACAGGTGGAAATTGAGTGCCCAAATGAGCCATAGAGATGTTAGAAAGAATTTTTTCAGTGTCAGAGTAGTAGACAAATGGAATGCATTAGGAAGTGATGTGGTGGAGGCTGACCCCATACACAGCTTCAAAGGTAGGTATGATAGAGCCCAGTAGGCTCAGTACAGCAATGTGCTGCTACCCTATTCTATTTGCTCACAAGATTGTGCTTGCGGGGGTTGAGCTTCGGCTCTTTGGTCCCGCCTCTCAACTGTCAATCAATTGGAGTACAGATTCCCGAGCCTACTGGGCTCTATCATATCTACACTTGAAACTGTGTATAGAGTCAGCCTCCACCACATCACTGCCTAATGCATTCCATTTGTTAACTGCTCTGGCACTGAAAACAATATTTGTAATGTCTCTATGGCTTATTTGGGTACTCAGTTTCCACATGTGGCCCCTTGTTCGTGTTCTACCCATGCTAAAGAGTTTGTCTTCGTCCACCCTGTAAATTCCTCTGAGAATTTGTAGGTGATGATCATGTCTCCCCCTTACTATTCTGTCTTCAAGGGACGTGAGGTTTAGCTCTCGTGGCCTTTCCTCGTAACTCATACCTCTCAGTTCTGGGACCAGTCTAGTGGCATACTTCTGAATCTTCTCTAACTTTGGAACAGGAGCATTAGGGTGAAAAAAACACTCTACCAATTTGTTTCGGTCTCCGCCGGAAATTGGCTTATTTTCAGATTGGCTTATTTGGCTTATTTTCTTGTGCCTCTGTAACCCTTTCCACTACCGCCCGCAAGATGGGTATGGGGTGCATAATAAATGAACTAAACTAAAAAAAAACTAAACTCGGGGAACGAGAGCGTTGTAGCTCGATGCGGTCATAGTCTGCTGTCTGCTCCGTGTCGAAGCTGTAGCTATCTTAAGGTTATCTTGAGATGATTTCGGGGCTTTAGTGTTCCCGCGGCCCGGTCCTCGACCAGGCCTCCACCCCCAGGAAGCAGCCCGTGACAGCTGACTAACACCCAGGTACCTATTTTACTGCTAGGTAACAGGGGCATAGGGTGAAAGAAACTTCTGCCCATTGTTTCTCGCCGGCGCCCGGGATCGAACCCGGGACCACAGGATCACAAGTCCAGTGCGATGTCTGCTTGTCCGCTCGGCTGTCCGCTCGGTAGCGTCTTGGGTCGATTAGAACTGTACACGCAGTGCTACATTGTTGACTGTGGAAATTGTACTGTCCGCTATTCCGATTGATTGATTGATTGATAAAGATTAAGCCACCAAAGAGGTGGCATGGGAATGAATAGCCCGTAAGTGGTGGCCCTTTGAGCCACCACTTACAGTAGCCCCTTACAGTAGATCTGTGGAGGCGCGACTGCACCCTACGTGACGGGAGATGTATCCGGACCAAATGGTGACCAAATGGTGCCGCTATTCCTCTTGTTGTTATAGATTCAGCTACTCGGAACAAGTTCCAAGTAGCACGGGCTATGGTGAGCCCGTAACTTACCTGGCACAGGAGCTGGGCAAGAAGCACGGGCTATGGTTAGCCTCGTGGACAGGAGATGTCTCCCGTGCGCTATTCCTCATATCGCTTGCTTATATGGTGACTACACCTCGGCTCCCTCCAACAAGATGAGAAGAGTATTACCTGTAATTGGGGAAAGGATTGTAGCTTCTGTAATTAGTGCTGATTAGTTATGCTATTAAGATAATGAGATAATGGAGCGAGTATAAGATTAACTCGCTACATATGTAACGTAAATTTCAGTGTACGTATTTGAGTGATAAGACTCAAAGAGTTTAGTGGTTGTTTATATTTATTTAGTATGTTTATTTGGCTATGGGAATTGCCGTAGTGAGATCAGCGTACTCGGCTCTCAAGAAGGGAGCTGCGGGAACGAAGATGGAAGGGGAAATTGTGGGAATGGACTAAAGCCTTCCTAATTTCTGGGGAGGACGAGAGAAAGATTAGCAAAAAAAAAAAAAGGTTTTCTGAATGAAAGACTCATCCAGGGAGAGAGAGAGAGGAACCAGTTTACGTTTCCGACCGAGACACAGGCATGCTAGCAGCAATTATGTACTGTGTGACAGCCTCCACAGTCTTAGGCGGATGGGGAGAACGAGAGCAGACAACATGAATTAAGCAGCTGGGAGAATAGATAGATATCCTGGATGTCAGGGAGGGGCCCCAAAAGACAGAGGGGAAAGGCTGATAAGAAAGGTGATGTCAAAATGTGAAGGAGGTCACAGTGGAAAGAGAAGATGGAGGAGGTGAAGTGGCACAACCCCGGCAAGTAGGAGATGAGTGAGAAGGAAGATGGAAATGTTGGTGGGTAATCTGTGAAAAAACACCGGCGGCCTTAGATCCTAGAGGAGCTGAAAAAGGGGAGGTGGTGGAGGTTTTAGCGTTTAAGGCTTGGAAACAGTTGTGGAATTCTCTCTCCGTCTCCGTGGTGTAGTGGTAAGACACTCGCCTGGCGTTCCGCGAGCGCTATGTCATGGGTTCGTATCCTGGCCGGGGAGGATTTACTGGGCGCAATTCCTTAACTGTAGCCTCTGTTTAACGCAACAGTAAAATGTGTACTTGGATGAAAAAACGATTCTTCGCGGCGGGGATCGTATTCCAGGGACCTGCCCGAAACGCTACGCGTACTAGTGGCTGTACAAGAATGTAACAAATCTTGTATATATCTCAAAAAAAAAAAAAAAAAAAAAAAAAAAAAAAATTGAGAAAGGGAAGAAGAGAATTACAGGAAGTGTAATTCGGTGCAATGCATGAGCACCAGTTATGTCAGAGAAACAGGACGGCGGGCCTGGCGCCTTGTAACGTACGTTTATGTTACGTTATTGGGTTGATTAGATACACAGTGTTTAGTGAGTTTCATATTTATTTAGTAGTCCTGGATACAACAGTGTCGTAGACGTTAAGACGAAGCCTGGAGCAGAGCAGAGAGCTGAGTGAGGCCGGAGTCGTGGAGCTCTATGCGGGAGAGCGTGGCGGCTCGATTGGCAATTGCGAGTGTCAACTCGGGGAGCGAGAGTGTTGTAGCTGGATGCGGTCGTAGTCTGCTTTCTGCTCT
The DNA here is from genome assembly GCA_020271785.1 of Procambarus virginalis. Taxonomy (NCBI): domain Eukaryota; kingdom Metazoa; phylum Arthropoda; class Malacostraca; order Decapoda; family Cambaridae; genus Procambarus; species Procambarus virginalis. The sequence continues at coordinate 36,289,187 of WNGS01042707.1, forward strand.
GTGTCCAAGCTGTAGCGTCTTGGGTCGATTAGAACTGCCCAAGCCGAGTACTACATTCTTGACTGGAGATTGTACTATTTTGCTATTGATTGATTGATGAAGATTAAGCCACCCAAAAGGTGGCACGGGCATGAATAGCCCGTAAGTGGTGGCCCATCTGAGCCATTACCAGTATCAAGAGCTGATACTGGAGATCTGTGGAGGTGCAACTGCACCCTGCGTGACGGGAGATGTCTCCCGTCACTAGGATTTTGCTATTCTCAAATTGCTGGTTATATACGGTTACTACACCTCACAGTAAGATAGGGGGGGAAAAACCGTTACTGTAAATAGGGATAGGATTATAGCTTGTGTAATTAGTTATGCCATTAAGATAATGAGATATGGAGCGAGTATAAGATTAACTCGCTACAGGACTCCCCCTGCCAGGGAATGGAAGAAAAGTAATATAACAAAAAATACGAGGCTACTGTTCCCTGGGTCGTTGTGGAACATGTAGTCCGGTACCACAAGATGCAGGCAGTGTGTGGATAAGCTTGGTGTAGCACGAGAGAAGAATGTGCATGATTGTTGCGTCCTTGGGTCGCTGGTGGAGCATTTAGATCCGGGGCGGATGGCCTCGGGCACCAGGACTTTAGGAGGTAATGTAGGCACGTAGGTAGGACAACGAGGGAATCACTGCTAGAGATGAATTGTCTGGAGGCGACGAAGAGTCGGAAAGCGCAAGCTGTAAGTCCCGGTACTGGCAAGGTGCTTGAGTTGACAAATCAGAATGCAGTGAACGTGTATATGAATCTGACGAAAGAGCAGCTGTCGTGGGAGTCCTGTAGAACAAGCAGTGCCCTGGCAGCGACGGAGAGGCGGCAGGACAGGATGTAGATCCTACATGATGTAGTGGCTGATGAAACTGTCAGCTGAGTAAGTAACACTCGCTGGGCAGCAAGTTGTAGTTGATGAAAATGCCGAGACGATCGCGGTGAAAATCGTAGCTGTGGCGAGGGTGTTGGCAGCGTTCCGTGACAGGTGGCACGAGGTGGTCCACAGCAAGCAACAGCAGGAGTGAAGGTCCAGTGAGAATCCATGTTGTAGTCCATCGTGGCTGGTCCAGTGAGAATCCATGTTGTAGTCCATCGTGGCTGGTTATCGTCGAAACTCTCGGGGTCAACGTAACATAATCGTACGTTCATTGGTGAACCCGGGAGTGACACGAACACCCAGCCTTCTGATAGGTTTTTGAATGAAAGACTCATCCAGGGAGAGAGAGAGAGGAACCGGTTACGTTTCCGACCGAGACACAGGCATGCTAGCAGCAATTATGTACTGTGTGACAGCCTCCACAGTCTTAGGCGGATGGGGAGAACGAGAGCAGACAACATGAATTAAGCAGCTGGGAGAATAGATAGATATCCTGGATGTCAGGGAGGGGCCCTAAAAGACAGAGGGAAAGGATGATAAGAAAGGTGATGTCAAAATGTGAAGGAGGTCACAGTGGAAAGGAAGACGGAGAAGGTGAAGTGGCACAACCCCGGCGAGTAGGAGATGAGTGAGAAGGAAGATGGAAATGTTGGTGGGTAATCTGTGAAAAAAACACCGGCGGCCTTAGATCCTAGAGGAGCTGAAAAAGGGGAGGTGGTGGAGGTTTAGCGTTAAGGCTTGGAAACGTTGTGGAATTGAGAAAGGGAAGAAGGAAGGGGAAGTGTAATTCGGTCAATGCAATATGAGCACCAGTTATGTCAGAGAAATAGGACGACGGGCCTGGCGCCTCACCCCAGGCAAGATATACGTATGATTGCGATGTTTTAAGTCGGGATGGCTTGCTCAAATTTATAGTACATGCAAGTAAGTAATTATCAAAAGAAGACACCAAGCCGAGAAGGCTATGTAGCAGGAGGGAGGCCATGGGGACACGCTACCTTGAGAGCACGCAGTTTGTTACCAGTAACAGAAAACCAACGACCCTGCCAACGAGCAAGGACTTGAGGAATGAATAATGGGTAGAAGTCGGAATAAGGAACACCTTACGGGAGATGGACAAGTGCAGATAACCTTAGCGGCAGCGTCCGCACGCTATTAAGGATACACTAATATGGCTGGGAGTCCAGCAAAATTCACTGTCTTAAGTCTGCTGAAGATAAGACACGGCTAATGTTGAATTTCGACTACCACAGGATGGACTGGATTAAGGACTCCAGAGCCATGAGGGCACTGCGAGAATCGACTACAACAACAAGGAAGATTGACAGCGAGAAAGTAGTTGACGAAGAGCATACAAATAGCATAATGTTCGGCCGTGAAGATCCTAGTCTATGGAGGATGGCGACACATATAAGTGTGGTCAAGTAAAACAACAGAGTAGCCTACACCGTCTGCCAGACTTGGACCCATCTGTGAAGAGGGAACTGGAGCAGGAGTGTGAAAAAAAGTGAGGAAGGAAAAGACGTTTCAGAACTGTAGGAGGGGTAAAAGATTTAGTCACGTTTTACGAAATTTGGAAGGAGGACCTCCATGGGGGGCAAGGATGGAACGATACGAGAACCTCGTATTGGTAACACGAGCCAAAAGAACTTTGCAAACGAGACAACTATACAGAGAGGGGTAGGACGTGAAAGGAAACAGGGACCACAGGAGTGGTAAATTAAAGGTAAAAGAACGGCATAAGCGAGAGTGAGGGTGTTGTAGGGACTATAACAGGGACTGTCCCTCAACACAGGGACTGTAGGGAGGGTGTGTACGCAATGTAGCGAAGACAGTAGCGATCCTGTAGAGGACAGGATGCCTGTTTCAACAAACAGGCTTATGGTAGGAGTCGAACGGAAGGCACCAGAGCTAAGGCGTAACCCAGTATGGTGCAGAGCATCAAGACGGCAAAAAGTAGGAGAGGCCAACGAGTAAGCAGAATAACCATAATCAGTTTAGACAGCACGAGAGAGGAATGGAATTTGTGGAATGTAAAAAGAGAGAAGCGTCCGTCTATCAGCTCCCAGGAAAGTATATGGGACGAGACCGTAAGTTAAGGGCCTTAGAACATTCAATCGGGGGTAAGAGATATGGAGTGACAAGACAAACGAGTGTCAAAGATTAACCCCAAAAGCTTAACAGAATCTTTGTACAAAAGAGGATTANCCGAGAAAGCCCGGGAGCGAATAAACCGCATTAAGGTGCTCAAACTCGCCCCCAAGTAAACCTGCAGAAAACTAGCAGTTTCTCGCCAATCAGCGTGCGGGTTCGACAGAACCCGTGCCACGCCCCCAACGAAAAGAGAGGGCAGTCTGCTAGCCAGGAACTCCGGAACCTCCAAACGCACCCAAAACCGGGAAGAAGAACCGAACTCAAACGAGGACGGATCCATTGGGGAGGCATAATCCGGGTCTCGGCAGAGGTATGCAGCAAGAGCTTCCCGAGCCACCTTCGCGGAGAGCCGGGAAGTAGCAAACCCCTGAAAAGACGGATCCGAAGTACCCAAAGGCACCCGGAACCGAACCCGGGGAGGAGCCGAACCCAAATCATACTCATACAGGGAAGGGGGGTAAGAAAACCCCTCCCCCTGCAACAGTAAGCCCCGCGGGGAAGGCAAAAGCACCCAAGCAGGGTCACAAGGAGCCCAAGGCCCCCAGGTCGACTCCTCCCCAGCCCCAGGATCCCCCACATCGGGACCCGGGCGGAGCCGTCCTCCAAACCCTCCACCCCTGAAGAAAAGGCAGAGTCCAAGGGAAAGGCTGACAAGAAGGGGGTCTGCTGGTGGGACCCAGAAGCCTCGGTAGGAGGTATCGGCTCAAATGCCTCCGTCCCCACCCGGATGGGGCAGCCCCGAAGCAGCCCGAGTCTCACCACCAATAAAACCCTGCGCCGATGCCGAAACCTTCCGACGCTTAGGAGCCGGACACAGGGGGGAGGCTCAGGAAGAACCACAGGGGAAGGACCAGAGGGCGCGGCCGGAGTCAGAGCCATAGCGACCAATGCCCCCAGGTCAGGGTCCCGAAAACCAAAACGGGGCAGCCTCGGGGCATCCAGGTGGGAAACTAACCTAGCGCGTTGCAATAACCTAAACCTAACATGCAACGCTGATGCTGCCTGTACCCTGACGGGGACATCCTCAGAGTAAAACTGGAGCACAAGCAGAGAACACGACTCGCAAGACTCAGGGTCAAAGGTGTCATTGACCCAACAGGCAGCATGACGGAGGCAAAACAGGTGACTGTCACCCTGAGACAAGGGCACATCGCAACCTTCAAACCCGCACAAGGCAGGCTGGAACTCGGGAGACGCATCCATGGGTCCCCGAGCCCCGACAGGGGTTTCCAGGGCCCGTAGGTTAGCAACTACGGGAAGCCCGGGCAAGGTGTTGCGTAACCGGTGAAGAAACCCAAAAACAAGGGTAAAGATTAATACTGAAAACCCCTGGGACGTGTACAAGCACGGGGGCCTAGCAGAGGGCCACCAAAAAATACCAGGGGAACTATGGGCCCACAAGGCAGAGCCTCCACCAGGCAAAGTAAAACAAAACAAAAGAAAAACCCCGCAAAAGTACACCGTCCCCAGAGGCAACAGGCACCGGTCGCCGCGTAGGTGGCAGGCAGCGCAACACCTTGGCGCCCTAACCAGCACAACACCACTCCCTACCCAAGGCCAAACAAGAGCCCCAAGCCCCAGCTGGCCCCAAGGGCGAGGCAAATGCCGAGCAGCAAGAACCTCTACGGGAGCGGTTCCCGAACGCCCCAGAGAAGATAACCCTGACACGCAAGGGCAGTACTCACAGGGCGCCTAGGGAAGGAAACCCCTAGACGCATGCAGCCCCGGCACTGATGAAGTACTCCTGGCCACCGCAAACCACAAAAACAGCAGAGAACGCCACACGAGGCAAAAACCGCTAAGGAAATTGAGGCCAGAGAAGCGTGTATCCCGGTTGACACTAGCTTGCGAACTGAAGGCAGCCGGCGCGGTGAGGTCCGGGCCCCCCCCCTCCCCCTCCCGGGGAGGGGAGGGCTGCGCGGACAACCGGCGCGGCAGTAAAGTGATTGTTTGATTGTTTTCCTTGTGATTGTAGGGAGTTTTTCTACCTTCTGTTCGGTTTGTTGTAGTTTTCTACCATGTGGGGTTTGTTTTGTTACGCCTACCTTTCTGGGTGCCTAACCCGGTCGATGGCAGATAAGGAAAACCCCCAACTATATGGGTTTTCCAGGGCCATTGCTCCCTGAAACCTCTCTGAAGGGGCCAGGTTCTGGCGCTGGTCCCTGGTAGGTCTGAACTCCATAGCTAGTGTCCCGGTCTAACATAACATACATTAGCCCGATAAGCTCCAGGGAGCCGTAGGGGCTCCCCACAGAAAACATTCATTTTATTAATATGAAATGCATCTATTTAATATAACAAAATTATAAATGCTTATTTAATTATAACAAAATTATAATTGTTTATTTAATCTTAACAAAATCTTTAAAGGTTGTTTAATTTGTAAGAAAATTATTAAAGTTAGTTTAGTTATTACTAAATAACTAAAGATTATTTAAATTTTACACATTTTAGAGTGGTATTTGTTCCTGCTTGTTTGAAAGAAGTTTATGGATTTTTGGCTCCGATGATGTTACTGCAAGACGGAGAGCTGTATTTATTTCAAGCCGAGACCGGTACTGAGTTTTAATTAGTACTTAGGTACTGAGCAAGACCTATGCTCTGCATCCCCCACTCCACCTTCCCCTGAACCCCTGGCAACTACCTCACAGGAGGATGACCCTACCCAAGTAGCAATGCCCATGGAACATCTTCCTACACTTGTGGGAAGGGTGGGTGAAAATAGATATAGGAAAGTGAGCTTCAAGGTAATGTACTCTTAACATGGATGGGATTACCAATAAAGCAAGTGCCAATGACGAAACTACCTCCTACCCAAGGGAAAACAGGAGTATGAACCACCCCAGTTGAAGCCCCATGGGCGGGCACTCACGAAGCAGCAACAGAACCACATGGAGGTAGTTCCCGAACGGCTCAGGGAAGATAACCCTGAAGCCGCAAGGGCAGTACTTACAGGGCACCTAAGGAAGGCGGCCCTAGGTGTATGCAGCACCAGTACTCTTGTGTTACTCCTGGCTCGCACGATACCAAAACTGAACAACAACACCGCACTGCAGCACTGCTCAAAGGATGGAGCCAGAATCGATCAACCATTCGCCCTCACAACAGCCTGTGAACTGAGGAGAATTGCTGGCATGGTGGTCTGGGACCCCCACCCCCCGTCCCTCTCCCGGGAAGGGGGGTTGGGTTGTGCAGAAGGATACGCAGCGTTTGTGGTGACGTTATACTTGTTTCCTTGGTTTTGATTGGGGAGTTCTAGTGCTAGTTCAGCTTTCGGTTTGCAATTTATTTGATCAGCAGTAGTTTGTTTTGGAATTCCTGACTTTCTGGGTGCCTGACCTGGTAGATGGCAAAGACTGCTTCCAATTACACAAGGGTGTCTTTAGGCTTTAGGCATTGCTCCTCATGCCTCTCTTGAGGGGGGGGCCAGGTTCTGGCTCTGGTCCCCGGTAGGCCTAGAACTCCTTCGACTGACTGTTGCCATGGTCTAATATATACACATCAGCCCAGTATAGCTCCGGGGAGCCGAAAGGGTTCTCCACAGAAAATGGACGTAATTTGAAATGAAATCGGCTCATGAAAGTGATGTATTATCCCATTTTCTGTTTGAATTGTCTGGCTTACTCGGTTAGGTTAGGAGAGGAAACTTTCAATTAACATTTTTCATGACGTTTTGAAACTTTAGGACAATTTCCTGCCCTCCTACCCTACTAAAGGCCTCTTAACTTACTGTTTTGGAAAACAAAATCCCAAAATTTATTTTAAAATTTTTTCATTTTCAAATTACATCCATTTTTGGCCATACAGGCAAATGGCCAAATTCAGACGTAATTTGTAATAAGAGGACAGGTTAGATCATCACTAAGCGGGAGACACTGGTAAACTGAAGCGCGCCATGTGCTCGGTCGGCCCATATGTGTATCAACAAACTCAAGCACCAAGGCAAACTTCGAGTCCAGAGTCAAATTTTTCTAAGAAATTGAGCTTGAGAACTGAAAAATTTGAAAACCGGGGCATTCAAAAACCAAGGTTCCACTGTATACTGTATTCTATATTTTGGTAGCATAAACCATCAGCATATCAATGTACTACCTACTAAAGAACCTGCTGGAGGGTTGAAAAGTAACCATTAAATTTTATTGGAGCTGGAAGCTTGAAAAGAAAATTGAAAAGTACAGTAAAGTGCCGTTAAATCGGAGATTATAGCGAACAATAACACAAGACCCTTTTAGTCTCTTATTGCAAATAAAGAACAAAAACACAATAATTTTTACCTTGTAAAAGTGCAGCAGCATTCAACTTCTGCAATACATGGTGAAGCCAGGAGGTGAAGCGCTCTGTATTGTGGCCCAAGAAAAGACTTAAATCATCATCCATCTGGTCTTTTGTCTTCTTGTTTGCAACCAGCACCATGATGTAGTCTGGTAATTCTTCATCTACAAAGAGGTAAAAGGAATTCATCAACTTTTCAATTATCATAATTTTCATGAGAAAATTTATTGATCTCCTCTTGTTTTGTTAATTAATATAACTAATTAAAACAATACGCATGCATTACCATATTTATTATTTTATTATGTATAGACTCCAAAAGAGTCCAGCACACAGCACTTACGAAAAACCAAAAGTGAGGGCCTGATTTGAAAAAAAAAAATTGCACTGAATAATGAAACTTTCTAGTAGCCCTCAATAGCTATATACAGTAGTATAGTACACACACTTAAGGATGGTGCCAGGCCTCTTATGACACCGACTAAAATAAGAACTAGGGCCAAAAATTGGTTCTCTGCAAGGTGAGAGTTGCTTAGGAAACAGTCATCTGCCCAAAACTAAGCAAATCAACCAGAAGGTTAGGTAAAACAAAACAAGCTACTGCTTGACAGAAAGAAATTAAAACAAATAAAAAATAAGGAAAACAATGTTCATAATAGTTTGCCAAAAGGTGACCAACCCATCCTCTAATGCACCTAAAGAGGCGATATGATCACTACGTACAAAATAGTAACAGGAATTGATAAAATCGACAGGGAAGATTTCCTGAGACCTGGAACTTCAAGAACAAGAGGTCATAGATTTAAACTAGCTAAACACAGATGCCGAAGAAACGTAAGAAAATTCACCTTCGCAAATAGAGTGGTAGACGGTTGGAACAAGTTAAGTGAGAAGGTGGTGGAGGCCAAAACCGTCAGTAGTTTCAAAGCGTTATATGACAAAGAGTGCTGGGAAGACGGGACACCACGAGCGTAGCTCTCATCCTGTAACTACACTTAGGTAATTACACTTAGGTAATTACCTTGGCTGCTACCAGATAGCAGCCCAGGGCACTTGGGGTCACCACCAAACTCAAGGAGACCCCAGTACAGAACCAAAAATATGTCCATGTGAAAATTCCAAAAAGACAGAGGAGGGTCAAGGAACTACTGAGATCAGAAAAGGTCATTTCATTACATTTAACTGTGGTGACTCCCAACATTGTCAAAGTAGAGAACAGCTTTGACGAGAAAGAAAAAGAGTGTAGTAGTCTAAAAAAGGCTTACCCATGGGAGAGGATGGAGGAGGAGCAGCAGCAGTGTGCATGATGCCCAGTGCCACACAAAATGCAGTGAAGCTGTACAACACCCAATATGGACTGAAAGACCAACGTGTGGTTGGACCACAAAAACTCACAAAAGCAGTGAACTGCTCACACCATGAAAAAAGTGGAAAGAGAGCCAGAAGACTGAAGTAAACAAACCACAGGAATTAAATGGACCAAAAACAATAGCTCCCTTGCAGAACTACTGTTCCTGGGATAAGCAGCACCATTTGGCTGAAAGGATCAGCTCTCAAGTTCAGCAGAGGGGTGCATCAGGCTAGTTAGTGAAATGTGTGACTGGTATAGAACTCTGGTGACATTGGCCATCATCTGAAGGTGATCAGGTGCACCAAGGTTATAGTTGTTCACTTGCAGAAACAACCTTTTGCTTTCTTTGCCTTTGGTTTTTATTTTTATTTTAGCAGTAACTTTTTTAGTTTTTCTTAACCTTTCTGGGTTTGTTTCTTGATTTTGATTAGATCTCTGATCCCTAGCTCCCCCTGCAAACATAGAGCCACATCTTGTTCCTGGCTCTCAGTAGGTAAATCATCAGCTTCCAAGGCCTTGCGCACTTCTTAAGGCTTGGCTATACCATTGCCTAAGTTCCTGAAGATATTGAGGAGGTCATCAGACATGAGAAAGTCATCTGACTAAGGCTGGTGTTATCAATGTTCCTGGGGAAGTGGGACATTTTCCCCAAGTGAGCAACCGAGAAGCTTTTATTTGCTTATTTATTTATTTATTTATTCACAAAAGGTAGTGTTGGTGTTGGTATGCTGGAGCAACATAACAACATACTGGAGTGAGCGATATGGAAGAAAATGCAGAATAGAACCAGTGAAGAGCAGAGGTGCCATAGACACAATCAGAGAACACAGTATAAACATCAGAGGTCTACGGCTGTTCAATGTCCTCCCAGCGACTATAAGAAATACTGCTGGAACAACTGTGGACGTTTTCAAGGGCAAACTAGACTGTTTTCTAAAAAAACGTGCCGGACCAACCGGACTGTGGAGGGTATGTGGGCCTGCGGGCCGCTCTAAGTAACAGCCTATTGGACCAAACTCTCACAAGATAAGCCTGGCCTCAGGCCGGACTTGGGGAGTAGAAGAACTCCCAGAACCCCATCAAGCAGGTAATGGGTTTGAGAGTAAATAATATTGGTATTTTTACATTCTTGCAAAGCCACTAACATGCACAGCATTTTGGGCAGGTCCTTAATCAAACAGATCAGGTAAGATGAATAGGAACATTGTAGCATAATTTGATATCAACATATAACTACAATATAAATTAACAAAAGTGATAACTCTGTTGAAATAAAAGTGAAATAGCCTCAATAAATAAAAGAAAAATAATCTAACAATAAAAAGAGGCAAAAGATGATGAACAAAAAACTCATTAGTGCAGTATCTTAAGTAGCTTCATATCCAGCACATTTCTTTTAGTTAACTGCACTTTTCTACATAAGAAGTAAGTTGGATGTAGGGCAACTCATCACAAACTGATTTATTCATAACAAAGAAAGGAGTGTACAGAGATGCCACAATTGACATGCTTGGATCAAATATATCAAGACTCATTGAGCTATAAACTGGAATACTATACCTATATACATCGTGTACGACAGACTGATTACTTACCCACATACGTTCCAAGTTCCACCAGTTTTGCCTTTATAGCAGACTGAAAATAGATAAATACAATTAAATGTAGGATTTTCTTTATCACGGTAAACACATCCTGCAACAGCACCACCATTTCAGTAATTGTTAAACTTGTCCTAACAGATAACTTACAAATGCTGATATTGTAGGCTTAATTAATATTCATGGACATTTTGAGTTTGTCTTACATTTGTTTAACCTGTGGATGGTTTTTTTTGTTTGCAAGGCTCTCCTCTACCGTTTGATACTGTTTGCGAGGCTCTCCTCTGAACTATAGTACAGGTTCTGTACTTGCATACAAGGTAACATAATCAAGTACAGTATATACTAATGTAACCTTGTAAAGAAACACCACAAAAGAAGCTATTTGTGCAATACATTTTTGTAAAAAGGTTTCTTGCATTGCACTGGAATTTACAAGAAAGACCTTGTTCACATTTACTTTCAACAAAATAGGTCAAAATGAGGTAGAGTAATGTACAGTAGTTATTTTCTTTTTCTTTGGGCTTTTACAATTTGTAGCCAGCAGTCTTCTGAAAATGAGTGCCAATACACTACTGAGTCCTTCCTAAGACTACTCTTCTTCATTAGGTAATACATAAATCAAGCACAAATGATGATTAACAGCACAGTACTAACAAATCAAAACCAGTGCAATGGCTCACCTTCCTAACAAGACAATAGTAACGAACATAACTGACACTTGCAATTTTATATACATATATGTATATAAAGGTTTATATACGATTGCGAGTGTCTTACCACTTCGCCACGGGGACTGTGGCAACTCAATAGAACTAAGTCAATACTGTATAAACATCAACTTCAGTACTGTACAAGTTCAATGGCATGGGTGTACACTCTGCTTTGTAATAACTGTGACAAAGTATGCATTAGTGAGACATCCCTATACTTTGCATCAATGATTTATGAACATAAGTGTGCCTTCTGGGTTAATAATAGAGACAATGCTTGTCATACACATGAAGCAGGAGCAATTCTGTATGAACTTCAGAGACAACAAACTTATCATCATACAGCATTAGAAAACAGCAGTACATACACCATCACACAGAATAAAAAGGCAAATTTAACACTACTAAGTTAGCAAGTAAGATAGCACTTAAAAAATATAAATTATAACACATGAACCATCATGTCACTGACTTCAACGCTTTTTTCCCCTCCAGTAATAGGGGAAGATATTAATCCACACCACTAATTTAAACAAAAATAAAAAGGTCAAATGTAACACATAAAAGGGGGTAAGAGCTACAAACTCATCAAGCCACAATGTAGGACAGAAAACAGGAGATGCTTCTTCTACCATAGAGTAAAACCCCCCTATGGTCTTGCCTACCTGCCACCGCCTGCTCTGTTGAAGCAGACCTCTGCTTTCCTTCCTGTGAGGGAATCTTCAGTCCATATCATGATTGACTGAATGGATTGACACCCATACATGTCGGCTCATTTAGGATCACAATTCTTTGAGCTCTAGCGAAGTTTCCTTTCATGTCAGCAATTACAGAGTACCTAGCTGTGTCATTAGTTAATTAACTATATAATTGACTGTGCATCTGTTCACTTAGCAGTAAACAGGTGCCCAATAGTAAGGCAGCTGTTGTGGGCCTTGCATCCTGGAGGAGGTGAGAAGTTCCATCTTGTGGGCACCCACGATATAAACCTGCCATATAAATATACACAGGCTGCCTGTCCCCAGCAAAATTAATTAATTATATGGTTTCTAGGATTAGAAGCAGAGTTTTTGTCGAAAGGCCGGTGTACGATTTCATTATCCATTTTTATTGCAAATTCTTTGAAGACTTGGCATACTTGGCAATGGCATATAATTGTCAAGTGGATCACACACCAACACCACCGTGGATCTCTTAATTAATTAAGCCGTCTATACCACACTCTGCCCAAGACATTTTTTGTCCAACTCTCACTCCAGTGCCATCAACTTTCAAAGGGAGACTTTCACAAGTTTCTAACACACCACGCGTATGAAAATGTATTAATACTCACCCTTATTTTAAGGCTGACTTCAGAGCCCACGCCTTCCATGGTAAAAATATATAACTTTGCAGCATTAAACTACTCAACGTAAACATCCGTCCATCATCATTTCCTAGACATCAGCAGGAGAAACAGATGACGTCACGCAAGTATTGGCATTTGTTCTAACATTTTCCTGCTGTGTTCGATATGCTTAACATTTCGATTAAAATTAGTATTTCAATAATATATAGAGAAATAGAGATGTATGTATATAAGTGGTCACCTAAACAATAAAAGAAGAAATCCACTTTATGGCCTCGGATAAAAGAAATGTACAGCCAATCTATATATCCCATTGACACTCAGGAATTGTATAGTTTTATGTTTTCTCCTAAACATTTTTTTTTTTTTTAGGGCGCATCCGACCCCTNTTTGAAAAAGGGATTGCAGACAAATGTAAACAGAACCCGTCTATTCTAAAATCATAAACAACAACTTGCAGGTAAAGTATAATATCAAGGTTGAAAATGGGAAATAGATCACGGAAAATGAAAAGGAAATGTGTGAAACATTAAACGAAAAGTTCCAAAGTGTGTTTGTACAAAATGAATCTTCAGGGAACCAGATACAATAAGAATTCCAGAGAACAACATAGAGCCACATAGAGGTGTCTAGAGACGAAGTGGAAAAAAATGCTCAAGGTCTAAATAAGAACAAAGCAGTTGGTCCAGATGGAGTTTTGCCATGGGTTCTGAGAGAATGTGCCCTGAGCTCAGCATTCCTCTTCAACTGATTTTTCAGGCATCCCTGTTTACAGGAGTTGTAGCTGATGTGTGGAAAAAGGCTAACATAGTTCCAATCTACAAAAGTGGAAGCAGGGAAGACCCCCCTAACTATAGACCGGTATCATTGACAAGTGTAATAGTCAAATATTGGAAAAAATAATTAAAACTAAATGGGTAGAACACCTGGAAGAAAGATATAATATCAGACAGACAGTATGGTTTGATCTGGAAGATCCTGTGTATCGAATTTACTCAGTTTCTATGACCGAGCAACAGAGATATTACAGGAAGAGATGGTTTGGTTGACTGCATCTATCTGGACCTAAAAAAGGCTTTCGACAGAGTTCCACATAGAGGTTGTTCTGGAACTGGAAAATATTGGAGGGGTGACAGGTAAGCTTCTAACATGGATGACAAATTTTCTGACTGATAGAAAAGAGGGCAGTGATCAGAGGCAATGTATTGGACTGGAGAAATGTCACAAGCGGAGTACCACAGGGTTCAGTTCTTGCACCAGTGATGTTTATTGTCTACATAAATGATCTACCAGTTGGTATACAGAATTATATGAACATGTTTGCTGATGATGCTAAGATAATAGGAAGGATAAGAAACCTAGATGATTGTCATGCCCTTCAAGATGACCTGGACAAAATTAGTACATGGAGCGCCACTTGGCAAATGGAATTCAATGTTAATAAATGCCATGTTGTGGAATAGGAGAACATAGACCCCACACAACCTATATATTATGTGAGAAATCTTTAAAGAATTCTGATAAAGAAAGAGATCTAGGGGTGGTTCTAGATAGAAAACTATCACCTGAGGACCACATAAAGAATATTGTGCGAGGAGCCTATGCCACGCTTTCCAACTTCAGAATTGCGTTTAAATACATGGATGGCGATATACTAAAGAAATTGTTCACGACTTTTGTTAGGCCAAAGCTAGAATATGCAGCGGTTGTGTGGTGCCCATATCTTAAGAAGCACATCAACAAACTGGAAAAGGTGCAAAGACATGCTACTAAGTGGCTCCCAGAACTGAAGGGCAAGAGCTACGAGGAGAGGTTAGAGGCATTAAATATGCCAAAACTAGAAGACAGAAGAAAAAGAGGTGATATGATCACTACATACAAAATAGTAACAGGAATTGATAAAATCGATAGGGAAGATTTCCTGAGACCTGGAACTTTAAGAACAAGAGGTCATAGATATAAACTAGCTAAACACAGATGCCGAAGAAATATAAGAAAATTCACTTTCGCAAACAGAGTGGTAGACGGTTGGAACAAATTAGGGGAAAAGGTGGTGGAGGCCAAGACCGTCAGTAGTTTCAAAGCGTTATATGACAAAGAGTGCTGGGAAGACGGGACACCACGAGTGTAGCTCTCATCCTGTAACTACACTTAGGTAATTACACACCAGCCAGCCACTAGTTGCCACTCCCTCAACAACGCCTCACTCGGCCACTTTCTCCTCCCATCATTCTGTTTTTTATGTTATTCACTATATATAGACATTACAGTATATATAAATATCTACATGTTTTGTTCAACACAACTGTGCAACTAAGCTGATATAGTTAGTTCAGGCAGTAAGAGACATCGCTACACAAAGTCAGCTGGCGGGTACCTCCTTCACTCATTCAAGATCACACGCACTAAAATTTCTCCCCAACAATACCGTTTGTGGTGTTATTACACTATATACACACATGTTATATATAAGTATCTATATGTTTTGTTCACCACAACTGTACAATTAAGCTGATATAGTTTGTTCAGGCACTAAAAGTCATCGCTACACACAGTTAGCTGGCGGCTGCCTCCCTCAATCGTTCAAGGTCACATGCACTAAAATTTCTCCCCCAACAATACTGTTTGCAGTGTTATTACACTATATACACACACATTATGCATAAGTATCTATATGTTGTATGCACCATAACTGTACACCTAAGCTTGTTTGGTGCCTGAAGAGCATAGTGGCCGCCCTCTACATAGCTAGACAAGTCATGCAGACGATGCCATCTGTCACCCCAAATGGCTCCTCCCAACATAATCTTTTTGCTGTCATTACACTAATACACACATTATATATAAGTATCTACATTTGTGTTCACCATAGAGAACCACTGAGCTGGTATGGTGAATGCAGACACTAACAGGTGGCCACACAATCAGTAAACGATGCTATCTCCCTCCGTCCCTCAGCATTACTCCTCCCACAGTGCTAATTATCACAACAATCATGCTATTATCACAATCCTGGTCATTTTTGTCACAGTTAGGGGTCATCTGAAATACTGTCATCGCTAAATAATAGCAGTTACATATTTATTTTGACTTTTTAGGCGATGCTGTGGTCACAAGCTGAACAGCAATGCTGTTAGCTCATGCTGCGTGCGCCAGCCTTGGTTGCTTCCATAGTATTGTGGCTCTCACACCGGAGAATATTACCCACAATTTTTTTTAAACATGGCGTCTGTTTACAAGAGCCCTGAGGAAGCTAATGTGAACCCTGTGTAGCCGCGGGCCATTTGAATCGTGCCTGGCAGCCTATGGTGTACATGTATATATACGCCATGCGCACCGTGGGACATGTTACTCATGGCGTATATATACGCCATGCGCAGTTTAAGGGTTAAATCCTTGGACGTTATGAAGGGCATAAGCAATATAGTTGCAACCTGGTGACAACCAACTGTATGAATAAAATATGGTAAGGTAATTATCAGGATAGTGTGCTAAACCAATATGACTATATAGCACTAGTAAGGAATATGAGAACAAGGAACTGGGAAATGATGACAGGGAAAAGAATGAACTGTAGGAAAAATAACTGGAAGAAATTATGGCCAGTCATGTCACAGCTTCATGCGATCTGAAGAAAATTATGCAGCAGTTGCCAGTGATGTACAAGAACCACTTCAGACTGACCAGAAAAAACGTACTAATTTGAGTGTTTCGAAGGACCCCCAAGTGCTGGCTCCTAGTTATTCATTGAAGTGACAATGAAATGTCCTGAAATGAAGGAAACAAAATATGTCCAGCTCATACTACAATGTAGAGTATAAAAATTTCCTTATTCATAGGAAAATCCCTTCAGACTTGAGAACCCACACTCAACCTGGGTTAAAGGAAACAATGCATCTTGTCTACAACTGACCCGAGGAGCCCTTGGTCTTGGAGTAAGTAAGGTCTAGAGATGCAGTACAGTGCCTCTGTCCTGCTGCCCTAGCACAAGATCTTACCGGCCAATTCCCCAAAGACACTGCCTGCTTTAAGGTACTCAAGCTCAAACCTGCCAACTCAAGCTTGTCAATGAATTAGACAAGGCCTTCCTCCCTCCAGCCAAGAGGCCCAGACTGACTACCAAGGCTGTCAGGCTGCCAAAAGAAAATCTAATTTGGAAATTGATATGGCTAAGTTCTATATTATTTTGAGCTCTAGCCCACAACCTGTCAGTTACTGAAT
The DNA here is from genome assembly GCA_020271785.1 of Procambarus virginalis. NCBI lineage: Eukaryota > Metazoa > Arthropoda > Malacostraca > Decapoda > Cambaridae > Procambarus > Procambarus virginalis. The sequence goes on from WNGS01042707.1 coordinate 36,305,762, forward strand.
AGGCAAACAACCTTAAGAGAGGGTAACAATACAGACTTGTTTATCCTGCAAATTTTATAAGCACTATGGTGATATCATCCTTGCAACCAAGAAGAATAATACAGGAAGCAAAAGTATTGATCTTCAGAATCAACGAGCACAATCGAGCACCCGGGAAATTTTAACCAAAAGTATTCTTGTATATATATCCCTTTTTTTCTCTAACCCAAGCAAACACTAGGTGATAAAATGAACAACCAGGGAGAAAAGTTCAGGTCTCATGATGTTCTACCACCAGATGTAGCCAGAACAAGTAACCTCCCCAAAAACTTCCTCAAGCTTGAGAGAACACTTGAGTTTCCAGTGTAGCCTAGGAACAAACACAAAGCTATGGTCCTTCAACCTCAGCAGTAGAGGATGAATAGGCTTCAGTGTGACAAGCAGCATGTCGAGTTGCAGTCTAAGCCAAATCATGTACTGTACTTCTGTCATACAAAGAATTGCCAGAAACCTCACGTGTGACTAAACATTTGCTACTGGAATCAATACTGTATCTCGGGTTTATAAATCCTTTATTCCCAACCTAAGATAAAGAGGTTGGGGTAGATGTCTGGACCGAATGAGCCAGCAAGAACCATGAAAAAATTTCAGATATTACTCAAGAGATAACTACGAGAACAACGTGGCTAAGACTAACCAAAGAACTGTCCACTGATGGCAACCATCAAAACCAGTATGTTCTCAACATTAATATATTGCAATAGAAAATTTGGGGCATTCAAAAGACTCTTTGTCACACTGGCTAGTAAACTGACCACAGTTACTAGGCTGCCAAATGTCATGCGTGTCACTACAATCACCTGACTGGTTAACAGTCACTTAACTTAGCAATTGCTCTCCATTTGCCCAAAGTTTGCACAGAACTATCAGTTGATATGTTGGGTTGAGGGAAGTGCTGCCACCTGGTGGTGGTGGTGTGCAAGGCTAATTATAATTGGCAGGTTAATCTAGGGTTTCCACTGACAACCCCCAAGAGTAACATCACTGGAAATTCTAGAAGGCTTGTGCTTGTAAACAGACATTCTCTTTATCAGACTATTCTGGTTGGATGACAGTCTCTAATGACTCCCAAGCACTATATACATATGATCCTGAAGGGACACTGTAGTCTCTGTGGTGCCAGTGCCATCTGTCACTTGCCTGATTAAAATTTGCCACCAATTAGGACGTGCAGGAAATATAATCTCTGGGAGAAGCAGAATGACACCTCAAGACAAAAATTGAAAATGAGAAACAATTACCATAAAAATTACACATGAATATTGATTTCGTGAACTAGAACACAAATTAATGAAATTCCTGTGCATAAACACCTAAGGAAACTGACCATTAACAATATAGTCACAAATTTGTGCCAATTTTATAAAATATTTTTTACAAAATGTATAAGTAATAATTCCTCTACTGTACATTTCTTAAAAATACTTTTGAATAAATATGTCACATGAAAATTTATATCAGCCTGTGGCTTCCTAACACTATCGCGCTCCGTTGCTTCCCCCCCCCCGTAGTCACTCATTTTTCTCCCGATTCTGAGCGAGTGACTATTGCTCGCATCATGTATTAAAATATTTGTAAAAAATTCAATTTTTATCCAATCAATGTCTGAGTGGTTTCAAAATTAGCGCCTTCAGATTACGCACAATTTGATACCAAAATGAAAGACGAAACACGAAAATTGATGTCAGAACACTTGAAAGATATAAATAATTTTGTGGTGATGAGCGTCCAAAAGTTAAAATATTTGTTAAAATTCCATTTATTGTTCTATTATTATGGGACTAGTTTTAAAATACGCGTCTTTATATTGCAAACAATTTGATACCAAAATGAAAGATGTAACGCAAAAATTGATGTCAGAACACTGGAAAGATAAATAAACGTAAATACTTTTGTTGTCCAAAGTTTAAAATATTTGTTAAAATTCCATTTATTGTTCTATTACTATGGGACTAGTTTTAAAACACGCGCCTTTATATTGCGAACAATTTTATACCAAAATGAAAGACGTAACACAAAAATTTATATCAGAACACTAGAAATATATAAATAATTTTGTGGTGATGAGCGTCCAAAAGTTAAGATATTTGTTAAAATTCCATTTATTTTTATATTATAATGGGACTAGTTTTAAAATACGCGCCTTTATTTTGCAAACAATTTGATACCAAAATGAAACACGTAACACAAAAACTTATGTTATCAAACTGAACGAGTATATACATTAGGCTGCAGGTGTGCCAATTGCTGCTCATTCACGGGTAACTTGGCTGACTTTAGGCTTTGCTGTGGGAAGTCACGTTGGGCTTTTAGACCTCATATGCATATACCCCTGTAGAGAATTCTATTGCAAACACAATGATACCAAAACGAACGACGTAGCACAAGAAATAAAGTGAGAAAACTGAAACGAGTAAACACATTTTATTGATTTTGTGCGTTCATGGGTAACTTTGCCGAATTTAGGCTTTGCTGAGGGGAGTCACGGCGGGCTTTTGGACCTTATATGCATATGCCCCTGTAGAGAGTTCTATTGCGAACACAATGATACCAAAACTGACGACATAGCATGAGAATTAAGGTGAGAAAACTGAAACGAGTACACACATTTCGGTGTCACTGCACGCTTGCCCGCACCACCGGGAGCATGACGTCAAAGTTTGCGACGCGCGATAGTGTTAAGTACTGTACATGTACAGTATTTGGCTCACAACAAAAGATCTTGCCATATCTTTGTTACTGAATACATAGTTTCTTAAATTTTTAATACAACTGCCATCATTTCAAAATTATAAACAATTTAATTTTACCTGACTATGTGATCTCTTCAACACAGCTCCAACTGCTGAAACGACACGCCCCGAGACTGAACGGCTCGAGCTCTCTCTGATGGGCTCTTCTCGACCCTGAGCCACACTTCTGGTAGATGATTCCCGGCTTGATCCATCATGACTAGATTCAACTTGTTTTGACATGAGAGGTCTTACACGTGCCTAAGATAAAATATGTTTTAACCTTTCATTATTTTTTTTATAAGTGTGCAAGCTCCTCTCATGAATTCTACTCATCAGAGGATGTGCATGTCACAAGCAGCTATCACTAGTGCTCAGATCTATATCCATGATGTGGGAATAAAAATGTTCATGTGTGGAACATTACAAACTAAAGAAACACTAAACAAAAATCATGAATAACAATACAAATATTAAAAGACCCAGCGTTGAATGTAATGAAACTCCATTTTCTGGATGAGCCCCAGAGGCTCCTTGGAGTTATCGGGATAATATGCCATTCATTAGATAAGGGCAGTAGTCATAGGAGTTCAGCCTACCGGGGACCATGAGCCAGAACCAAGCCCCCCCTCAGAGAGACATAGGGAGCAAAGGCCCTGGAAAACTCCCCGTGGTTGGGGGTTTTCTTTATCTGCCATTGACCAGGGTTAGGCACCCGGAAAGGTAGGCATAACAAAACAGATCCTACATACAGTAGTAAGAAAATTGCAACTGAAAACCGAACAGAGGCAGAACTACCTCTAATCCCAAGGAAACGTCACACTCAACCACCGCATTGCTCATCTGCACAGCACCCCCTCCCGGGAGGGGAGGAGGGAGCCCCGGACCCTGACCTAGCCAGTCCAGTTCAAAGGGTAGGTATCAAAACAATGCGTAAACTGCTAACCAAAGTGAGGGAGGGTACCCAGGAAGCCTCGGGGCTCACCCAGAAAATGGCGTTTCATTACATTTAATGCTGGTTTTCTATAGACAGCCCCTACGGCTCCCTGGAGCTACGTAACCAAAGAGAATTAAAAAAGGGACTTACTCGAGAGGCGGCCGCCACTAGCTCCTCAACTCGAAGGTGAGACAACTGACTGCAACCTGTGACCCAAAACCACACATGAACGCCCAGGACTAGGAATGTTGACCAAATAACAGGCGGTCAGGACCCTGTTTGACCTCTAAAATCCCTGCGCCTAATTATAGGCACCAGGATAAACCACAGGTTGGCTAGACTTAATAACCCTGCAGACGACCTGTGAGACTTGAGTCCTGGAATAGGGAACGAGGGAAACCGGATCAACCCACAGCGCATCCCCAGCCACAGAAGCCGAAGATGCCCAGATAATGGCAAAGAGCCACAACTGGACACAACACATGATGCACCCCTGGCTTGACAAACCAAGCATCAATGGCCTAAGGACCCCTCTGGAAAGCAATGGTCTCGTTCTTTGTCAGAAACGAAGGAGAAGGCTGCAACCGAACAAACCAATGACCAGGACTGAAGGAGCATAAACACCAGTACTGGAAAAGAGCATGAAGCTCACCGACCCAACCCCCAGAGGCCAATGCCAACAGAAATAGAGCCTTGGAAAAACAATCTTAACCGATAGGGCCACCACGAACCGAGGAGAAGAGAGATAGGAGAGCACCCTGTTCAAGGACCAGGACAGCTCAGGCGGCACATGAGCAGGCCGGAGGTGAAACAAGGCACGAGAAAGCTAACGGAACATGGCAGAAGTGACATCCACCCCGAACACAAGCTGCAGTGGCTACGCCAGCACGGTGCGATACGAGGCAACAGTATTAGGCATTAAATGACGGTCCTGAAAAAGCCAAGACAGAGAAGACAAAACAACCCCTAAAGAATGTCAGGAAACTTCATACTGCCGCCGAGATGAAGCTCTCAGGTGGGACACTATCAACGATACAATCTGATCATCATACAAATGGTGATAAACCCATGTCAAAAAGACCAGATGCGAAGAGCTGAGGAGAAGACCAAACCAGCCATATACTGGATCAAACTGATGTGCTGGACGAAGCGGAGCCACAGAAATTCCAGCTTCCAGTTTGGGAGCCGGAAGTGGGGGTGGTGAGGGTGGGGGCGGGGGAGGGGGGTTGCAGGATGAACAACAGGGAAAGAACCAGAGAGAGGGGCAGAGCCAGGGCATCTGGATGGGCAATCAACCTAGCGCATTGCAGCAACCTAAACCTAACATGCAACTCTGATGCCGCCTGCACCCGAATATCAATGTTATCAGAATGGATAAACTGGAGAACATGCAGAAAACACAACACACAAGACTCCAGGTCAAAGGTGTCGTTGACCCAAAAGGTGTCGTTGGCACACAGTGACCTTCAAGCTCACACGAAGCGAGCTGGAACTTGGAAGACGCATCCATACGTCTACCAAGCCCTGACAGGGTATTCCAGGATCCGTAGGCTGACTGATATGGGAAGCCTGGGCAAGGTATTGTTAAGTGGATAGACCCAAAGCAAAGAAGGTGGGAGATCAAACACTGAAACCCCTACAACATGTACAATCACGGGAGCCTAGCAGAGGGCCACCAAATTATCAGTGTTTACAAGACGGTCGACGGGTGAGGATTTCGTTCCACTGCTCTCATCTCGCCTGCACCCTTGCCAGGGTAACACCTCTGCAACATATCGCATTCTACACATCTCCCCCCCATGCTGGGTACTGAGATGGAGAATCGGTTAACAGAAGAACTGGCTACTCCCCACGGCAATATTCAAATGGACACAGACTCAGAAAGCAGCCAGTCAGTAGAGGAGAGTAATTTTCAAGAAGTTCTAACCAGGGACAGAAGAAATGGACAAGACAGGATGTGGGGCATAGTGTTGACAGTGACAGTGTACCTAACAGAAATGACAAGAGAATGAGGAATGACGCTGAGACTGATCAAACCAGGGTCGACGAAAGGACAGAACGATGTCAGGAAGGTGAAGGTCAGCAGAGGTGGAGGCTTCTCTTCCCTGCCTCATGCACACTGGCCTACCACCGCAAGCTGCTGTGGACAGTCAAACTTGGAACAGAGCACCGAAAGTTCGAGCCCCTGCTGAAGGAAGGTGTGAACAGACCTTACTTAACGGTAGGTTCTATGGAGGTAGTTGTGTTTCTTACCCAGCAAAGATATGAAGGAATTTTTATGCAAATACCGGAGGAGAACGAGAAGCTGACGAAGGTAATTATCTACAAATACCCTCAGATTCTAGATCCCGAATTCATCCTCGATGACCAACGATTTGTGTGGGCCAAGCGTCACCTTATTAAAGGTGATGCTAGGAATCAGGTAGTGGCTCTAGTGAGAGGTGACGTTCCCGAGAGAGTGTTCATCACTGGGGCTGGCTACAGGCATGTAGCAAAGTATGTAGAATAGCCCATAATATGCCTGAAATGCTGCAGATGGGGGCATAAATCCTGGAGCTGTCAACATGATCCACAATGTCGTTTCTGCGGAAAGTCTCACCTCTCTAATGTGTGTAAAAACAGACTTAAGCTGGGTGAGAAAATAGTTCCCAAATGCTGCAACTGTGGAGGTGTTCACAATGCCAGCTCGGCTGTGTGTAGCAAGAGGCCGAGTATGGATATTCCCCGACCGGTGAATGTTACAGAGCAGGCAAGAGCTCTTACCCAGACACCGGGAGCACAGCAGAATAGTCTGCCTCAAACAGCGCCAGTGAACCGGACGAATGCGTGGGTAAAGGAGTCACCTTTACTTCGTCAGGCTCAAGCAACAAGCAGCCATGCCACCACTCAGGACTCCGGCAGTGACAATGTAACGGTGAGTGAAGTGGTTACTGGGGCTCAGAAAGAGGGCCAAAATGGTATGGTCAAGGAGGTGTGGGCTGAACTAAGAAAAGTTGGCGAGTTCCTCTGAAATCTTAGGCAGAGAATCGAGTCCATTGAGGCGAAATTAAACGTTCATGTGAAGGTTAAGGAATGTTACAAAACAGTGAAAGTCAGGAAATAATGGTTGAGGACAATAATGCAACAATGAGTGATGAAATGAAGGAAAGTGAAGTGTGTGTAATTGATGGTAGTCGTAGTGAAAGGAAGAACTCTAAAATTAAACATGGGCCAATAATGAACGTCACGGGACTGAAAAAAATATCGATAAACACAATGTTGCTTTTACTGGTGAAGTTGGGAGGAGGTGGGAGATGTTATACAAGGTATGGCTATCATTTAGTGAACTTATTGGGGATGACTTAGAAAGTGAATTGATTAATAATGGATCACCCTAGACTGAAATGTTGTCATGGAATGTTAATGGTTTAAGAAACAGGGTTACAGATGTTCATTGTTATGTATTCTGGAGAGATATAAGAATTTTGCACCAAGACTAATCTTTTGTTGAAATATCTGCATGTCTCTTGCAAATTGTCTATAAAGTATACCCAAGTCATAAAAAGTATTTGTGTGTACGTCTGATACCATACTACTTGTGTAAAGGAGGAAATATATGTTTATTTCTCGGAATGTTTGGCAATATGTTTATTGTTTGTGATGTGTGTCTATATATGTATGAACATGTTGTACTGAATGGGGTGAGAATAGCTTGAGCTACCTCATCCCTTTGTGTGTATTTTACCTCAATAAACTTATTTCAATTTCAATTTCACCAAATTATATAAGAGGTCCAATAGCCACACCAGGTATAGCAAACAAAAAAAAATATATATATATAACCCTCGCAGAAGCACAACGTGCCAAGACGAAACAGGAACTGGGCGCTGCACAGGTAGCTGGCTGCGCAAGACCTCGATGCCCCAACCAGCAACAATGCCAATACCCTACCCAAGGCCATACAAGGGCCACGAAACCCTAGCTGGCCCCAAGGGCTGGTTAAATGCCAAGCAGCAAAAACCATTACGGAAATGGCTTCCCGAACACACTAGGGAAGAGAACCCTGACACTCACAGGGCACTAAGGGAAGGCTGCCGTAAGCACATGCAGTCCCAGTACACTTCAGGTACACCTGACCACCATACCACGAAGATAAAACACTGTAGGAAATCGAGGCCATAAATGACGACTGCCCTGCATTGCAGTAGCCGATGAAGTTGAATGGCTGGGTCGCCGGTGTGGGGGGTCCGGGGTTCCTGAAGGGGGGGGGGGGGACTGCACAGACGAGCGATGCATTGGTGGAGTGTGAAGTTTGCTTGTTTCCTTGGGAATGGAGGGGAGTTCTGCCTCTCTTCAGTTTTGGTTGCAATTTTCTTACCATGTAGGGTCTCTGTTTTGTTATGCCTATCTTTCTGGGTGCCTAACCCCAGTCGATGGCAGATAAAGAAAACCACCCAACCATAGGGAGGTTTTCCAGAGCCACTGCTCCCTGTGCCTCTCTGAGGGGGCTAAGTTCTGGCACGTGATCAGTGGTAGGCTGAACTCCTATGACTAATGCCGTGGTCTAATGAATTGCATATTAGCCCGATAGCTCCAGGGAGTCAAAGGGGCTCCCACAGAAAGGCATATATGATACACTATAATTAATGGAATATAAAAAGGTTATAGAAATGTAAACCCTAACTAGTCCCATAAGAAAATACTCTCTTAGTAAAATATTACAACACCCTTAAGCATAGTGCATTACACATACTGTGCTTACAAAAGAGAGATCTCTAGTAACTAAGAAAATCTAATTAATTTTAAAGATGTTACTTAAATTAAAGCTTACACTTGACACTATACATGGATAAATTTTTGGAGATCGGTTCTAGTACTGAAGGGGCCAGGAAAAATTGCAAGGGGCCTTTAACCTGGTGGACAATGAGAGTCTCATAGGTACATGCCATTAGAGCCTCTCACCAATAATGGCCAGAACTTAAGCTCAGCAGAGTTACAGATGGGAAAGGCCAAATGTTAGTAGGTGTCTTGCAACCATTAATCCCTCACTAATCAAGGAATCAAGAATAGTCTCCTTATTATCTCTACAACACAAGAAACCCAAATTAGAATGCAAGATTGTATGTGAAGTAACAAACTAAGGTGCTGAAGTGACAAATATAACTTACGCAGTACAGTACTGTATTTACAGTACAATACTGTAAATACAGTAGAGTACTGTATTTACAGTACAGTACTATAAATACAGTACAGTACTGTATTTACAGTACAGTACTGTAAATACAGTACAGTACTGTATTTACAGTACAGAACTGTAAATACAGCCAAGTATTTTGTATGTGCATACTACGACTAAACACTAACCTCTAACTTCTTGCCTGATGAGCTTGACGAAGACGGTAACACACACACAGATCTATGGGCAGAAGATATTGCACTCGAGACTGCTCGTGCCATATTAATGCAGGTCCCACTACTTGATGACTCTGGGCGAGGAGGGAAGCTGGATTCTTCTCGCAAATTAATTACACGTCTTCCGCTTGAAGATGCAGTGCCAAGTCGATCCAGAACAGAAGGCTGAAACATTTTAATAATAGGACAAACTTTTAGATGTTTCAGCTTATATAATCTTAAAATGTACTTCAGTATCAATTGATATGAATTTCAAAATCCTAAAGCAATGATTTCCAACCTCTATTTTGCTACAACCCTAAAGTGGCCAACAACTGGACCTCACTAACCCTCAGGCTTTTGACAAAATTGAAGTATGAAAATGAAAATAATATCAACATAATCTTGATATTATTTCTCATTTCCATGAGGTGAGTAGATATTAGCTCGAGGAAAAAACCAGCATTGAATGTGATGAAACACCTTTTTTTGGGTGAGACCTGGAGGTTTAGCAGAGCTATCCAGGCTGATATGCTAATGCCAGACTTTGGCATCAGTCATGTGTATGGAGTTCTGTGGGCCTACCAGGGACCACGAGCCAGAACCTGGCCCCCCTCAGAAGAGGCACGAGGAGCAATATCATATAGAAACCCCCGTGTGGTTGGAAGCATTCTATGTCTCCTATCGACCGGGTTAGGCACCCAGAAAGGTAAGCGTCCCAAAACAAACCCCTATTCTGGTGAAAATTGCCACAAAAAGCCGAACTAGTGGATAGAACTCTCCAAAAAGAAACGAGCAAACGAGCATGACGTCACACGTCACCGCACCGCTGTCTGCATAGCTTCCCCCTCCCCGGGAGGGGGAAGGGGAAGCCCCAGACCCCAGTGCCAGCCATCCACCCCTTCAGTTCTGAGGATGGGCATCAAAACACGTGAAAAACCACCTACGAGGGGGAGGAAGGGATGCCGGGGAGCCTCCAGGTCTCACCCAGAAAATGGCGTTTCATTACATTCAACGCTGGTTTTCTGTGGGGGAGCCCCTTCGGCTCCCCCCCCCCCACAGAGGAAAAGTAGAGGGACTTACCCGGGAGGCAGTCGCTGCTCACTCCTCAACCCGAAGTCGAGACAACTGGCTGCAACCGCTGACCCAAAGCGACACAGGTCCCGACTAGGCCCAGTAACGTTCACGAGGTAGCGCGCATCCAGGACCCTGTTCGATCGCCAAAAACCCCGCGCCCGAATGTCAGCCCAGGATATGTTGCCAAAGATGGCAGCAAACGCAGCAAACTAACGAACGTCATGGGCATGGGGATAGACTGCAGGCTGACTAGCCTTAATAACCTTGCAGATAACCTGAGAGACCCGTACCCGCGAATAGGGAAGGAGGGAAACTGGATCAACCCAAAGTCCCCGGACACAGAAGCCGTGGTGTGCAAATAACGGTGGAGGGCCACAACTGGACACAAAGGATGATGCACACTCGGCCTGACCAACCAAGCATCAACAACCCAAGGGCCCCTCCGGAATGCAACCATCTCATTCTTCGCCAGAAAAGAAGGGGACAGCTGCAGACGAACAAGCCAATTGCCACGACCAAACAATTCAGGAAACAATCCTGAACCGAAGGGGCCCCAACAAACTGAGGAGAAGAGAGAAAGGAAAGCACTCTGTCCAAAGACCAGGACGGCTCAGGAGGCACATGAGCAGGTAGGAGGTGAAACAACGCACGAGACAACTGCGAAATGGCGCAGAAGTATCATCAATACTGAAAGCAAGCTGAAGAGGCTCTGCCAGCGCCACACGATATGAGGCGACAGTATTCGGCATAGGATGACGTTCCTGGAACAACCAAGAGAGAAAGGATAGCACCACCCGAACAGAAAGCGAAGCACGATGACGAGGAGTCAAAAAGAAATGGAAGGACTGCCAGGAAACATACTGCCGCCGAGACGAAGCCTGCAGGTGGGACACTAACATGGAAGCCACCTGGTCAACATAGAGATGATGATAAACTCGAGTCAAAAATACCATACGCGAAGACGATCGAGGAGAAGATCGAACCAGCCACATGACCCACCGGTCTGATCTGCTGGAAGAGGCGGAGCCGCGGGAAAACCTCCGGGTTCGGACACCGAGCAAGCAGCGCCTGAAACAACGGTTGGGCTGACCACCACTGGGCCAAGAGGACTACTCTCCCCTGGAAAGTCTCCAAGCGAGTCAGGACCTGAAGCAACAGCTGAACCGGAAGAAAGAGGTACATGAACCCCTACCTCGACCAGTCCGGCTGAAAGGCATCGACCCCAACAGTCTCTCAGTCGGGGAAGAGCGCCACATATAGAGGAAGGCGTGTTTTTGACATCCAACCTCAGAACTGGGGTGTGGATCGCCGGCGCGGTAGGTCTGGGGCTCTCCCTTCCCCCTCCCGGGGAGGGGGGGCTGCGCAGACAGCGGCGCGACGACTAATGACGTCATACTAGTTTGCTCGTTTTTGTTTGGAGAGTTCTATCCACTCGTTCGGCTTTTGGTTGCAATTTTCACTAGAATAAGGGTTTGTTTTGGGACGCCTACCTTTCTGGGTGCCTAACCCGGTCGATGGCAGACATAGAATGCTTCCAACCACACGGGGGTATCTATAGGCCATTGCTTCCCTTGCCTCTCTGAGGGGGCCAGGTTCTGGCTCGTGGTCCCCGGTAGGCCCATAAGAACACTGTACATATGACTGATGCCAAAGTCTGACATTAGCATATCAGCCTGGTAAGCTGGTAGGCTCCGGGGAGCCATAGGGGCTCCCTCCAGAAAACCGCCGACCAGAGGGAGGAAGGGATGCCGGGGAGCCCCTGGGACTCACCCAGAAAATGGCGTTTCATTACATTCACCGCTGGTTTTCTGGGGAGAGCCCCTACGGCTCCCCGGAGCTAACTACCCACAGAGGAAAGAATAGGGACTTATCCGGGAGGCGGTTGCTGCTCACTCCTCAACCCAAGTTCGAGACAACTGGCTGCATCCGCCAACCCAAAGCGACACAGGCCCGACTGGGCCCAGGAACGTTAACAAGGTAACAAGCAGCCAGGACCCTGTTCGACCACCAAAATCCCCGCACCCGAATGTCAACCCAAGACATATTGCCAAAGACAACGGCCAGAGCCGTGAACTTGTGGACGTCATGGGCACGGGAATAGACCGCAGGCTGGCTAGCCTTAACCCTTAAACAGCGCAAATCATACATATATGATTTGAGTAACTGTCACAAAACGGCACAAATCATATGACCCAAACGCCGAAAAATCGTGGGACCAGGCGTGAGCGAACAGCACAAGCCTCCCCCCCCCATTGCTCCGTCAATGGGGCGAACCACGAAAGGGCCGGCGCCCCTTACGAGACCCAGAACCTCGCACAGAGCGAACACCGCGCTGACCGGACGAAGGCGGGTCCGAAGGAGGCGCCAAACCCGAACCTGACACCAGTGGCCTACCACGACGAGAGGAGCCCCGAGCCTTGGCACGACCCTTCCGGGAAGGCCCACAATGGGACCCCCAGAGAACTAGCAAGTCCGACATAGGACGGCAAGAAGCCGAAGCAGTCTGAATAAACTGCACAACGGCTGAAGCCTCAAACAAGAAAGGGCAAAACGGGGACGAAAGCCTAAGAGCCAAGGCCCAAGCAGATTCCACAGAGGAGGCAAGCACCGCCTGCCGACATGCGAGCCGGGAGGCATAAAACAGAGCCACCGCACCCCCACAAGAACAGCGCGAAAAGCTTCAGCATGCAGCCGATGAGCGAGCCACCGAGGCCAAGGCGCCAGACCCCGGAATAGCCCCAAGTGCCTCCACATCCTCTGGGAGCCAGTCAGAAGACAGCTCCATGAGGGAAAAGAAGCGCAAGGCTGCAACCAAAAGGCCCCGAGCACGCAAGTCCTCCGCCACCTGCGCTGCTGAAAGGAGCACACAACTGAGCCGATAGCATCAGCCTCAAGGGCTGGGGTGTGGATCGCCGGCACGGTAGGTCTGGGGCTCCCCTTCCCCCTCCCGGGGAGGGGGGGGGCTGTGCAGACAGCGGCATGACGACGAATGACATCATATTAGTTTGCTTGTTTTTGTTTGGGGAGTTCTATCCACTTGTTCGGCTTTTGGTTGCAATTTTCACCAGAATAGAGGTTTGTTTTGGGCTGCCTACCTTTCTGGGTGCCTAACCCGGCCGATGGCAGATATAGAATGCTTCCAACCACACGGGGGTTTCTATAGGCCATTGATCCCCTTGCCTCTCTGAGGGGGCCAGGTTCTGGCTCGTGGTCCCCAGTAGGCCCATAAGAACTCCGTACACATGATTGATGCCAAAGTCTGACATTAGCACATCAGCCTGGTAAGCTCCGGGAAGCCATAAGAGCTTCCCCCCAGAAAACAGAGGACAAAAAACGAGGCGAGGACATCCTAAGAGCCAGGGCCCAGGCCGATTCCAGAGAGGAGGCAAGCACCGTCTGCCGACACATGAGCTGGGAGGCATAAAACAGAGCCACCGTATCCCACAAGATCGGCGCAAAAAGCTTCAGCAAGGCAGTCGACGAGCGAGCCGCCGAAGCCAAGGCGCCAGACCCAGGAACAGCCCCAAGCACCCCCACATCCTCCATGAGCCAGTTGGAAGACAGCTCCAGGAGGGAAAAGAAGTGCAAGGCTGCAACCAAAAGGCCCCGAGCGTGCAAGTCCTCCACCACCTGTGCCGCCGAAAGGGAGGGAACCTGCACATGGAGCTGAACGATGCCAACATCCCAGGGAACGGGAAGGAGCAAACAAGCACTCATTGAGGTGCTCAAGGTCGCCGCCCCAGGAAAACCTGAAGCACTGTCAAAGCCTCCTGCCACTCAAGCGTGCGGGAACGGCAGAAGGAGTGCCAATCCTCCAAGGTAAAGACAGGACAGTCCGCCACCCAGGACGACTCCAGAACCTCGTAACGGAGCCAGAAAGGGAACGAAGTCCCAAACCTGAAAGCCAAGGGATCCAATGCCGAGGTATAATCTGGGGTCACACAGGCAGTTTGCTGCAAGGGCCGCCCGCACCGCAGCAGGTTGGATGTGATAAGCCGAAAACCTCCGGAAAGACGGAACAGAAGCGCCCGGGGAACAAGGAACCAAACCAGGGGAGGGGCAGACACTAAGTCCAACTCGTACACAGAGGGGGGGAAAAGAAAACCACACTCCTTGTAACAGTAAGCCCCGCTCAGAGGGAAGAAAAACCCAGGCGGGGTCCAGCCCAAGTCAGCCCCTCCGCAGCCCCAGGGTCCTCCTCCGTAGGACCCGGGGCTGAGTACTTCCCCCAAGCACCGACCCCACAGGGCAAGGCCGGCACAGCCGGATAGAATGAGGCCCACTGGTCAGACCCAGAGGCTTCAGCTGGGGGAGGAGACTCGAATGCCCCCGTCGCCACACCGGAAGGGGCATCCCCCGAGACTGCCCGAGTCTCAAGACCAACTAACCCCCCGCCTCGACTCCGAAACCCTCAGACGCTTCGGCGCCGGAAGCAGGGGAGGGTGACCAGAACGAACAACAGGAGGGGAAGGACCAGGAGATGCGGACTGAACCAGGATCGAAGCGACCGCCACCCTCAAGTCCGGGCCCCATAAGCAAAACGGGGCAGCCCCAGGGCATCTGGGTGAGCAACCAACCAAGCGCGTTGCAACAACCGAAACCTAGAATGCAACGCCTGCGCAGCCTGTACCCGAAGATGATCATCTACATATTGGGTAAACTGAGTCACCAGCAAGTAACAATACTCACAGGACTCCGGGTCAAAAGTGTCACCGACCCAACAGGCTGCGTGACTGAGGCAAAATCAATGAGGGTCGCCCTGAGACAAGGGGGCCGAACAACCCTCAAACTCGCATGAAGTGAGGGGGGGACCCCGGGGTCACATCGATCGGACCCATGTGTCCCCTAGGGGATTCCCAGGGTCCTGAGCGTAATCCAAATCCAGGCAGGGAACCACTAACCAGCGCCAAAAACTACCAAACAAACTGTCTAAAGCTGAACTCCAGGGACATGTACACTCACGGGGGCCAAGCAGGAGGCACCACCAAGTATCAGGGTGAGGCCAAACATCAGTGGCAATTACAGCAGAACCCCCCATCAAGGCAAAAAGAAAAACAAAACCCCCACAAGAGGACAACGTACCCCAAGAAACAGAGCCGGCTGCTGTGATAGGCGACAACTAGCTGCGCAGCACCCTGCGCCCCTTACCAGTACAAAAACTGCCTCTTACCCTAAGGTAAACTAAGGAGACAAAACACCCAATTACCCAAAGGGCGGCCGAGAAACCGAGCAGTAAAACGGACACACAGAGGCAGACCCCAAGGAACTTGTGGAAGGTAACCCCAAGCTCCAAGGGCAGTACTTACAAGGCACCTAGGGAAGGTAACCCTAGGTGCATGCAGCCTGAGTACTGAGGACTAACCCCTGGCTCTCGCACCCCTGGAGAACAGCAACCATACACAAGGCACAGCTCACCAAAAATACTGGAGCCAGAGCACACAACTGAGCCGATAGCATCAGCCTCAAGAACTGGGGTGTGGATCGCCGGCGCGGTACGTCTGGGGCTACTCCTTCCCCCCTCACGGGGAGGGAGGGGGGGGGCTGCACGGACAGCGGCACGACGATGGGTGACGTCATATTAGTTTGCTCGTTTTGTTTTGGGGAGTTCTATCCACTCGTTCGGCTTTTGGTTGCAATTTTCACCAGAATAGGGGTTTGTTTTGGGACGCCTACCTTTCTGAGTGCCTAACCCGGTCGATGGCAGACATAGAATGCTTCCAATTACACGGGGGTTCTATAGGCCATTGCTCCCCTTGCCTCTCTAGAGGAGGCTAGGTTCTGGCTCATGGTCCCCGGTAGGCCCATAAGAACTCCATACACATGACTGATACCAAAGTCTGACATTAGCATATCAGCCTAGTAAGCTCCGGGAAGCCGTAGGGGCTCCCCACCAGAAAACAACGTAGAGCCACAACCGGACACAATACATGATGCACCCCCGGCCTAACCAACCAAGCATCAACAACACAAGGATACATTTGGAAAGCAGCTGTCTCATTCTTCGCCAGAAAAGAAGGAGACGGCTGCAAACGAACAAACCTATCTCCAGAACCAAAAGAGCAGAAACCGCTGCGCCAGAAGAGGACATGAAGTTCCCCGACTCGACCCTCAGAGGCCAAAGCCAACAGGAAAAAGAGCCTTGGAGAAACAATCCTGAACCGAAGGGGCCACTATAAACCGAGGGAAAGAGAAATAAGAGAGCACCCTGTCCAAAGACCAGGACAGCTCAGATGGCGCATGAGCAGGCTGGAGGTGAAACAGCGAATGAGACACCTTACGCCTTGTGAAACGGAGCAGAAGTAACATCAGTGCCGAAAGCATGCTGCAGCGGTTCCGCCAGTGCTGCATGATACAAGGCGACAGTATTCAGCATGAGATGACTGTCCTGAAACAGCCACGAGAGAAAGGACAAAACAACCTTAACCGAAAGCGAAGTACAACGACGAAGAGACAAAATGAACCGGAAGGACCACCAGGAAACTTCATACTGCCGCCGAGACGAAGCCCGCATGTGGGACACCATCAAAGAAGCCACCTGATCACCATACAAATGGTGATAGACTCAAGTCAAAAAGAACAAACAGTAAGACTCAAGGACAAGATCGAACCAGTCTCGTAACAGACCAGGCCGATCTACTGAAAAAGGAAGAGCCGCGGGAAAACCTTTAGGTTCGGACACCGAGCAAGCAGCGCCTGAAACCAAGGCTGGACTGGCCACCATGGGGCCAAGAGGACCACTCCTCCTTGGTAAGTCTCCAAACGAACCAGGACCTGGAGCAACAGCTGAACCGGGAGAAAGAAATACAAGAATTCCCACCTAAACCAGTCTAGGGCAAATTCTCCTACCCCACCCCCCAGATATATTCCCCATAAGGAATTTAGGAAGATGTATATGATTTTGATTCAGGAAGATGGCCAGGGTTGGATAACAGCCGGAGATGAAGGTCATAAGGAGTTCCGGACCAGCCGGGCTGTGGTGGGTATGTGGGCCTGCGGGCCGCTCCAAGCAACAGCCTAGTGGACCAAACTCTCACAAGTCAAGCCTGGCCTCGGGCCGGGCTTGGGGAGTAGAAGAACTCCCAGAACCCCATCAACCAGGTATCAACCAGGTATTTATAATTGAATTCAGGTTCGCTTAAAAGTGGAGGTAAAATAGTATTGAACAGTAATATTCTTGGGAAATATGCCAAGGGTAAAATATGTCCAGGGAGGGAATATGGGTGAGAATTTGGAAGAATATGCCCAAAAGGGAAAATGTTCAGGGCAAATATATATTCGCCCTGAACATTTGTTTATGGGTGGGGGTGAAGTTTTCAAGTTTCAAGCTTAACTTTAGAGTGCACTACAAAAACAGAAACTAAAAGGTTTTTCATAAAATATGGCCCAAACTCACCCTATCTTAAGATGAGGTTATCTTGAGATAATTTCGGGCTTTAGTGTCCCCGTGGCCCGGTCCTCGACCAGGCATCCACCCCCAGGAAGCAGCCCGTGACAGTTGACTAACACCCAGGTACCTATTTTACTGCTAGGTAACAGGGGCATAGGGTGAAAGAAACTCTGCCCATTGTTTCTCGCCGGCGCCCGGGATCGAACCCGGGACCACAGGATTACAAGTCCAGCGTGCTGTCCGCTCGGCTGACCGGCTCCCCCTAAGTTTTAAAACTGGGAGTGATTTATGCTTAGGAATATGATTTACTGTATTTGAACATTCAAACATACCTTCTCCCTGGGCTGATCAGACTTAGGAAGCACCACTATTCCCAATCTTTCTTTAGCAGATACTCTGGTAGAAACAGGCTCAAGTTTAGACTTGATCTTCTGTTTAGGCTCTATCCTCGATTCAATTTTCACTTCAGCCTTTGGTTCTACTCGACTTTCTGCCTTGGGAGCTGAAATCTTTTGTCTCTGCTCTATTTTGCTCTTTTTTGGTGCTGGTTCTTCCTCTAATTCAAGACCCAATTCATCTGAAAATTGTTGATAAAAGACTGAGAATACTTTAAGATGCTAAGAAAAGAATGGAAAATAAAACAGTGAAAAACCAAAGATGTACTACACTGTCACTAACCCAAGGCCCACATTTTACAATGAATTACCATATAGTCCTTTCCCAAATAAAGCATTTCTTCACATAACAAACCAACAATTTAAGGTTATTTCAATTGCTTTCATCTATGGTTGCTCCTGCCAGAAGGATTCTTAGGAGAAGAATTAGCCCAGAAATTGATTCATGCACAGTATTCTGCTTGTTAATGCCACAATAGGTATTCTGAGATCAAGCAAATAAAATGCTTCCGAGTCGATGAGATATCTGAGTTAATACAAAGTTATTTTAGAGTACAAGTAAATGTTGCAGAGAAATCAAGACTGAAATGAAATAGAACTCTCTTATCTAGGTGGCATTCATTAGCCCTACAGTACACTAAGCTTTGGTACCACAGACATACATACACAAAACTACCAGGTCTCTGAACTTGCATAGTGGGTACCACTGCAATGAATGAAGATAGCCAAAAAGCATTAGACAAGCAGAATGGAAGGTAAAAGTATAAACATGAAAAACAAAACACCACACCTTGAGGTCAGAGGCATACGATCCGAAGAGTGCTGGGCACACAGCTAGATGAGCATTAAGACAGAAAGAGCAATGGGAGACAAACCAAAAGACTGCAGCCCACAACAACGGCAGGAAGAAAACCAGAAAGTTTCCCAAAATATGACATAATACAGAAATCAAGCATTGAATGTCATGAAACATCCTTTTCTGGTGGGCTCCAGCAGCTCCCCAAGATTTACTATGGAACCATTGAGCCTTAGCCCAACCATAAGACATGTAATGCATCTGCCACATACCAGGATATGATATGATCACCACATACAAAATAGTAACAGGAATTGACAAAATCGATAGGGAAGATTTCCTGAGACCTGGAACTTTAAGAACAAGAGGTCATAAATATAAACTAGCTAAACACAGATGCCGAAGAAATATAAGAAAATTCACTTTCGCGAACAGAGTGGTAAACGGTTGGAACAAGTTAGGGGAGAAGGTGGTGGAGGCCAAGACCGCCAGTAGTTTCAAAGCGTTATATGACAAAGAGTGCTGGGAAGACGGGACACCACGAGCGTAGCTCTCATCCTGTAACTACACTTAGATAATTACACTTAGGTAATTAGGAGTCAAGACCTTTATCTGACTCGCTCTACAAGACAAGGGGAGGGGAGCAGAGGATCCAAGATTAACTACAAAACTAGAAAAATTCAATTCTGCTGCCAAACTAAAAAATTTACAAACATTCTTTATCATGACAGGCTTAAGATTGAAGAGATTAAGCCAACCAAGAGGTGGCACAGGCATGAATATCCCGTAAGTGGAGGCTGTTTGGAGCCACTACCAGTACCAGTGCCTGATTTGGTAGATCTATGGATGAAGGGGGTCTTCAAGGTGACAGGAATAAGGCCAGAACAGAAGTTTTAATAAAAAAACAGAGTTGAATGTAATGAAACAGTAGTTTTTGGGTGAGCCCTGGAGGGTCCCTGGAGCTATTGGACTGATATTAGCTATATTAGTCTGCTCCCCAGGGATTTGGTTCTTTTCCAGCTCGCCGGGTTCGGGTTCCTCGTGAACTGGAGGAAGAGAAATCCCATCTGGTTCCTTCTCAGGTTTGGTCTTGACTGGGTCTTGTGTGGGTCTCTCCATTGCTCCCTGCACCTCTCTGAGGAAGGCAAGTTCTAACCCGTGGTTCCAGGTAGGCAGAACTCCATGTGACTGAAGCCCCAGGCTAACATAGCTAATATCAATCCGATAGCTCCAGGAAGCCGACGGGGCTCCCCACAATAAGAGAGTAGAACAAGGACACTAGTGATGGAGAGATAGAAAGATTTATACTACATGGTTATTGCATAGAAAATATGTTAATGAGATATTATACTATAAATCATCATTTACCGTGTTTACTACTCACCAATGTCTGCCCTAAGAACTAACATGTCTTCTATATCTTCCTCTTCATCAACCATTAACTGTTCTCCACCCCCAGCAGCTTCAGCTCGAAATATGTCAGCACAGGATACTTTTCCCCTAACCTGGGACTTCAGTTTTCTTGACATTTTGTCTGTATGTACGGAAGTTTCTGGTGCAGTAGCCAGTGGTGTCTTCTCTGTAGAAACTGCATTTTGTTTAACAGATGATATTTTTATCTTCTCTCTGCTTTCCTTTTCTTTAACTGGCTCTTTTGACTTTGATAGTTTAACCGGTGCGACAATAACTTTTTTCTCCTTGGATGATTTATCTTGAGAAACAGGAGAGTCAGGCTTTCTAAGCTTTTTGTCTTTCCTTTCAACTTTTCTCTCACTAGATTTCCTTTTTCTATCTGCTTTTTCTTTTTCTTTTGCTTTCCTTTTTTCTTCGTCCCTCATTTTTTTCATTTCTTCTGCCTTTTCTCGTTTCTTTTCTTCATCCCGTTCTCTCTTCTTTTCTTCTTCTCTATCTCTTCTTTTATCCTCTTCTGCATCCTTCTTCTTTGGTTCTTCTTGTTGTGTAGTTGTAACTATGAAGAAAGAAACAGTAATACAGAATACAGTTTAGTGAAAATTGTAGCCTTAATAAGATAAACCTCATAAATTAAATAGAAAAGGATAAAATCTTTCCAAAAGAAGGAATCAATTACAAAAAAAAAAACAAAGTCGTCCCTCAGGTACGTAGAATCTTCTTACTGTACCAGTGATGCACACTGGAAGTGGTGACCTATTATTATAGAAAGGAAGATATAGCAACCCGTCCTCTTAAAAATAACGTCACTTTTGGCTCGTATGCGCGCTATGGCCAAATTTGGACGTAATTTGAAATGAAATCGACTCACAAAAGTGACGTTCTGTTCCGTTTTCTATTTGAGTCGTCCGGCGTACGCGTAGAGGTTATGAGAGGACACTTTAAATTAACGTTTTTCATAACGTTTTGAAACTTTATGAGAATTTCCTGCCCACCTAACCTATCAGAGGACCCTTAACTTACTGTTGTTGAAAAAAAAAAATCTCACATTTATTTTATTTTTTTTCCATTTTCAAATTACGTCCAAATTCGGCCATACTGGCAAACGGCCAAAAGCGACGTTCTTTTTTAGAGGACAGGTTGGATATAGATAATCAACTGCTCTGGGAAGGAAGAAACACCAACACATATCACACATGTTCAGAGATTAGTCCACTATGGGCTCACCATGGCCCGTGCTACTTGGAACTTTTTGTTCCAAGTAGCGAATCTTAAACAACAACAACAATGTTCAGAGGCTGGGAAGTGGGAGAAAATGGCGATGATAGTGACTCATTTACAGTCGCATTCTCTTGGTCAATGTTCCATAGACCAGCGGTCGCCAACCTTTCGGACCTCACAGACCACTAATATGATTTTTTTAAAGATAAATACATTTGTAAAATAATGATAATGAAAATAATGATTTTCTGGGTGAGTCCCAGAGGCTCCCCGGAGCTATCCAGGCTGAATGGATATGTATAACTTTCTGGCATCAGTCAAAGTGCTAGGGATTCTTGCCTACCGGGGACCACGAGCCAGAACCTGGCCCCCTCAGAGAGGCACAAGGAGCAATGGCCTATAGAAACCCCCTTGTGGTTGGGAGCATTCTATGTCTGCCATCGACCGGGACAAGCACCCAGAAAGGTAGGCGCCCCAAAACAAACCCCTATTCTGGTGAAAATATTGCTACCGAAAGCCGAACGAGTGGACAGAACTCCCCAAACAAAATTATCAAACTAGCATGACGTCATCACGTCGCTGCGCCACCGTCTGTGCAACCCCCCCCTCCCCGAGAGAGGGAAGGGGGAGCCCCAGACCCTCCTCACCGGCGATCCAACCAGCAGTTCTTAGGCTGGATGTCAAAATACGCGAAAAACGCCGCCGACCGGAGGGTGGGAGGGATGCCGGGGAGCCTCCTGGACTCACCCAGAAAATGGCGTTTCATTACATTCAACACTGGTTTTCTGGGGGGGAAGCCCTGTCGGCTCCCCGGAGCTACCACACCACAGATAAGTAAAACAGGGAAGGAACCGGGAGGCGGATACCACGCGTCCTAACCGAACAACCAAAACCAGAGATAAAACAAAGACCGAAACGAGAAGAAAATAGACCACCCAGGCCAACGACCAGGACAGCACCAAAACTCAAGAGCAGGCCAGAGGGGAACAACGCTCAGGACAGCAAGTGGAACGGAGCAGAAGGAACCGCAACACTGAACGCAAGCAGGAGCGGCTCTGCCAGCACCACCCAACATGAGGTGACAGGACACGATCCCAGACGACAGTCCTGGAACAACCCCGAAGGGAAGACAAGCCAACCCTATCAAAGACCGAAGAACCTTCGCAGTGATAGGAAAACCGGAAAGACTGCCAGGAAAACCACACACTGCCCCCGAGACGAAACACGCAGGTGAGAGACCAATAACGAACCCACCAGTGCCGACACAAACGACGAGAAACTAACACCACGATCGAAAGCGCAAAACGCGAATCGAAAAACAGCGACCCCGCAACCCAAAGAATCTACATAACCAGCTCCAGCAGGGAAGAAAGATGCACGCATCCCTGAGGCATCCAAGAGGAGAACCACCCAGGACGTGAACCGCAGGAAAGCAAACACACCCGGTCCGGAAAAGGAACAAAGAAAAAACGGAACCAGGACCGGAACCCAGCAAACCCGGTTCCAAGAAAAGGAACCAGGAAGGCAGGAGCGGCAGACAGAAAGTCCACACCCCCCACAGACAGCGCAACCCGAAGCCTGCAGGAAATCACACAGAAAATCGCAGGAACTCGGTACCTAAACGGAACACCGGAGAAGTCCAAAAGCAGGGAACTAAACATGGACAGAGGCCCACCGGAGCACCAAACAGGATAGTCAGGAAGCACTGACCCAGATACACAAATAAGTGTAGCATGGGGGAGGAAAAACGGAAATAGGTAAGGAAAACCACGAATACAAAGAGCAGCCGGGAAGTAATACACACAACCAACCACAAAATGTGTAGAGGAGCGCACACATACCCAAGGGACCTCATGGACAGCAGGGTGCAGTCAGGCACCGAAGATAGGCTAGGAATGAGTGTCCAGAAAGGGAAAAGACCCAGGGGTCGAGAACGAAACCAAAAGCACCAAAATGCGGGGCAGAGCCCCAACAGGACAACAAAGAACAAAAGACAGGGACAAAAAAGGCACTGAAGACACACGCAAGGTGACCAAATACCCCTGTTAGGAGCCATCAACGCAATCCCGCCAAGCGGGGAAGAGGAAACAAGGATGGAGCAGGGAACAAGGGTGGCGGAGTGAGTAGAGTATCCCAATAAGATACTTGCTCCAAACGCATGAGCCTAACAAGAGAAGCAAAGCTCTACGTAGTACCAATGACGGAACTCAAACCGTTCCGTACTTCCAGGTAAAATTGCTGCCAACCTTTGGAGAACGGTGAGGCGTCGCCCAAGCATATAACCAGCAGAATAGCGAATAATAACTAGTCTACCTGCAAGTGTGGTCTAGAACAGACATGCAAGACACCGTACCGACTCTCAGTGCGCCCAATCCACACCATTGCCTGCCAAAATATCACCCGCATCCTACTGTATACGCAACAAACGATAGTTAGTTTCTAAGTGTTTGTGTTTATTAACACCAATCTTCACAAAACAATAGAAACTAGGATAGTGGCACACGCCACCCTTGCAGCACATTGTGGGCACGAAACAATGGGCATAAAAGGGATAAGCGTAGAATCAGGAAAATCCAGAGGAATGACCGGCATGGTAACAGGCCCGGTCATTCGCGGAACCAATTACCACGTAACATGGTGGTGGGGCCCCACGATTGGTGCAAGGGCGGGTTGGACATGTATATGAGTGGGAATGGGTGGTAAGAAACAGGAGCTGCCTCAAACGGGCCAATAGGCCCCTCTGCAGTTCCTCTGTACATATGTCTGTATGTTCGTACGCACAAGGGGACACAGGAGGAAGCTGAGCACCCAAATGAGCCACAGACACGAAAAAGAACCTGATCAATTTCAGAGGGGAAAGGAAGCGAAAAGCACCAAGAAGCCATGTGGTGGAGGCAGACTCCACCCACAGGAGCAAATGTAGAGAAGACAGAGCCCAGGAGGCGCAGGAAACTGCACAACCATCAACTGATAGGAGAGGCAGGGCCCAAGAGCCAGAGCTCAACCCCTGCAAGCACAACTAGGCAAGCACCCCACCAAAAAGTGAGAACCAGCACTAGGCCGACAGAGGTGCCAGACATGACAACCTCACCTGCAGAGCAGACACACGACCGTGACACAACACAGGCGAGCCAAGTAACATACCAGGAGCAGCGCTAATGTTGTGCCCGAAAGCCATGCATACTCGAGGCAGTAGGCATAGTATGTACCATTACCTGAATTATATGCGTTAGTCAAAGGAGAAATACGGCCAGAGGCACGCGCCCCGCAGAAGATGGAGCAGTACAGAGGGGGAGGAGGCGGCGCCACGCCAAACCATCCCACACCTTGGAAGCAGAGGAAGAACGAAGTGACACCCCCAGATATAAATCCAAAACACCCTCAGAATCCAGAGGGCTACGACTGGAGGGAGAAAACGAGCAAGAAGCCATAGAAAACCACGAGAAACAACGCGAACACATGAGCATACCGCCCATAAACAAAATGTACACCGCGGCCCCAGCACACGAGGTACGAAACGCACCACCCGTCTACCGAGAGGCGTGGCTCGTACACCAGGCGCACACACATATCGTACACACACAACGCACAGACACATCGTAAATACACATCATACAAACACCAGGAAGGCGTGCGGAACGAAGACGAAGAACGCCGAAACTGGAAGTAGAGACGACACGAAAACAAAACAAGGCTAAAACGAAGCAAAAGAAAACAGATGACGGAAGGGAACCAACGAGGCCGACAAAAGACCCGAGGGAAACCACATCGAAAATCAACAGACGTTCCAATAATATTGGAAGGTACGAAGAGACTCGCGAACCAACGAGAACCACGACAAGCACCCCTGATCAAGGAACATGCAGGGACAACGATACGAAGCGGTTTAGGCACTGTATGTACTAGGTCAATATAGAAATCCATCAATGTTTGTTTCACACCTCATATGGATGTACCTTACCTGAATACACATTTGATTTTTTTTTTCGAACAGTATCGCGACGTAAGAGCGAAAAGGGTAAGGAAAAGGGGGTGAAACACACCCCCAGGAACGACGGGACCGACAAACCCGAAGGAACACGGAACCGAACCCAGGGAGGGGTATACCCGAAAACAACAGGAACACAGAGGGAAGGAACAACCCCACTCTGAGGAACTGCCAGCCCCTCACCAAAGGTACAAAGACCCAAGAGGGGCAAACGGGGCCGAGGCCCCCAGGCAACCCCTCCCAAACCCCGGGAACCTCGACGGCATGACCCAGGGCCGAGCCGCACCCCCAAAGCCCCAGCTTGACAAGGAAAAGCCGGGGCAGCTGTGCAAACACTAATGAAGGGAGCCCACTGGTCAGACCCATACGGCACGGCTGGAGGAACCGACTCGAATGCCTCCGCCGCCACCCGGAAGAGGAAAACCCCCGAGACCGCCCGAGTCTCAACCCAACCAGACCCGCCCCAACCCAAAACCCGCCTATGGTTCGGAGCAGGAAGCAAGGGAGGAAGTGTGTAGAACAGAAGGGGAAGGACAAGAAGCGGAAGGAGCCAGAGTCGAAGCGACCCCCACCCCCAAGTCCAGACCCCAACCACCAAAACGGGGCAGCCTCGGGGCATCCGGGGCCGCAACAACCAAGAGCGTTGCAGCAACCTACACCCAGCAAGCAACGCCGCAGCCGCCTGCACCCGATTATCATGACCAGTGCCTGGGTGAAGGAGAGCGCGTACCGACAACACTCGTCGACGACTCCGGGTCACAAGAACAAGGACCCAACAGGCAGCATGGCGGAGGCACAACCGTGAGTGTCACCCTGAGACAAGGGGACAGATCAACCGTCAAACTCGCAGGACGCGAGAGGGACTCCGGGGACACACCTAGAGGACCACGGAGCCCCCGTGGGGTTTCCCAGGGCCCTTAGCCGTTGGTACACACTAAGGGAAGCCCAGGCAGGGTACAGCGAACCGCGCCCAATCTACCAACAAACTGCTAAAGCTGAACCCCCGGGACGGGTCCACTCACGGGGGCCAAGCGGGGAGTACCACCAACAGAAAAATTCGAAAGAAAATCACCTAGAACAGGAATGGGGGACCATAAAGGCAGACCCCCCACCAGGCAAAAACAAAAACAAAAGAAAAACCCCGCAAGAGGACAACGTACCCAGGCGGAACAGAGCCGGCCGCTGTTAATGGTGAAAACTAGCTGTGCAGTACCCCGCGCCCCTACCAGTGACGAAAACTACCACCTACCCAGAGACAAACCAGGGCAACAAAACCCCAGCCGACTCCAAGGGCGGCCCAGTACCGAGCAGTAAAGGACACAGCGGAGGTAGAACCCAAGGTGACTTGTGGAAGGTGGCCCCAAGCCCCAAGGGCAGTACTTACAGGGCACCTAGGGAAGATAGCCCTAGGGCATGCAGCCCGAGTACCGTGGAATCTTACTCCTGGCTCACACCCCACCGGTAGAGACAGTCCACACCACAAGGCACAGAACTGAAACAAAAACCGGAGCCAGAGGCACTCGACCAGCCAGTAATTCCATCAGCCAAGAACTGCCAGTTGGATCGCCGGTGTGGAGGGTCTGGGGCTCCCCCTTCCCCTCTCAGGGAGGGGGGTTGCGCAGACGGTGGCGCGGCGACGTGATGACGTCATGCTAGTTGATAATTTTGTTTGGGGAGTTCTGTCCACTCGTTCGGCTTTCGGTAGCAATATTTTCACCAGAATAGGGGTTTGTTTTGGGGCGCCTACCTTTCTGGGTGCCTGTCCCGGTCGATGGCAGACATAGAATGCTCCCAACCACAAGGGGTTTCTATAGGCCATTGCTCCTCGTGCCTCTCTGAGGGGGCCAGGTTCTGGCTCGTGGTCCCCGGTAGGCAAGAACTCCTAGCACTTTGACTGATGCCAGAAAGTTATACATATNCGAAATCATCTCAAGATGACCTCAAGATAACCCACTCCGCCTAGTTGAGGGCTGGTGGGCTGGGGCCGCCAAAGTGTTAAAAAAAATGTAATAGAGTACTGAATAAAATTTCACTATGGAGGCAAAAAACCAGCGTTGAATTTAATGAAACGCCATTTTCTGGGTGAGTCCCGGAGGCTCGCCGGAGCTATCCAGGCTGAATGGATATGTATAACTTTCTGGCATCAGTCAAAGTGCATGGAGTTCTTGCCTACCGGGGACCACGAGCCAGAACCTGGCCCCCTCAGAGAGGCACGAGGAGCAATGGCCTATAGAAACCCCCTTGTGGTTGGGAGCATTCTATGTCTGCCATCGACCGGGACAGGCACCCAGAAAGATAGGCGCCCCAAAACAAACCCCTATTCTGGTGAAAATATTGCTACCGAAAGCCGAACGAGTGGACAAAACTCCCCAAACAAAATTATCAAACTAGCATGACGTCATCACGTTGCCGCTACACCGTCTGCGCAATCCCCCCCTTCCCGAGAGGGGGCAGGGGGAGCCCCAGTCCTTCCACGCCAGCGATCCAACCAGCAGTTCTTAGGCTGGATGTCAAAATATGCGAAAAACGCCGCCGACCGGAGGGAGGGATGCCGGGGAGCCTCTGGGACTCACCCAGAAAATGGCGTTTCATTACATTCAACGCTGGTTTTCTAGGGGGAGCCCAGACAAAAGACCAAAACGAGAAGAAAATAGACCACCCAGGACGGCACCAAAACTCAAGAGCAGGCCAGAGGGAAACAACGCCCAAGACAGCAAGTGG
Organism: Procambarus virginalis; assembly: GCA_020271785.1. Taxonomy (NCBI): domain Eukaryota; kingdom Metazoa; phylum Arthropoda; class Malacostraca; order Decapoda; family Cambaridae; genus Procambarus; species Procambarus virginalis. The sequence goes on from WNGS01042707.1 coordinate 36,333,835, forward strand.
AACGGAGCAGAAGGAACCGCAACACAGAACGCAAGCAGAAGTGGCTCTGCCAGCACCACCCAATATGAGGTGACAGGACACGATCCCAGACGACGGTCCCGGAGCAACCCCTAAGGGAAGACAAGCCAACCCTATCAAAGACCGAAGGACCCTTCGCAGTGATAGGAAAACCGGAAAGACCGCCAGGAAAACCACACACCACCCCCGAGACAAAACACGCAGGTGGGAGACCAAAAACAAACCCACCAGTGCCGACACAAACGACGAGAAACTAACACCACGATCGAAAGCGCAAAACGCGAATAAAAAAACAGCAACCCCGCAACCCAAAGGAGCTACATAACCAGCTCCAGCAGGGAAGAAAGACGCACGCATCCCTGAGGCATCCAAGAGAACCACCCAGGACGTGAACCGCAGGAAAGCAAACACACCCGGTCCGGAAAAGGAACAAAGAAAAACCGGAACCAGGACCGGAACCCAGCAAACCCGGTTCCAAGAAAAGGAACCAGGAAGGCAGGAGCGCCAGACCAAAAGTCCACAACCCCCCACAGACAGCGCAACCCGAAGCCAGCAGGAAATCACACAGAAAATCGCAGGAACTCGGTACCGAAACGGAACACCGGAGAAGTCCAAAAGCAGGGAACTGAACATGGACAGAGGCCCACCGGAGCATCAAACAGGATAGTCAAGAAGCACTGACCCAGATACACAAATAGGTGGAGCATGGGGGAGGAAAAACGGAAATAGGTAAGGAAAACCACGAATACGGCCCATGGAGCGGCCGGGAAGTAATGCACACAACCAACCACAAAATGTGTAGAGGAGTACGCACATACCTGAGGGACCTCATGGACAGCAGGGTGCAGTCAGGCACCAAAGATAGGCAAGGAATGAGTGTCCAGAAAGGGAAAAGACCCAGGGGTCGGCAACGAAATCAAAAGCACCGAAATGCAGGGCAGAGCCCCACAGGACAACAAAAGAACAAAAGACAGGGACAAAAAAGGCACTGAAGACACACGCAAGGTGACCAAACACACCACACCAAACACCCTTGTTAGGAGCCATCGACACAATCCCGCCAAGCGGGGAAGAAGAACCAAGGATGGAGCAGGGAACAAGGGTGGCGGAGTGAGTAGAGTATCCCAATAAGATACTCGCTCCAAACACATGAGCCTAACGAGAGAAGCAAAGTTCTACATAGTACCAATGACGGAACTCAAACCGTTCCGTACTTCCAGGTAAAATTGCTGCCAACCTTTGGAAAACGGTGAGGCGTCGCTCAAGCATATAACCAGCAGAGTAGCGAATAATAACTAGTCTACCTGCAAGTGTGGTCTAGAACACACACATGCGAGACACCGTACCGACTCTCAGTGCGCCCAACCCACACCATTGCCTGCCAAAACATCACCCGCATACTACTGTATACGCAACAAAAGATAGCTAGTTTCTAAGTGTTTGCGTTTATTGACACCAATCTTCACGAAACAATAGAAACTGGGATAGTGGCACACGCCACCCTTGCAGCACATTGTGGGCACGCAACAATGGGCATAAAAGGGATAAGCGTAGAATCAGGAAAGACCAGAAGAATGACCGGCATGGAAACAGGCCCGGTGATTCACAGAACCGATTACCACGTAACGTGGTGGTGGGGCCCCACGATTGGTGCAAGGGCGGGTTGGACATGTATATGAGTGGGAATGGGTGGTAAGAAACAGGAGCTGCCTCGCACGGGCCAATAAGCCCCTCTGCAGTTCCTCTGTACATAAGTCTGTATGTTTGTACGCACAAGGGGGCACAGTTGATAAAGACAGGCTGTTTAACACAAGGGGCACACGCACTAGGGGACACAGGTGGAAACTGAGTGCCCAAATGAGCCACAGAGATATTAGAAAGAACTTTTTTAGTGTCAGAGTGGTTGACAAATGGAATGCATTAGGAAGCGATGTGGTGGAGGCTGACTCCATACACAGTTTCAAGTGTAGATATGATAGAGCCCATTAGGCTCAGGAAACTGTACACCTGTTGATTGACGGTTGAGAGGCGGGACCAAAGAGCCAGAGCTCAACCCCCGCAAGCACAACTAGGTGAGTACAACTAGGTGAGTACAGGAGGAAGCTGAGCACCCAAATGAGCCACAGACACAAAAAAGAACCTGATCAATGTCAGAGGGGAAAGGAAGTGAAAAGCACCAAGAAGCCATGTGGTGGAGGCAGACTCCATCCACAGGAGCAAATGTAGAGAAGACAGAGCCCAGGAGGCTCAGGAAACTGCACAACCGGCAACTGACAGGAGAAGTGGGGCCCAAGAGCCAGAGCTCAACCACCGCAAGCACAACTAGGCAAGCACCCCACGAAAAAGTGAGAACCAGTCCATAGCTGACAGAGGCGCCAGACATGACAACCTCATCTGCAGAGCAGACACACGACCGTGCCACAACACAGGCGAGCCAAGTAACATACCAGGAGCAGCGCTAATGGTGTGCCTGATAGCCATGCATACTCGAGGCAGTAGGCATAGTATGTACCGTTACCTGAATAAAATGCGGAAGTCGAAGGAGAAATACGGCCAGAGGCATGCGCCCCGCAGAAGACGGAGCAGTACAGAGGGGGAAGAGGCAGCGCCACACCAAACCATCCCACACCTGGAAGCAGAGGAAGAACGAAGTGACACCCCCCAGATATAAATCCAAAACACCCTCAGCATCCAGAGGGCCACGACTGGAGGGAGAAAACGAGCAAGAAGCCGTAGAAAATCACGAGAAACAACGCGAACACATGTGCATACCACCCATAAACAAAATGCACACCGCAGCCCCAGCACACGAGGTACGAAACGCACCACCCGTCTACCAGGAGGCGTGGCTCGTATACCAGGTGGACACACATCGTACACACACAACGCACAGACACATTGTAAACACACATCGTACAAACACCAGGAAGGCATGCAGAACAAAGACGAAGAACGCCGAAACTGGAAGTAGAGACGACGNAACACTGAACCAGTGCCTGGAAAAAATAACTCAGTAGCACTAGAAATATGAACAAACCGCATCCCCCTAAGAAAAAAGAGGAAGAGATGCAGATTGGAACGAGAACGTCGTTCCCTATATAGGCGAAAAAACGAATCGCGGTACAACTTGAGTCGCACCCTATCTCAGGAACGGCGAAGAAGGTTAGGTAGCGAAATAGAAAAATGAACTCAAGCTACAAGAATCATACAAAACGCAGGAGAGGGAAGAGAGCAAAGGCCATCAGTGAAATAGAGAGAAACCCGAAATATTTTTTCTCCTATGCAAAATCAAGATCAAAAACCACATCTAGTATCGGGCCCCTGCGAAAGGAAGATGGAACTTTCACCGATGACAACAAAGAAATGAGCGAGCTACTGAGGAAGCAATACGACTCTGTCTTCAGCGAGCCATAAACGCACTAAAGATCGATAACCCAAATGAATTTTTCATGGATATGATACCAACATCAAATCATATATCAGACGTCACCCTATCCCCACTGGATTTTGAAGAAGCCATAAACAGTATGCCTATGCACTCTGCACCAGGCCCGGATTCTTGGAACTCCATATTCATCAAGAACTGTAAAAAACCACTATCGCAGGCCCTTCACATTCTGTGGAGACAAAGCCTAGATACTGGCGTTATTCCTGATATACTAAAAACAGCAGAGATAGCACCACTTCATAAAGGAGGAAATAAGGCAGAGGCAAAAAATTACAGACCGATAGCACTAACATCGCACATCATAAAATTTTTGAGAGAGTGCTAAGAAGTAAGATCACAAAATACATGGAATCACAGCATCTCCATAACCCCGGACAACATGGTTTCAGAACAGGGCGCTCTTGCCTGTCGCAGTTGCTGGACCACTATGATATGGCATTAGATGCTATGGAAGACAAACAAAACGCTGATGTAATTTACACAGATTTCGCAAAAGCTTTTGATAAATGTGACCATGGTGTTATTGCCCATAAAATGCGCTCAAAAGGAATTACCGGAAAAGTAGGCAGATGGATCTACAATTTCCTGACCAACAGAACCCAATGTGTAATAGTCAACAAAATAAAATCCAACCCGTCAACCGTTAAGAGCTCAGTCCCCCAGGGTACTGTGCTTGCTCCAGTACTTTTTCTCATCCTCATATCGGACATAGACAAGAACACAACCTATAGCACTGTATCATCCTTTGCAGATGACACTAGGATCTTCATGAGAGTAGGCAACATAGAGGACACGGCGAACCTCCAGTCAGATGTAGATCAGGTCTTTCTATGGGCTACAGAAAATAATATGGTGTTTAACGAAGACAAGTTCCAGCTCATGCGCTATGGAAAAATGAAAATATAAAAACGGAAACCACGTACAAAACTCAGGCAAATCATAACATAGAACGAAAAGGCAATGTAAAGGATCTGGGTGTACTCATGTCGGAAGACCTTACCTTTAAAGAACACAATAAAGTAGCCGTCACAACTGCAAGAAAAATGACAGGTTGGATAACAAGAACTTTTCACACTAGAGATGCTATACCGATGATGACACTTTTCAAAACGCTTGTGCTCTCTAGAGTGGAGTACTGCTGCACAATGACAGCCCCTTTCACTGCTGGAGAAATTGCTGACCTGGAGAGCGTGCAGAGATCCTTTACTGCTAGAATCCACTCGGTAAAACATCTAAACTATTGGGACCGACTAAAGAGCCTAAATCTGTATTCCCTTGAGCGCAGGCGGGAGAGATACATAATAATTTACACGTGGAAAATATTAGAGGGGCTGGTCCCAAACCTGCACACAGAAATAACATCACATGCGACCAGAAGACATGGCAGGATGTGCAGAATACCCCCGTTGAAAAGCAGAGGTGCAACTGGTACTCTGAGAGAGAACTCTATCAACATCAGGGGCCCGAGACTGTTCAACACGCTCCCACTACACATAAGGGGCATAACTGGCAAACCCCTCACAGTGTTCAAGAGAGAACTGGATAAGCACCTCCAAAGGATACCTGATCAACCAGGCTGTGACTCATACGTCAGGCTGCGAGCAGCCGCGTTCAACAGCCTGGTTGATCAGTCCAGCAACCAGGAGGCCTGGTCGATGACCGGGCCGCGGGGACGATAAGCCCCGGAAGCACCTCAAGGTATCCTCAAGGTGGTGTCTGTTTCAGAGCACTTTTGTACCTTGTGGTGTATTTCTGCAGTGCGGTGTGCAGGCCAGGAGTACTTGATCAGTACTGGGGGCTGCATGCGCTTAGAGACCTGCTTCTCTAAGCATCCTGTAAGTGCAGCCCTTGCGTTCTGAGGTTACCTTCCACAGGGAGTTCTGGAAACGCGGATGAGCGGCGCGACAGCGGGGTGTAATGTTTGCTCGTTTGCTTTTAAATTTAAAAATTTTGGGAGTTCTGTTTCTCTGTTCGGTCTTCGGTAGCAATTAATTTTTTTACCATACAGGGTTTGTTTTGTTATGCCTACCTTTCTGGGTGCCAAACCTCGGTCGATGGCAGACATGGAATGCTTCCAAATACATGGGGGTTTCCAGAGGCCATTACTTCTCGTAGCTCTAAGAAGGGGCAGGGTTTTGGCGCGTAGTCCCCAGTAGGTAAGAACGCCAATCGACTGATGGCATGGTCTAATACATACATATCAGCCCGGTAAGCTCTGGGGAGCCTCTGGAGCTCCCCACAGAAAGTAACGTACTACCCAGGAACAAAAATTGTGTTATGTTATGCTATCTACATGACATTGATGCAGAGTAGTATTATGAGTTAATCAAGATTATTCTGATAGTTATTGACTGCAGAATTGAGGTTTTCTTTGAGGCTTTTCTTGATGATAATGTTGACTTTATTGTGTTAGGAATCCTTTTCTTCTGATCTATGACAATTGAACCACTGTCAGTACTCTGTTGCAGACACATTTGGTGATAACAGGGGTGTTAAAGTAAAGACAACAGCAATTTGAAGACCCTCAGGTAAAAAAAAAAAAATCCCAGGAAGGAACTTGGGATATCCAATAGAAAATTGCAAATAAGAAAGTTTTCACATCTAGAAGGTAAACTCTTTTTACAAGCACAACAAACATCAAGATGAAATTCTTACCTATGGATTATCCAAATGAGATTGCAATCCTTTGGCAAGGTCTGGATAACAAGGTTACAAGAATTTCTGACTGCTAATTCCTTCAGTAAACTTAGGATCATAAATCCAAACATAACCTCTTAAAACACCAGAGTATATAATACTGTATGATACTTGAAATTATGTATACATCTTACCTCCACTTTACTTGCCATCCCACTCAGTTGAGGTTTCTTTGGGTCATATTCTTCCTCATCAGAGTCCACCTGCAAAAACAACAAATTACAAAACATAGAAAAGACAACAAAATCTGCAACTTGTGTGTGTTTTACCTGCATGTAACACAGTAATATGTAAGAATTATGAGGCGAATAAGATAATAAAATAATAAGGTTTAAGATAATGCAATTAACACCTTTAATATAAAGCCTGCTAGCAGAGTATTTCATATGTTTAGCAAACATTTTGCTAATTTTGAATCCCAGCAAGATCTGTGACTCAGATTACCATCCATGCTGTGTGATAAAAAAACCAGCGTTGAATGTAATGAAATGCCATTTTCTGGGTGAGCCCGGAGGCTCCCTGGAGCTTATCGGGCTAATGTATGTTATATTAGACCGGGACATTAGCTAAGGAGTTCAGACCTACCAGGGACCAGCGCCAGAACCTGGCCCCTTCAGAGAGGTTTCAGGGAGCAATGGCACTGGAAAACCCCCTTGTGGTTGGGGTTTTCCTTATCTGCCATCGACCGGGGTTAGGCACCTAGAAAGGTAGGCATGACAAAACAAACCCCACATGGTAAAAAACTAAAACAAAAAAATCCGAACAGAGAGGTAGAAACTCCCTACAATCCCTAGGAAACAAGCAAACATCACACTTTACTGCCGCACTGATCGTCCGCGCAGCCCTCCCCGCCCCAAGAGGGGAGGGGGAGCCCCGGACGTACCGCGCCGGCTGCCAAGCTTCAGTTGGAGCTAAGCTTCAACCAACGCAAAAAAAACGCCGACCGGTGAGAGGGAGGGTTGCCAGGGAGCCTCCGGGGCTCACCCAGAAAATGGCGTTTTATTACATTCAATGCTGGTTTTCTGTGGGGAGCCCCTACGGCTTCCTGGAGCTTCATACCCGAAGAGAAGGAAAAGAAAGGGCAAACCCGAGAGGCGGCCGCCACAACCTCCGCAACGCGAAGCCGAGACAACAGGATGCAACCTGCGACCCAAGGCAACAAGAACGCACAGGAACAGATGCGCATAAAGAATGGGTGGCCAAGAACCTGTGCAACCCTCAAATCCCTGTGCCCGTAATGAGCCTAGACATCACCAACACAGCAACAAAAGCTGCAAACGTCCGAACAGCACGGGCGCAAAGACAGAACGCAGGCTGAAAGACTGAAAAACTCTAAGGACGACCTGGGAGACCCGAGCCCTGAAACAGGGAATGAGGGGAACCGGATCAAACCAAAGCGCATCCCCAGACACAGTACGCAGGTAACGGCAAAAAGTGCAACCGGACAACACAGGAAGCATCCCCGGCCAAACCAATCAAGCATCAATAACCCAAGAACCCCTCTGGAAACCAGCCGTCTCGACTGTCGCCAGGACGGAGAAAAGCTGCACACGTACAAATCTACCACCAGTACCAAAGACCAGAAACCTGAACCGAAGGGGCTACCACAAACTGAAGAGAAGATCAGAAGGCACCCTGATCAAGGACAAGGACGGCGCAGGCGACGCATGAGCAGGCCGGAGGTGAAACAAAACACGAGAAAGCGTAAGAAACAGGGCAGATGTGACGTCCACCCCGAATGCAAGCCGGAGCGGCTCCACCAGCGCCACACAAAACGAGGCAACAGTAAGACACATCAAATAACCGTAGCCCTGAAAACCAAGAAAGGGCAAGACAACCCGCTGCGAAAGAGAAGACAACGTACAAAGAGCAAGAAAAAGTGCATAGAAACACCAGGAACGTCATACTGTCGCCAAGACGAAGCTCGCAGGTGGGAAACTGTCAACAAGGCCACCTGAACACCACAGAGACGGTGATACCCGCGTCAAAATACCAGACGCGAAGAGCCGAGGAGAAGGCTGAACCAGTCACATACAGGACCGATCCGATCTGCCGAAAGAGGAGGAGCCGCGGGAAAATACCCCAGGTTCGGACACCTATCAAGCAGCATCTGAAAAGAAAACTGGGCTGGCCACCAAGGAACCATAAGGACTGCTCTCGTGGGAATGGGCTGCAACCGAGCCAGAACCCAAAGCAACAGCTGGACCAGGAGAAGAGGAACAGGTTCCCCCACCTCGACCAGTCCTGCCGAAAAGCATCCAACGTGAATGCCTCGCAGGTGGGTAAGGGCGCCACATATAATGGGCGACGCCTAGACCACGCCGACTCGAAGACATCCATGGCCAGGAGTCCATATATCCGGCAGAGCCAACGAAACGAGTCGGCGATGACTGGCCAATCCGCGAACAGAGGAATGAACCAAGATAGCTGTCCGCCAGGACGCAGGACACACCCCGGACATGAATCTCACGGTTAGCCAAACCCCGAGAATCCAGCAAATGAGCCACTCTAAGGAACCAACCCCAAAGTTTAACACCTAAGAGAAACAATGTGGTTCCTGCAAGAACCGCCAGAGAACAGTCTGAATGGACCTGAATGGTAGAGCACCGAGTGACCCAAACCCTCCGAAGCGCAAATCAGACGGCCACGAAGTCTCGAACCGTGCTGTGAGCCCGACGGACGGACGGACAGACTCCACCATCCCCGGCCGACCTGGTGAGCACTGGTCACAAAGCCCCAGCCGAGAGATGACCCGTCCGTGAACACATCGAGTGAAGGCTCGGGGAGGTGCCAAGGCACGGAACCCTGAAAACCCCAAAGAGGAAGCTGGTGATGCAGCACTAACACAGATCCCAGAGGAACGAACCCAACGATTGCAAGAGGCGGAAGGGGAGTCTCCGAAGGAACCAAACAGACGCGAAGCCAAACCCGACCCCGCGGGCAGACCAGCACGTCGAAGTTCAGACTCCAACACAACCGCTCGAGCAACCCGGGACCCCCTCACGAACAGTGAAGGCGGGACCACTGCCGCAGTAACACTTCTGGAGGGAAAGACAAGGAGTGGCCCAACAGCCCTAAACAAGGCTCAGGTCCGAACCTGGGACGGAAACAGATGAAATACCTCCATATCACCAGGAAACCAAACCCAGCGATCTGGAAAGAACCACACCCCTGGCGAGCAGACAAGCGGACCGACTGGGAGCACACACCAGCCAGTCGTCGAGGTAGGCCAGACACCGAATCTCAAGCAGACTCAGACAGAGCACCAAGATCCTGGTTACCTGGTTGATACCTGGTTGATGGGGTTCTGGGAGTTCTTCTACTCCCCAAGCCCGGCCCGAGGCCAGGCTTGACTTGTGAGAGTTTGGTCTACTAGGCTGTTGCTTGGAGCGGCCCGCAGGCCCACATACCCACCACAGCCCGGTTGGTCCGGCACTCCTTGGAGGAATAAATCTAGTTTCCTCTTGAAGATGTCCACGGTTGTTCCGGCAATATTTCTTATGCTTGCTGGGAGGACGTTGAACAACCGCGGACCTCTGATGTTTATACAGTGCTCTCTGATTGTGCCTATGGCACCTCTGCCTCTTCACTGGTTCTATCCGGTAAAGATGTAAAAATANATCAGCAACATACCACCATGTGGAACTGACATAACAGAAACGTGCTCTTGAGACGAGACTTAGCACCTGCAATGTGTCCAACAGCTGGCAATGTTTCAGCCAGAGTTTCTTCTTCTTCTTCCAATTCTTCTACCTCTTCAATGTATTCTAATAAGAAAACAAAAACATATTATTATATTAATAAAAGAACTTTATTTACAACAAAGCATGATAGTGTTCACTAAAACTCATATCAGCATGTATGCATATATGCATATATAGTATCACTATGAACTATGATCCCTTGAGGATTTGAACCTAGGTGGCCTTAGTGTACCCCACTGCCTATCCAATACTAATACCACTCCACCATCAATTCCTATAATTGATGGATGGTACTGGAACCCACATGCTTCAAGCTTTGTCTCAACATGTAGACTTAGTGCAATCCCAACATGTTCAAGGATTTCATGAAAAACTGAAACAAATATGCACCATGAGTTTTGCCATGTGATGGATGATCATGGAATCCGTAATTACCTAAGTGTTGAAGCATGTGAGTTCCAGGACTGTCCATCAATTATAGGCAATCAATGGTAGAGTGGTATTAGTATTAAATAGCCAGTGGAGTGACCCCTGGCTGCTCAGGTTCAAATGTTCAAGGGGATTTGAACACACACGTAAAAGAGGAGTGACAGTGCCCGAGATACTATGTATCACCCCCCATTTCACCCTTTTTCTTTCTAATTTGGAAGGGCAATTCCTGGAGCTGGCCTAGGCACATCCTGAGCTAAACTCTGCCCTGACCCATAAACCCTCAGAAGTTTTGAGGCCAGAGGCATTGGGAGGTAGAGGATCAGAAGAAGGGCAAACCACACCCAAAGGAAAAGGTGGTGCAGACAGCCACCAACACCTCTGATTCTGGGTCCCCGAACACCAGACGGGGCCGCTCTGGGGTATCCAACCGAGCACTTACCTCGACTGCTGTAATGGAGCAAAATGAACTTGCAAAGAGGACACAGCCTGATATGCCCTAACCTCATCAGGAGGGTCAGAAGGAAGAGTCACATGGGAGAGTAAATCCACAGGACTCAGAATCGAAGGTGTCATTTACTTAACAGGCAGCATGGTGGAGGTAAAACAAGTGATTGTTGTCTCGTGGGACAGATAATGAGCAACCCTCAAACTTGCACAAAGTTAGAGCAGGTTCAGAGGAAATATCCATAGAACCACTGAACAAGCAGGGAATTTCCAGGACCTGAAGGGTAAACCAAGCAGGAAACCCAGGTACGGGGAATGCTATGCTGGACCAAAAAGTAAGCTGACACAGCCTGGATTACACGGCTGTAAGGCTGACCTCGGCTCGCTGAAGGGAAAACCTGTGAACCACCAGTGAAAACCCTCCAGCCAAAGTCGCACCCGACCCAGGTTAAGACAGAAGTCACAAGAACCCATCTCACCCTGGGCAAGGGCCACCACAAGCGAGGAAAACCTCAATGGGAGTGACTTCCAAACACTCCAGAGAAGACAACTCTGGCAATGCAAGGGCAATGCTAGTGCCCATACACTGCCAGTACACACAGAGAAGGCAACCCTGAGCACATGCAGCTCCAAGCACTCTACAAGCTAGGCTCACGCTTCACCGCAGTGTACAAGAAAGACACCAGGGGCAAAGACCAATAACACCTAGCTGAACTATGGAGCCCGCACTGAAGAGGTGACCTGGGAACCACTACAGTAGTCAAGTGGCCCCCAACCACATCAGCATAAGAACTGACATCTCAGACTCCTGGAGGTGGTGAGCCCCATCCACCCCTCCCCACAAACAAGTGGGGGAGGTGTGGCAAATGAGCTTATGCTAGTTTTGAGAGATTTGATCGTTTGTTTACATAGTTGGAGGAGTTCATTAAGTGGGTGTTGAGTCTTCAGTCCCTTTTGAACTCAGCAGTGTTTTGTTATGACTCTTATACCTTCCCTGGTGAGGTGGTGAAATGTTACCACTCCCTGTGGTAACGTTATAGTCTATAACACAGTCCCTGTGCCTCCCTGTGCCTTTTTGAGAGGTCACGTTCTGGTCCCCGGTAGGCTTAAAAACTCCACGGCTGATGTGACCTGGTAGATGGGAATCATCTCAGTGTATGGCTTCAGGGAGCCACAAAGGGCTCCCTCCAGAAACACTGCCAAAACCTATGATACCCCCCACTCCAGGGAAAGAAGAGAAAACGAGGTAGTGAACATGAAGGTAAATGACCAAGTATATCCCTTGACCATACATATTTATGTACGTGCATATATATTTATGTACGTGCATATATATTTACGCGCTATGAAGCAATATTGGATTAGTACTGAAATCGCATTGAAGTCACCATGCCTGGCAGGGGACTGTTTTCATACAAATGGATGAGTGGAGGTTTCATTTTTATTATGCCCTATGCTCAATAAGCAATCCTTGAAGACAGATTGACAGAGATCTAGTAAAATAACCTGGGTAAATACTGGTTCTGTAACAGGGTTGAACTCATTCCTTATGTTAACCCTTAACATGCTCGGGGTTTAATATCCTGTCATCCCCACAGGCGCATGTCATTTTGAAAAAAAAAAATTATTTTTTCTTCCTAACCTGTTAATTTGTGTTCACTGATCACGGGAAAAATAATAAAAATCGTAAGTGCCATATATTGCCCGCTATAGGGCGGGGAAGTCTGGCAAATTATAGGCGCTGACTCAGCATGCGTCCCAGGCGGTCTGTTGCTCGCCAGCTGTCAGGCCGGAGTTGCCACAAAGAGATAATTACCTAATTATTTCAATGTCTCTGATTGATTTTTCATAGTTTTTTTGCTGTAATATTATTCAATAGTGTGTAGTTTGATATATTTATATAATAAAATGAGTGAATCATTGCTGTACTCAAAAATATGGTGTGCATATTGTTGATTCAGTTATGTTCATCAATCAGTGAACAAATACTTTGTCGGTTATTACACTATAAGCACAGGTTATATATAAGTATCTGCATGTTTTGTTCACTATAACGAACCACTAAGTAGCTATTATGAGTCAAAAAGTAACGAGGAGTGACCGCCGTGTACCAGCCAGCCACTCCCGCTCTCCCTCCAGTCATCTGACTCGCCCACATTCTCCTCCCACAATACTGTTTTTGCTATAATTCACTATATACAGACGTTATATATAAGTATCTACATGTTTTGTTCACCATAACTGTACATCTAAGCTTGTATGGCGAGTAAAGGCACAAAGACATAGGACCTAACACAGTCAGCTGATGGCTGCTGCCCTCAAGGCCAGGCGCACTAATATTTCTCCTCCAACAATACTGTGTGGTGTTATTACGCTATATATCATATATACAGACGTTATATATAAGTATTTACATGTTTTGTTCACCATAACTGTACATCTAAGCTTGTATGGTGAGTAAAGGCACAAAGACGTAGGACCTAACACAGTCAGCTGATGGCTGCCGCCCTCAAGGCCAGACGCACTAATATTTCTCCTCCAACAATACTGTGTGGTGTTATTACGCTATATACACACATTATATATAAATATCTACTTGTTTTATTCGCCATACTTGTACAAATAAACTGGTATGGTGCCCAAAGACCATCGTGGTAACCAGTAAACAACACCGTCGTCTGCACGGTGGCTTCGTGCAGACGACACCACCGCCCTCACCAAAATGGCGGCTTCAAACCTTCTCTTGCTGTTTACACCCTCTATACACGTTATATATAAGTATCTACATTTGTGTTCACTATAGCGAACCACTAAGCTGGTATGCTGAGTGCAGTCAATAAAAGGTGGCCACACAGTCAGAAAACATCGCCACCACCCTCCCTCCCACAGCATTACTCCTCCCTCCATGGCGCACAGCGCAAAATAACATCACAATCCTGCTATTATCAGAACCCTGGTCAGTTTTATCACAGTCAGGGGTCTTCTGTAATAATATCATCGCTACATAATAGCATGAACAAGTATATTTTGGTATTTTTAGGCGATGCTGTGGTCACAAGCTAAACAGCAGTGCTGTTAGCTCATGCTGTGTGCATCAGGCTTGGTTGCTCACTCAATACTGAGGCCAATAACACCCGGGAGTTTGGCTCACGATTTTTTTTAAAAATGGCGTCTGTTTACAAGAGCCCTGATGAAGGTGTGGTGAACCCCGTGTATCCGCGGGCCGTTTAAATCTTGCGTAGTACTCCAACACATCATATGATGAGATGCGCAGTTGACTGGAACAACGTCCAACACGTCATATGATGTGATGCGCACTTTAAGGGTTAATATGAAATCTTAACTATAAAATGATCTTAGAAAAAACGAGCATATAATGGTTAACGCCATTGCACATTAGGCTTGACAGAAGGCAGCATTTTAATCCTCCTTTGCTATAAATATTGAAAATGGGAATAAATACACTATAACAGAAAACGAACTTATTCAGGGAAGATAAAGACGTGGTAACGTCATTAACTATAGCGATGCCTGTGCGGGGTCGCTGAGGTAACGAAAAATGATGGGGCCAGGAGCCGGCCTTTTAATCCCCAGGTAAGTTGATGACGTCATTAACCATAGCGATGCTCGTGCATGGGTCACCGGGGTAACGAAAACTACACGACTCATAGAGGGACCGTTTTTGCAAGGACAGCGGGGTAACGAAAAACACACGACTCATAGAAGGACCGTCGGAAAAAGCAAAACGGTCCTTCTATGAGTCGTTTCCCACTAACATGGGAAGTGGGAAACGGCTCATAGAAGGACCGTTTTGCTTTTTCCGACGGTCCTTCTATGAGTCGTGTGTTTTTCGTTACCCTGCTGTCCCTACAAAAACGGTCCCTCTATGAGTCGTGTAGTTTTCGTTACCCCGGCGAGTGATTGCTTCTACTCAATGAAATTTTCGCTCGAGGGGATTAAACGGTCCTTCTATGAGTCGTGTATTTTTCGTTACCCCGGTGACCCATGCACAAGCATCGCTATGGTTAATGACGTCATCAACTTACCTGGGGATTAGAAGGCTGGCTCCTGGCCCCATCATTTTTCGTTACCTCAGCGACCCCGCACAGGCATCGCTATGGTTAATGACGTCACCATGTCTTTATCTTCCCTAAATAAGTTCGTTTTCTGTTATAGTGTATTTATTCCCATTTTCAATATTTATAGCAAAGGAGGATTAAAATGCTGCCTTCTGTCAAGCCTAATGTGCAATGGCGTTAACCATTATATGCTCGTTTTTTCTAAGATCATTTTATAGTTAAGATTTCATATTAACATAAGAAATGAGTTCAACCCTGTTACAGAACCAGTATTTACCCAGGTTATTTTACTAGATCTCTGTCAATGTCTTCAAGGATTGCTTATTGAGCATAGGGCATAATAAAAATGAAACCTCTACTCATCCATTTGTATGAAAACAGTCCCCTGCCAGGCATGGTGACTTCAATGCGATTTCAGTACTAATCCAATATTGCTTCATAGCGCGTAAATATATATACACGTACATAAATATATATGCACGTACATAAATATATATGCACATCTCACATTCTCTCAAAACATGCCTCCCCACACCTTGCTGTAGAATATAACAAATTCAAATATTCATTTAATAAAAGCAAGTCTCTCATGTTTTAAAATAAGGCCTTCTGCAATCACCTGCTTTTCTGACGTCATCATCCCCAATGCGCTGTAAGCCCCCAATGAGCTTCCAGCCAACGTGCTAATGAGGGTTCCCAGGAGGTTCACACATAAGTGTCAACTCTTAATCACTCCCAACACCTCAACTGTACTCTATGCTTCACCAGAGTCGATATTTATGTTCCCTTGAGGGAATGCAAAACCGTCAGCGAATAGGCACAGCAAATCGCATCGAATCTATCTTCGCACAGAAACTAAGCACAGTGAACAGCTAGAGGACAGCAGCTGCAGCTTCACTGCACACAAACAGAGAATATCCACTGAAGGCTAGGTGACTGGCATAAATTGAGCAAATTTGTCCATAATGAGATACACAATATTCTCCTTATAAAACAACAAGATATTGACTTTCATGCCACCAGGCTCAAGCAGGAGCTCCAGAAGCCAGAACTGCATGACGAGATCCCACAATGCGGCCAGAGCATAAGCCATGCCATACATGGTTATACTGTACCGGCAAAATTTCCTTATAATTACATAGGTGATATGTCTCGCCATTTGGAGACTAGTGCCTGGGTGCCAGCCTGGGTGCCAGCGTGGCCGCCCAGATATTAAGGTTCAAAATGCAACTCTCGGCAAAGCTGTTTTTAGTGTATTTCTCCATAGGTAATGCATGAACAGAGTTCATTCCAAGTCATTTTATAGAGCAATGTCGCCTATTTTGAATAATACCATAAATTTAACAGTCAAACTAATATTACTATTTGTTTAGTTCATCAAGAATGCCAAAACCTATCTTATAGCTGTCCAAAGACTAGCAACTGCATCCCACAGAACAGTTATAAAATAGAAAGTTATGGTACATACCTCTACAACCTCTAAACTGTCATTGTGTACAGGTCGACCTCCTAGTCGAGACCTTATATCTAGGTGTTCATCCTTTACGGCAAAGACTCCAGTGTCTACACCTTCCAGGGTGACAATGAACTTAGTGTTTTCTACCCTGTAAGAGAAAAAATAAAGTAATAATACTGTATACATTATATCAACAACGTGCACATATCTTACACAGGGCTATGAAACATTATACAATTCAGTACTATATTGAAATACTGCTGGAACAAAAGTGGATGTGTTCAAGAAACAGCTATACAAGTTCCTGCAAAGAAGTTCCAGACCAACTTGGATGCAGTGAATATGTGGACCTGTGGGCTGCTCCAAGCAACAGCCTGCTGGACCAAGTTATCACAAGTCAAGCCAGCCCCAGGCTGCATTTGTGGAGTAGAACAACCTCCCAGAACCCATTGCAGGTACACTCAAGGTACAGTATTTGCAAATGGCAACTATGGCAATTGAATGCATCATACTTATAAATTACAAGCAGACAATATCAAGAACTGTAAGCCAGCATATTTATCACAACCTAGCTGATAAGACAATGCCAGAAAACTAGTTGCCAAGTTTCTTGCTAAAGATAAATATGGCAATATAGTGCAATCTCTCTAATCCAGACTTCCATACAATGGATTCCTCCAAATAATGAGGCCAAATCTGCTATTTGTCTACAGCTCCAAAATTTACATTTATTCAAAATACAGTAATTGTTTTAAAGATATTTGAATGTGCTTGTACCATATTATATATTATACAAGATACCCTGCATATTATACAAGTTTATTTATAGGATGCTCCTTGTTGCCATACCACCCTCCCATGTGTTTTACATGTGCATGGTCTGACACTCACTACTCAAGCATTTTCATTCACATTTCTCTGACAATATCATTATTTTAAAAGGAGAAACAGATCATGGCTGGGCAGGCAAGTGGCAACTAGTAATGTTTCTGACATAACAAAAGAAGAAAAGGAATCATGGAGCCTGCAAGTAGGACAAAAGTGGTGACAGACAGACTTGATACGCTTCCGAAGTCAGTTTTTCTATTCCTTCTGTAGGACTTGTATTACTTAGAACAGTTTCCCATGGAATGTTTGTAAGTTCCCTGTTTATTATCTCCCAGTCTCCTTTTATTATTAAAATTGAATTTACTGAATAATCCCTCTCACTTTATCAACGTTTTAGGTTTATTTTGAGTATTGATGGTCGTTTGCACTTCAATGAGCTTGTGATCTGAGTATGTGGTATCTGATATCGTAATGTCCCTGATTATGTCTTCATTGTTCGTAAAGACCAGATCTAGAATATTTTCAATTCTCGTTGGCTTGTATCTGCTGGTTGAGTGAAAATTTGTCACAGAATCTAAGTAGTTCTCTAATCTGTGGTTGGTTAGGTCCCAATAGATTTCCTGGTATAATATTATTGTTTGCCATTCTCCACCTTAGACTAGGCAAGTTGAAGTCACCTAGGAAGATAATATCAGGTATCTGGTTCTCCAAATTATCAAAGCTATTCTCTATTCTGTTTATCTGTTCTGTGAATTCCTCCGCCGTTGCATCTGGCGGTTTGTATATTAGAATAATAACTAAGTTTATTGTCTCTATTTTTTCTCCCAGTACCTCTACCACCTCATTTGTAACATTAAGGAGCTCCGAGCATACAAGGTCTTCCCTAATATAACCACTCTGCATACTCCGCCTCCATGCAGGTCGCACACCAAACCTGTATCAGGTTAGGTTAGGGTCTGTGAGTTTCATTTCTTTGAACCGTAACCTGGGGCTGGTCCTCTACCCCAGTTCGGTTGAGATGATCTACCTGCACAGCAGCTCTAACAAGGTGTTCCTTTATAGACTTACCTCGCCTCCAGGCGATCATGGGAGGGTTTTGTGGGAATTTTACCCAGGATGGATGTTCGCTGTACGTTTCCCTCATCCATGTCCATACTTCCTGGAGTTTTATCTTAAGCTGTGCTGCAAGGCCGGGGAAGAAAAGGGTTGGGAGAATCCATCTCTTGTCTTCCACTTCTTGTGTTCTAGGTCTGAGTAGCTCTGCCCTTGTTTTTTCTATGAGTTTCTCCTGGGCCGCATGTATTATTGTCTCTGGGTAGTCTCTGTTCCTGAACATATCCCATAGGTCATCAAGCTGGGGATATAGCGTATCTTCTTTGCTGTTAATCCGCTTCAGTCTGAGTCCAAGTGAGTAGGGTAGCGATTTCTTCAAGGCTAGTGGGTGGCTCGAGTCAAATTTCAAATACGTGTGAAGGTTAGTCGGTTTATAGTATGCCTTCGTATGCAGATTCCTGGTTAGCTGGTCTATATACACTGTTGTATCTAGGAAATTAATCGTGGAGTCACTGTGTTCGAGGGTAAACTTAAGGTTTTCATGAACTGTATTTGACCATGAAAAGAAACCTTCTAGGCACGGGAAACCGTCCTCCATTATTCCGAAGATGTCGTCTATGTAACGGAAATATACCGCCGGTCCGTCCTTCCTGTGGGATCGTTTCCTCTCGAACACTACACGTACTGTGTGTATGTGTATGTGTGTGTATGTGTGTGTGTATATATATGTATATATATATGTATATATATATGTATATATATATATATATATATATATATATATATATATATATATATATATATATATATATACATATATATATATATATATATATATATATATATATATATATATATATATAAAAGAAAGACCTGCTGCCAGTATACACCATATATATATATATATATATATATATATATATATATATATATATATATATATATATACACAGTATTTATAATATATATATATACAGTATATTTATAATAATATATATGTTTATTTGTTCAACTTTATGGGAAGGTACTTATCGCACGGTTTAGGGTGAACGTCCCAGTGGGGTGTACAGCTAGATGCCGTCAGTTGCCTGTTACTTGAGTTATAACATTGATATATTAATTTGCCCGTATTACCATAGGGGATTTTCTGCTTAATTTCTGAAGTGCAGTGGTATTTACTTCTCTATTACTAATTCCTAGATCCACAATCCCCTATTACACTTCTTGGAAACACACTAGTAATCTCACACACATGGTGGGTACACGGGACGTGGGCCTACACTCGGGATGGCCGACCTTTACACAACGGACTTATTTTGTGTATAATTTGTTCACTTGATATTAAGGTATGTTATCTTAATTTTTACAATTTACATAATTGTTTACTTAGAGAGTTTAGTACTGTGGACAACTATGATTTCTTGATGTTTCAATAAGGAGAGATGCGATTTTTTCTTTTTTCTTTTTAAACGTCTTGGCAACTTTTGCCTCCGGACTCCGGACCATGAGGGCAAGCAGGCGGGTGGACTTGTTGACTACACTAGAAATTCACTTGTTATTTCCTTAAAACATAACACAACACAACACAAAGACAGTAGAAAGAATGGTACACAGAAAAGGGGTATTGTGGACTGCAAAGGCAGTGCAGGGTGGAAGTAGAAGTTAAATAGGTGCCATACAAGATTAAAGCAGAAGATTGCTTGTAAGAAACTCTGTGCTGAAGTAATCAAGCATAAAAGCTTGGTTCAAGCATGAAATTTTCTTCATTAGTTCCACAATTAGTTATGTAAGATGAGGAATTTTTCAGACGAAATAATGATGACTGAAGGCTGATAAGGTAAAATTACTATTGTTCATAATGCTCCTACACACAATGAGATTAATGCCTTATGCTATCTGATGGTAGAGTTATTTACAAGTCATTCCATTAAATACCACATCACTAATCCAGCCCATAGGTCAGGCTAGATTAGTGCACCAAAAAGAATGGAGAAGACAACAGAGCACAAAAGCTACATGCAGAGAGAGTTTATAATCAGGATCGAGCATGGTAAAAGGCAAATGTCACAACACTTCAGTGTGTATGAGATTAGTAATGATACATGTGGGCAACATGAATATACAAGCTATCCTTGAGTGATTACAGGAAAATAAGGATGACCCTGACACAGTCATGTAGAGCATAAGGAGATTGTGCTATAAAAATCAAATATTTAATGTAATGAAATGTCCACTTATGGTGGCTCCTTCAGTAACTTCCCAAGTTAACCTAAGCTAAATGCTGGTCCAGTCAAGCCTTAGGGAGACCCACCCTTGCCTACTAGAAGCCAGTACCAGGATCTGGCTCTCTTTATGAGGAGAGAGGGAATTTGGAGGACCAGACATTGACCCAAAACACAGAAAAATCCACCAGAAATATAGAAGTAAACAAAATAAACTATTGTCAGAAGAAAGAAATGACTCAAGAGCAAAGTAAGCCAAATTATAACGTGATCTGCATTTTGAAAGCCTTTAAATGTTGGACATATGAACCAAGTATCTGAGTGCATTTACTGCATACCTGCTTTTATTTGTATTTGTAAATCTTCCTTTACCATCTCATTCCATTCAGAGTCTTTGTGTGCAAATTGTATACCTTGCCTTCAAAAAGCTGTTTCTTCCTCTTATACAGTATTGCAATATCTTTAGTATCTAGCTCCTAAGGTGTCACAAGTACTATTCAAGTGATATTTTTGTGAAATGTTTATGATAAAATTGATAAGCTACAAAGATTCAGAATGTTATACTACTGTATAACTATATGTGTTCATGTACTGAATCTGTTCATCTATAAGCCCAACTTAGTGAGGTGATTCTAGTAAATTAAGCCTCACAAGATCTACAATACATTTAAAACTTGTTCTTGTTCATACCTTAATTTCTCAAAATGATGACCTGCCACATATATTTCAGCCTGCTTTCATGGATTTCAAAATCAACAGCAAGTTTTTATCTTAATATTATACAAATTTACTCTATTCAAAAATATAGTTACCCAGCAAGAGGCTGGACTCTGGGCTGGGGTGGTGGAGGCAGGAGGGGCTGGTCTTCTTCTATCCCTTCATCAACAACTTCTTCCTCCACCTCCTCCACCTCTTCCATACCAAATCCACTGTCTGAAAAAAGTATTTATTACTAGTATTCTTCTTTTCCTTCTCATGGATCATATATTATAATAAAAAATAGAGCCTCAAAAGTGATGAAATGCTACTCTTGGGTTGCACTCTAGTAGTTCTCAAACTTGTGGCTTTAACCACCTTAGGATCCGGAGATCTTATAGGAATTGGATGTTCGCCAAAGCTGAGCCCCCAAACAACTCTCTGAAACTAGAAAAGTACCTCACTTTGAACCTAGCCCATCCCAATAGTAATTGATGAATGTATGCATGAAACAGACCAATCAGATTCACTAGTTCAATATCAGGGCTGAAGACATGGAAGCGTTACATTGATATGGTTGCATGCGTAAAGTATTCTTTCACTGAGGGCTAAATAATAATTTTCTCTTTAGGTGAAAAAAGCCAACGTAGAATGTAATGAAACGCCATTTTCTGGGCGAGTCTCGGAGGCTCCCTGGAGCTATCGGACTGATATTAGCTATATTAGTCTGGGGCTTCAGTCATATGTAGTCTGTATGCCTACCGGGAACCATGAGCCAGAATCTGGTTCCTTCAGAGAGGCGAAGGGAGCAATGGCCTATGAAAACTCCACTCTCTGAGAGTATATTCATGTCTGCCATCGACTGGGGTTGAGCACCCAGAAAGGCAGGCGCCGAGACCAAACAGAGCCTAAGAAGGAAACAAGGAAAACAAGATAACAAGCAAAACGTCATCACACTGCATGTCGCTCGTTTGCACCCCTTTCCCACTGAGCCAGCCTCCAAACGGAAACAAAAGCCGCCTACTGAAGGAAGGGATGGGTGCCAGGGAACATCTGGGACTCATCCAGAAAATACCATTTCATTACATTCAACGGTGGTTTTCTATGTGGAGCCCTGCCAGCTCACTGGAGCTAGCTACCCAAAAGAGCAGTAAAATAGGGACTTATCCAGGAGGCGGTCACACTGCATGACTTGTGACACCATAAATGTTTTTATTTAATATTTTACATACAACTAGAGTCAAGTCACACAGGATATTGGTGGCGCCAGGGTGTCGGTCCTTAGCAATTATAAAGTCACACCTTTCGAGACTTAATGTTCACAGGCTGAGTAGGAGTCAGGTGTGAGGTGACCTCGCTTCTGCTAAGCTGTTAATTGCAGACAGGTGTATGTGCTGTTTCCATCAGTCAAGCAGCTGTATAGGTGTGGTTATCTTGAGATGGTTATCTTGAGATGATTTCGGGGCTTTAGTGTCCCCGCGGCCCGGTCCTCGACCAGGCCACCACCCCCAGGAAGCAGCCCGTGACAGCTGACTAACACCCAGGTACCTATTTTACTGCTAGGTAACAGGGGCATAGGGTGAAAGAAACTCTGCCCACTGTTTCTCGCCGGTGCCTGGGATCGAACCCAGGACCACAGGATCACAAGTCCAGTGTGCTGTCCGCTCGGCCGACCGGCTCCCGTGGTAGGAAGATACCGATAGGCTATCTACTGGCAGGCGGAGCTTAGCTCCCGGTTCCCTCATAAATACCCGTGAAACCATATATTTCAGACAATGAGGAAAACAGCAACATATAGATCGCTACTCAAGAGAGGTTCCAGCAGCCAGATTAGGCCTGTCCCAGACCGGGTGGGGGACTGTCTGTCAGCTGTATCACCCCCCTTCTCTCTCCTCTCTATAAAACTTAGTCTCAGAGACTTTGGTGAGTGAATTGTAAGGTGACTATATTGTGTTTTCAACTTATGTGTTGTGTTTTTCTGGGGCAGTCAGCCATAGTTGCTCTCAATTTCTTGTGTGGTGACTAATTCTGAATTAATGTTGACATTTGAACATCAATCAAAATGGTTGAATTATGATACCCATAATTGTAAAGATATAATTAATTAACTTACTTTTTAAATTGTCTTTAATTCTGATCCCGAGGTCTTGGATTTTCTATGCTACATTGAAAGCTAGAGTGGAGAGCACTCTGAAGTTTACTGGCTTAAGATTTTGACAAAGATTTTTGGTTATATAATTTATATTCATTCAGTGGCTGTGATAACATCAGATAATATTGTTGTGCAGACAAGTTCCATTCCTTGTCTTATAATTAATTATTGAAAGGATGGTGGCAGCACTCTTTCAGCACCTTCTATCTTTCTACTATTCGAGTACTCTACTTTCTTTCTCTATTCTTTTCTACTCATCTACTTTCCACCTTTTTCTCTCATTCTAAACTTTTCCTTTCCACTCCTCCTCTATCTACCTCCCTTCCCCTCTCTACCTCCCTCACCCTATGAGTTATCATATTCTCCTTTTTCCCCTTTTTAACTTCAGATATGTTACAGACTCATGACGAGGACAAGACAACTAGCTGCAACCACCGACCCAAGGCAAAACAAGACTGCTGAGGGACCGGCACATTAATGCGATAACAGGCAGCCAGGACCCTGTGCGACCTCCAGTCCTTCGCCTCTTAATGTCAGACCAAGACATGTTTCCAAACACAGCAGCAAGAGCCGCAAACTTTCGAACATTATGGGAGCGAGGGTAGACTGCAGGTTGGCTAGACTTAATAACCCTGCGAACGACCTGAGAGACCCAAGCCCTGGAACAGGGAACGAGGGATACCGGATCAACCCACAGGGTATCCTTGGACACAAAGCGCAGGTATGCAGGTAACGGTGTAAAGCTGCAACCAGACCCGAAACTTGATACACCCCTGGCCTGACCAGCCAAGCATCTGACCAACCCACAGACCCCTCTGGAAGCCCACAGTCTCATTTTTCGCCAGAAAAGGAGACAGCTGCAAGTGAAGAAAATGTTCATCAGGACCAAAAGAGCAGAAGCCCCTGCGCCGGAGGAGAGCATGAGGCTCTCTGACCTGACGCCAAGAGGCCAACAAAATCAACGCCTTCTGAAAGCAGTCTAGGACCGAAGAGGGCCATCAAAAACCAAGGAGAGGAGAGAAAGGAGAGCGCCCAGTCGAAGGACCAAGATGGCTCAGGTGGTAAATGAGCAGGTTGGAGGTGGAAAAATGCATGAGAAAGCTTACGAAATGGAACAGAAGGGACATCTACCCTGAATGCAAGCTGGAGCGGCTCTGCCAGTGCCGCACAATACGAGGCGACAGTATTCGGAATAAGATGTCGGTCCTGAATGAGCCAAAAAAGGAAGGACAAAACAACCCGATTCAAAACCGAAGACAACCAACGAAGGGAAAGGAAGTCCGAAAAGACTGCCAGGAGACTTCATACTGTCGCCGAGAAGACCACAGATGGGACACCATCAGAGATGCCAACTGATCACCATACAGATGGTGATACACTCACATCAGAAATACCAGACGCAAAATGTGGAAGAGTAGATTGAACCAGCAAGATACCTCACCGGCCCCATTTGCTGAAAGAGGCGTAGCCACAGAAAATGCCCCAGGTTTGGACATCGAACAAGCAGCGCCTGAAACCAAGGCTGTGCCGGCCACCATGGGGCTAGAAGGATAGCCCTCCCCTGATAGGGCTCGAGCTAAGCCAGAATCCGACTAAGCACCAGCTGAACTGGGAGTGAAGAGGTACAGGTAACCCCACCTCGACTAGTCCTACCGAAAAGTGACTACCGCGACAGCATCGCAGATGGGAAAGAGCGCCACATAGAAAGGGAGATGCCTCGACCACGGTGACACGAAGAGGTCCACCTCTGGGGGCCCGAACGTCCTTCAAAGCCAACTGAAAATACCGGTGTCGACAGTCCATTCCATGGACAGGGAAATGAACTGTGACAGGTCATCTGCCATTTTTCTATCAGTCAGAAAATTTTTCATCCATGTTAGAAGCTTACCTGTCACCCCTTCATATTTTCCAGTTTCCAGAACAACCTCTTATGTGGAACTCTGTCGAAAGCCTTTTTTAGGTCCAGATAGATGCAGTCAACCCAACCATCTCTTTCCTGTAATATCTCTGTGGCTCTTCTTCTAAGTTCTCGGGGTTTAGCTCTGCGTGCTGTTCATATCAAGAACATGTCCAATGTTCATTGGATGTCCAATGTTCATTGGACATGTTCTTGATATGAGCAGCACGCAGAGCTAAACCCCGAGAACTTAGAAGAAGAGCCACAGAGATATTACAGGAAAGAGATGGTTGGGTTGACTGCATCTATCTGGACCTAAAAAAGGCTTTCGACAGAGTTCCACATAAGAGGTTGTTCTGGAAACTGGAAAATATTGAAGGGGTGACAGGTAAGCTTCTAACATGGATGAAAATTTTCTGACTGATAGAAAAATGAGGGCAGTGATCAGAGGCAATGTATCGGACTGGAGAAATGTCACAAGTGGAATACCACAGGGTTCAGTTCTTGCACCAGTGATGTTTATTGTCTACATAAATGATCTACCAGTTGGTATACAGAATTATATGAACATGTTTGCTGATGATACTAAGATAATAGGAAGATAAGAAACTTAGATGATTGTCATGCCCTTCAAGATGACCTGGACAAAATAAGTATATGGAGCACCACTTGGAATTTAATGTTAATAAATGCCATGTTATGGAATATGGAATAGGAGAACATAGACCTCACACAACCTATATATTATGTGTGAAATCTTTAAAGAATTCTGATAAAGAATTCTGATAAAGAAAGAGATCTAGGGGTGGTTCTAGATAGAAAACCATCACCTGAGGACTACATAAAGAATATTGTGTGAGGAGCCTATGCCACGCTTTCTAACTCCAGAATTGCTTTTAAATACGTGAATGGCGATATACTAAAGAAATTGTTCACGACTTTTGTTAGGCCAAAGCTAGAATATGCAGCGGTTGTGTGGTGCCCATATCTTAAGCAGCACATCAACAAACTGGAAAAGGTACAAAGACATGCTACTAAGTGGCTCCCAGAACTGAAGGGCAAGAGCTACGAGGAGAGGTTAGAGGCATTAAATATGCCAAAACTAGAAAACAGAAGAAAAAGAGGTGATATGATCACTACATACAAGATAGTAACAGGAATTGATAAAATCGATAAGGTAGATTTCCTGAGACCTGGAACTTTAAGAACAAGAGGTCATAGATTTAAACTAGCTAAACACAGATGCCGAAGAAATATAAGAAAATTCACTTTCGCAAACAGAGTGGTAGACGGTTGGAACAAGTTAGGTGAGAAGGTGGTGGAGGCCAAGACCGTCAGTAGTTTCAAAGCGTTATATGACAGAGTGCTGGGAAGACGGGACACCACGAGCGTAGCTCTCATCCTGTAACTACACTTAGGTAATTACTTAGGAGGTAATTACTCGAAGCAACCAGCCACAAACAGCCAAGAACCACAGAGACCCCGGCAGTTCAGGCAATGAACCACCGGAGCGCAGACTGAATGGAGTCGGATCATAAAGCCTCGAGGGATCTGAATCTGATGCAACAAAAGCCACACCACCGTGAATTTCCGCACAGTACTGTGGGCCCGACGGAAGGATGGACCCCACTGCTCCTGGCCGGCCTGGTGAGCACTAGTCACAAAGCCCCAGCCTAGAGACGAGACATCCATGAACACATCAAGTGAGGGTTCTGGAAGGCGCCAAGGCACCAAACCCTGAAAAACCCAAGGAGGACGCTGGAGATACAGCAACCGTCGCAAGGCCCCGTAGGACAAACCCAGCGATCGCGAAAGCGGTGGCCCCGAAGAAATCAGAATAGACGCCGAAGCCAAACCCAACCCAGGACCCGATCTTGAGCAACCACCGAGTGACCCAGGACCCCCTCAGAAGCAGCCGACTGTGGGACTGTGGACGGAGCAACGCCGCCGAAGGAAGAAACAAGGACACTGTCTGGGAATGCCAAAAAAGACCTAGCCAAGTCCGAACTCGAGACTGTACCAGATGGGACTTCCTCCAGTTCACCAGGAACCTGAACCCGGCGAGCTGGGAGCCCACACCAACCAGTCATCGAGATAGGACAAAATCTTAACACTTAGCAGAAACAGACAGGCCACCACGATCCAGATAAGACATGTAAAAACACGAGGTGCCAGATTTAGCCCGAAAGGAAGACAATGAAAGTAGTGAGCCTGCCACCACACTACAAAATTTAACCAGTCCCTGAACCCCGGATGAATGGGAACGTGCCAATATGCATCCCGGATGTTTGTTGTTGTTAAAGATTCGCTACCTGGAACAAAGTTCCAAGTAGCACGGGCTATGGTGAGCCCGTAATGGTGCATCTCGGAGGTTCAGACACACATCCACGAACCCAGCTCAAAGAGAATCCGATCCTGGGACAGAGTGGTCATCCGAAAGAAGGGGCAAGGAATCTAGTAGTTCAGACGGGATAAGTCCAAAATGAAACGAAGATCCGCACAGTCCTGATTCGGCACTGGAAACAAGCGGGAAACCCACCTGAAGGATGAGGTCGTTTCGACCACACCCAACCGCATCCACTCCAAGATGCCTCAACGAAGAGAAGGGGAAGAAGCCTGCTCCACCAGTCCCGAACCTCCCGAAAGAGGAGAAACCGCCCAACACCACCCCAGGCCAGAAGATATGACCTAAACCACCCACCCATGAATCATGGGACCAGGCATCAGCAAACAGTGCCAGCCTCCCCCCCAGCGCCCTGTCAACGGGGCGACCCCCGAAAGGGCCGGAGACCTTTCCGAGAAGCCAACTTACGTGCAGAGTGAGCACCGCGCCGACCAGACAAAGACAGCTCCGGAGCAGGCACTAGCTCTGAAACTGGCCCCAAGGGCCCACCTCGATCAGCAGATACTCAAGCCCTGGCACGACCCTTTTGTGAGCCCTGGATAACCAACAAATCCAAAAGAGGATGGGAACTAGCAGAAGCCGCCTGCAAAACTACGGACAAAACAGAAACGAAAATCTAAGAGCCAGGCCCAAAGCAGAATCAACAGAGAGAGCGAGGACAGCTTGCCGACACGCGAGGCGAGAGGCATAAAACAGAGAGAGTGGCTCCCAGAGGATAGGCGCATATAGTTTCAGTAATGCTGCCGACGCTTTAGCCGCCGAGGCCAACGCAGCAGACGACGGCCCAACACTCAATGCCTCCACATCCTCCACAAGCCAGTCCGAAGACAGCTCGAGAAGGGAAAAGAAATGGAGGACCGAGGCCAAATGCCTGCAAGCATGAAGATCCTCCGCCACCAAAGCAGCCGAAAGGGTAGGGTCTTGGGCATGCATAGTGGTGTGAAGGAACGCATTAAGGTGATCAAAGTCAGCACAGTAAACAAAGAGTGAGCTCTCGCCACTCAAGGCTTTGGGTATGACAAAACCCGTACCATGCCCCTAACGAAAACAAAGTGCAGTCTGCAAGCCAGGAAGATGCCGGAACCTCATAACGCACTCAATACAGGGAAAAACCCCGGACTCAAAAGTGATTGGGTCCATCACAGAAGCAAAATCCGGGTCTCACAGGAGGTAGGCACCGAGGGATTCTTGAACCTCCACAGGGAAAATCTGAGAGGTAGAAAACCTCCAGAAGGACAAAGTCGTGGAACACAAAGAAACCCGGAAATGAACCCGGCAGAGGGGTGGCGGGAGGGGAGAGGGAACCCAAATCAAACTTGTACAAAGAAAGGGGGATAAGAAAACCCAGAACCATGCAACAGCAGACCCCTCCCCGAGGGTACCAAAGCCCAGGCAGGAAAAGGGGCCCAAGTACTCCAGGCTGACTACCCCCCCAAACCCGGAAGCCTCCAAACCAGGCTCCTGGGCAGAGCCGTCCTCATCGCCCTCCACCCTTGAAGAAAAGGCAGAGTCCAAGGAAAAGGCATCAAAGAAGGGGGCCCGGATGGAAAGACCCAGAAGCCTCTGCGGGAGGAACAGGTTCAAATGCCTCCGTCCCCGTATCGAATGGGGCAGCCCTTGGAGCCACCCGAGTCTCATCCCCAACTAAACCCTGCCCCAACTTCAAAACCCTCAAGACTTATGGGATTCGGCAGTTGGGGTGGGCGGATGAAGAGGAGGGTGAACCACACCAACAGGGGAAAGAATAAGGGTCCAAGAGACCAACGTCCCCAAGTCCGGGTCCCTAAAACCAAAGCGGGGCAGCCCTGAGGCATTCGAGCTTTGGGGAGGGAGTTTGCAAACGAGCGACATGCGGTGTGATGACATTTTGCTTGTTATTTTGTTTTCCTTTGGGGGGAAGTTCCTAGGCTCTGTTCGGTCTCACAATTTTTTCTACCAGGAGGGGTCTGTTTTGGGGTACCTACCTTTCTGGGTGCCCAACCCTGGTTGTCGATGGCAGAAATGAATATACTATCAAAGAGTGGAGTTTTCATACGCCATTGCTTCCTTCGCCTCTCTGAGGGAACCAGGTTCTGGCTCATGGTTCCCGGTAGGCATACAGACTCCATATGACTGAAGCCCTAGACTAATATATATAATATCAGTCCGATAGGCCCAGGGAGCTGATGGGGCTCCCCACAGAAAAATAAAAAATACCTTACCTGGTACAACAGGTCCATGCTCTTCTTCCATAGGTATTACATTTTCTAACATTTCATCTTTTTCAATGATCTCTGTTGTGGTTGTAATTTCAGGACTTGTCAGAACCACTTCCTCCATTTTTTCTTCTTCCAGCTGCTTCTCACTTTCTTTTCGCGTAGCATTAGGTACGGTAATAGCTATCTTCCGAATCCTAATTTCATCCTCCCGGGGGCCTTCCTCCTGAGAAGGAAGGTCTTTGTGACGCGCTTGCTCTCGCTCTCGCTCTCTGTATCCACGTGTAAATAACTCACCCTGCAAAGTCACATATGTTTTATTAACTGAGAGTCAGTGAAAATTAACATTAATTTAACACTATCGCGCTCTGAGCCCTCCTATTATCGTCATAAGTTTTTCTCTTTAATGTAATCCGATGATTATCGCACGTGTTATAAACTAAAATATTTGTAAAAAATTAAATTTTCATCCTATCAACTTCTAGGTGGTTTCAAAATGAGCGCCATTGTCTTCCCATTCTCCTCTATATGCCACATGGCACTCTGGGTCGTCAGGCCATGTGGTGGGCCTAGTCCTGTGTTTAGCACGCTTGTGACCGGAGATTCGTTGGCTAGCGTCCCGAACTTGTGCAAATCTCTTATATATATTGAGGTTGTTATTGCTTATATTTGTCTTTCTATTTAGAGCATTTTATTGCAAATAATTTGATACCACAATGAAGAATGCAGCACAAAAACTTCTGTTAGCAAACCGTAAGTGTTTGTCGGGTGTATTGAGTGTAGTAGGTGTCGCAATGAGTGTGCTCTAGCGGGTAACTCTTCAGCGACTTTAGGGGTCGTTGCGGGTTATGCGCGCCATGTTGTCTAATTTATATGTATATGTCTATGTAGGGAATTTTATTGCTATCACAGTGATACAAAAAAAACAGTGTTGAATGTAATGAAATGCCATTTTCTGGGTGAGCCCTGGAGGCTCCCTGGAGCTTATCGGGCTAATGTATGTTATATTAGACCGGGACATTAGCTAAGGAGTTCAGACCTACCAGGGACCAGCGCCAGAACCTGGCCCCTTCAGAGAGGTTTCAGGGAGCAATGGCCCTGGAAAACCCCCTTATGGTTGGGGTTTTCCTTATCTGCCATCGACCGGGGTTAGGCATCCAGAAAGGTAGGCATAACAAAACAAACCCCACATGATAAAAAACTAAAACAGAAAACTGAACAGAGGTAGAAACTCCCTACAATCCCAAGGAAACAAGCAAACAAACAAACATCACACTTTACTGCCACGCTGATCATCCGTGCAGCCCTCCACGCCCCGAGAGGGGGAGGGGGGAGCCCCGGACATTTACTGTGCCGGCTGCCTAGCATCAGTTCGGAAGCTAAGCTTCAACCAACGTAAAAAAAACGCCGACCGATGGGAGGGAGGGTTGCCAGGGAGCCTCCGGGGTTCACCCAGAAAATGACGTTTTATTACAATCAACGCTGGTTTTCTGTGGGGAGCCCCTACGGCTCCCTGGAGCTTCATATCCAAAGAGAAGGAAAAGAAAGAGCTGACCCGGGAGGCGGCGGCCACAAACTCCGCAACGCGAAGCCAAGACTACAGGACGCAACCTGCGACCCAAGGCAACACAAGAATGCACAGGAACAGACACGCGCACAAAGAACAGGTGGCCAGGAACCTGTGCGACCCTCAAATCCTTGCGCCCGAAATGAGCCCTAGACATCACCAACACAGCAGCGAAAGCTGCAAACGTTCGAACAGCACGGGCGCAAGGATAGACTGCAGGCTGGAAGACTTAAAAACTCTGTGGACAACCTGGGAGACCCGAGCCCTGAAACAGGGAACGAGGGGAACCAGATCAACCCAAAGTGCATCCCCAGACATGGTAGACATCCCTAGACAAAGAGGCGCAACCGGACAACACAGGACGCACCCCCGGCCGAACAAATCTAGCATCTATAACCCAAGGACCCCTCCGGAAAGCAGCCATCTCGACCGTCGGCAGAAGGACGGAGAAAGGCTGTAAACGTACAAACCTACCACCAGTACCAAAGAGCAGAAACCTCTGCACCGGAAGAGCCGGAAGCTCCCCTACCCGACCCGCAGAGGCCCATGCCAACAAAAATAACTCACCCTGCAAAGTCACATATGTTTTATTAACTGAGAGTCAGTGAAAATTAACATTAATTTAACACTATCGCGCTCTGAGCCCTCCTATTATCGTCATAAGTTTTTCTCTTTAATGTAATCCGATGATTACATGAAAATCAAATTTGAACCGAAGGGGCTACCACAAACTGAGGAGAAGATGATAAGAGGGCACCCCAATCAAGGACCAGGATGGCTCAGGCGATGCATGAGCAGGCCAGAGGTGAAACAAAACGCAAGAAAGCGTATGAAACGTGGCAGATGTTACGTCCACCCTGAACGCAAGACGGAGCGGCTCTGCCAGCGCCACACAAAACGAGGCGACAGTAAGAAACATCAAATAACTGTAGTTCTGAAAACCCAAGAAAGGACAAGACAACCCAATGCGAAAGAGAAGACAACCTACGAAGAGCAAGAAAAAAGGTGCATAGAAACACCAGGAACATCATACTGCTGCCGATACGAAGCTCGCAGGTGGGACATCATCAACGAAACCACCTGATCACCATAGAGATGGTGATACCCGCGCCAAAATATCACACGCAAAGAACCGAGGAGAAGGCCGAACCAGGCATGCACAGGACCGGTCCGACCTGCCGAAAGAGGCGGAGCCGTGGGAAAACGCCCGGGTTCGGACACCTATCAAGCAGCATCTGAAAATAAAACTGGGCCGACTACCAAGGGACCATGAGGACTACTCTCCTATGGAATGGACTCCAACCGAGCCAGAACCCGAAGCAACAGCTGGACCAGGAGAAGAGAAACAGGTACCCCCACCTCGACCAGTCCTGCCGAAAGGCATCCACCGTGAACGCCTCACAGGCGGGTAAGGGCACCACATAGAATGGGCAACGCCGAGACCATGCCGACGCGAAGATGTCCATCGCCAGGAGTCCAGACGTCCGGCAGAGCCAACGAAACGAGACGGCGACGACTGGCCAATCCGCGAAAAGAGAAATGAACCAAGACAGGCTGTCCGCCAGGCCGTAGGAAACATTCTGGACATGAACCTCACAGTTAGCCAAACCCTGAGAATCCAGCAAACGAGCCACTCGAAGGTACCAACCCCAAAGGTCAAACACCGAAGAGAAACCCTGTGGTTCAGGCAAAGAACCGCCAGAGAACAGGACGAATGGAGCTGGATGGTAGAGCACCGAGTGACCCGAACCCTCCGAAGCGCAAACCAGACAGCCACGAACTCCCGAACCGTGCTGTGAGCCCGACAGACGGACAGGCCCCACCATCCCCGGCCGACCTGGTGAGCACTGGTCACAAAACCCCAGCTGAGAGATGACCCGTCCGTGAACACATCGAGCGAAGGCTCGGGGAGGTGCCAAAGCACAGAACCCCGAAAACCCCAAAGAGGATACCTGCTTGATATTTGCTTGATGGGGTTCTGGGAGTTCTTCTACTCCCCAAGCCCGGCCCGAGGCCAGGCTCGACTTGTGAGAGTTTGGTCCACCAGGCTGTTACTTGGAGCGGCCCGCAGGCTCCCATACCCACCACAGCCCGGTTGATCAGGAACTTCTCTTAGAAAACAGCCCGACGGAAGCTGGAGGAAGGAAGCTGGAGACGCAGCACCAACACAAGATCCCCGGAGAACGAACCCAACGATTGCATGAGAGGTGGAAGGGGAGTGTCCGAAGGAACCAGACCCCAAAGTCAAACCCGACCCTACGAGCAGACCAGCACGTTGAAGTTCAGACTCCCGCACAACCGCTCGAGCAGCCCGGGACCCTCTCATAAACAGCCGAAGGCAAGATCACAGCTGCAGCATCACTTCTGGAGGGAAATACAAGGAGCGGCCCAAGAGCCCGAAACAAGACCCAGCCAAGTCCGAACCCGGGACGGAAACAGATGGAACGGCCTCCAGATCACCAGGAGATCGAACCCGGCGATCTGGAAAGAACCACACCCCTGGCGAACAGACAAGCGGACCAACTGGGAGCCCACACCAGCCGGTCGTCGAGGTAGGCCAGACACCGAATCCCAAGCAGACTCAGACAGGGCACCAAGATCTGGTAAAGATGCATAAATACACCAAATGCCAATTACAAACTAGGGAAGGCAACAAAAGCGGCAAGCCTGAAGCCCAACCACCAACTGTGCCAGTCCCAGAAACCTGGAGAGGAACATGGCAAGAAGTGACCTGGAGGTCCAGGGCCACCATCCAGGCACCCGGCCCCAACAGAAGCCGGACCAGAGACAACAGTCCTCTGATGAGGGCATAGAATCCAGGGCGCAGACTGAACAAATCCAGAAGAACCGCAGATCCGCTAGGCCCGAGTCTGCATAGAGCAGATGGGAACCCCAGAAGGATGGGGCGGATCGACCACATCCAACGCACCCACTAAGATGACATGACGAAGTGTAGGGGAAGAAGCTTACCCCACCAGCCTCGAACCCCCCAAATGGGTGGAAGCCGTCTGCTGCTACCAGAGGCCGGAAGACATCTAAAAATGCCCACTAACTGCGGGACCAAGCGAGAGTCAACAGAGCAAGCTGCTCCCCCCAGCGCCCTGTCAACAGAGAAGGGAACAGAGCCCCTTCCGAAAGTATATATATATATATATATATATATATATATATATATATATATATATATATATATATACATCACACACAAGGTGTATTACACACACGTGTGTATGCACATGCACACAGTGTACACACATACATGTACATGTGTACACACACATACACGTGAAAAGAAAATTACAAGCCGCCGACCAGTGGGCAGAGAGCACCACACCGGCCAGGCGAAAAAGGCACAAAACAGTATCAAAAGGCCCACCTCGACAAAACCCAAAGCCCTGGCACAACCACAACACATGCCAAGACCCAAAAAGAACAGCCTGCAAGCCAGGAAGACCCCGGAACCCCAGAAGGCAGAACCGGGTCATACACGAGGAAACAAAACCCCCTGAACCCACAAAGGGGTCCCCCAAGAGGAAGAAACCTCCAGAACGAAACCAAAGAACCCAAAGGAACCCGGAAACGAACCCGGCGGAGCCAAACTACCACATGTGCCGGTGGAGGTACATCACAGAAAGGCAAGCACAGCCCCCAGACAGAATCCCCAGGGAAACGGGCAAAACAGACTGAAAACCAAGGGACAAGGTGTGGGAGCAAGCATAAACAGACAGGGACACTGAGCCCAAACCCTAAGGCCCAGAACCAAAACAGACAAAACGGAAAACCCGGTGTAAAAATCAACACCCAAACGTTCCCAGAGGAACAGAAGATGGGCAGTAAACACCAGAAAAGCAAAGAAATGACAACAGGAGAATAAAACCCCTGAAAGAGGTGAAAAAACTCACCGAAGACGCTCGCTCGCACACCCAGACGCATGTAAACACACCGCAACGCCGCCCTGGTAGCCACGCCGGGAAAGCAGCAGAAGAAAATGGCCACCAGAATAGGAGGCTGTGACCGACGCAAAAGATATGAAAATACGCCAGCAAAAGTGGGAAGCAAGCAGACTGGATGGGCGAAAAATTCCGCCCAGAAGCAGAAAATCCAGGCAGGGGCAAACAGCCCCAGAATTGCTAGCAGGCATCCCCCACAGCCCCGGGAACCAGTAACAGAGGCCCCGGGGCAGAGCCGTCCTCCAAGCCCCGGAGGCTCCCTGGCAACCCTCTCTCCCACCGGTTGGCATTTCTTTCGCGTTGGTTGAAGCTTGGCAGCTGGTGCGGTAGGTCCAGGGCTCCCCCCTCCCCCTCTCAGGGCAGGGAGGGCTACGCGGACAATCGGCGCGGCAGTAAAGTGTGATGTTTGCATGTTTGCTAGTTTCCTCAGGATTGAAGGGAGTTTCTACCTCTCTGTTCGGTTTTTTGTTTTAGTTTTTCACCATGTGGGGTTTGTTTTGTTATGCCTACCTTTCCGGGTGCCTAGCCCTGGTCGATGGCATATAAGGAAAACCCCAACCCTAAGGGAGGTTTTCCAGGGCCATTGCTCCCTGAAACCTCTCTGAAGGGGCCAGGTTCTGGCGCTGGTCCCTGGTAGGTTTGAACTCCTTAGCTAATGTCCTGGTCTAATATAACATACATTAGCCCGATAAGCTCCAGGGAGCCGTAGGGGCTCCCCACAGAAAAGAACGATGTCGAACAAGTTTGGACTTCATAAAGTTGAAAAGAGTAGCAACATGTTCGCACTGTTTGGCGTGCACGGCTAACAAACGACTTAGTTTTTTATTTGGTGCAGGCATCACGTTAGCTTTGGTGACATGTTATACATATGTTCCTCTAGAACATTTCATTGAGAACATATTGATACCAAAATGAAACACGTACATCGAAAATTACTGTAAAAAACATGAAGAGAGTATAAACTTTTCAGTATAGGTGTAGCTGATGTGCAGTTGAGCGTGCAGCAGTGGGTAACGCTTGGGTAGCTTCCCACGGTCTTGCGGGTGGGGCGCACCCATGTTTTATACTATATTTTCATTTGTCTGTGTACGGAATTTTATTGCGTTCACAGTGATACCAAAATTAACAACATAGAACAATTCTGGGGTTGACAAACCTGAAAAAAGCATAAACATTTCATCGCTGTTTGGCGCTGACGGCTAACAATTGCCAGGTTTTTTATTTGGTGCGGGTCTCACGTCGGCTTTGGTGAAATTTTATATATATATTCCTCTAGAGCATTTTCTTGCGAACAAATTGATACCAAATTTAAATACATAGATGGAAAATTAAGGTGAGCAGACCGAAAACAGTATACACTTTTCAGTGTTGCCGCGTGGTCACCCTAAATGCTCGGAGCACGAGGGAAAAGTTACAGAGCCTTCTGCCGGGAGCGCGATAGTGTTAAGAAGAATCTGTGAATAACGTAGGCAGTATATTACAATGATGTCCAAAACTTAGACCCAGCCCACAAATCTGAAAATAAATGAATTTATGACATTTTGGTCCGTCCTGAAACATTATCAAGTCATGAAAAGAAAATGTTAGGTCTGCAGCAGCCCGTTCTCATAAACTAAGGCCAAAAGTGATTCCATGCACCCACCAAACCCCTTGTTTATGAATGAAAAACCATTTACACGTCTCAAAACTGATGACGTTCAAACACATCTCGAAGTCACCACTCGAACGACTTTTGTTTGAACCACATTGCTGTAAATGTTTCACCCACATACTACAAATACAAATAATTGCCTACCTAACCTAACCAATTCCTAAATATGTATGCACAATATGCTAATATGCATATAACAATTTTATATGCATATTGTATTTATGTTTGAGAAAATTCCTATTTTGAATGAGCAGCATTTCTGGCGGGAAATGCTGCTCATTTCCCCCCAATCTGATTTGATTGTGTTTTGTACCCTGTATTATGTTTCAGGTCCTCATTTTTGCCGTACCTGAGTACCTAGAATTTATCGCTGTTAAATGAATGACGCTGCGTCATCCATTTACTGTCAGTAGTCTCGGGGGGATGACGCAATGCTACGTCGTCCACTAAAATAATCGCCAAAAATCAGGTTTTTATCAGATTTTTTGGGGACTGGTTTTAAAATGCGCGCCTATCATGATGGAACAACCTCAGTGCAGCAGGTAACTGTCAACAAGCCGAATGCAATCTGTGACTACAATACAAACATGAAAGGTGTTGATCACTTTGACCAAATGATCTAATATTATCACTTCACAAGGAAAACTCACAAATGGACGAAGAAAATGACCTTCTATTTTGTGCCAATGGCTATCTACAATGCTTATGTGATGTACAACTACTACACAACAGATAGAAGGACTCCACTAAACATTTGTGGGCAGGAATTGGGAGTGTAGCTGGAAGGCGTCTGGGTGCTCACTCGCGGCTAACGCGTGGCCCGTATTCAACTCGTCGGCGGTTGGAGCGTGACCAGGTTTTTTATTTTATATGCTAATATTCCTCTAGAGAATTCTATTGCAAACCCATTGATACCAAAATGAAAGACCTAGGACAAAAATTGAGGTGACCAGAGTAAAAAGAGTGAACACATTTTATCGCTTTTGTGCGCTCCTGGGTAACTCGTACGCACTTTCTCTGTTTGCTGCGGATAATTAGCTGGGCTTCTGGAGTTTATATGCATTTAGTGCTGTAGAGAATTCTATTGCGAACACAATGATACCAAATTTAATCTCGTAGAACGAGAATTGAGGTGACAAAGTTAAGAGAGTATACACTTTTCAGAATTACCGCGCACTCCCGTGAAACGCCGGGACCCACATCGCATAGTTGATGGGTGGTGCACCGGGTGTGCGAAAGTGTTAACAAATGTAATCTAAATTAATTTTAGCACCTATAGGCTATCTCTCCCTTATGCTGCTTACTCTTTTTCACTTTGTTCTCTTTGCCATTTGGTTTTCTAGTTTTATTCTTTACAGTCACCTTATTCTTATACTTCAACCTTATTCCCAGACTTGAACCTTACTTTCATACTTGAACCTTACTTTCATACTTCAACCTTATTCCCATTCTTCAACCTTATTCCCATTCTTCAACCTAACTCCTACACTTCAACCTTATTCCCATACTTCAACCTAATTCCTACACTTCAACCTTATTCCCACACTTCAACCTCATTCCTACACTTTAACTCATTCCCACACTTCAACCTAATTCCCACACTTCAACCTTATTCCCATTCTTCAACCTTATTCCTACACTTTAACCTTATTCCCACACTTCAACCTTATTCCCACACTTCAACCTTATTCCCACACTTCAACCTCATTCCCATACTTCAACCTCATTCCCACACTTCAACCTCATTCCCACACTTCAACCTTATTCCCATACTTTAACCTTATTCCCATACCTTGAACCTTGAAGTTACCTTGAAATGTTTCCGGGTCTTAGCGTCCCCGCGGCCTGGTCGTCGACCAGGCCTCCTCGTTGCTGGACTGGTCAACCAGGCTGTTTGACGCGGCTGCTTGCAGCCTGATGTATGAAT
This sequence comes from Procambarus virginalis, assembly GCA_020271785.1. Classification (NCBI taxonomy): domain Eukaryota; kingdom Metazoa; phylum Arthropoda; class Malacostraca; order Decapoda; family Cambaridae; genus Procambarus; species Procambarus virginalis. The sequence continues at coordinate 36,372,655 of WNGS01042707.1, forward strand.
CACAGCCTGGTTGATCATGTATCCTTTGGAGGTGCTTATCCAGTTCTCTCTTGAACGCTGTGAGGGGTCAACCAGTTATGCCTCTTATGTGTAGTGGAAGCATGTTGAACAGTCTCGGACCTCTGATGTTAATAGAGTACCTCTCAGAGTACCTGCTGCACCTCTGCTTTTCAACAAGGTATTCTGCACATAATGCCATGCCTTCTGGTCTCATGTGCTGTTATTTCTGTGTGCAGATTTGGGATCAGCCCCTCTAATATTTTCCACGTATAAATTACTATGAATCTCTCCCGCCTGCGCTCAAGAGAATACAGATTTAGGCTCTTTAGTCGGTCCCAGTAGTTTAGATGCTTTACTGAGTGGATTCTAGCAGTAAAGGATCTCTGCACACTTCCCATACTTCAACCTTATTCCCATACTTCAACCTTATTCCCATACTTCAACCTCATTCCCATACTTCAACCTCATTCCCATACTTCAACCTCATTCCCATACTTCAACCTCATTCCCATTCTTCAACCTTATTCCTATACTTCAACCGTATTCCCATTCTTTAACTTTAATCCCATACTTCTGCCCTACTTCCATACTTCACCTCACTTTTGTTTTCTTATATATTGTCTTTCTCCCCCATTCTTTCATTACACGACTTAATACTAGTCCAAAACTGAGAGAAACACCATCAATTCCTCTATTTTCAGATTTATGGGCTGGGAATCTGAAGATTAAATAACCATACAGAAAGCCATATATTGTCCACATTGAGGTACAAAATTAAATGCTGGGAATGTGCACTCACCAATTATGCTATTAAAGATATTGAAAATGAAACCAGTGTTGAATGTAATGAATGTCCATCTTTTGGTTGGGCCTCAGTCCTCCCTATAGGTAGCCACACTGAGATAGTTCCACATATGAGTCACATCAGCCCTAGGGGGTCAATAATAGCTTAATGGAGACCAAAGTCAGAACATGGCCCTCTCACAGAGGTGCAGGAAGCAGGAGATCTAAAGATCACTTCACCAAAGAAATATTTAGAAAGCCAGTGCAGCAAAACAGATAACGGGAGGGTTAACAGAAAATAAAGAAATGAAGCAACAAACAATCCATCCAGAAGTTAGGTCAACTTGCACCCTAGTTACAGCTGCACCTTGTGTTACAGCAATACAAGCCCAACAGGGACTACAAAATTATTAAATCTCCAAAACCCCAAACCCTGATATCAGCTAAAGACATATTACAAAATGCAGCAGACAACGGCAAAATTTTGAGCATCGTGAGCACAAGGATAGACTGCAGGGTGGATAGATTTAATGACATTGGGGATGATCTGAGACAAGCGAACCTTGAAATAGAGGACCATGGAGAGGGTATGATATAAATCATACACTTGGATATGTGTATGGTTGTACAGTGGGCACGTGAATAAAAATTACAAACAAAATTTATTAAATTTTGACAAAAAATGGTTTAGCTTCTTTTCTATTCAATTATCTGAATTTTGAATTTATCAGGAGGTACCAATTCATCTGGATAATCGAGGCTCCACTGTACTCATAGTGGTCTTGGATTCAGTACAGTACAAGTAAAAGAATACTTCAGTTGTCAAAGAACATTACTGTAGGAATGTTCTTCAAAATTAACCGACACATTTCTTTTAATTCAGGCTGGCTGCAAAAACTTTTTTCCGACACAGCGTTATGTAAACTAAGAATATGAATGGATGCTTCATTTTTTACAGTAATTCCAGCAATTAGAAATAAAAAATTTAGCTTGAATGTCCATGTCACACAAAAAAATCATCAGCTCAGCTCAGTGTATAACACTTCTAAACAGCCAACTGCAGAACCTAGTCTTTGAATACAAATTCAAAGAAAATGTCAATACATTGTCTGAATTTCATCTAACCTTTATCCATTTGATGACCAAAACAGTTACTTAAGCCACTTAGATAAGTGGCAGGCAGATACAGTACTACACTAAAATATATATGTATTCACTTATTTGTTTAGGAACTTTCCCTACAGAAAAACCTTAGTTACTGCTCTTACCTTTTGTTTCTTTGGAAGCAGTTCTGATTTATCCACTGTACGTCGGCTTGGTTTATTTACCGACTTATGAGCATCAGCCATTGCTCGGAGAATGAGAGCTGTATTGGCTTGTATGGCTCCGGGGCGTCTAGGTCGCGGAATAACCTAAAATACCAAGTTAGACAAAGTTAACATTATACACAATGAAATCAAGATAAGGATAAGGAGTCGGTAGCCTTTGAGTATTTTCAAAATGTCTTCCCTACGCTGTGAAAGCAAAGGCAAAGGTGAAAGAAAAGTTTAAGGGGAATAATAGCAATTTTCTATACACTGGGGGCATAAATAATAAAAAACCAGTGTTGAATGTAATGAAACACCATTTTCTGGATGAGCCCTGGAGGCTCTTGGAGCTTACCAGGCTGACATGTATGCATTAGACCATGGCATCAGTTGATTGGCGTTCTTACCTACTGGGGACCACGAGCTAAAACCCAGCCCCTTCAGAGAGGTATGAGGAGTAATGGCCTATGGAAACCCCCAAGTATTTGGAAGCATTTCATGTCTGCCATCGACCGGGGTTTGGCACCCAGAAAAGCAGGCGTAACAAAGCAAACCGCACATGGTAAAAATTTTTTAATTGCTACCGAAGACCGAACAGAGAAACAGAACTCCCAAAATTTTTAAATTTAAAAGCAAACAAGCAAACGTCACACCCCGCTGTTACCCTTTGCTCCATCATTCAGTTCTCGACTGATGTCTGACTGTGGCAGTCGTCAATTCGAGGGAGGGGGAAGTCGTACCGCGCGCGCTCCGTTAAAATCGTGACATTAACCGGGATTTCTTAGGACCACAGCCTTGGATTACCGATTACAGGCATAACAAGTGCATAGTGACCCGCTGGAAAATTTGAAAACAGTCATTATCAATGGAACTTTGTGTTAAATAGATAATAAACGGGAGACCACGTGTGGGCCAGTGCATGAGGCTTTGTGTACATGCGTGTATGAGGAAAAAAATAGTGAACGGTGATTCGTGGAACAGTGAAGTGGAACGGGTACCACAACAACATATAAGTTGGAAGTGAAGGAAAATCGTGCATAGAATATTATAAATATAGAATGCTAGAAATATAGAATAGTGGCAAGAGGCGGCATCAGTAGGCTGTTTCCACAAGCCACGCGAGGCCTACACCAGGGCACGTCCCACAGGGATAAAATACGGAAATCATATAGTGTACTATGGAAATGTGAATCTAAGAATTAGCAATAAAGTGAGTGAATACCATTGCAAGCCGGAAATTAGGTGGAAAATTCCTTGTAAGAATACAAGCAAAGAATAAATCAGTGTCATAAATCGAGTAACTGGAAACCGGTGACATCAACCTGGGACGACAAGAGGTCACCTGCACCGACCGGGGACCAGCTTCGCTACCCTACGCTAAGTACCTGCCATAAAGTTTGAACAAAATAACATACATAATATTACAAATATACGCATACATATAGTATTATAAATATTAAATATATAAAAATATACATATAACTTTATAAAGAGTTAAAAGGACTGACATCAACAAGTGATCCACACAGTAAACCACAAATACAACACAATACATCAGACAATGGAGAGGTGTGGCGAGTGCTCGGGAGTACTGGGAAAACGTAATGTAGGCGTAACGTGTTGCATCTGTAACATGAGATTTCACCTGGGCTGTACAGAAGTATCTCCAGGATGCACAAAAAGGCAAGGAATTTACTGGGTCTGCAAAGATGACAGATTAATGTTAGAGAACATAACTAAACTGATGAAAAACATTCCCGAGTCACAGAGATTACCATTCACAGACAAGCTACCAGTGATATATGCGGACTGGGAAAAGACAACATTGGTTAACGACCAAAACCCAGGAACAGATAGTTTAGAGAACCGCAGCAGTAATGTGGAGGAAGAGGGTATTGTAGTACATAATAGCAGCAATATTGCAGAGTCAGGTAATATAAACGATGTGAGCAACAGTGAGACAGAGTGCATAAATGAAGGAATTGGGACGAAAAGCGGAGATGGCTCCAATAAAGAGGTAGACAAGACAGACACAGATATAAATACCTTGAAAAACGCAAAACCGGAACACATTTGCAAATTCTACGCTAAAGGAATATGCAAATATGGAAAATTAGGAACAAAATGCCATTTTCTGCATCCTCGAAAATGCAGGAACATGTTGGCGAGGGGTACATGCCGTTTTGGAACAGGGTGTAGATACTTCCACCCCAAATTATGTCAATTTTCAATTAGGGACAAAAAATGCTACAATCTTCAGTGTCCGGAATTCCACGTGAGAGGTACACAACGTTATAGACGGGAAGATCAGTATGACACTACTGGCAATTTTTTAGAGGAAGGCAGAAACAGAGCAGAAAATATAAGAGAGAGGAACAGTCAGATGGAACCACCACAGGATTACAGAGGGGAAGGGAGATACCCACAAGTCTGGAATACACATTACCAACAAACACACAGGTACTACACCACACAACACTCGCCCCACTACCGAAACTGGACGAATCACTTCGAAAACAACACACCCTGGACGCAAACACAGTGGCCCCCTTACCAGAGCCTCAGATATTAACACCAAGTAAGGCATCCAGCACTTCCACTACCACGATAACATCATTTATATTTGCCAACATTCAAGGTATAAAAACACGCAAATCCAACAAAGTTCACTTTATAGATGGTCTCCTTCATGAGGCAAATGCAGTGTTTGCAGCCCTAACAGAAACCCACACAAAGGACTACCATGATGGTGAAATATGGATCTCAGAGTACAATCTTTTCAGATGTGATAGGAAACACCGGCTTCAGGGTGGGGTCAGCCTATACATACATCAAGACACTCATCTGTACTGAGCTGCTAAACACCTCAAATGATATGGTGGAAGTGCTGATAATCAAAATAGAGATTATAAATGTAGTTATTGTCCTTGTATATAAGTCACCGGAGGCAAACCCTCAGCAGTTTAAAGACCAACTAATGAAAGTAGAACACTGCTTGGAAAACTCACAAATCCAGCTCCGAACATCATCCTGCTTGGGGACTTCAACCTACGGCACCTGAAATGGAAGCACCTGGCTAATACAGTAATATCAGAAAGAATACCAGGAAGTAGCCTTAATGAACAGGCACATGCAAATGACCTGCTACGGATGTGCGACAGGTTTGCCTTAAACCAGCAAATAGTAGAACCAACCAGGAAGGAGAACACGCTGGACCTCATTTTCACTAATAATGATGAATTGATCAGGAACATAATGATTACAAATACCTGTTACTCAGATCACAACTTAATTGAAGTTATGACAACCATGGGGAATAGACCTTCAAAACCAGTCCAGATTCCCGGTGGAGGAGATTTCAGCAAATTCAACTTCAATAATAAACAGATAAACTGGGAGCAAATAAACCAGGACTTCACAGAAATAAACTGGGAAGAACAGCTAGGAAATGCGAACCTGAACCAGTGCCTGGAAAAAATAAGCTCAGTAGCACTAGAAATATGTACAAACCGCATCCCCCTAAGAAAAAAGAGGAAGAGATGCAGATTGGAACGAGAACGTCGTTCCCTATATAGGCGAAGAAAACGAATCGCGGTACAACTTGAGTCGCACCCTATCTCAGGAACGGCGAAGAAGGTTAGGTAGCGAAATAGGAAAAATGAACTCAAGCTACAAGAATCATACAAAACGCAGGAGAGGGAAAGAGAGCAAAGGCCATCAGTGAAATAGAGAGAAACCCGAAATATTTTTTCTCCTATGCAAAATCAAGATCAAAAACCACATCTAGTATCGGGCCCCTGCGAAAGGAGATGGAACTTTCACCGATGACAACAAAGAAATGAGCGAGCTACTGAGGAAGCAATACGACTCTGTCTTCAGCGAGCCATTAAACGCACTAAAGATCGATAACCCAAATGAATTTTTCATGGATATGATACCAACATCAAATCATATATCAGACATCACCCTATCCCCACTGGATTTTGAAGAAGCCATAAACAGTATGCCTATGCACTCTGCACCAGGCCGGATTCTTGGAACTCCATATTCATCAAGAACTGTAAAAAACCACTATCGCAGGCCCTTCACATTCTGTGGAGACAAAGCCTAGATACTGGCGTTATTCCTGATATACTAAAAACAGCAGAGATAGCACCACTTCATAAAGGAGGAAATAAGGCAGAGGAAAAAAATTACAGACCGATAGCACTAACATCGCACATCATAAAAATTTTTGAGAGAGTGCTAAGAAGTAAGATCACAAAATACATGGAATCACAGCATCTCCATAACCCCGGACAACATGGTTTCAGAACAGGGCGCTCTTGCCTGTCGCAGTTGCTGGACCACTATGATATGGCATTAGATGCTATGGAGACAAACAAAACGCTGATAATTTACACAGATTTCGCAAAAGCTTTTGATAAATGTGACCATGGTGTTATTGCCCATAAAATGCGCTCAAAAGGAATTACCGGAAAAGTAGGCAGATGGATCTACAATTTCCTGACCAACAGAACCCATGTGTAATAGTCAACAAAATAAAATCCAACCCGTCAACCGTTAAGGCTCAGTCCCCCAGGTACTGTGCTTGCTCCAGTACTTTTTCTCATCCTCATATCGGACATAGACAAGAACACAACCTATAGCACTGTATCATCCTTTGCAGATGACACTAGGATCTTCATGAGAGTAGGCAACATAGAGGACACGGCGAACCTCCAGTCAGATGTAGATCAGGTCNGTTCCTGCAGGCTGGCTGGAAGGATGTTCCTGCAGACTGGCTGGAAGGATGTTCCTGCAGGCTGGCTGGCAGGATGTTCCTGCAGGCTGGCTGGAAGGATGTTCCTGCAGGCTGGCAGGATGTTCCTGCAGGCTGGCTGGAAGGATGTTCCTGCAGACTGGCTGGAAGGATGTTCCTGCAGGCTGGCTGGAAGGATGTTCCTGCAGGCTGGCAGGATGTTCCTGCAGGCTGGCTGGAAGGATATTCCTGCAGGCTGGCTGGCAGGATGTTCCTGCAGGCTGGCTGGAAGGATGTTCCTGCAGGCTGGCTGGAAGGATGTTCCTGCAGGCTGGCTGGAAGGATGTTCCTGCAGGCTGGCTGGAAGGATGTTCCTGCAGGCTGGCTGGAAGGATGTTCCTGCAGGCTGGCTGGCAGGATGTTCCTGCAGGCTAGCAGGCAGGCTGGCTGGAAGGATGTTCCTGCAGGCTAGCAGGCAGGCTGGCTGGCAGGCTGGCTGGCAGGCTGGCTGGCTGGCAGGCTGGCTGGCTGGCTGGCAGGCTGGCTGGCAGGCTGGCTGGCAGGCTGGCTGGCAGGCTGGCTGGCTGGCAGGCTGGCTGGCAGGCTGGAAGGCAGGCTGGCTGGAAGGCAGGCTGGCTGGCAGGCTGGAAGGCAGGCTGGAAGGCTGGCTGGCTGGCAGGCTGGCTGGCAGGCCGACTGGCTGTTCCTGCAGGCTGGCTGGCTGGCTGGAAGGCTGGTTGGCTGGCTGGATGTTCCTGCAGGCTGGCAAGAAACATCGATAGGATGTTTGCCAGACTTCTTAATAATCAGCTAGGAACAATTAGGGACTTTTATAAAGCGGATCAGGACTTCACTTATTGGTGAGTACAAACAAAATAAGGTCGCATTTACGTTATGAACCTGTCGATTTTTTCCCCTAGAGTTTTTCCGTAAATTTTCGGAACAGTTTCTTTTTATATTCCTAGTTTATTTTTTCCCTCTATTTCTCGTTTACGAACTTACATGATAACCGACGGGTCTTGTCCCCAGGTGGTTTGGAAACCAAGTGGTGCTCTGTACTCTTTTCAACTTTGTCACTTTAATTCTTGTCCTAGGTTTTTCAATTTTGTATCAATGTGTTCGCAATAGAATGCTCTACAGGACTAAAAGCATATAAACTCCAAAAGCCCGGCTTACCACCCGCAGCAAACAGAGAAAGTGAGAGCGTGTTACCCGTGAGTGTGTTACTTACTTTTTATATTTTTAAATAATTTTTTAAATTTTTTTAACACTTTCGGGCTTTCGATGCGCACCCCGGCGACCAATATTTTTCTCTCGTTTCTGCTCAGTCAACACCGCCTCGCGTTGCGCGATAAAATATTTGTATAAATTTTATTTATGCGATTTTGTTTGGGATAGTTTAGAAATGTTCGCCATGAAATTTACGTTTTTTCTAATAACCCAAGAGCTTATGAAAGAAAACGGCATGGCAGTGAATCATCTTGGTATAACAATTGTATTATTGACACGACGAGTACGATCGACGTAGTTTTCATGTTTTTTGCAAGTCAAAGGCACCCTTATGTGACGGTTTATACTTATGTTCTTCTAGAACATTCTATTGCGAACACATTGGTACAAAAATTAAATAGGTACATCCAAAAATAATGTCAGGACAGTGAATTGAATATACACTTTTCGATGCATTTTCGCCCGATATGCCGCCGTGGGTAACACTTCAGCCACTTCCCACACTCTTGTGGGTCAGTTGCGACATTGATTCTATATTTATATGCATATGTCCGTATAGAGAATTTTATTGCGGTTTCAATGATACCATAATCAACGATGTAGGATAAATGTGGTCTTCGCAATCATTAAGAGAGTGGAAACATTTTGTTGCTGTTTGGCGCTTTCGGCTTGTGATCTCAATAGGTTTTTATTTAGTGTTGATATTCCTTCTGCTTTGGCAGCATTTTATATGTATGTTCTTATAGACAATTCTATTGCGAACACAGTGATACCAAATTTAAATACAGTACGTAGGCCTACAAATAGTGTCAGGACAGTAAAAAGAGTATACACTTTTAGGTCGTACCGCTTAGGCTCGCGTAACGCCGAAAGCACATAGGATAAGTTTTTTTTGGCTTTGCCGACAGCACGAAAGTGTTAATTCAATTTTAAGAATTTTAATCTAAAGAGCAATGAAATGTGTACACTCTTTTCACTTTGGTCACCTCAATTTTCGTCCTAGGTCTTTTATTTTGGTATCAATGTGTTCGCAATAGAATTCCCAATAGGAGTATATGCATATAATGTAAAAAACCGTGGCGCGCTCCACCCGTCAACGTGATGAAAGCAGGCCGCGGTTACCTGAAGAGAGCAGGGAGGTGCGCCAGGCCTTCCATTTTCAATACTGAAAAGTGTATACTCTTTTCAACTTTGTCATTTCAACTTTCGTCCTAAGTTTTCCAATTTAATATCAATGTGTTCGCAATAGAATTCTCTACGTGATTAAATGCATATGAAGTCCGAAAGCCCGGCGTACCACCCGCACAAAACAGAGAAAGTGAGAGTGTGTTACCTGGGAGCACTAAAGAGGAATGAAATGTGTACACTCTTTTCACTTTGGTCACCTCAATTCTTGTCCTAGGTCTTTCATTTTTGTATCATTGTGTTTGCAGTAGAATTCCCAACATGAGTATAGGCATATATAAGTCTAAAAGCATGGCATACCACCCACAACAAACAGAGAAAGTGACAGCGAGTTACCCCCCATGAGTCTTCATCAAGAGCAATAAAATGTGTTTATTTCTTTCAACTTTGTTACCTCAATTCTCGTCCTAGGTCTTTCATTTTGGTATCGATGTATTCGCAATGAAATTCCCTACAGGAGTACTGTATATGCAAATAATGTCCAAAACCGTGGCACGCCCCTCCCGCAGCTAAGTCGAAAGCAGGCCAAATTTTTACGCCATACTTAGTCAATAGTGGGTATTAAAGTACAGTGGTACCTCGGAATGCGAGTGTCCCTGTATGCGAGTTTTTCGGAATACGAGCAGGATTTCCTCGAAAATATGTCTCGGAATGCGAGGGTTACCTCGGGACGCGAGTTTGTTGATACGCGTACAGGCCGACCTAGCGCGTGGTCGATCGGCGATCGTCGCCCCTCCGCTCCGCCCCTCAGTTTACCATTGTCTCGCGCCCAGTGACTATCCCACATCAATTCTTCACCTGGATTTTCAGTGTTTTGTTGGATTTTTGGTCATTTGACTATACAGTTTGTTATTATATATCTCACCATGGGTCTCAAGAAAGCCATTGATAAGGTTCAACCTAAGAAAATAGCTGTGAGTAGAGGCAGTAGAGGATGTCCCTCCTTGATTAAGAAAATGTGTGAAGTATGGGAAGAACTGCAAAGTTTTGTTGAAAAAACTCACCCAGATAAAGCTGTAGCAGGCCGTTGCATTGACCTTTTAAATGATAATGTGATGTCTTACTACAGACAAGTGTTAAAATGTAGGGAAAAACAAGTGTCTTTAGAGAAATTCTTAGTAAGACAAGCAAGTCCTAGTGGTATGCAGGCAAAATGTGCCAGTGTGTGCATACCAGTGAAGTCCTCACTGCCTGATGTGATAATGGAAAGGGACTCCCCTTCCAAACAGTAACTCCTCTCCTCCTCCCCCCTCCTCACCATCTTCCATACGCCTACAGCATTCAAGAGCAAGGTAAGTAATAACTTGAACATAGTTTTGTAGGTTTATTTAGATGAATTAGGTATAAAATTTAGTTTGATATGGGGTTTTTGGGGTAGTCAGGAACGGATTAATTCATTTCCCATTATTTCTTATGGGGAAATTAGCTTCAGAATACGAGTTTTTCGGAATAAGAGCTGTCTCCAGGAACGAATTAAACTCTTAAACTGAGGTACCACTGTACTAAAATTTTGACTCCATACTTCGTCATGCGTGGGCGAAAGTGTTTACCCTTCAACTACTCGGCTTCCAAATATGACACCCCCCACCCTAGTGCGCAGTAAATAAATTCTCTGGAAAAATAATTTATATTTTGAAAGTGCCAAAACCCTTTCCCTGAGTTCGGGTATAGTAACGGAAAGTCGAAATTGTACTTACTTTGGCTGCTATGGGGTCCGTAAGTTGGTGTGTGACGTCATCATTCCCTGTGTGCCCATGGCCAGTAGGGCACCCGGGGCAGGATGCCCACGCTACAGCGAATATATTTGTGTTCATTTTTTTGCGCACAGTTCCAAATACATTTTATTTGTTTTTATGTGCTAATCCTATGTATAATGAACATGTACACTATATTATGGCAGTAGAACATCCGTACTGTCCGTAGACACTGTGTTATGTGCATCACAAAAGTGTTCCCTTATCCTGCACATATTTCCAATGTATCATGCTAATATATTTATATTTACAGTCTATATGCACACTACAGTATCACACACTATATACACACCATAAACACACTCAGTACTCCGCGAGTGTGTGATATGCAGCGAAACAGCCAACGGGGCAGAGTGGCACCTTGTACTCCACGCACCAGGTGCTGATGCAAGTTCACTTTTGTTGCAGGCGATGAGTCACAATAACGTGGCTGAAGTATGTTGACCAGACCACACACTAGAAGTTGAAGGGACGACGACGTTTCGGTCCGTCCTGGACCATTCTCAAGTCGCTTGTGTGACTTGAGAATGGTCCAGGACGGACCGAAACGTCGTCGTCCCTTCAACTTCTAGTGTGTGGTCTGGTCAACAATTCACTTTTGTTCCATGCGGGTAGTGTTCCTGCATACTATACACACACGTTTACCCTTCTCCCGTGATGCTGTGCCTGGCATATACTCGAGCATGTGTACTCCGAAGTTCTCGTTACCCACACAAGCGACTTGAGAATGGTCCAGGACGGACCGAAACGTCGTCGTCCCTTCAACTTCTAGTGTGTGGTCTGGTCAACAATTCACTTTTGTTCCATGCGGGTAGTGTTCCTGCATACTATACACGCACGTTTACCCTTCTCCCGTGATGCTGTGCCTGGCATATACTCGAGCATGTGTACTCCGAAGTTCTCGTTACCCCCTCAGTCTATCTGGAGCTGCATGTGGCATTGTTGCTTGCACCCCTCGTGGTGCAACGGAGCCCTCCTTGCCACACTTTACAAGCAGCTGTGACACAACACCTGCACTGAATGTACGTATTGATGGTTTCCTGCCAGATTTTACCAGGTACATATTGAAGCAGTTGAGCATAACATTTATTAGCTGCGTGTGGCATTGTTGCTTGAACCCCGCGCGGTGCAACGGAGCCCTCCTTGCCACACTTTACAAGCAGCTGTGACACAACACCTGCACTGAATGTACGGATTGACGGTTTCCTGCCAGATTTTACCAGGTACATATTGAAGCAGTTGAGCATAACATCTATTAGGTGGAAGAAGAACTTTTTCATCCACTTCGCAGACTTGCACACGCACTCCACTGCACCAAGCATCATGTCACATTTGTCAACAAGGCGCATGTTCACGTTATAGTCTATAACACAGTCCGGTTTATACATGGGAAAGCGCGTCTGAAAGTGGACTTTGCCACTGTCCAAAATGGCACCAGTGTGAACTGTAGTCAGCATACTCACCTCGAGTCTGTCCTTCCACCGCACTGACAGCATACTGTCACACTTGTGCAGCTGGCAATCACCCACTGCTATACCAATACCGAACACTGGCATTTCCTTCCTGTGGGCCTTCACAGTACCTCATACACCGGTGTTGTGGGCAAGGAGGTATCTGGTCAACAAGGGGCTGGTGTAATAGTTGTCGGTGTACAGTATATGCCCCTTGTTCAGTAACGGTTCCATCAGGGGTTTTACGACACTGCTGGAGAACCTGTGTTCATCTTGAGCTGGTATGTCGGCGTCTGTACCAGAATACAATATCATGTCCAAGACGATACCAGTCTCACAGTCGCACAGCACGAAAAACTTCAGTCAAAAACGGTGCTGCTTTGATGGGATGTACTGCTTGAATGCCAGTCGCCCTTTAACAGTGCTAGCGATTCGTCGATAACCACATTCTGTCCAGGTACAAAATAATCCCTGAACTTCCCTCTCATGTCACTGAACACCTTCCGCACCTTCCACAGTCTGTTGTTTCTGTCCTCATTTGCATTATTCTCGAAATGCAGGCACCTGAGAATCAAGAGGAACCTATCATGCGACATATACCGGGCGTTCCATGGGCGATGGAACTAGGCTGTCTTTGCTCCAATAATCCTGGACGACAGCTTTCTTGGAGTGCTTCACCATCATGTTGAGTGCCAGAAACACGTACATTTCGTCAACTGTCGTGTCCTTCCATCGCGCGAGGCAGGAAAAATGTCGGCATCTACGAGGTTGTAAGCAAACCCGCTTGTCTCAGTCACAAGATGCATCATGAATTCGTTGTCGAAATATGCCTGAAAATATTCCATTTTTGCCATATCATGCTGAGCGGACAGCACGCTGGACTTGCGATCCTGTGATCCTGGGTTCGATCCCGGACACCGGCGAGAAACAATGGGCAGAGTTTCTTTCACCCTATGCCTCTGTTACCTAGCAGTAAAATAGGTACCTGGGTGTTAGTCAGCTGTCACAGGCTGCTTCCTGGGGGTGGAGGCCTGGTCGAGGACCGGGCCGCGGGGACACTAAAAAAAGCCCCGAAATCATCTCAAGATAACACCTGATTTTGAGGGGCTACTGTCGTCATTGTCCCGTTGCTGTGAGACACGCTGCCACCTGCCGCGACGTGTTGCTGAGGCAGCAAATCCCCGCCTGGTAACACCTTCCCTACTCGTACTCGGGTCGTCCACACTACTCGTATCAGAGCCTATGTCACTGAAGCCTGAGAATGATTCATCGTATGTACTGTCATTAAATAAACTTGCGTCTGGGGACATACATGGTGGTGGTGATGATAACGGTGTAGACCCAGGGCGGCGAGGCAGGCCGGGCGAGGCGCGTGTACTGTACGCGCTCACCACATCATCCACCTCAGTCTCTCCCTCACTCGTATCAGACTTCTGTGTAAGGTCTTTCTCCGGATCATAGTCTAGGTCATCATCCATAGCACCGTCATAATACAAAATGTCGCGTATCTCCTCCTCAGAGAGTCGTTTTCCATGACCGCGGGTCACCGTGGAGCGGGAGCTCATAGACGATGCGTCAGACATGGTTGCTGCTTTGAAATTGAGGCTCCCCACGGCCGTGGGGCATGCTGGGAATTTTTTTCAAGACGGCGGACGATCACTGGGGCCCCAAGGCATCCATTTCATACCCGGGTCACCGTGCGCCAGTTTTGAATGGAACATGAAAAATACACATATACATTGGTGATGTACGCATTACAGTCGGGAAAGTAAAGTAGAAAACCCCACACAAGCGACATGGCGATGTAGTGTGACGTTTGCTTGTTTGCTCGTTTCCTTGGAATTGGAGGGAGTTCTGGCTCTCTGTTTGGGTTTTAGTTGCAATTTTCTTACCATGTGGGGTCTGTTTTGTTATGCCTACATTTCTGGGTACCTAAACTTGGTCAATGGCAGATAAGGGAAAACCCCCAACCACAGGGAAGGTTTTCTAGGTCCATTGCTTTCTGAGGGGGGGGGGGGCAGGTTCTGGTTTGTGGTCCTCGATAGGCTGAACTCCATAGGCTAATTCCCCGCTCTAATGATTCGCCTTAGCCCGATAGCTCCAGGGAGCCAAAGGGGCTCCAAACAGAAAATACAAAATGTAATAAAGTTTAGTGAAAACTACAATATGTAAAGGAGGAAGAATTTGATGGTTCAATTAAGAGATAAATCCCTCATATTATGATCTTGTTCTGAATGCAGAAAAAGCAAATTAAATACAGGGATCAGCAACATACCACCATGTGGAACTGACATAACAGAAACTGTGCTCTTGAGACGAGACTTAGCACCTGCAATGTGTCCAACAGCTGGCAATGTTTCAGCCAGAGTTTCTTCTTCTTCTTCCAATTCTTCTACCTCTTCAATGTATTCCTAATAAGAAAACAAAAACATATTATTATATTTAATAAAAGAACTTTATTTACAACAAAGCATGATAGTGTTCACTAAAACTCATATCAGCATGTATGCATATATGCATATATAGTATCACTATGAACTATGATCCCTTGAGGATTTGAACCTAGGTGGCCTTAGGTTACCCCACTGCCTATCCAATACTAATACCACTCCACCATCAATTGCCTATAATTGATGGATGGTACTGGAACCCACATGCTTCAAGCTTTGTCTCAAACATGTAGACTTAGTGCAATCCCAACATGTTCAAGGATTTCATGAAAAACTGAAACAAATATGCACCATGAGTTTTGCCATGTGATGGATGATCATGGAATCCGTAATTACCTAAGTGTTGAAGCATGTGGGTTCCAGGACTGTCCATCAATTATAGGCAATCAATGGTAGAGTGGTATTAGTATTAAATAGCCAGTGGAGTGACCCCTGGCTGCTCAGGTTCAAATGTTCAAGGGGATTTGAACACACACGTAAAAGAGGAGTGACAGTGCCCGAGATACTATGTATCACCCCCCATTTCACCCTTTTTCTTTCTAATTTGGAAGGGGCAATTCCTGGAGCTGGCCTAGGCACATCCTGAGCTAAACTCTGCCCTGACCCATAAACCCTCAGAAGTTTTGAGGCCAGAGGCATTGGGAGGTAGAGGATCAGAAGAAGGGCAAACCACACCCAAAGGAAAAGGTGGTGCAGACAGCCACCAACACCTCTGATTCTGGGTCCCCGAACACCAGACGGGGCCGCTCTGGGGTATCCAACCGAGCACATAACCTCGACTGCTGTAATGGAGCAAAATGAACTTGCAAAGAGGACGCAGCCTGATATGCCCTAACCTCATCAGGAGGGTCAGAAAGAAGAGTCACATGGGGAGAGTAAATCCCACAGGACTCAGAATCGAAGGTGTCATTTACCTAACAGGCAGCATGGTGGAGGTAAAACAAGTGATTGTTGTCTCGTGGGACAGATAATGAGCAACCCTCAAACTTGCACAAAGTTAGAGCAGGTTCAGAGGAAATATCCATAGAACCACTGAACAAGCAGGGAATTTCCAGGACCTGAAGGGTAAACCAAGCAGGAAACCCAGGTACGGGGAATGCTATGCTGGACCAAAAAGTAAGCTGACACAGCCTGGATTACACGGCTGTAAGGCTGACCTCGGCTCGCTGAAGGGAAAACCTGTGAACCACCAGTGAAAACCCTCCAGCCAAAGTCGCACCCGACCCAGGTTAAGACAGAAGTCACAAGAACCCATCTCACCCTGGGCAAGGGCCACCACAAGCGAGGAAAACCTCAATGGGAGTGACTTCCAAACACTCCAGAGAAGACAACTCTGGCAATGCAAGGGCAATGCTAGTGCCCATACACTGCCAGTACACACAGAGAAGGCAACCCTGAGCACATGCAGCTCCAAGCACTCTACAAGCTAGGCTCACGCTTCACCGCAGTGTACAAGAAAGACACCAGGGGCAAAGACCAATAACACCTAGCTGAACTATGGAGCCCGCACTGAAGAGGTGACCTGGAACCACTACAGTAGTCAAGTGGCCCCCAACCACATCAGCATAAGAACTGACATCTCAGACTCCTGGAGGTGGTGAGCCCCATCCACCCCTCCCCACAAACAAGTGGGGGAGGTGTGGCAAATGAGCTTATGCTAGTTTTGAGAGATTTGATCGTTTGTTTACATAGTTGGGGGAGTTCATTAAGTGGGTGTTGAGTCTTCAGTCCCTTTTGAACTCAGCAGTGTTTTGTTATGACTCTTATACCTTCCCTGGTGAGGTGGTGAAATGTTACCACTCCCTGTGCCTCTTTGAGAGGTCACGTTCTGGTCCCCGGTAGGCTTAAAAACTCCACGGCTGATGTGACCTGGTAGATGGGAATCATCTCAGTGTATGGCTTCAGGGAGCCACAAAGGGCTCCCTCCAGAAACACTGCCAAAACCTATGATACCCCCACTCCAGGGAAAGAAGAGAAAACGAGGTAGTGAACATGAAGGTAAATGACCAAGTATATCCTTGACCATACATATTTATGTACGTGCATATATATTTACGCGCTATGAAGCAATATTGGATTAGTACTGAAATCGCATTGAAGTCACCATGCCTGGCAGGGGACTGTTTTCATACAAATGGATGAGTGGAGGTTTCATTTTTATTATGCCCTATGCTCAATAAGCAATCCTTGAAGACAGATTGACAGAGATCTAGTAAAATAACCTGGGTAAATACTGGTTCTGTAACAGGGTTGAACTCATTCCTTATGTTAACCCTTAACATGCTCGGGGTTTAACCCTTAAAGTGCGCATCACATCATATGACGTGCTAGGCGTTTTACCAGTCAACTGCTCTTCACGTCATATGATGTGTTGGAGTACTACGCAAGATTTAAACGGCCCGCGGATACACGGGGTTCACCACCCTTCATCAGGGCTCTTGTAAACAGACGCCATTTTTAAAAAAAATCGTGGGCCAAACTCCGGGTGTTAGGGGCCTCAGTATCGCGTAAGCTACCAAGCCTGACGCACGCAGCATGAGCTCACAGCACTGCTGTTCAGCTTGTGACCACAGCATCGCCTAAAAATGCCAAAATATACTTGTTCATGCTATTATGTAGCGATGATATTATACAGAAGACCCTGACTGTGATAAAAGTGACCAGGGTTCTGATAATAGCAGGATTGCGATGATATTTAGCGCTGTGCGCCATGGAGGGAGGAGTAATGCTGTGGGAGGGAGGGTGGTGGCGATGTTTTCTGACTGTGTGTGGCCACCTTTTATTGACTGCACTCAGCATACCAGCTTAGTGGTTCGCTATAGTGAACACAAATGTAGATACTTATATATAACGTGTGTATAGAGGGTATAAACAGCAAGAGAAGGTTTGGAGCCGCCATTTTGGTGAGGGCGGTGGCGTCGTCTGCACGACGCCACCGTGCAGACGACGGTGTTGTTTACTGGTTACCACGATGGTCTATGGGCACCATACCAGTTTATTTGTACAAGTATGGTGAATAAAACAGGTAGATATTTATTTATAATGTGTGTATATAGCGTAATAACACCACACAGTATTGTTGGAGGAGAAATATTAGTGTCTGGCCTTGAGGGAGGCAGCCATCAGCTGACTGTGTTAGGTCCTATGTCTTTGTGACTTTACTCACCATACAAGCTTAGATGTACAGTTATGGTGAACAAAACATGTAGATACTTATATATAACGTCTGTATATAGTGAATTATAGCAAAAACAGTATTGTGGGAGGAGAATGTGGGCGAGTCAGATGACTGGAGGGAGGGCGGGAGTGGCTGGCTGGTACACGGCGGTCACTCCTCGTTACTTTTTGACTCATAATAGCTACTTAGTGGTTCGTTATAGTGAACAAAACATGCAGATACTTATATATAACCTGTGCTTATAGTGTAATAACCGACAAAGTATTTGTTCACTGATTGATGAACATAACTGAATCAACAATATGCACACCATATTTTGAGTACAGCAATGATTCACTCATTTTATTATATAAATATATCAAACTACACACTATTGAATAATATTACAGCAAAAACATATGAAACATCAATCAGAGACATTGAAATAATTAGGTAATTA
>WNGS01042707.1:36402484-36412971 GCA_020271785.1 Procambarus virginalis
TTAATTACCTAAGTGTAGTTACAGGATGAGAGCTACGCTCGTGGTGTCCCGTCTTCCCAGCACTCTTTGTCATATAACGCTTTGAAACTACTGACGGTCTTGGCCTCCACCACCTTCTCACCTAACTTGTTCCAACCGTCTACCACTGTTTGCGAAAGTGAATTTTCTTATATTTCTTCGGCATCTGTGTTTAGCTAGTTTAAATCTATGACCTCTTGTTCTTAAAGTTCCAGGTCTCAGGAAATCTTCCCTATCGATTTTATCAATTCCTGTTACTATTTTGTATGTAGTGATCATATCACCTCTTTTTCTTCTGTCTTCTAGTTTTGGCATATTTAATGCCTCTAACCTCTCCTCGTAGCTCTTGCCCTTCAGTTCTGGGAGCCACTTAGTAGCATGTCTTTGCACCTTTTCCAGTTTGTTGATGTGCTTCTTAAGATATGGGCACCACACAACCGCTGCATATTCTAGCTTTGGCCTAACAAAAGTCGTGAACAATTTCTTTAGTATATCGCCATCCATGTATTTAAAAGCAATTCTGAAGTTAGAAAGCGTGGCATAGGCTCCTCGCACAATATTCTTTATGTGGTCCTCAGGTGATAGTTTTCTATCTAGAAACCCCTAGATCTCTTTCTTTATCAGAATTCTTTAAAGATTTCTCACATAATATATAGGTTGTGTGGGGTCTATGTTCTCCTATTCCACATTCCATAACATGGCATTTATTAACATTAAATTCCATTTGCCAAGTGGTGCTCCATATACTTATTTTGTCCAGGTCATCTTGAAGGGCATGACAATCATCTAAGTTTCTTATCCTTCCTATTATCTTAGCATCATCAGCAAACATGTTCATATAATTCTGTATACCAACTGGTAGATCATTTATGTAGACAATAAACATCACTGGTGCAAGAACTGAACCCTGTGGTACTCCACTTGTGACATTTCTCCAGTCCGATACATTGCCTCTGATCACTGCCCTCATTTTTCTATCAGTCAGAAAATTTTTCATCCATGTTAGAAGCTTACCTGTCACCCCTCCAATATTTTCCAGTTTCCAGAACAACCTCTTATGTGGAACTCTGTCGAAAGCCTTTTTTAGGTCCAGATAGATGCAGTCAACCCAACCATCTCTTTCCTGTAATATCTCTGTTGCTCGATCATAGAAACTGAGTAAATTCGATACACAGGATCTTCCAGATCGAAAACCATACTGTCTGTCTGATATTATATCATTTCTCTCCAGGTGTTCTACCCATTTAGTTTTAATTATTTTTTCCAATATTTTGACTATTACACTTGTCAATGATACCGGTCTATAATTAAGGGGGTCTTCCCTGCTTCCACTTTTGTAGATTGGAACTATGTTAGCCTTTTTCCACACATCAGCTACAACTCCTGTAAACAGGGATGCCTGAAAAATCAGTTGAAGTGGAATGCTGAGCTCAGGTGCACATTCTCTCAGAACCCATGGTGAAACTCCATCTGGACCAACTGCTTTGTTCTTATTTAGCTCCTTGAGCATTTTTTCCACTTCGTCTCTAGACACCTCTATGTGCTCTATGTTGTTCTCTGGAATTCTTATTGTATCTGGTTCCCTGAAGATTTCATTTTGTACAAACACACTTTGGAACTTTTCGTTTAATGTTTCACACATTTCCTTTTCATTTTCCGTGAATCTATTTCCCATTTTCAACCTCTGAATATTATCCTTTACCTGCAATTTGTTGTTTATGAATTTATAGAATAGACCTGGTTCTGTTTTACATTTGTCTGCAATCCCTTTTTCAAAATTTCTTTCTGCCTCTCTCCTCACTGCCGTGTAGTTGTTTCTGCATCTTTGTATCTTTGTATCGCTGGTATGTTTGGGGGTTGGCCTCTTCCTGTATTGATTCCATTTTTGTGTCTTTTGGTCTCTGGCCCTCTCGCAATTTCTGTTGAACCAATCCTGTTTCCTAGTTCTGCTTCTCTGTTTTGGTATAATTTTTTTTGTGCCTTTATCATATATTTCACAAAACTTGACATACATCTCATTCACTTCCTTGCCTAGCAACAAGTCTGTCCAATTATACTCACTAAAAATTTTCTAAGGTTGCCATAATGTCCTCTCCTAAAGTCAGTTTTTCAATTGCATCAACCGTCATATTTTCTTCCAGATTATAACGCATTGCATACTTTATTCCCAAAAAGACATGGTCACTTTTACCCAAGGGAGGAAGGTACTGAATGTCAAATATTTCTTCCTCTTCCTGGTAAATATCAAATCTAGCATGGAGGGAACGTCCCCTTCCCTCATCCTCGTAGCTTGTTTAACATGTTGATACAAGAATGTTTCCAGGATGAGGTCTACAAATTTACAGGTCCAGAAATCTTCTGTTTTAGCTTCATATGCTTCCCAGTCTATGGATTTCAAGTTGAAGTCGCCGACTATCAACAGTCGTGAACTATCGTTATCCGCTCTCGCTATGATCTCTCTCATTATTGTTATAAGACCTCGTTTACTATCTAGCTCCTCCTTTGACCATGTGCTGCTTAGCGGTGGACTATATGCATTTATGATCATTAGTTTATCATCCTCATGGCAGATCTCTAGTGCTATTATGTCAACTTCTTGTGGATTGGCAGTCATTATTTCGTTCACCTTTAGGTGTTCTTTCACCAGCACAGCAACGCCACCGCCTTTCCTAATTTTTCTGTCCCGTCTCCAAATTGAGTAGCCCCTTGGGAATATGACCTCATTTAAAATAACATCTTCAAGTTTTGTCTCCGTGAGTGCAACAATGTCTGGTGTCTGCAGCTGTATTACATCACTTAACTCCAGTATCTTCAATCTTACTCCATCTATGTTGGTGTATGCAATCTTCAGGAACTTGTTCCCCCTCTTCTTATTTTTCACTCCCCCTCTCTCTAATGATTTTGTTGGTTTGCCTTTATGTACCACTTTACTGGTCTGCCTACCCTATCACTTTGTAGAAAAAGAATTGATTTCTTCTTCATTCCTGCTCTCATTTAAACGTTTTGCCTCAGCGAGGTTCAGTTTCAGCTTCTCTCTATCTTCTTTTGAAAGATCTCGTCTTAACGACCACACTTTCCCATCCTCATCACTTTGTAATTTTCTAGCATTCCTTAGTACTTCTTCCATCTGTTTGGCACCATTTAGGGTGATCCTCAAAGGTCGATCTTTCCTTTTTACATATCTGCCTATTCTCCTGTAGTCGCACACATTCTCTATGGTTGTAAGACCTCCACGAGGCCAACAATTTTATCTACTACTTTTGCTTCTTCTACAGCTCTTTCTGACCTAGATGTTATCTCCTTTTCTTTGCAGCCAAAATGATCAGGGACTTACTCCGATCAACTGTGTTTTGCAACAACTTCGGGTTAGATGTCAATTCTTTTCTCACTTCCAGCCTAATGTTTGTTTTATCTTGGTTGCTGCAGTGTTTGACTTCCTTTACTGCTTCTTCTATTTTTTCCTTCTCCTTGGCCACTTGTGCATAGGTGAGTTGCATATCTTTCTTGCACTGTTCTATTCCCTGTGTAACTTCCTCCATCTGTGCTGACAAAAGCTGTTTCTCCTGTTGAATTCCTTACCTAGCCTATTGTAGTCATTTATGTTTAAATTTACTTTAACTTCTTCCAAAGCTATTTTTAAGAGTTTATTTTCTTCTTCCATGGCTTTGCAATTTGTTTCCAATTGAATCTTATCCTTGCACAAGTCTTTCACTACACCCTCAAGACATACAACTTTGCTATTTAAATGGTCATTACTTTCTTTCAATTTACTAATTATTTCTACATGAGAGGTCACTATAGTATCTAATTTTACCAACTTGTTGTATAGACTGGTTATATCAATGCTTTCTTCACTGAATCCAGCAAAATCAAGCTCAATTTTGTATTTCCTCTTGCCGGCGGCCATCTTGAATGTTCTTCTCTGCACTGGAAACACTAAGGCAACTTTTCCTCATCCAATTTTTCACTTCCTTTGGCTCATTCCTGTTATCACACCTATTTTTCAAAAGCACTATACCTTTATGTTCTCTGGGACACCACTCACTATCATCATCCTGCACTACAATACTTAGGATTGTTGAAATACAATTTCAAATATTCTGGAGCTCCTATTGTCTGCCTCTTGGGAAAGAACTAAGTGGTTAATGAGTTTCAAAGCAAATATAAAGCACACAAGATTGACAAAACATCAAATTAGTTATTTATCGTAATAATTAGACTACTGTAACAGTTAAGAAGCACAGCTCAGGAGCATAATCTTCTTAAACACAGATACAATATTAGGAGAATTTTAAAATGAAATATGCATACATATTTTTCCCCTAAAACTTACCTGATGCAAGAGCCAAGTTTCGAGAGCTGGCATGAGTGTATGGGCAGCCAATACGGGTACATGCTCCATCAAATAAACAGTTAGGATGAATGTAGAGGCATTTGTCACCAAACTTACATGATGGAAAGGACCTGAAAAAAATCATATCATTTAAGTAGGGAAAATATGTCAGCCATCTCACTACTCAGACTTTACTGACATCAAAATACTCATGTGATGAGATACAAAATAATGTACTAAGGATTACTCAGACATTTTTATTCTTTCAAAAACGAAAAATAAATACAGAAGATATACTATATAGATATTAGCCATACAGGCTATTTTTCTACCCTTTGATATAAGATACATTTGGGTCACATTGAGACACAAAATTAACTTTCTAATATAAATAATAACCTTACATCATTAAACTGATTGTGAACACTTACAGATGGCAGGGCCCACAACACAAACATCCAACCCTTCAACGTGCATAGACAAATCTCGTGCAATCAACAGAAATACAACTAAGGCCAGGGTGAAATTCATTCTTTACTTTCCCTAGTTGATACCTGGTTGATACCTGGTTGATGGGGTTCTGGGAGTTCTTCTACTCCCCAAGCCCGGCCCGAGGCCAGGCTTGACTTGTGAGAGTTTGGTCCACTAGGCTGTTGCTTGGAGCGGCCCGCAGGCCCACATACCCACCACAGCCCGGCTGGTCCGGAACTCCTTGTAGGAATAAATCTAGTTTCCTCTTGAAGATGTCCACGGTTGTTCCGGCAATATTTCTTATGCTTGCTGGGAGGACGTTGAACAACCGCGGACCTCTGATGTTTATACAGTGTTCTCTGATTGTGCCTATGGCACCCCTGCTCTTCACTGGTTCTATTCTGCATTTTCTTCCATATCGTTCACTCCAGTACGTTGTTATTTTACTGTGTAGATTTGGGACCTGGCCCTCCAGTATCTTCCAGGTGTATATTATTTGATATCTCTCTCGTCTTCTTTCTAGTGAGTACATTTGGAGAGCTTTGAGACGATCCCAATAATTTAGGTGCTTTATCGCGTCTATACGTGCTGTATATGTTCTCTGTATTCCCTCTATTTCAGCAATCTCTCCTGCTCTGAAGGGGGAAGTGAGTACTGAACAGTACTCAAGACGGGACAGCACAAGTGACTTGAAGAGTACAAGCATTGTGATGGGATCCCTGGATTTGAAAATTCTCGTAATCCATCCTATCATTTTTCTGGCTGTCGCAATATTTGCTTGGTTATGCTCCCTAAACGTTAGGTCGTCAGACATCATTATTCCCAAATCCTTTACATGCTGTTTTCCTACTATGGGCACATTTGATTGTGTTTTGTACCCTGTATTATGTTTAAGGTCCTCATTTTTACCGTACCTGAGTACCTGGAATTTGTCACTGTTAAACATCATATTATTTTCTGATGCCCAGTCGAAAACTTTATTAATATCAGCTTGAAGTTTTTCAATGTCTTCAGCCGAGGTAATTTTCATACTGATTTTTGTGTCGTCTGCAAAGGATGATACGAAGCTGTGACTTGTATTTTTGTCTATATCTGATATGAGAATAAGGAAAAGCAGCGGTGCAAGGACTGTACCCTGAGGTACAGAGCTTTTAACTGCACTTGGACTAGATTTTATATGGTTGACCGTTACTCGCTGAGTCCTGTTTGACAGAAAACTGAGTATCCAGCGTCCTACTTTACCGGTTATTCCCATTGACTTCATTTTGTGTGCTATCACGCCATGGTCACATTTATCGAAAGCCTTTGCGAAGTCCGTGTATATCACATCAGCATTCTGTTTTTCTTCTAATGCCTCAGTGACTTTATCGTAGTGCTCAAGTAGCTGTGAGAGGCACGATCTTCCCGCTCGAAATCCATGTTGGCCTGGGTTGTGAAGGTCATTGGTCTCCATGAAATTGGTGACCTGACTCCTAATCACTCTCTCAAATACTTTTATTATGTGCGATGTTAGTGCAACTGGTCTATAATTCTTTGCCAATGCTTTGCTCCCTCCCTTGTGTAGAGGGGCTATGTCTGCTACTTTGAGTGCATCTGGTATCACCCCCGTGTCCAAGCTCTTCCTCCACACTATACCAAGTGCCTGTGCTACCGGCACTTTGCATTTCTTTATAAATATTGAATTCCATGAGTCTGGACCTGGGGCCGAGTGCATGGGCATGTTTTCAATTTCTCTTTCAAAATTTAGTGCGCTCGTGTTGATATCAGTTATATTTACAGGGGTTTGGATATCCCGCATAAAGAAATTGTCTGGATCTTCTACTTTCATGTTGTTTATTGGAGTGCTAAACATGTCCTCATACTGCTTTTTTAGGATTTCACTAATTTCTTTGTCATCCTCCGTGTATGAACCTTCACTTGTACGAATAGGTCCAATACTGGCAGTGGTTTTTGCTTTTGATTTCGCATATGTGAAGAAGTATTTTGGATTTTTCTTTATTTCCTGAATTGCTTTCTGTTCTAACTGCCTTTCTTCAGTTTCATATGAGTGTTTCAATTTCCGCTCGATTTCTTCAATCTCCCTATTTAAATTATTCCTTCTTTGACGGGAAATTCGTGTCTGCATAAGCAGTTCCGTTATTCTTTTCCTGCGTTTATAGTGTCTTCTGCGTTCTCTTTCTACGTTGGATCTCTTTCTGGCTTTCCTCAAAGGAACATGTTTCAGACAGACTTGATACGCTTCCGAAGTCAGTTTTTCTATTCCTTCTGTAGGACTTTTATTACTTAAAACAGTTTCTTATTAAAACAGCTTTATTACTTAAAACAGTTTCAGTGACCCCCTAGGGGTCATTGAGGGTGGCTCCTTATTAGGGGGCATCTTTCATTTGTTCCTGTATTGAGATAACTTTTGTCTCCTGTCAAAGCTCCACAATCATTTTCTTCCTCCTGTGCATCATGGAGGGGTGGGTAGTTTGTTGCTAGAAGAGGCTCTCAGGTTTATTTCAATTTCAGGTATCAGTGCCATTGTCAGTTATCACTTCCCTTCAGATTAAAGGGTATTTGTGTGCCTGAGATTTATGTTGCCTCGCTATGTTTACTGCCAATTGGGTGGGCTTTGCACTTCTGGTTCTTTTGGTTTCACGTAATGTATTTAGTTTTGTCCCTTACGCTTCCTTATGACTCCATGAGCTTGTGGGTATATTATGTGAGTAAAGTGTATTCTGAGCTCCTGCTTTTCAGAAACATACCCATTATATGGCTGGGGCTCTAGGGTACCTGTTAACCAATGAGTTCTGCTCACATGCCTTTGGCCCTATTTGGGGGTGTCTGGCAGGTTCTACCTACCTTTTACTGTTCTCACGTGGCTGCAGAAGTGTTTCTTGGTTGGGGCTGCTATGTTTGCCCTGGCCTTCTAGTTTTGGGTAGTTCTTTCCTACATGGCTCTGCGCCTCAGTGCATGTGTGTTAGTCTAAAGGATGCCTTGCCCACGATTTTTGTCCTGTGACACACTGTGGGATCTCCTGGTCTGGTACTAGTTCACCTGCTTGCCATACCAATGGACTGGCGTTTACAATATACCAGGTTGTGGCAGGACGTGTGTATTTGTTTATCCATTTAGCAGTACTAGGTCTTAATTTTCCAGTGTTTGTTTCTCATTTAATTTGGCTGGCCCTCTGGTTACCTCCTCCATATTCATTTCATGTTTTTTCCTGGTTTACTTAACTCATTTCCTTTGCCTTTTAGCAGCACTTGGTTTGTTATGTTCCTCTGTGCAGTTTTTCTTCTAGGTCACTTATGTTTACCACTGACCTGCATCACACTGATAATCTGGTTTTGCTGGATTGGCTTTTCTCATTCTTGAATGTTGTGGCACTGGCTGTTGCACCTTTTCATGCTCATTCTCATTTTTCTGCCTGTTCTGTAGGAGACATCATTTGTTTCATTTGTGGCTTCCCATGTTATGTCCTCCTTGGCTAGGCTGATAGCTGGCTAAATATTATTTTGCTCAGTTTGTCTCACGAGTACCTTCAGACTTCCAATTTGGTGGCTCGGTGTTTAGTTCAGTGCCTACCTGTTGAACGTGTTCATCTGCCTTGGTAATAGGGATTTGTTGACTGATTGCTTCCATGTTCTATTGTTTAATCATGTTTTCAAAGGCAAATGAACATGTAAGTCTGCTCAATCCCATTGGCCATCTGGTCAACTCTGGCCAGGTTGACACCCTTGTGTCCTGACCCATACTTACCACCCCTTCTCCTACCTTCATGATTCAGTTGCTGAGTGTGCATTTAGATGCACTGCTTTTCTGCATGGTATGATTTTATGTCTCATTTTTATTCAATGTGTCACCATTTGTGGCTGTCTTTCAGATCAGATGCTTGAACTTTTGAGGATCCATTTTCCTGTGTCTTCCGCAGTTCGGATAAGTGTTCCCTAGTATGTTCTGTGCTTCCTTTTGTCACTCTGGCCATGGAAAATCATGCCTAAAGGAACAGCCAAGTGTTTAGGTTAAAAAAATAAGACAGCGTAGATGAAAAGCTACTGTCTGATGGAGCCACTTTGCCTCTCCATGTCCACTCATTTTTTCATAATGTACTTCCATGAAATTATGCTGGGGTGAGTGTGAGGCAGAAAACCCCATGTCCCTCTGTTGACAGGCCTAGCTGTAATATTGGGTGGTAGGCTGAGGTAATAACCACATAGTCAATTACAGTAGAAATTTATCATATTGACATTGCCAGTAATGTATTTCTAAAGCCAAGTACTGCTTAGAGGATATGATTTGAATATATATAAATGAGCCTTCTTATGGTCAGTCAAGGCTGAACTCAAAATTCTCTAGTAGCTCCCTTCTCTATTAATGGCCTGGCTTAGTTGGGACTGTGTGAAAAGATAGCCACTATATCTGGGATAAGAAAGTACTGTACCAATATGTGACTGAAATTAAATTTTTTGAAAAATTAGAACATTGGCTAAGTAAGTGACCAAGAGACTTGCTCAGAAAGGAACTTTTATCTAAACTCAAAGTCTCCTTTTTTACTAGCAACAATAAGTATGTATAAGTACCTAAAAATTAAAAACCTTAGTGGAATTGAATTATTTTCTTTAAATTTGTAACATTTCAGAAACCATAAACAATAACTTAATGCAAACAAAAGGAATGAGAACAACAATACTAACTTGCATGTGACCGTGGGGTGATGATAAGGACAAGATTCTCCAGCTTTGCATAATGGCCAGAACTTGCAGCGCTCTTTGGTACCACCTGTAAAGAAAACACCAGAGGTGTTAGTATAACAGGTGCATACAGTATAACTATATACTGTATGCTATATAACATACAGTATATAGTTATGCTTACATACTATGCTTAGCATACAGTACATAGTTATATTGTATGCTATATATGGCTACGAATGTCAATGTTAAAGAGCTAAAAACATGCTGTTGAATGTAATGAAACACCATTTTCTGGGTAGAGCCCCAGAGGCTCCCTGGAGCTAATGGAGTGATATTATCTAATATAGTATGGGGTTTAGTCATATGGAGGTGTCATGGCTTACCGGGGACCACTAACCAGAACATAGTCCCTCAGAGAGGTGCAGGGAACAATGGCCTTATGAAACTCATGTATGAAAGTAATCATGTTTGCATTCGACTGGGGTTGAGCACCCAGAAGTTAGGCCTCAAAACAACCCACCTGGTAGAAAAATTGAACCTGAGACCGAACAGAGGATAGAAACTCTCCCAGGCAAACAGCTAACAGGCAATATGTCATCACATGCGTGGCGCTCATTCGGCCGACCTCCCTCTCCTTCTCTGGGAGGAAGAGAGGGGCGGGCGGTCCAGAAGCCAGACCGTCAGTTTGGAGGTTGAAAAACAGAAACAAAACCGCCGACTGATGGGGACTAAAGCATCTGCACTCAGCTCCCCGACCCGATCCAGATGGATAAGCCAACAAGAACAACACCTTCTGGAAACAGTCTTAAGACCGACCGAAGGCCACCACAAACTGAGAAGAGAGAAAGGAGAAACACTAAGTTCAAAGATCAAGATGGTTCAGGCGGCGCAGTGGCAGGTAAGAGGGGAAAAAGCACGAGAAAGCTTGACGAAATGGAGCCGAGCGATTCTGACACTCCACCCCGACCGCAAAACTGGAGTGGCT
>WNGS01042707.1:36418862-36441413 GCA_020271785.1 Procambarus virginalis
AAGTACTGTGAAAGGGGTATCCATTCTTCCTGTGAAGGGGATCAGTGATCAACGCTAGTCTGGCATATTTACTTCAAGCCACTAATTTAGTATTGTTTTATTTCTTATTGGGGGCCGGGCCTATCTGATCTCCACTGATTTTAGGAACTCCTAGTTTTTCCCTTAGGCCCTCTCTAGACCACCTTCCCATAGCAGTAACAAACTCATAACAGGGAGTTACCCGGACGTGGTCGGCTCTCGCTCCTCAACGCGAAGTCGAGACAACCGGCTGCAACCGCTGAACCAAAGCGACACATTGGGTCGATCAACCCAGGGCCCACTGACCCTGGGCCCAGTCCAGGGCCCTAGGACTGGGCCCAGGAACATTAACAAGGTAGCGAGCAGCCAGGATCCTGTTCAACCTCCTAAAAACACAGTAACCGAATGTCAGCCCAAGAAATGTTACCGAAGACGGCAGCCAAAGCAGCAAACTTACGAACGTCGTGGGCACAAAGACAGACGCAGGCTGGCTGGACCAAATAATCCTGCAGACGACATGAAAGACCCGTACCCTAGAACAGGCAAGAAGGGAAACCGGGTCAACTCAAAGCGTGTCCCCAGCCACCGAAGCCGTGGCTCACAGATAATTGTGGAGTCGCAACTGGCACAACATACGATGCCTCACCAACCCTGAAACCTCTGAAGGAGAAAGGGCTACCCAACGCCACTACAGGCCACACGAAACGACCCGAAAGGCCTACGAATCGTGGGACATGGGCAAAAAGAGCAAGCTTCCCCCCCCATCGTCCCATCAATGGGATGAAGAGCCGACGCTCCTTACAGGAACCCAACCTTCACACCAATGGCCCACCATACGGGAGGAACCACGAGCCCTGGCATGACCCTTCCAGGAAGAACCTCCACAGGTCTCCCGGAGAACCAACAAATCCGTCTTGGGACGACAACTAGACGAAGCTACTGCACCACTGCAGACAAACAGCAATAGGCAAAAAGGAGAGGAAAGCCCAAGAGCCAGGGCCCAAGCGGATTCCACAGAAGAAGCAAGCACCGCCTGCCAACACGCGAGGTGGGAAGCAAAACACAGCAACACCGCATCCCATAGGATCGGCGCAAACAGCTTCAAAAGTGCAGACGATGCACGCACTGCTGAGTCCGACACACCAGACCCAGGAAAGGCCCCAAGCGCCTCCACATCCTTCTCAAGCCAGTTCGAGGATAGCTCGAGAAGGGAAAAGAATTGCAAGGCCGAAGCCAACAGGCCATGAGCGCAAGTCTTCAGCGACCAATGCAGCCGAAAAGGAAAGGGACCTGCACATGAAGCTACACCGTACTGACATCTCGAGGAAAGGCATGGGCAAACAAGCATGCATTGATGTGCTCAAAGTCCCCCTCCCCCTAGGAAAACCTGAACCACCGTATGAGCCACGTGCCACTCAAGCGTGTGGGACCAACAGAATGAATGCCATGCCTCCAACGAGGAAAAAGGGCAGTCTGTATGCCAGGACTACTCCGGAACCTCACAATGAACCCAGTAGGGTCAGGAAGGTCCATACACAAAATAAGAAGGATTCATTACGAAGGCATAATCCAGGTCACATAGGAGGTAAGTCGCAAAGGCAACCCGCACCACATAAGGCGGGATGCAGGAGGCCGAAAACCTCTGGAAAAAACAGGACTGAAGAACCCTCGGGATCACAGAACGGAACCCAGGGTAGAGTAGACACCAAATCCAACTCGTACAAGGAGGAGGGAAAAAAAGTGAACCCCACTCCCTGTAACACCAAGCCCCGCTCCGAGGGTACAAAAACCCATGCAGGGTCCAACGGAGTCCACAGCCCCCAATTCAACCCCTCCCCTGCCCCAGGAACCTCCCCATGAGGACCCGGGGCTGAGCCATCCTCCAAACACCCCCGCCTCTAAAAAAAAAGGCAGGAGCAGCCAAAAATGCAGGAACAAAGGGGGCCCACTGGTAAGACCCAGAAGCTCTGGCCGGAGGACCAGGTTCGAATGCCTCTGTCGCCACACCGGAAGGGAACTTCCCCAAAACTGCCCGAGTCTCAACACCAATTAATCTTGCCTTGACTATGAAGCCCTCAGACGCTTCAGAACTGGAAGCAAGGGGGAGGACTAGGACGCACAACAGAAGGGGAAGGGCAAGAGGTGCGGATGGAATCAAAATCGAGGTGACTAACACCACCAAGTCCGGGTCCCTATAACCAAAGCTGGGCAGTCTTGGGGAATCTGGGATAGCAACCAACCTAGTGCGCTGCAGCAACCTAAATCGAGCACGCAACGCAGAAGCTGCCTGCACCTGCACATCATGATCATCAGTTTGGGTGAACTGGAGTACGAACAAATAAGAAAACTCGCAAGTCTCCGGGACGAATGTGTCACTGACCCAACAGGCAGCATGACAGAGGCACACCCGGTGGGGACTGAGACAAGGGGACAGAGCAACCTTCAAACTCGCACGAAGCGAGAGGGGATCCAGCGATCACATCCATTGGACCACAGAGTCCCCGCAGGGCTTCCCAGGGCTCTTATTGAGGTACTGTATTCTGCTAAGGGAAGCCTAGGCAGGGTACTGCTAACCGGCGCCCAAAACTACTGAGCAAACTGCTAAAGCTGAACCCCTGGGACGTGTACACTTGCGGGGGCCTAGCAGAGGACCACCAAATTACAATAGGTGTGATCAATCTAAAGCAGACCCCCCAGCCAAGCAGGAAAAACAAAAATAAAAGAAAACCCCGCAAGAGGACAACGTACCCAGACGGAACAGAGCCGGCTGCTATGAGAGGTGATAACTAGCTGCATGGCACTCTGCGCCCCAACCAGTGATAAAAACTACCCCTTCTACCCAAAGGCAAACAAGGGAACACAGGAACCCCAGCTATGAGAGGTGATAAACAAGGGAACACAGGAACCCCAGCTGACTCCTGCTTGATGGGGTTCTGGGAGTTCTTCTACTCCCCAAGCCCGGCCGAGGCCAGGCTTGACTTGTGAGAGTTTGATCCACCAGGCTGTTGCTTGGAGCAGCCCTCAGGCCCACATACCCATCACAGCCCGGGTCTTCAAGAAGTGCCGGTTGGTACGGCACTCCTTGAAGAAAACAATCTAATTTTTGTCTTGAAGATGCCCACGGTTGTTCCGACAATATTTCTGATGCTCGCTGGGGCAAGCAAGGGGCTCCAAGGGCGGTCAATTACCGAGCAGTAAAAGACACAGCAGAAGTAGACCCCAAGGTAACTTGTGGAAGGTGGCCCCATGCCCCAAGGGCAGTACTTACAAGGCATCTAGGGAAGGTAACCCTAGGTGCATGCAGCCCGAGTTCTGAAGAATACTCCTGGCTCGCACACTCTCATAGAGACAGAACCACACCGCAAAGGCACAGAATTGGAACAATGCTGGAACCAGAGACACATAATCTTTGCCAAGCACATCAGCTGAAGAACTGCAGGGTGGATAGCCGGCGTGAGGGTCTGGGGCTCCCCCCTTCCCGGGAAGTAGGGGAAGGGAGGGGAGTGGAGGCACAGATAGTGGCGAAGTGATGTGGTGATGTCATGCTAGTTGCTAGTTTTCACTTGGGGAGTTCTGTCCACTAGTTTGGCTTTCGGTAGCAATATTTTAACCAGACTAGGGGTTTGTTTTGGAGCGCTTACCTATTTGGGTGCCTGACCCGGTCGATGGCAGACATAGAATGCTTCCAACCACATGGGGGGTTTCTATAGGCCATTGCTCCTCGTGCCTTTCTGAGGAGGCAAGGTTCTGGCTCGTGGTCCCTGGTAGGCCTAGAATTCCATGCACATTGACTGATGCCAAAGTCTAATATATCCATATCAGCCTGGATAGCTCCGGAGAGCTGCAGGGGCTTCCCCCCACCCCCCAGAAATAAATACAGTTTTTCGTATAATGTACAGTACAGTAATTATCTTTGTAACTTTTTAACCATACAATATGATCCCTTTGAGTTTGAAATGTCTTAATTTCTTTCTTCTAAATTATATTCCACTTACATTCTACTTTTTGTTGGTTCATACACATACAAGTATAGTATCAGTATAAATTGTTATCTATAGTAAATCTTATTTCCCATTTCCTCATGTTAAGTAAGTTGATATGTACTTGCTTAGTTGTACTCATCTAGTTGCACTTGTGAGGAATGGACTTTGGCTTAATTGACTGGTGTATAGGTTCCAAAGCCTATTGGGTTGTTATATCTACAGTTAATGTTGTGAATAGAATTTGCCTCTACCACTTCACTTTAATGCATTACACTTGTTCACTATCCTGTCACAAAAAATTCTTTCTTATGTCTTTATGACTCATTGGGGTATTTAGTTTCTATCTGGTTATCTTGTTCATGTGCTACCCATGCTAAATACTGTCCATGTCTGTTCTATTTCCCTAGTATTTTGCAAATGATGATCAGGTCTTCCCTATTTCTTCTCTCTTCCAGTTAAGTGCAGTTAAACTCCTTTATTCCTTTCTTGCAACTCGTGCCTCTTGGCTCTGGAACTAGTCTAGTGGTATATGTCTGAATTTTCTTTGCTTCATTTTGTGTTAAACTAAGTAAGAACTCCAAGGTTGCACTATATATTCCAGAATTGGTTCAACATATATGGAATAATGACTCCAGAGTCCTAAAGGAAGTTCTTAAGTTGGCCAACCTTCTAAATGCACCTGATGATATTCATTTGATGTGGGCTTCTGGTGACAAGGTGTCATATCAATTCCCAAGCCTTATTTCCTGTCCGATTCCTGGAAGGTTTCCTCTCCCAAATAGTACTGTGTGTTGGGCATCCTGTTCCCAATCCAGCTTCATTACTCTTCACTTGCTTGAGTTAAACTCTAGTAGCAACTTGCTCGATCATTTTTTCATTTTACTCAGATCATCTTGCATTTTCTTTCAGTCATCAGTGAATACTGAGAGGAAAGAATTGATGCATCTAATAAGCCATTCATGAAGATTAGAAATAGGATTGGCCCCAGTACTGACCCCTGGGGGATGCCATAGGAAACATTCACCACTTTGAGGTCACTCCTCTTACTACAAACTCTGTTTTCTGTTGTAGAGATAATTCTTCATCCTCTGGAGTAACTTCCATGTCACTCCTGCCTGTTTCTCCATTTTGTGTACTAGTCTCCTGTATGGTACTGTGCTGAAGGGCTTCTGATAAGACAAGAAATGTAAAATTTGAACAGCACTCTCTACCTTGTATGATTTTAGTCACCCCTTTTATATATCTATCAAGTTTGTAAGGCTGGATTTGTCACACCTGAATTTATATTGCTGTTGTATTATAAAGATCTTTCATTACTCTTTCTTATGGTCTTTTCTCATCACCTTGCATGATATACAAGAGACACTAGTCTGCAGTGTAATACTTCTTTTTTTTCCCTTTTTGTATTATGACACTACACTGGTTGTCTTCAAACACTGGTAGTTTTCCTATTTCTAGCAATTTTACATATAACAGTCTGCAGCCAGCACAAGGTTTCTGCTCCTTCTCTTAGCATCCATATATATATCTTATTTAGTTTCATGCCTTAATTCTGCCTAGCTCCATCGGGTGCCATCTTGTTTTATTTTTAGTTATCTCAAAGTTCTCCAGTGCTGTGCTGTTTGATTTAATTCCATCCCCCCTCAGCTAAGAAACTTATCCTTCCTCTATTGTGAACATATTCAGGAATCTCCTGACAAGTTCCTTATACACATGATATGTCAGTCTCAAAGAATGAATCCTCTCCTATCCTCAGTTTCGTCACTTGTTCCTTAACTAATAGCTGTGAAGCTACTTAGATTGGGTCTTTGCTTTATCTGCATTGCAATTTATAAATAGATTTTCTAGTTCCATTCTCATGCTAAGGTATCCTTCTCTGCTGTTCTTTTGTTCTTGAAGTCTTGTCATGTCCTCATTCTTATGTGCTTTGCTTCTTACATCCTTGGTTAAATCATGGGTTTAGCCCTCCAGACATTTCTATCCATGCATATTTTTATACAGTCCCCCCCATATACAAGATACTGTACATAATGTGAGAAATTTGGAAAGTGAATAGGGTCAGGCTCTTCAATAGGTCAAAATTATAAGAGGAAGAATGTTAGCACGAGGATACCACTTGCACTACCCTCACCCTAGAACACACTACACATGTAACATACTAGGGTAGAAAGGTAAAGTGAAATACTCCATTAACCACCGTGCTGCGCCGAGTTTATTGTGAAATTCCTCTGGTGCGCATGAAATAAAGTGTTCCCAAAAAATTCTTTTTTCTTCATAAAATGATAAATTCCCTTCCTTGAACATGTCTATGTAAAAATAAATACCAAATTCCACTTACTTTGGCTGTGGGGACGTGGACAAGGTGCTCTGTGATGTCATCAGGGCCTGGTCGCCATGCATGACTCGCCCAGACACGGTTGCGCGGGCCATTCAAGCACCGGGTGTTGCCACAAATATATTTTCAATTATTTGTTTTATCTATTTCCAATGCAGTTTTATTATTTTTTTTATTGTATATGATGCATATTTGTGTCCTTTACAATATGTATACAGTTGATCGTTCATAATGTTCCCTGGAACTGTGATACATGTGTCAGTAATGTGTCCACAATAATGTT
This sequence comes from Procambarus virginalis, assembly GCA_020271785.1. Classification (NCBI taxonomy): domain Eukaryota; kingdom Metazoa; phylum Arthropoda; class Malacostraca; order Decapoda; family Cambaridae; genus Procambarus; species Procambarus virginalis. Next base: position 36,425,482 of record WNGS01042707.1, read on the forward strand.
TATTGTCGCAATATTACCTGTTAAAAATTCACTAAAATTACAATATGTACAGTTTTGCACACAATTTACACAGTAATACACTGTATTACACACTCAGTACTTCGGAAGTGAGCAATAATCAACGAAGTAGCCCATGGTACACAGCGCGACTTCGCTCTCAGTGCACCAGGTACAGATATATTTTCGCTTCCTGTTTCTTCATTCTGTGTGCTTGCAAATAACACACTCACGTACACCCTTGGCTTTAGTACTTGTAGGTTGTATGTAGCCAAGCTTGTAAAGCATAAGGTAGTATTGAAAAGATTATAGGAAAAGATAAATTTGTAAGGTAGTCTTGAAAGGATCTCTTTGTATGGTCCCACCCCAGGAAGAGATTCAGCTTACCTCAAGAGTGTCTGTCAGTCAGAAAGAGATTCAGCTAGCCTCAAAGAGGCTTGGAAGAGAAGGAAGGTATTCTTGAAAATATCTATGGAAAACACCACCATGGAAGCCGCTAACACTGTTCATCTATGCTATTTGTATTAAATGCATCATCACTGAACGCAGAAAATGATTCATCTATGTATCATCAAAATAAATTGTAGATATCATAGGATTGCAAAGGTGACGCTCAGAGCTACAACTGGATACGCTCGCTGTATCGTCCTCATAGGTGCTTTATCACTAGCATCCGACCTTTGTGTTAGGTCCTTATTGCGCCTAACTTCACCAATATTATGACCCTTATGTTCTTCAAACAATAAGGTTTGAATTTCACCGACAGAGCGTTATCTTTCAACACCGCATTGGACAGGTGTTTGGGAGCCAGAGGCACGTGTGCCACCCATGGTTGCTCATTCAGTACTAACCCAGCCAGCAGCTCTAGGGCATTCTGGGAATTTTTTCCAACTTGGCTGCCTCTCACTGGAGGTCCTAAGAGTCCATTTCGTACACAACCAACCTCGTACACATTTAGAATTGGTACCGAAAAATCAAAGATAGTTTTCTCGGTTGGCGCAATTTCCTGCCGAACGAGAATATTTGTATGGCGCAGTAATTACCTAAGTGTAGTTACAGGATGAGAGCTACGCTCGTGGTGTCCTGTCTTCCCAGCACTCTTTGTCATATAACGCTTTGAAACTACTGACGGTCTTGGCCTCTACCACCTTCTCACCTAACTTGTTCCAACCGTCTACCACTGTTTGCGAAAGTGAATTTTCTTAAATTTTTTCGGCGTCTGTGTTTAGCTAGTTTAAATCTATGACCTCTTGTTCTTAAAGTTCCAGGTCTCAGGAAATCTTCCCTATCGATTTTATCAATTCCTTTTACTATTTTGTATGTAGTGATCATATCACCTCTTTTTCTTCTGCCTTCTAGTTTTGGCATATTTAATGCCTCTAACCTCTCCTCATAGCTCTTGCCCTTCAGTTCTGGGAGCCACTTAGTAGCATGTCTTTGCACCTTTTCCAGTTTGTTGATGTGCTTCTTAAGATATGGGCACCACACAACCGCTGCATATTCTAGCTTTGGCCTAACAAAAGTCGTGAACAATTTCTTTAGTATATCGCCATCCATGTATTTAAAAGCAATTCTGAAGTTAGAAAGCGTGGCATAGGCTCCTCGCACAATATTCTTTATGTGGTCCTCAGGTGATAGTTTTCTATCTAGAACCACCCCTAGATCTCTTTCTTTATCAGAATTCTTTAAAGATTTCTCACATAATATATAGGTTGTGTGGGGTCTATGTTCTCCTATTCCACATTCCATAACATGGCATTTATTAACATTAAATTCCATTTGCCAAGTGGTGCTCCATATACTTATTTTGTCCAGGTCATCTTGAAGGGCATGACAATCATCTAAGTTTCTTATCCTTCCTATTATCTTAGCATCATCAGCAAACATGTTCATATAATTCTGTATACCAACTGGTAGATCATTTATGTAGACAATAAACATCACTGGTGCAAGAACTGAACCCTGTGGTACTCCACTTGTGACATTTCTCCAGTCCGATACATTGCCTCTGATCACTGCCCTCATTTTTCTATCAGTCAGAAATTTTTCATCCATGTTAGAAGCTTACCTGTCACCCCTCCAATATTTTCCAGTTTCCAGAACAACCTCTTATGTGGAACTCTGTCGAAAGCCTTTTTTAGGTCCAGATAGATGCAGTCAACCCAACCATCTCTTTCCTGTAATATCTCTGTTGCTCGATCATAGAAACTGAGTAAATTCGATACACAGGATCTTCCAGATCGAAAACCATACTGTCTGTCTGATATTATATCATTTCTCTCCAGGTGTTCTACCCATTTAGTTTTAATTATTTTTTCCAATATTTTGACTATTACACTTGTCAATGATACCGGTCTATAATTAAGGGGTCTTCCCTGCTTCCACTTTTGTAGATTGGAACTATGTTAGCCTTTTTCCACACATCAGCTACAACTCCTGTAAACAGGGATGCCTGAAAAATCAGTTGAAGTGGAATGCTGAGCTCAGGTGCACATTCTCTCAGAACCCATGGTGAAACTCCATCTGGACCAACTGCTTTGTTCTTATTTAGCTCCTTGAGCATTTTTTCCACTTCGTCTCTAGACACCTCTATGTGCTCTATGTTGTTCTCTGGAATTCTTATTGTATCTGGTTCCCTGAAGATTTCATTTTGTACAAACACACTTTGGAACTTTTCGTTTAATGTTTCACACATTTCCTTTTCATTTTCCGTGAATCTATTTCCCATTTTCAACCTCTGAATATTATCCTTTACCTGCAATTTGTTGTTTATGAATTTATAGAATAGACCTGGTTCTGTTTTACATTTGTCTGCAATCCCTTTTTCAAAATTTCTTTCTGCCTCTCTCCTCACTGCCGTGTAGTTGTTTCTCGCATCTTTGTATCGCTGGTATGTTTGGGGGTTTGGCCTCTTCCTGTATTGATTCCATTTTTGTGTCTTTTGGTCTCTGGCCCTCTCGCAATTTCTGTTGAACCAATCCTGTTTCCTAGTTCTGCTTCTCTGTTTTGGTATAATTTTTTTGTGCCTTTATCATATATTTCACAAAACTTGACATACATCTCATTCACTTCCTTGCCTAGCAACAAGTCTGTCCAATTATACTCACTAAAAATTTTCTAAGGTTGCCATAATGTCCTCTCCTAAAGTCAGGTTTTTCAATTGCATCAACCGTCATATTTTCTTCCAGATTATAACGCATTGCATACTTTATTCCCAAAAAGACATGGTCACTTTTACCCAAGGGAGGAAGGTACTGAATGTCAAATATTTCTTCCTCCTTCCTGGTAAATATCAAATCTAGCATGGAGGGAACGTCCCCTTCCCTCATCCTCGTAGCTTGTTTAACATGTTGATACAAGAATGTTTCCAGGATGAGGTCTACAAATTTACAGGTCCAGAAATCTTCTGTTTTAGCTTCATATGCTTCCCAGTCTATGGATTTCAAGTTGAAGTCGCCGACTATCAACAGTCGTGAACTATCGTTATCCGCTCTCGCTATGATCTCTCTCATTATTGTTATAAGACCTTCTCGTTTACTATCTAGCTCCTCCTTTGACCATGTGCTGCTTAGCGGTGGACTATATGCATTTATGATCATTAGTTTATCATCCTCATGGCAGATCTCTAGTGCTATTATGTCAACTTCTTGTGGATTGGCAGTCATTATTTCGTTCACCTTTAGGTGTTCTTTCACCAGCACAGCAACGCCACCGCCTTTCCTAATTTTTCTGTCCCGTCTCCAAATTGAGTAGCCCCTTGGGAATATGACCTCATTTAAAATAACATCTTCAAGTTTTGTCTCCGTGAGTGCAACAATGTCTGGTGTCTGCAGCTGTATTACATCACTTAACTCCAGTATCTTCGATCTTACTCCATCTATGTTGGTGTATGCAATCTTCAGGAACTTGTTCCCCCTCTTCTTATTTTTCACTCCCCCTCTCTCTAATGATTTTGTTGGTTTGCCTTTATGTACCACTTTACTGGTCTGCCTACCCCTATCACTTTGTAGAAAAAAGAATTGATTTCTTCTTCATTCCTGCTCTCATTTAAACGTTTTGCCTCGGCGAGGTTCAGTTTCAGCTTCTCTCTATCTTCTTTTGAAAGATCTCGTCTTAACGACCACACTTTCCCATCCTCATCACTTTGTAATTTTCTAGCATTCCTTAGTACTTCTTCCATCTGTTTGGCACCATTTAGGGTGATCCTCAAAGGTCGATCTTTCCTTTTTACATATCTGCCTATTCTCCTGTAGTCGCACACATTCTCTATGGTTGTAAGACCTTCCACGAGGCCAACAATTTTATCTACTACTTTTGCTTCTTCTACAGCTCTTTCTGACCTAGATGTTATCTCCTTTTCTTTGCAGCCAAAAATGATCAGGGACTTACTCCGATCAACTGTGTTTTGCACCAACTTCGGGTTAGATGCCAATTCTTTTCTCACTTCCAGCCTAATGTTTGTTTTATCTTGGTTGCTGCAGTGTTTGACTTCCTTTACTGCTTCTTCTATTTTTTCCTTCTCCTTGGCCACTTGTGCATAGGTGAGTTGCATATCTTTCTTGCACTGTTCTATTCCCTGTGTAACTTCCTCCATCTGTGCTGACAAAAGCTGTTTCTCCTGTTGAAATTCCTTACCTAACCTATTGTAGTCATTTATGTTTAAATTTACTTTAACTTCTTCCAAAGCTATTTTTAAGAGTTTATTTTCTTCTTCCATGGCTTTGCAATTTGTTTCCAATTGAATCTTATCCTTGCACAAGTCTTTCACTACACCCTCAAGACATACAACTTTGCTATTTAAATGGTCATTACTTTCTTTCAATTTACTAATTATTTCTACATGAGAGGTCACTATAGTATCTAATTTTACCAACTTGTTGTATAGACTGGTTATATCAATGCTTTCTTCACTGAATCCAGCAAAATCAAGCTCTTTTGTATTTCCTCTTGCCGGCGGCCATCTTGAATGTTCTTCTCTGCACTGGAAACACTAAGGCAACTTTTCCTCATCCAATTTTTCACTTCCCTTGGCTCATTCCTGTTATCACACCTATTTTTCAAAAGCACTATACCTTTATGTTCTCTGGGACACCACTCACTATCATCATCCTGCACTACAATACTTAGAATTGTTGAAATACAATTTCAAATATTCTGGAGCTCCTATTGTCTGCCTCTTGGGAAAGAACTAAGTGGTTAATGAGTTTCAAAGCAAATATAAAGCACACAAGATTGACAAAACATCAAATTAGTTATTTACCGTAATAATTAGACTACTGTAACAGTTAAGAAGCACAGCTCAGGAGCATAATCTTCTTAAACACAGATACAATATTAGGAGAATTTTAAAATGAAATATGCATACATATTTTTTCCCCTAAAACTTACCTGATGCAAGAGCCAAGTTTCGAGAGCTGGCATGAGTGTATGGGCAGCCAATACGGGTACATGCTCCATCAAATAAACAGTTAGGATGAATGTAGAGGCATTTGTCACCAAACTTACATGATGGAAAGGACCTGAAAAAAATCATATCATTTAAGTAGGGAAAATATGTCAGCCATCTCACTACTCAGACTTTACTGACATCAAAATACTCATGTGATGAGATACAAAATAATGTACTAAGGATTACTCAGACATTTTTATTCTTTCAAAAACGAAAAATAAATACAGAAGATATACTATATAGATATTAGCCATACAGGCTATTTTTCTACCCTTTGATATAAGATACATTTGGGTCACATTGAGACACAAAATTAACTTTCTAATATAAATAATAACCTTACATCATTAAACTGATTGTGAACACTTACAGATGGCAGGGCCCACAACACAAACATCCAACCCCTCAACGTGCATAGACAAATCTCGTGCAATCAACAGAAATACAACTAAGGCCAGGGTGAAATTCATTCTTTACTTTCCCTAGGGGTCATTGAGGGTGGCTTCCTTATTAGGGGGCATCTTTCATTTGTTCCTGTATTGAGATAACTTTTGTCTCCTGGTCCAAGCTCCACAATCATTTTCTTCCTCCCTGTGCATCATGGAGGGGTGGGTAGTTTGTTGCTAGAAGAGGCTCTCAGGTTTTATTTCAATTTCAGGTATCAGTGCCATTGTCAGTTATCACTTCCCTTCAGATTAAAGGGTATTTGTGTGCCTGAGATTTATGTTGCCTCGCTATGTTTACTGCCAATTGGGTGGGCTTTGCACTTCTGGTTCTTTTGGTTTCACGTAATGTATTTAGTTTTGTCCCTTACGCTTCCTTATGACTCCATGAACTTGTGGGTATATTATGTGAGTAAAGTGTATTCTGAGCTCCTGCTTTTCAGAAACACCCATTATATGGCTGGGGCTCTAGGGTACCTGTTAACCAAATGAGTTCTGCTCACATGCCTTTGGCCCTATTTGGGGGTGTCTGGCAGGTTCTACCTACCTTTTACTGTTCTCACTGTGGCTGCAGAAGTGTTTCTTGGTTGGGGCTGCTATGTTTGCCCTGGCCTTCTAGTTTTGGTAGTTCTTTCCTACATGGCTCTGCGCCTCAGTGCATGTGTTGTTAGTCTAAAGGATGCCTTGCCCACGATTTTTGTCCTGTGACACACTGTGGGATCTCCTGGTCTGGTACTAGTTCACCTGCTTGCCATACCAATGGACTGGCGTTTACAATATACCAGGTTGTGGCAGGACGTGTGTATTTGTTTATCCATTTAGCAGTACTAGGTCTTAATTTTCCAGTGTTTGTTTCTCATTTAATTTGGCTGGCCCTCTGGTTACCTCTTCCATATTCATTTCATGTTTTTTCCTGGTTTACTTAACTCATTTCCTTTGCCTTTTAGCAGCACTTGGTTTGTTATGTTCCTCTGTGCAGTTTTTCTTCTAGGTCACTTATGTTTACCACTGACCTGCATCACACTGATAATCTGGTTTTGCTGGATTGGCTTTTCTCATTCTTGAATGTTGTGGCACTGGCTGTTGCACCTCTTCATGCTCATTCTCATTTTTCTGCCTGTTCTGTTAGGAGACGTCATTTGTTTCATTTGTGGCTTCCCATGCTATGTCCTCCTTGGCTAGGCTGATAGCTGGCTAAATATTATTTTGCTCAGTTTGTCTCACGAGTACCTTCAGACTTCCAATTTGGTGGCTCGGTGTTTAGTTCAGTGCCTACCTGTTGAACGTGTTCATCTGCCTTGGTAATAGGGATTTGTTGACTGATTGCTTCCATGTTCTATTGTTTAATCTTGTTTCAAAGGCAAATGAACATGTAAGTCTTGCTCAATCCCATTGGCCATCTGGTCAACTCTGGCCAGGTTGACACCCTTGTGTCCTGACCCATACTTACCACCCCTTCTCCTACCTTCATGATTCAGTTGCTGAGTGTGCATTTAGATGCACTGCTTTTCTGCATGGTATGATTTTATGTCTCCTTTTTTATTCAATGTGTCACCATTTGTGGCTGTCTTTCAGATCAGATGCTTGAACCTTTGAGGATCCATTTTCCCTGTGTCTTCCGCAGTTCGGATAAGTGTTCCTAGTATGTTCTGTGCTTCCTTTTGTCACTCTGGCCATGGAAAATCATGCCTAAAGGAACAGCCAAGTGTTTAGGTTAAAAAATAAGACAGCGTAGATGAAAAGCTACTGTCTGATGGAGCCACTTTGCCTCTCCATGTCCACTCATTTTTTCCATAAATGTACTTCCATGAAGTTATGCTGGGGTGAGTGTGAGGCAGAAACCCCATGTCCCTCTGTTGACAGGCCTAGCTGTAATATTGGGTGGTAGGCTGAGGTAATAACCACATAGTCAATTACAGTAAAATTTATCATATTGACAGTTGCCAGTAATGTATTTCTAGCCAAGTTTAGTTTATCGTGTTAGAGGACAGATATATTTGAATATATAGATAAAATGAGCCTTCTTATGGTCAGTCAAGGCTGAACTCAAAATTCTCTAGTAGCTCCCTTTCTCTATTAATGGCCTGGGCTTAGTTGGGACTGTGTGAAAAGATAGCCACTATATCTGGGATAAGAAAGTACTGTACCAATATGTGACTGAAATTTAATTTTTTTGAAAAATTAGAACATTGCTAAGTAAGTGACCAAGAGACTTGCTCAGAAAGGAACTTTTATCTAAACTCAAAGTCTCCTTTTTTACTACAACAATAAGTATGTATAAGTACCTAAAAATTAAAAACCTTAGTGAATTGAATTATTTTCTTTTAAATTTGTAACATTTCAGAAACCATAAACAATAACTTAATGCAAACAAAAGGAATGAGAACAACAANTACCTGTTTTATTCACCATACCTGTACAAATAAGCTGGTATGGTACCCAAAGACCATAGTGGCCATCAGTAAACAACATGCCAAGTCGTGCAGACGACGCTGCTCCCTCACCAAAATGGCGGCTCCCAACCTACTCCTCTCGCTGTTATCTCACATTATACACACGTTATATAAGTATCTACATTTGTGTTCACCATAGCAAACCCTAAGCTGGTATGGTAAGTGCAGTCAATAAATGGTGGCCACACACAGTCAGAAAACGACGCCAAAAACCCTCCACAGCCTTACTCCTCCCTCCATGGAGCACAGCGCTCAATATCACCACAATCCTGCTATTATCAGAATCCTGGTCAGTTTTATCACAGTCAGGGGGCTTCAGTAATACTATCACTGCTAAATAATAGCAGTATCATTAATTATGGTATTTGTAGGCGATGATGTGGTCACAAGCTGAACAGCGGTGCTGTGAGCTCGTGCTGCGTGCGCCAGCCTTGGTGGCTGCTCAATACTGACGCTGTAACACCCAAGAATGTTGGCCTGGATTTTTTTCTAGGTGGCATCTGGCAACTATCGGTCGTGGCTGTACTATACCTGCCCCTATCCCAGGAGGGGCGTTTAAATTATAGCGCTAGACACGAAATCATATATAAATGATGTGCGCGGTTTCGGTTTTGTCACTGATATCATTTATATATGATATGCGCGGTCTGAGGGTTAACAAGTGAGGCGTCACAGGCAAGCCAAATGCCTTCAACAAGTGAGGCTTCACAGGCAAGCCAAGCGCCTTCAACAAGTGAGGCGCAAGCAAGCGCCTTCAACAAGTGAGGCGCAAGCAAGCGCCTTCAACAAGTGAGGCGCAAGCAAGCGCCTTCAACAAGTGAGGCCTCACAGGCAACCAAATGCCTTCAACCAGTGAGGCTTCAGCAGCTGGCAGTCAAAACTAACTTTGCTTAATGAACTGTACAGTAATTTTAAGTGTTAATTTAAGTGTTGTGTTAGTATAGGTTACGTAAATTGTTAAGAATTCTTAACTTCAAGATGTGTGGCATCAATCAAGAAGATGAACACCAAGAAGGTAAGTGAGGTTTCTAGTTGAATATTAATAATTATACTGTATGTGGCAAAGTAATTCAAATTATGTTGTTTGTAGTATAAAAATAGTTGGAAATGGTCACTTTGGACTTGTAGATGAAAAAGTACCATTATCCGAAAAATGTGATAATCCGGCTGGGGGGCCTTCCCATATAGTCCAGATGGTTGAGTGGAGACAGTAGTAAAGTAACGAGTAACGAAGGCCGGGGAAGACTTGTATCGTTTGTAGCTACACGATCAGTTAGGTTATCTTCCGGCAACAACAACAACAACTTGGGAGCTCGGAGACTGGAGGCTGATGCACTCTGTTTCTGGTCTGGCTGTGGTTGTGGCAACATCTTCCTGTGGGCTCTGTCTCCATTCTCCTCCTCCTTCTCCCTTTCCCTTACCTTAGTCTACAGTGATTCTTTAAGTTAAGTATAACCTGGTAACCGGTCTCTGGCAAAAATTGTAGTTATTGTTTAGTATAAGGCAGTGTTTTGGGCATCCCAACGTGTTTGTGTTGTGACTAGGATACCACGTGGGGCTTAACTACCCCAAGCTGCTTCAAGCCTTCGAGCTCTTTTCAAGTAGACTTTACCCTAGCTTGTTCCAAGTGTAAGCCTTGTATCCTGTCTATGTGGACCAAGGTAGTTAAGTAAGATAGTGTGGTAAAGTAGTTATTGTTATTAACCCTTCAATTGCACATCGCATCATATGATGCTTTGACCGACTTGCAGAAAATTGCGCATCGCATCATATGATGCGTTGGAGTACTACGCAAGATTTAAACGGCCCGCGGATACACGGGGTTCACCACACCTTCATCAGGGCTCTTGTAAACAGACGCCATTTTTAAAAAAAAATCGTGGGCCAAACTCCCGGGTGTTAGGGGCCTCAGTATCGAGTAAGCTACCAAGCCTGACGCACGCAGCATGAGCTCACAGCACTGCTGTTCAGCTTGTGACCACAGCATCGCCTAAAAATGCCATAATATACTTCTTCATGCTATTATGTAGCGATAATATTATTACAGAAGACCCCTGACTGTGATAAACTGACCATGGGTCTGATAATAAGAGGATTGTGATGATATTTAGCACTGTGCTCCATGGAGGGAGGAGTAATGCTGTGGGAGGGAGGGTGGTGGCGTTGTTATCTGACTGTGTGTGGCCACCTTTTATTGACTGCACTCACCATACCAGCTCAGTGGTTCGTTATGGTGAAAACAAATGTAGATACTTATATATGTGTGTATAGAGAGTATAAACAGCAAGAGTAGGAGGTTGGGAGCCGCCATTTTGGTGAGAGGAGCGTCGTCTGCAGGAATTATCGTGTTGTGTTACTGATGACCACGATGGTCTTTGGGCACCATACCAGTTTACTTGTACAAGTTTGGTGAATAAAACCGGTAGATATTTATATATAATGTGTGTATATAGCGTAATAACACCACAAGCAGTATTGTTGGAGGAGAATATTAGTGCGTCTGGCCTTGAGGGGCGGCAGCCATCAGCTGACTGTGAGGTCCATCAGTGGCAGTGGCAGCCAGTGGCAGCTGGCCCTGCCTGCCACTGCCACTCAGCATACCAACTTAGTGGTTCGTTATGGTGAACACGAATGTAGATACTTATATATAGCGTCTGTATAGTGAATAAAAGCAAAAACAGTATTGTGGGAGGAGAATGTGGGCGAGTCAGATGACTTGAGGGAGGGCGTGAGTGGCTGGCTGGTACACGGCGGTCACTCCTCGTTACTTTTTGACTCATAATAGCAACTTATTGGTTCGTTATGGTGAACAAAACATGCAGATACTTATATATAACCTGTGTATATAGTGTAACAACCGACAAAGTATTTGTTCACTGTTTGATGAACATAATTGAATCAACAATAAGCACACCATATTTTTGAGTACAGCGATGATTCACCCATTTCATTATATAAATATATCACACTACACACTATTGAATAATATTACAGCAAAAAAACTACGAAAAATCAATCAGAGACATTGAAATAATTAGGCAATTATCTCTTTGTGGCAACTCCGGCCTGACAGCTGGCGATCAACAGACCGCCTGGGACGCATGCTGAGTGAGCGCCTGTTTTGTGCCAGACTTCCCTGCCCTATAGCGGCCAATATATTCAACTTACGATTTTTTTATTATTTTCCTGTGATCAGTGAACACAAATTAACAGGTTAGGAAGAAAAAATATTTTTTTTTTTTTTTTGTATGCGCCTGTGGGTGTCAAATGGTATATAGCTATGCACCATTTAAGGGTTAACGTATATGTGGGGGTTATAAGAGGGTTAATAAATAAGTACTGTGAAAGGGGTATCCATTCTTCCTGTGAAGGGGATCAGTGATCAACCGCTAGTCTGGCATATTTACTTCAAGCCACTAATTTAGTATTGTTTATGTTTTATTGGGGGCCGGGGCCTATCTGATCTCCACTGATTTTAGGAACTCCTAGTTTTCCCTTAGGCCCTCTCTAGACCACCTTCCCATAGCAGTAACAAACTCATAACAGGGAGTTACCCGGGACGTGGTCGGCTCTCGCTCCTCAACGCGAAGTCGAGACAACCGGCTGCAACCGCTGACCCAAAGCGACACGGTACGACTGGGCCCAGGAACATTACAAAGGTAGCGAGCAGCCAGGATCCTGTTCAACCTCCAAAAACACAGTAACCGAATGTCAGCCCAAGAAATGTTACCGAAGACGGCAGCCAAAGCAGCAAACTTACGAACGTCGTGGGCACAAAGACAGCCGCAGGCTGGCTGGACCAAATAATCCTGCAGACGACATGAAAGACCCGTACCCTAGAACAGGCAAGAAGGGAAACGGGTCAAATCAAAGCGTGTCCCAGCCACCGAAGCCGTGGCTCACAGATAATTGTGGAGTCGCAACCGGACAAACACACGATGCCTCACCAACCCTGAACCTCTGAAGGAGAAAGGGCTCCCCAACGCCACTACAGGCCACACGAAACGACCCGAAAGGCCTAGAATCGTGGGACATGGGCAAAAAGAGCAAGCTTCCCCCCCCATCGTCCCATCAATGGGATGAAGAGCCGACGCTCCTTACAGGGAACCCAACCTTCACACCAATGGCCCACCATACGGAGGAACCACGAGCCCTGGCATGACCCTTCCAGGAAGAACCTCCACAGGTCTCCAGGAGAACCAACAAATCCGTCTTGGGACGACAAAGACGAAGCTACTGCACCACTGCAGACAAACAGCAATAGGCAAAAAGGAGAAGAAAGCCTAAGAGCCAGGGCCCAAGCGGATTCCACAGAAGAAGCAAGACGCCTGCCAACACGCGAGGTGGGAAGCAAAACACGCAACACCGCATCCCATAGGATCGGCGCAAAAGCTTCAAAAGTGCAGACGATGCACGCACTGCTGAGCAACACACCAGACCAGGAAAGGCCCCAGCGCCTCCACCTCCTTCTCAAGCCAGTTCGAGGATAGCTCGAGAAGGGAAAAGAATTGCAAGGCCGAAGCAAACAGGCCATGAGCGCAAGTCTTCAGCGACCAATGCAGCCGAAAAGGAAAGGGACTGCACATGAAGCTACACCTACTGAACTCTCGAGGAAAGGCATGGGCAAACAAGCATGCATTGATGTGCTCAAAGTCCCCCTCCCCCTAGGAAACCTGAACCACCGTATGAGCCACGTGCCACTCAAGCGTGTGGGACCAACAGAATGAATGCCATGCCTCCAACGAGGAAAAAGGGCAGTCTGATGCCAGGACTACTCCGGAACCTCACAATGAACCCAGTAGGGTCAGGACAGGTCCATACACAAATAAGAGGATTCATTACAAAGGCATAATCCAGGTCACATAGAGTAAGCGCAAGGCAACCCGACCACATAAGGCGGGATGCAGGAGGCCGAAAACCTCGAGAAAAACAGGACGAAGAACCCTCGGGATCACAGAACGGAACCCAGGGTAGGTAGACACAAATCCAACTCGTCAAGAGAGGGAAAGTGATCCCCCTCCCTGTAACACCAAGCCCGCTCCGAGGGTACAAAAACCATGGGTCCAACGGAGTCCAGCCCCCAATCAACCCTCCCTCCCACCCGGAACCTCCCATGAGACCGGGGCTGAGCCATCCTCCAAACCCCCCTGCCTCTAAAAAAAAAGCAGGAGCAGCCAAAAAGCAGGAACAATGGGGGCCCACTGGTAAGACCCAAAAGCCTGCGGCGGAGGACCAGGTTCGAATGCCTCTGCCACCACCGGAAGGGGACTTCCACCCAAAACTGCCGAGGTATCAAACACCAATTACTCTTGCCTTGACTTATGAAGCCTCAGACGCTTCAGAACTGGAAGCAAGGGGGAGGACTAGGACCACAACAGAAGGGACGAGGGCTAACGAGGTGGGATGGGAATACAAAATCAGGTGACTAACCACCACCAAGTCCGGTCCCTATAAACCAAAAGCTGGGAGTCTTGGGGAATCTGGGAAAGCAACCAAAACCTAGTGCGCCTTGCAGCCAACCACAAATCGAGGCACGCAACGCAGAAGCTGGCTGCACCTGCACCATCATGGAATCATCAGTTTGGGTGTGAAACTGGAGTAACGAAACAAATAAAAAACTCGCAACGTCTCCGGGACGGATGTGTCACTGACCCAACAGGCAGCATGACGAGGCACACTGCCGGTGGGGGGACGAGACAAGGGGGAAGAGGCAACCTTCCAACTCGCCACGAAGCGAGAGGGGGGAATTCCAGGGATACATCCATTGGACCACAGAGTCCCGCAGTGGCTTCCCCAGGGCTCTTAATTGAGGTTACTGTATTCGTAAGGGAAGGCTAGGCAGGGTACGCTAAAACCGGCGCCCAAAATACTGAGCCAAACTGCTAAAGCATGAAACCCCTGGGACGGGTACATCTGCACGGGGCCTAGCAGAGGGCCACCACCAAATAATAAATAGGTGTGATCAATCTAGAAAAGCAGGACCCCTCCGGACCAGCGTGAGAAGAAATAAACCATAGAGGAAAAAACGTCCATAAAAGGTAACAGAAACACCCGAAACGGTACACCCGCAGACGGAATAACAGAGGCCGGCGCTAGCTAGAGTGTGATAAATTACATAGCTAGAGTCATGGCACTCTGTCGCCCCATACCAGCTTGATTTGAAAAGAAACTACCCCTATCTAAACCCAAGAGGCAAATAAGGCAATGGTGAGTTGTAACACAGGAACCCCACAGGCTAAAGAGTCCAGTTAAGCAATGATCAAACAAGGGATCAATCACAGGAACCCGCTGACTACCTGCTTGATGGGGTTACAGGAGAGTTCTTCTTACATCCACCAAGCCGTGCCCGAGGCCCAGGCTTGACTTGTGACTGAGTTTGATCCACCGTCTGTTGCTTGGTATGAGCCCTCAGGCCCACCATACCCATCCACACCGGGGTCTTCTAGAAGTGGCCCGGTTGGTACGGCACTCCTTGAGTAAAACAATCTAATTTTTGTCTTGAAGATGTCCACGGTTGTTCGACAATATTTCTGATGCTCGCTGGGGCAAGTAAGGGGCACTCAGGGCGGTCAATTACCGAGTAGTAAAAGACACAGGGCAGAAGGAGACCCAAGGTTAAACTGTGGAAGGTGGCCCCATGCCCCAATGGCAGTACTTAAAGGCATCTAGGGAAGTTAACCTAGGTTGCATGCAGCCCGAGTTCTACGAAGAATACTCTGCTCGCACACTCTCATAGAGACAGAAACCACACCGAAAGGCACAGATTGGAACAAGCTGGCAACCAGAGACACATAACTTTGCAAGAGCACTCAGCTGAAGAACTGCAGGTGGATAGCGGCGTGAGGGTCTGGGGCTCCCCTTCCTTCCGGAGTGGGGAGGGGGGGAGGGGGCACAGAGTGCGGTGATGTTGATTCAGCTAGTTGCTGTTTTCATTGGGGAGTTCTGTCCACTAGTTGGTTTGGTAGCAATATTTAACCAATAGGGGTTTTTTTGGGCGCTTACCTTTTGGGTGCCTGCCCGGTCGATGGCAGACATAGAATGCTTCCAACCACGGGGGGTTTTATAGGCCATTGCTCCTTGCCTTTCTGAGGGGAGGCAGGTTCTGGCTCGTGGTCCCCGGTAGGCCTAGAATCTCCATGCACATTGACTGTGCCAAAGTCTAATATATCCATATCAGCCTGGATAGCTCCGGGAGAGCCTGCGGGGCTTCCCCCCACCCGAAATAAATACAGTTTTTTCGTATAATGTACAGTACAGTAATTATCTTTGTAACTTTTTAACCATACAATATGATCCCTTTGAGTTTGAAATGTCTTAATTTCTTTCTTCTAAATTATATTCCACTTACATTCTACTTTTTGTTGGTTCATACACATACAAGTATAGTATCAGTATAAATTGTTATCTATAGTAAATCTTATTTCCCATTTCCTCATGTTAAGTAATTTGATATGTACTTGCTTAGTGTACTCATCTAGTTGCACTTGTGAGGAATGGACTTTGGCTTAATTGACTGGTGTATAGGTTCCAAAGCCTATTGGGTTGTTATATCTACAGTTAATGTTGTGAATAGAATTTGCCTCTACCACT
>WNGS01042707.1:36462367-36498592 GCA_020271785.1 Procambarus virginalis
AGCCCCAGTGGCCCCAAGGGCGAGGCAAATGCCGAGCAGCAAGAACCCCTACGGAGCGGTTCCCGAACGCCCCAGAGAAGATAACCCTGACACGCAAGGGCAGTACTCACAGGGCGCCTAGGGAAGGGAACCCCTAGACTCATGCAGCCCCGGCACTGATGAAATACTCCTGGCCACCGCAAACCCAAAAACAGCAGAGAACGCCACACGAGGCAAACACCGCCAAGGAATTTTGAGGCCAGAGAAGCGTGTATCCCGGTTGACACTAGCTTACGAACTGACGGCAGCCGGCGCGGTGAGGTCCGGGGCCCCCCCCCTCCCCCTCCCGGGAGGGGAGGGCTGCGCGGACAACCGGCGCGGCAGTAAAGTGATTGTTGATTGTTTTCCTTGTGATTGTAGGGAGTTTTTCTACCTCTCTGTTCGGTTTGTTGTAGTTTTCTACCATGTGGGTTTGTTTTGTTACGCCTACCTTTCTGGGTGCCTAACCCCGTCGATGGCAGATAAGGAAAACCCCAAACCATATGGGGTTTTCCAGGGCCATTGCTCCCTGAAACCTCTCTGAAGGGGCCAGGTTCTGGCGCTGGTCCCTGGTAGGTCTGAACTCCATAGCTAGTGTCCCGGTCTAACATAACATACATTAGCCCGATAAGCTCCAGGAGCCGTAGGGGCTCCCCACAGAAATGTAAATTTTACAGTTTTTATAGTTTAAATTTACAGTATTTAAATATTTTCTTTTGTGAAAACCACAGCATTAATCCGATATGACCTTAACCCTATGTTCTCTGAATACTAAACTAGAAAACATAGGTGTAATTATACCACTTGGGGTAATTATACAACTGAATATTTCTAGTTAATTACTTTATACATGATTATTGGTTAGGCACCTAAAAAAAGTCTGCTGCCAAGTACAAAAAGTTCCAAATATTTTACACTCAATAATTTTTAAATATGAAATGAAAAAGAAAGTAAATGACATTTGGAAGATAAACATGAGAAAATAGCCAAAATTCTTTAGTTCATTATAATTTGGATAGTTAAATAATACAATGCTTCCAACAAATTCAGCACGAACTTACTTAACAAGAAGAGCCACATGAGAGACTGGGGCATTATTCTCCAATGATGCAACAACTGTGCCAGATGGAAGAGTCGTCACCTTGGGGTCATGTGGGGTAAAGAGTATGAAGACTGCTTAACTGCTGCCTGGGCAACATACCCACGTTTCTGTCAAGATCAATTTTACCATTACAATTTGAGAGAAATATCACACACACACACGACTGTTATTGTTCAGTACCTTAATTTTTAGAGAACTCTCCTGTGAACCCATTGACTAGTGAAATGCTGTGAGGTACATTCAAAGCTGGGGCCACATTAAGTCCCTTGACTCCGATTCTGAAATCGAGTAAAATGGCATATGTTGGAAAAAAAATGTAACAAGATTAACTAGTCATGGGTCTCAAAGCCTATGGCTGAGCTAAACAGTAATGTAAATAAACATTAAATATGATATTCCATTTCCAATATTTTTTTACATATTTTTATGGAAAGGCCCACAAACCAAAAATTTGGTATACATTATTTTCTATCCCAAGGAAAAGCATTATATTTTTAGTCATGATTTCAAGTAGAATAAAAATTAAATAAATAAATAAATGTAAAACACAAAACTTAAGGTATTAATTGGAAAAGACATTTATCTGTAACACACCATCACAATATAGTCAGTAGATGCAATACTTTGGAGACAATAACCAAAACATATAGTTGGCTGAAAAAGAGAGAGATTCTACCAAGAGATCAGCCACCCATGCCAGTAGTGAACTAGGGAATTAACATCCTTTATTAAAGCAATTTAGTCTGTAAAAATGTGTATATTATGATCTATATATTGTACCCGCTCAACATTATTGAACAACATTCCAATATTATTCATTTATGGCAGCTGGATGCTGGTAATGAATCCCTCAATGATAAACATTTCAATTGTAAACTATGTGAACAAGAGCTGGGGCATACTCTCCAACACTGTGTGATTGCCCCGTTATCAATGATTTCAGACAAATTGGAACGAGTTACTTTGTGCTCTGTAACTACACACTCCCGAATACTGGAAGATATTCTTGTGCTGTACCCCGGATTTTGCTAGTGCATGCTGATAGATCAGCCTCACATTTTATGTCCTTCCCCGATTCCATGTATGACTAATCATGTGAGATGGGGATATTAAACTTAGTTTTTGAGCCACACTATAATCTTTCATATTGAATATGGGTAGCAGCATATTGCTGCATATAGATAAGCTAGTTATAAAAAAAAAAAAAGGTAATGTACACATGACATTACCTTTTGCATTTGCACGACATAAGTATAGTAATTGTTTTATTGCCACCCATTTTTGGTTTTTAATTATTATTCATAAGTTAAGGGCCAAGTAAAATTATGTTTATTCAGTATTTTAACTTATCAGTATAACAAAATAAATGTTATATATTGTATTCCTGTTTTTGAAGGCTAGAGCTAAGCACCCAAAATACTTTTATCACTTAATATCTGGGCATTTTTTCTAATAAGTGTTATAAATATACAACATTCATATAATAAATATTCAATAATGACAAATAAGTTGCTTTAAATATTCAATCACAAATTTTGGATTTTCATATTTGCAAGTTTACGCTGGTTGCATAGTTTATTATGAACGAAAGATAAGGTATATCAAAACCCTTCACTTCAATTAATACAAGAATTTAACCATTCAAAGTATTACATTATGACATTATGACTATTAAAACCATCCAACAGCAAAGATAAAAATGGTCATTTGAAGCCTTGACTAAGGACTACAAAACTGAATATGGATCAATCCGAGATGTCCAAAATTACAACCTCCAAAGTACCAAATATGTTAGTCCCATGACCGAGACCAGCTCTTCCCTACAGCAGCCAATCTCTCATTCTAAGGAACAATGTTTCTTTTAAATCATGTCACTAGTTTCTCCGATAAAATTAATACTGTATAACTTTCTTGGCCAACTGTGAATGTAAATGTTCTTAATATCCTGTGGCCAGTATTCTAAACTTTTTATTTATTTATATATACAAGAGTTCTTACATTCTTGTACAGCCACTAGTATGCGTAGCATTTCGGGCAAGTCCTTAATCCTATGTTCCCTGGAATACGACTCCCGCGAAGAATCGTTTTTACAACCAAGTACTCATTTTACCGTCGAATTAAACAGAGGCTACAGTTAAGGATTTGCGCCCAGTAAATCCTCCCCGGCCAGGATACGAACCCAGGACAAAGCGCTCGCAGAACGCCAGGCGAGCGTAGTACCACTACGCCACGGAGACTGATGAATACCGACACAATAGGCAAGGTGTTGAAAGCCAAAACTATCAGAGGTATCAAAGTATCACTTGACGGGAAAGAAGATGGGAAACCATAAGCGGAGCTCTTGTCCTGTAACTACACATGGGTAAAAATATTTAGGTAATACATGCTCCAAATATATATTAGGTTAGGTTAAGCTTTAAAATCTATATAATAATGAGGGCACGGTCAAATAGGATGAGGCACATCGATCACAAGACTGTCCACCAATGGATTTTAAGACTTGCTAAACGTAACCCAACCTAACCCATTCTAACCTAACTACATACCATTTTGACAAGTGGAAAACATTAATAAAAATTGTACAGTTTGGTCATAGCCAGGTCAAATCTCTCACACATTTCAACAAAGCTAGTTATCTAAGTCAAAACCCTATGTATCACTGGGATAAGATGTATTAGGCAATGTTGGCTGGGTACGTTTGAAAATATGTTTGTGAACCTTCTTGGTAAGAGACTTATCCTACAGCGACATTACCTGAATTTATCCGAGGGCCTCGACGAGGACAGGAAGCCGGCAGCTTGTCAAAGGTCCCTCTATATGCCCTGATAATCTTTTCCAGTTGTATTTTAAAACCTAAGTTTTTTTGGCATTTACTGCTTCGGCGGGTAGGCTGTTCCATGGGTTTACATATAACTTCGAAAGATAAAACTTTATACAGTACACCATTACGTTAGGTCGGGTGAGTTATGCTTAGTTTGGTTCGGCTGGCATTATGCTCAAATAAATAAATGATATGTAAACAAAGTGATCAATCTCTGATGGAGTGTTGGGTGCAAGTGAAGCCGGCCCGTATCCGGCCCAGCCGCCATAACTGTCCAGTCTTCCTCCTGAGGACACCCAGCCACCTCTCCTCCACATCACTCACCGCTACGCTCCTCAACACACACGGCTTCACTGCATGCGAGGCCATCTTTTCCTATTTCTTTTCTGCGAGGAGTGTGGAGGGGTCGAGCCAGCTGACGACCAATGGTGTCCAGCGGTGTCACGCAGGGTTGCCACATCTCACTTGCTCAAAGTAGCGAGCTCCAGGACTAAAAGTAGCAAATTTATACTAAAAGTAGCCCAATATTTTGTTTAGTATCTGATTCGGTTTTCAGAGTAATATATTTTAATACATAGAGTAGCACTATACGATTTTATTGGTTTTATTAATATTATCACTGCATGTATTTAATAAAAAGATGTGATAATAGGATAACTTACCAATATTCGCAGCATGAAACACACAATTATGGGTGTGGAGTCCCTCCACGGCTTCAGTTGAACAATCTTTATCATTATTATTATTATCAACACGTTCTTTTGTATCCAGTCCGGTTTTCTTTTTGATGTTTATGTTCTGGTTCTCAAGATTGATATCAAAATTAAGGTCTAGTCCCATTCGATTTCTCAATTTAGGTTTCACGTTACTCTCGAAAATATCCGTTCAACCAGGGCATTAACTGGTAAGTTATATGTTTTCAATGCAAACTCAGCGAGGTCAATTAGAAATAGGCTCTCCAGCAGCGTTCTTGATAGTTATTATTACTTTGGTCTAAAATGACGATCCAGCCTCACAAATGTTGGACCAGTTAGTAGTTAACAGTGTGGCCACGTCTGTGGTAGAAAATAATAATAATAATAATAATAATAATAAAGTAGTTAACAGTAGACGCCACTCAGGCCTCTCGGTGACTATTTACGGGCTATGGTGAGCCGTAAATATTAGTACTTTCCACCAAACATTTAAACATTATCATTTCAGGAGGATGAGCTACTTGCAGAGACATTACCCGGGATGAAGTGTTAATAGTTAGGAGACGAAATTAGGCCAATTTATTTTTAAATTATCCCAAAAAGTCGCAAGTAGCGAGAGAATTTCCTTTGGAGCGTCGGGCTTTCAAAAATAGCCCAACTCGCTACTTTTATTCCAATCTCTGGCACTACTGGGTGTGCGGGGGAGCCCGGAGCGGCGAGAGGCGGCGGCCGCTGGCGACGCCATGATCGCCTCCCTCACACCCGCTAGATGGCGCTCATAACCCCCCCCCCCCGCCCTCCTTCCACCCTCCGCAACCCATTACTATAATATGACAGTACTAGACTTATTAACCCAAATTTCCCTGAGGGCAACCATCTGTCTAGGGGGCCTCGAAGAGGAACAGGAAGCCGGTGGTTTGTCAAATGTCCCTCCCTCCCCTTCATTATTCCTGAGGTTTTTGAACTGAAGTAATGTTTTGGCATTATCTACGTTTACCCATGGGTTATAACCATTTGGGTGCAAAAGGATCTCTTGCTTTATGTCCTACATTATGGCTTGTTGGGATGAAGCCGTTACCTCTTGAATGTGTTACATATATGACATTTTAAGGAAGTGGTGTGGCTGGGGGTCGACTGGTGATATGTACAGTTGAATAACCACTTTCTTTTCCTTGAAAATTATCAGAACTAAGCCATTATAACTATATAACACTTGTAAAGGATGAGGATAAGGCTTTGAGATAGGAAGGAATGGTTCCCAACGCAAACCTGCAAGAAGCGAGACTCATTCTACCTTCCAGTCCAAGTGGTTAGGCTTCTTTTCCTTAAAGTCAAAAGTTAGTTTGACTATTACTAGGGTTTGGTGGGATTCTTTTTACTGCAGCTCCCACTTGTGCAACTTTCAATGACTTGTGGATTCTGACTCCTGGGTCGTTTTCTTCATCAATCTTCTGGCAAGTAGTATTGCTGTTTTGATAGTTGTGATGTGAATTGTTATAACAAGCAAGGTCTTGTATTTTCAATATTGAAAACCATTTACTAGTCTCATTCCCTATTTCACTGTCACTTATGTCTCACTGTTAGTTGTTAGTTTAGAACTGTAATGCCAATCCTGACCTCAAAAGCTTCATTGAAGGTTGTAACAGAACCCATGAGCACCACACCAGAAATAAATACAGTTTTGATATTCCAAGAGTACGGCTTAATCAAACTAGAAATGCTCTACAAATCAAGGGACCCAGAATGTGGAATGACCTTCCCAACCATGTTAAAGACTGTACCTCTCTCAACCAGTTTAAGATTAAAACTAAACACTACCTGATAAACTCCCTGTAACCTACCTTACCCCTCTATTGTCAACCCATGTCTGTTATTATTTTAATCAACGCTGTTTGTCGACCTATTGTATTTGTGCTGCTTTTTAAGTCATGTTCCCCCCTTTTTTTATCTTTATTTGTATTTGTTCTCAACACATTTTATTCTTTATACTCAATTAGTATTAAGTTTTAGATATTAATGTTTTTCCTGCCTGAAACGCATTGCGTAATAGTGGCTTTAGGCATTGTATGTACTAGCTCTATCTATAAATCGATCAATTTATGTAAAATCACTTGTATGTATGTACCTTACCTGAATAAACATGTTTATTTATATTTATTTTATTTAGTTAACACCAACTTTAAAATATTATATTGTTAAAGGAAGCATTCACTAATTCTAAAAACTTTTTGCTTTGGTATTCTCCGTTTTGTTAATACAGTTTATTATGCTAAAATTGAAGGCACAAATGAAATAAACAGTTTGACCTAGATCCTCTAGATATTTTATCACATACATGCTTTAATTCCATTGTACTGACGTTTGGTGATTTCTATGTTATTTATTTATTTATTTATTTATTTATTTATATACAAGAAGGTACATTGGGTTTGTGAGAATACATAGCATAGTATTTACAATCTGTAAAGCCACTAGTACTCGCAGTGTTTCGGGCAGGTCCTTAATTTAACAGATAATTTTAAGTAGATAAATTCTAGCAGAATTAATAAAATGATAACAGATACATTGCAAGAAAAAAATGAGGTGAGAGAGATTAGTAAGTATATTAAAGCACATTGGTATATTAAAGCTCTGATTGATTACATTGACAGCTTGATTGGTAATTTAAACAAGATTAATAGGCACCAAACAGTAGATTGATAGCACATATAAGAAGACAGCAATGATCACAATGGTAAAGATGTTCGGATTGGGTACATAAAGATTGGAAGATTGGGTAGCAAATGATACAGTGCAATTTTAAAGCAACAAAGTAAAAAGATGAAATTAGGTACTTTTTAGTTTTGTTTTTGAATGATGCAAAAGTTGGACAGCTTTTGAATTCATTAGGGAGTGAGTTCCATAGACTAGGTTACTATGTAACGATGTAACTCCTATCATTAGATTACTAATATTTTTATTTAATTCTAACCAAACAGTTTCTGTATGTGGCTCAGATTTGATTCCCTCTCTGACAATTCATTTTAAATTTTCCGAAATACTGCACATTGCTACTCCCTCCCCTCTTCGTCTAATTTATCAATGTGAAAAAATTTGAATTTCTTAATTTGATATTCAGCTAATATTTCCCTACTTTTTACCTTCATCCAAATTTTGATTACTGTGATAACATTACACGTTTTTGTGCAGACAACATTTAAATCATCTGTTTTGTTTCAAAACTCCTGCTACAGGCAATGTATTTGTGTTGTATACCTTAAGGGTATTGTTATGTTGAGGCTTGTCTCTGCCCCATTCCTTTTCCTTGCCAATATCTGCTTTTATTGACTATTTTCCCAAAATCCATTCACAAACCTTTATCATCTATCAGTGTAAATCCAAACAAACCCTTCCAGCCAGACTCCAATATATATATTGGCAAAGGCAACAACCCCACCCCTAGGTAAATGAACCCCATTCAAAAGCATGCATATCATTCTTTCCATAGAATTATTCCATTATCAATGAATGTTGCATTTGATTTGTAGTATTTGTCTAGTTAGCAATTGACTCCAGTTGCTCTAGACTACTATTAATTTGTAACTGCCATCTTGAAAGAATGTCATATTTGATCGGGATCCCTCCCTTGCTCCTAATTCAATGGCCATTTTAAACTTTTGTATTAGTGCCTCACTTCTAGATCTTCCTACTTAATTTCATCCAGCGCTAATACAAATAACAGGTTTGTTCCCATTTCGAGTCATAACATCACTCATATTGTTAATAATATCCCCAATACCTACTTCTGGATAGAAAACCCTTAACCTGTTTTCCATATCTGGCACAAAATGTTGTCTAAATACCTCACCTGATAATCACGTCCCTTGTCCTTCATGACACTCCAAGACGAGGACTTCATAGGCAGCGCTCTTCCTTAGTTTCCTCTTGTGGGCAAACACATTGCTTCATCAGGCTAAATCCCTCACACAACCCACCTCTCT
Source organism: Procambarus virginalis (assembly GCA_020271785.1). Classification (NCBI taxonomy): domain Eukaryota; kingdom Metazoa; phylum Arthropoda; class Malacostraca; order Decapoda; family Cambaridae; genus Procambarus; species Procambarus virginalis. The sequence continues at coordinate 36,470,984 of WNGS01042707.1, forward strand.
CCTTTAAATCCCTCATGACACTTTTCAGTATTGGTAGCCTAGAGAACACAAAACACAACCATCTAGCACAAGTCATGGCACATTTTTCCAGCACGACATGACTAGTGATCTTCACTACACAAAGGAGTTTATGTCAACTGCAAGGGGGGAGAGTAGCATCAACATATGAACAGAATGTTCTTGGGCTTCGAGGATGTATTTAATATCTTTGTGCATTATTTAAGGTCTCTGTCATGTGTTGCAACATGGGTCAGAAGGATGATTGTGTTGATGTTGGCATTTAAATGGAAATTTTTAGAGACCTGAACCAGGATCTCACCAATGTTAGACAGGGCAGTTAGGCAGTCAACTGCAATCTTAGAAGGGGACTCAACAATACATACACCATTCTGGGTGGGATTAAAGGTAAATCTATCAACTGAACATGATGTTCATGCATGTGTATACCATTATGACATCAAAATATTTTGTCCAAAATAAAATTTTGTTCAAATTATTTTTTAAATAGAACATGGAAAGTGGGAGCAGTAGGTCGAGTGGTGAGGATTACAAGTGCAGTTTCAGCACTATGTACTCTTAGGAAAGATGGGGTAAAAGGTTCAGTTGTAACAATCAAAGATGCAGCCAATCCAGGTGGCGAGTCATCATTAAGGATTTGGGAGATTTTCCTGCCAGGAAAGTGGCGGGGGTATGAAGAGGATCAGAACGATGAGTCATTGTGCCCGGGTCTGGGCCTAATACATCTGGAGCAGCGGAGCCTTGTCTTCCATCACAATCTGAATCGGGGCTTGGTAACCCACCCCACAACTCTGAGATGGAGAAGGAATGTGTTGAGATGAAAGAAATATATGCGAGAAACAATAGTTGGACTTCAGTGCCTTGCATACCCACCTACTATTATGGAACCCAACAAGGGAAGGTACAAGCAAATGGGCAACCTCAGGAATAACAAGGAGAGTATATGCAGGTAATCACTGAAAGGCCTGAATGGTATCCCAGAGACTGATAGGTATACGAACCCCACAATGCCCACTTGACCAAATGTCTAACTAGGCATGCTAGCCAGACTAGCCAATTGAGTTAGGTAGGCCTCACTGAATCTTGTTTTACCCTTATTCCCCCACCAAAGAAGTGTGTTGCCCCCCTCATACGGGCTGCAGCCACTGGGTAAACATGAAGTTCAGATGAAAGAACAATGGGGAATACACAGATCTCCATGCACAGCATACACACAGGTGGCAAAGCCATGTGGAATAGTTTGCTTGTGCACTGTCATTGCAGCCAGGAGGGGAACAAAAGCCTCTCTGGCACCTACTTACTGGCAGTGCACAAGACTCCTCCTCTCTCCACATCAAGGAACCACCTGAGGGGGAAAGATACGAGTAGAATTAAAGTGGCTATATGGATACAAGAATACCACATTGAACAACACCAAATCCATATATATCTTTGACTACACACACATAGACTGAATCACCATACTTATTAGCCTCACCAAAGATTTCACACTAGTAAGGAAATTGGATATATTCAAGTTAACATTGACAGTAACTTTGCACTTCTCAAGATTCGGTCCTTCACAAAACTCGTTCATAATTTAACAAACTCATTAACTCTGCATATTAAACAACTGAATTTAATTGAACTAGCATGTCTGTGGTGGCCCAGGATGTTGGTTCAATCCCATAAACCTGCTTCAAATACTTTTCTATCATGCCAATCAATATTAAAAAGTGAAGAGTATTTCCAGACAGCTGTATGGATTCCACTTCATTAAAAAATAAAAAAAGATTGTGAAATAGATGACAAATTAACACTTTCCCACCCTGAAAGATTTTCCCAGCGTCATAAAACCAAAACAAGCAGAGTACGTGATGACGCTCTCGGCGTCATGAATACATTTTTGCTTAGTCTTATTATTAAGTATAAACGTTGTAAGTGATAGTGTTTGATATTGGATTGTGTGCTCACTGGCAATGCTTGACCTACCTTCGGTGCGATGTGGGTCACCCGTTGAGACAGCGACAGTGTTAACAAAATATGCTACTTAAAAGGAAAATGCTGAAATACGTATACCTAACACTCTATCAAACAATTTGAGGGACAGATTTACCATTTTCTTCAAGATTTGCTCAACAACTGTTTGACCCAACTAAAATTGACTCACAGGACTAATGATCACTATGACTAAGTAAATGGCATATTTGACTACAGTATATGAGGAATACCTCATATACTGTTGCCTCACTTGACATCAGCAAACAATACCAGCTTGACATACACATGGTTGTGTGTATTATTTGCTATATATGAACAGCTCCAATCCTGTTGCAACTAAATGATGTTAACTATGTGAACAACTTAATTCCCATACACTACCTTTTTATATTCATCAAGACCCATACAAACAACTACAAACCCAAATTATGTAATATATTTTTGCATTTAATGATTTCATCTACATTGTGCTTAAATTTGTAACCTCAAACATACATATATACATACATACTAAAGAAATGTTCATGACGTTTGTTAGGCCAAAGCTAGAATATGCAGCTGTTGTTTGGTGCCCATATCTTAAGAAGCACATCAACAAACTGGAAAAGGTGCAAAGACATGCTACTAAGTGGCTCCCAGAACTGAAGGGTAAGAGCTACGAGGAAAGGTTAGAAGCATTAAATATGCCAAAACTAGAAGACAGAAGAAAAAGAGGCGATATGATCACTACATACAAAATAGTAACAGGAATTGATAAAATCGACAGGAAAGATTTCCTGAGACCTGGAACTTCAAGAACAAGAGGTCATAGATATAAACTGGCTAAACACAGATGCCGAAGAAATATAAGAAAATTCACTTTCGCAAACAGAGTGGTAGACGGTTGGAACAAGTTAGGGGAGAAGGTGGTGGAGGCCAAGACCGTCAGTAGTTTCAAAGCGTTATATGACAAAGAGTGCTGGGAAGACGGGACACCACGAGCGTAGCTCTCATCCTGTAACTACACTTAGGTAATTACACTTAGGTAATTACATCTTTATTGGAGGCAAAACTTCAAGCCTCTACTTATGTCCATATATGATTCTCTCTAATTCTTCCCCTCATGCACGAAGTTTGCAACACTTCTTCATTACTCTTGATTTGACTTCCTTCATAACCCCATCAATAGGTACTTCTACATACATTTAACAACTATAGTATACATAAATACATTTACATTTGTATGAAATAAGTAAATCACATTAAATCTTGTACATATATGCTTTCCTTAGTGTATATAATCTATGGTAAGCTCAAGAATTAACCAGTGACTACTGTATAAGAACTACATAACTATTGGGTGGTGTCCCATACTTAACAAATACTGTATGTTCAATAGTGAAATCTTAGGATAATCATTAGTCAGATTACATCATTTAATGTTTAATTTTGTAAGATTTTAAGTGAGGTATATGACAGAAATTAGTTAAATAAATATTCTCTGAAATTTAGTGAGTTTTAATCATTGGATACACATCATTATCTGAATTTTTATTTAATAGACAATAAGTTCACTCAACCTAAGACCACTGTGCGTCAAAGTATTAATATTTTTTGTATTTTGATATGAATATTTTTTTAACGTACAATACATCAAATTGTTCAGGTGTTTAAAAGTCTGGAGTGTATGACATCCTTATGAACGACACATGAAGTTACCTTTCAATATTTATATTTTATCACAATTTTTAGAACAGCGAAGTACAGCGAATTGGGAAGTTGCAAAAAGAGCTATAGCATCACAACTTACTTAGTGTAAAACACAGGGTGTGAAGACTTGCCATATTTAGTTCACCACTCACCTTACAATATGACACAATACAGATGTTGTTTTGAAGCAATTTTAATGTAATTACCTAAGTGTAGTTACAGGATGAGAGCTACGCTTGTGGTGTCCCATCTTCCCAGCACTCTTTGTCGTATAATACAAAATACATTTGTATGTATTTTATTGTGTATGTGTGTATACATACACACGTGTATGGGTTTGTGTGAACGCGCATGTACTCACCTAGTTGTGCTTGCGGGGGTTGAGCTCTGGCTCTTTGGTCCCGCCTCTCAACCGTCAATCAACAGGTGTACAGTTTCCTGAGCCTAATGGGCTCTATCATATCTACATTTGAAACTGTGTATGGAGTCAGCCTCCACCACATCGCTTCCTAATGCATTCCATTTGTCAACCACTCTGACACTAAAAAAGTTCTTTCTAATATCTCTGTGGCTCATTTGGGCACTCAGCTTCCACCTGTGTCCCCTAGTGCGTGTGCCCCTTGTGTTAAACAGCCTGTCTTTATCAACCCTGTCGATTCCCCTGAGAATCTTGAATGTGGTGATCATGTCCCCCTAACTCTTCTGTCTTCCAACGAAGTGAGGTTTAATTCCTGCAGTCGCTCCTCGTAGCTCATACCTCTCAGCTCGGGTACTAGTCTGGTGGCAAACCTTTGAACCTTTTCCAGTTTAGTCTTATGCTTGACTAGATAGGGACTCCATGCTGGAGCCGCATACTCCAGGATTGGTCTGACATATGTGGTATATAATGTTCTGAAAGATTCCTTACACAAGTTTCTAAAGGCCGTTCTTATGTTAGCCAACCTGGCATATGCTGCTGATGTTATCCTCTTGATATGAGCTTCAGGGGACAGGTCTGGCGTGATATCACCCCCAGGTCTTTCTCTCTCTCTGACTCTTGAAGTATTTCATCTCCCAAATGATACCTTGTATCTGGTCTCCTGCTTCCTACCCCTATCTTCATTACATTACATTTGCTTGGGTTAAACTCTAACAGCCATTTGTTCGACCATTCCTGCAGCTTGTCCAGGTCTTCTTGAAGTCTCAAGCTGTCCTCCTCTGTCTTAATCCTCTCATAATTTTGGCGTCGTCAGCAAACATTGAGAGGAATGAGTCTATACCCTCTGGGAGATCGTTTACGTATATCAGAAACAGGATAGGTCCAAGTACAGAGCCCTGTGGGACTCCACTGGTGACTTCANATTTTTGGAGACAAGGTCCCATCTGCACTCAAAATAATACTTGAGGCACCACTATTATGCAGTAGGAAAATTCACCCCCATATGAGGATGTTGAATTACAATTCTGCTTAATAATTTTCTCCTAATCCAAGGGGGGAATAAAGTAAGAATGCCATTTCAACCCTATTTACATAAGATTAGGATAAAGGCTGACAAGTTAAGATATTAAGGTATCTGGTTCTAAGAGTAACAACACATTGGACATTCACCTTATCAACAGATGAAGGATCAGCAATGACAAAGTAGCCAAACAAGCCTGCATCACTGTAATTAATGTTAATTGCCGATGCCATACCAATACCACCAGAAGCTGCCACAGCTTTAGAAAGCACACTGCCAGCATTACTTCCATACTTTGTGCCTGGGCCAACCCCAAGAATGTACTGAGCTACAGCCAGGATGCTGCATCACTGCTGCCAATGCTGAAAAAAAGTAATGATTAATTCAACATTATTTAGATTGTACTTTTAGTCAAAATATATACACAAGTTCAGTATAAGCAAGAGAAGCATTGCAAAAATGTAAGTGATCTTTGTAATTATATATTTTTATCACACCAATTGTATGTTGCAAATTGTGTTTAGTATATGATATGGAAGGACAGAGAAACTTAAAGAAAAGGCATGTCAATAGAAGTTATAACTTCAGGTGAATATTTAAACTATAGTGAAGATGCCTGAAATACTTGCTGCTGCTGCTCCCATGGTGAACTTCACCATGGAGCTTAAACTTTCTTCACAAGATACCATTTGTTAGTGTCTTAATTTAAGCCATAAATACAGCAATATCCAAATAAGCCCCATGTTTAGGACCTATAGCAATTCTGACGTAAAGGATTCATATCTATGAACTTTATAAAACAAATTCACTTCATCTCTGCTGTCAAAGTTTATCATGATTATAACTCCATTTCCATTTTTGAAGGGATGAGACAGCATCAGCTTGGAGGAAAACATGAACAATTAACACATAATTTTATACAAAATGACATACCTGGCCCCTTCACCAGCCACAGCAACAACTGTAACAGCCGCTCCAGTCTCTTGACGAATTTCGCCACCACCATATGCTGCAGAACCAGCCACGTCTTCCCCTTTAGGCAAACCAAGCTGCTGGCATATGAAACCAAGGCATCGTGGTCGACACCCAAACCAACAACTGCCATGTGATTCGCCAAGTGGGTGGAAGCCAAGTAACTGCTCAGCTGTCACAAATAATAAAACGGTAAGGGCTCTTTCATGACCATCACAAATATTCTTAGTTCTTAGTAATTTTTATCCTCAAAAGTACTCCTGAATCTACAGAAATCTAAGATGCATGTCGGTTACGTGTATCTCAGCACCCTATTGAAATGAGAATAATAAATGTGGTTGGTGATATAACAATGTATCTGCTACATTACTTTCAAATACTGGTCAAGTCGCCATGTAAATGCCATCACTATGCATTTATTACATCAAGACTTGATTCAGTATAAACAGTAACTACAAAATTCAAGTCAAGTACTGTACTACTGTATTTTGCTTATACACACTATCTTAACCCCACAGTATGTGGTTATTATCACGTGTTGATTCATGGGGTACTGAGGCTATCGTTTCATATTGATTTGAACTACAGTATTATTGTCTGGGTATTACACATGTGATGCTAATATGGATATAATAGCTATGTGAGCATATGGATATAATAGCTATGTGAGCATATGGATATAATAGCTATGTGAGCATATGGATATAATAGCTATGTGAGCATATGGATATAATAGCTATGTGAGCATATGGATATAATAGCTATGTGAGCATATGGATATAATAGCTATGTGAGCATATGGATATAATAGCTATGTGAGCATATGGATATAATAGCTATGTGAGCATATGGATATAATAGCTATGTGAGCATATGGATATAATAGCTATGTGAGCATATGGATATAATAGCTATGTGATTTGGGGAATATGTTAACATGTTGAAAGGCAAGGCATCAAGGGAAAACAAAAAAAACATTAAGCAGAAAAGAACATACAGCATTGTGTATGATGTAATCCATCATAATTACTTTTGTATATCAATTATGTATATGGTTTTCACAATTCTATACGGTTGAAGTATACCAGGTCAGTCAAGCATCATTTGACCTCCACTATGCCATTGAAAACAAATATACTAGTAGTAAATCATACCATCTGAGCAGACTCCTGCAATCATATTAATACTTCTAGTATTAAATTAACAGATGTTACACAGATCGTGCAACAATCACCTGTTTTTTAAATCCAGCTATGGAAAGAATTTTTTCCACATACAGTACCAGACCACATGACTACTCAAGTGTATAATGGGATCATAACAATAAGTATATTTTCTATATAAAGTGATGATACTTAACTCACCACATCTGTTCCAAGTTTGCCAACACGATGAGGGAGTAGAAAGAGAGAGTTGCCCAAACCAGTGTTGCGAAATGCAGCAGAATGAAGTAAATCCAGGGCAATGGTGGTTGGATCTCGTATGGAAAGGTCGACCTTGATGCGTTTAATACTATCCTTTAATTCCCAAGGCTTGAAGACTGGCTGAGTACCTACTTCACCAAGAATTTGAAGTCCAGCATCCCTGAAATGGTTGAAATGATTAAATGATTGATTAATGCCTTGTAGAATATGGACAAGGTATTCAAATTATAGATTATATGGTATATACCATTACCAGCCGGTCCTCCAAAGAAAGACCCAAAGTTCATTCCATGCACCGCTAAACCCGCTGTTTAATGAAAAACGGTTTACACACGACTCGACTGATGACGTCCAAATACTTCTGGAACAAGTGCTTCACTGACGACTTTTGTCTGAATTACAACGCTGTAAATGCTTCACCCACATAATACAAATAATCGGCATCCTAAACACCTTAACACTTTCGCGCACCCAGCGCGCCACCCATCAACTATGTGAAGTGGGTCCCAGCGTTTCACGGGAGCGCGCGTCAATTCTGAAAAGTGTATACTCTCTTCAACTTTGTCACCTCAATTCTCGTCCTACGAGATTAAATTTGGTATCATTGTGTTCGCAATAGTATTCTCTACAACACTAAATGCATATAAACTCCAAAAGCCCGGCTAATTACCCGCAGCAAACGGAGAAAGTGCGAACGAGTTACCCAGGAGCGCGCAAAAGCGATAAAATGTGTTCACACTTCACTCTGGTCACCTCAATTTTCGTCCTAGGTCTTTCATTTTGGTATCAATGGGTTCACAATAGAATTCTCTAGAGGAATAGTAGCATATAAAATAAAAAAAAGGGTCACGCTCCAACCGCCGACGAGTTGAAGACGGGCCACGCGTTAGCCGCGAGTGAGCGCCCAGATGCCTTCCAGCTACACTCCCAATTCCTGCCCACAAATGTTTAGTATTATTACTTGTTGCTAATCTCAATTTTTGTGTTACAGCGCTCATTTAGGTATGAAATTGTTCCTAAGAGAATGCTTTAGATGGATATGTGCATACAAGGGTCAATTGAAGAACAATATTGCCAGTACAATACGCGAAAGTATGAAAAAAAAATATACAAAATAATACAACTTTTTGTACTTACCACCTCAGTGTTGTGTGTTGAACATGACATGGGTTGAACGTTTGTTTTATCCACTCCACCTGCTCCTGGAAAACGTTTCCTGCAGGGTCAGCCCATGTTTTGTATAGGTGGAGTGGATGGTGGGCAAGCATTACTGCTCATCGGCCCAGAATTTTCTCTTTCGATGGTATCTGCTGTAGCATGGTGCAGGACACAATACCACATCACACGTCTTGCACTTATAGTGTGTGTCCTTCCGTTTACCCGACGTTTTGCACACACACGACACCTCAGACGCTTCTATATCTTTACTTGGGTATGGGACAAGTTTCTGTTGAGGCGTTCTGGATTATCCACAATACGGGGTCTTGTTGTAGCAGAAGCACCACTAGGGATAATCACAGCATCGTCTTCTGACTCAGACGATGAAGGCAAGTCTAATAGACGCGCATTTTAAAACCAATCCCCCAAAAATCGGATAAAAACCTGATTTTTGGCAATTATTTTAGTGGACGACGCAGCATTGCGTCGTCACCGACATTACCGACAGTAAACTGACGACGCAGCATTGCGTCGTCCCCGGACGAAAGTGTTAACCTAACCACTGCACATCAACAAACTGGAAAAGGTGCAAAGACATGCTACCAAGTGGCTCCCAGAACTGAAGGGCAAGAGCTACGAGGAGAGGTTAGAGGCATTAAATATGCCAAACCTAGAAGACACAAGAAAAAGAGGCGATATGATCACTACATACAAAATAGTAACAGGAATTGATAAAATCGATAGGGAAGATTTCCTGAGACCTGGAACTTTAAGAACAAGAGGTCATAGATTTAAACTAGCTAAACACAGATGCCGAAGAAATATAAGAAAATTCACTTTCGCAAACAGAGTGGTAGACGGTTGGAACAAGTTAGGTGAGAAGGTGGTGGAGGCCAAGACCATCAGTAGTTTCAAAGTGTTATATGACAGAGTGCTGGAAAGACGGGACACCACGAGCGTAGCTCTCATCCTGTAACTACACTTAGGTAATTACTGTCTAAATAGATACAATATGCTAATATATAATAATATTAATTTATATTTGAGAAAAGTTCTGTTTTGAATGAACAATGTTAAAATTGATGAATGCGTCCTTGGGGTCAACTGCTGGATAGAATGGACTTGGTCTAAGGACAGGTTAACCATTACTGGAGAAAAGGGGGGGGGGACCATTACTGGGGAAAAGGTGGGAGGGGGGGGGGAGGAAGTTAGGGTCGTCAAGGATCCAAGAGCAAAGACCAAACCTCTTTGTGTGATTGCTCGCCCAGTTAATGGTCAGACCCGGCATTGTTTAACCCCTTGGAGAATACAATTCTCTGCTTTTTTTCTTTGTATAGTATATCAATTAAAAAAAAATTCCATGTACCATACTGTACTTCATTGTATATCCAGATTTTAAATTAAATAAATTATAATACTGATATTTCCTGAAAACTGGTTATTTACACCTAATTTTGTTGTTTAGTAGGCTTAGGGGGAAAATAGCAAATTTTAGAGAAATACCAAAAATAGTCTCAAAATTGTAAATAAATAATGATTTTTAACTAATAATTTAAACTTAAATGACTCATTAATGTTTTTTGGTATATTGACAAGGATTATTATTTTATTAGGTGATAATAGTCAGAGATGTCAAATCTAGATAATTATGGGGATTTATAAGCAAACTACAATTTCCTTAAAGTTGTCAGTGAAAAAGTCATAAGATACGAGCCGAACATTGAGTGCATGGACCAAGTTATGTCATGCGACTTTAAGACTATATTAAAGGTTTAATCTGCCTGACAATGATGCAATAATCATTCACTGCACCACAGACATGAAAATATATACTATGTAATGAAACTGGAACATGTGCTCAATTTTTTTTTAAGTGCAGTAATTGTATATTTTTGTAAATGATCATTTACTTAGTGTGGCACGATGAAAAGTGCAGGAAAAAATATATCCAAGTAATTATGAAATAGGCCATGGCAAAAGCAAGCTTAACCACTTACGTATTGTAAACTTACATTTATGCATGTCAACTCATCTCATTATTTTCTGCAAAATCTAGTCATTTCAATATCAATATAAACCTAGTAATATTTTTCAAATACAGCATTGGAGTTCCAAAGGGTCTTGTCTCCAAATATCATTTATAACATGTTTTTGTACACGTGATGTAATTTATCAAAGCAAAAGATACATTTCAGCTACTATGGTGTACTGTACTAACAAATAAAATAGATACAAAACAGTTCTGAAATCCAAAGACTTACCTTGCTATATAGTATTTACAAAAATAAATATTTGGCTCCATCCCTACTGAATATTGGATCAAAAGCATTGTTGTTGTTGTTAAAGATTCGCTACCTGGAACAAAGTTCCAAGTAACACGGGCTATGGTGAGCCCGTAACTTGATATCAAAAGCAGTTGTCAGTATATATATGATACCATCAATAAAAAGGGATTAATATATAGATAATTCTACAGATTAACCATCCAAAATTTATTTCTGCATTTATTCAAATGCCTGCTATACAAAAAAATGGCAAGAAAACAACTTACAAGTTATCCCGGATTACATCGACACCATAGAGCACATGCTCTCTCCCAGACTCGGCAGAGAGGGATGCACCAATTTGCTGAATATTACGAGTAATGAAAAATGCTGTCATGTTCTTTGTTGCAAGACCAGCACATGCACGCAGCATGTGGGAGGCCCCTTGATTAATGCCAGACTCATAACGAGAGCCAGCCCTGAGAAGAAAATTGAAGTTACATATGAGAAACTAAATGCTGTACCATATAGTACAGTATTTAATAAATGTAAATTTTACAGTTTTTATAGTTTAAATTTACAGTATTTAAATATTTTCTTTTGTGAAAACCACAGCATTAATCCGATATGACCTTAACCCTATGTTCTCTGAATACTAAACTAGAAAACATAGGTGTAATTATACCACTTGGGGTAATTATACAACTGAATATTTCTAGTTAATTACTTTATACATGATTATTGGTTAGGCACCTAAAAAAAAGTCTGCTGCCAAGTACAAAAAGTTCCAAATATTTTACACTTTCAATAATTTTTAAATATGAAATGAAAAAGTAAATGACATTTGGAAGATAAACATGAGAAAATAGCCAAAATTCTATAGTTCATTATAATTGTATAGTTAAATAATACAATGCTTCCAACAAATTCAGCACAACTTACTTAACAAGAAGAGCCACATGAGAACTGGGGCATTATTCTCCAATGATGCAACAACTGTGCCAGATGGAAGAGTCGTCACCTTGGGGTCATGTTGGGGTAAAGAGTATGAAGACTGCTTAACTGCTGCCTGGGCAACATACCCACGTTTCTGTCAAGATCAATTTTACCATTACAATTTGAGAGAAATATCACACACACACACGACTGTTATTGTTCAGTACCTTAATTTTTAGAGAACTCTCCTGTGAACCCATTGACTAGTGAAATGCTGTGAGGTACATTCAAAGCTGGGGCCACATTAAGTCCCTTAACTCCGATTCTGAAATCGAGTAAAATGGCATATGTTGGAAAAAAAATGTAACAAGATTAACTAGTCATGGGTCTCAAAGCCTATGGCTGAGCTAAACAGTAATGTAAATAAACATTAAATATGATATTCCATTTCTAATATTTTTTTCCATATTTTTATGGAAAGGCCCACAAACCAAAAATTTGGTATACATTATTTTCTATCCCAAGGAAAGGCATTATATTTTTAGTCATGATTTCAAGTAGAATAAAAATTAAATAAATAAATAAATGTAAAACACAAAACTTAAGGTATTAATTGGAAAAGACATTTATCTGTAACACACCATCACAATATAGTCAGTAGATGCAATACTTTGGAGACAATAACCAAAACATATAGTTGGCTGAAAAAAGAGAGATTCTACCAAGAGATCAGCCACCCATGCCAGTAGTGAACTAGGGAATTAACATCCTTTATTAAAGCAATTTAGTCTGTAAAAATGTGTATATTATGATCTATATATTGTACCCGCTCAACATTATTGAACAACATTCCTATATTATTCATTTATGGCAGCTGGATGCTGGTAATGAATCCCTCAATGATAAACATTTCAATTGTAAACTATGTGAACAAGAGCTGGGGCATACTCTCCAACACTGTGTGATTGCCCCGTTATCAATGATTTCAGACAAATTGGAACGAGTTACTTTGTGCTCTGTAACTACACACTCCCGAATACTGGAAGATATTCTTGTGCTGTACCCCGGATTTTGCTAGTGCATGCCGATAGATCAGCCTCACATTTTATGTCCTTCCCCGATTCCATGTACGACTAATCATGTGAGATGGGGATATTAAACTTAGTTTTTGAGCCACACTATAATCTTTCATATTGAATATGGGTAGCAGCATATTGCTGCGTATAGATAAGCTAGTTATAAAAAAAAAAAAAAGGTAATGTACACATGACATTACCTTTTGCATTTGCACGACATAAGTATAGTAATTGTTTATTATTGCCACCCATTTTTGGTTTTTAATTATTATTCATAAGTTAAGGGCCAAGTAAAATTATGTTTATTCAGTATTTTAACTTATCAGTATAACAAAATAAATGTTATATATTGTATTCCTGTTTTTGAAGGCTAGAGCTAAGCACCCAAAATACTTTTATCACTTAATATCTGGGCATTTTTTCTAATAAGTGTTATAAATATACAACTTTCATATAATAAATATTCAGTAATGACAAATAAGTTGCTTTAAGTATTCAATCACATTTTGGATTTTCATATTTGCAAGTTTACGCTGGTTGCATAGTTTATTATGAACGAAAGATAAGGTATATCAAAACCCTTCACTTCAATTAATACAAGAATTTAACCATTCAAAGTATTACATTATGACTATTAAAACCATCCAACAGCAAAGATAAAAATGGTCATTTGAAGCCTTGACTAAGGACTACAAAACTGAATATGGATCAATCCGAGATGTCCAAAATTACAACCTCCAAAGTACCAATATGTTAGTCCCCTGACCGAGACCAGCTCTTCCCTACAGCAGCCAATCTCTCATTCTAAGGAACAATGTTTCTTTTAATCATGTCACTAGTTTCTCCGATAAAATTAATACTGTATAACTTTCTTGGCCAACTGTGAATGTAAATGTTCTTAATATCCTGTGGCCAGTATTCTAAACTTTTTATTTATTTATATATACAAGAGTTCTTACATTCTTGTACAGCCACTAGTATGCGTAGCATTTCGGGCAAGTCCTTAATCCTATGTTCCCTGGAATACGACTCCCGCAAGAATCGTTTTTACAACCAAGTACTCATTTTACCGTCGAATTAAACAGAGGCTACAGTTAAGGATTTGCGCCCAGTAAATCCTCCCCGGCCAGGATACGAACCCAGGACAAAGCGCTCGCAGAACGCCAGGCGAGCGTAGTACCACTACGCCACGGAGACTGATGAATACCGACACAATAGGCAAGGTGTTGAAAGCCAAAACTATCAGAGGTATCAAAGTATCACTTGACGGGAAAGAAGATGGGAAACCATAAGCGGAGCTCTTGTCCTGTAACTACACATGGGTAAAAATATTTAGGTAATACATGCTCCAAATATATATTAGGTTAGGTTAAGCTTAAAATCTATATAATAATGAGGGCACGGTCAAATAGGATGAGGCACATCGATCACAAGACTGTCCACCAATGGATTTTAAGACTTGCTAAACGTAACCCAACCTAACCCATTCTAACCTAACTACATACCATTTTGACAAATGGAAAACATTAATAAAAATTGTACAGTTTGGTCATAGCCAGGTCAAATCTCTCACACATTTCAACAAAGCTAGTTATCTAAGTCAAAACCCTATGTATCACTGGGATAAGATGTATTAGGCAATGTTGGCTTGGTACGTTTGAAAATATGTTTGTGAACCTTCTTGGTAAGACTTATCCTACAGCGACATTACCTGAATTTATCCGAGGGCCTCGACGAGGACAGGAAGCCGGCAGCTTGTCAAAGGTCCCTCTATTTGCCCTGATAATCTTTTCCAGTTGTATTTTAAAACCTAAGTTTTTTTGGCATTTACGCTTCGGCGGGTAGGCTGTTCCATGGGTTTACATATAACTTCGAAAGATAAAACTTTATACAGTACACCATTACGTTAGGTCGGGTGAGTTATGCTTAGTTTGGTTCGGCTGGCATTATGCTCAAATAAATAAATGTTATGTAAACAAAGTGATCAATCTCTGATGGAGTGTTGGGTGCAAGTGAAGCCGGCCCGTATCCGGCCCAGCCGCCATAACTGTCCAGTCTTCCTCCTGAGGACACCCAGCCTCCTCTCCTCCACATCACTCACCGCTACGCTCCTCAACACACACGGCTTCACTGCATGCGAGGCCATCTTTTCCTATTTCTTTTCTGCTAGGAGTGTGGAGGGGTCGAGCCAGCTGACGACCAATGGTGTCCAGCGGTGTCACGCAGGGTTGCCACATCTCACTTGCTCAAAGTAGCGAGCTCCAGGACTAAAAGTAGCAAATTTATACTAAAAGTAGCCCAATATTTTGTTTAGTATCTGATTCGGTTTTCAGAGTAATATATTTTAATACATAGAGTAGCACTATACGATTTTATTGGTTTTATTAATATTATCACTGCATGTATTTAATAAAAAGATGTGATAATAGGATAACTTACCAATATTCGCAGCATGAAACACACAATTATGGGTGTGGAGTCCCTCCACGGCTTCAGTTGAACAATCTTTATCATTATTATTATTATCAACACGTTCTTTTGTATCCAGTCCGGTTTTCTTTTTGATGTTTATGTTCTGGTTCTCAAGATTGATGTCAAAATTAAGGTCTAGTCCCATTCGATTTCTCAATTTAGGTTTCACGTTACTCTCGAAAATATCCGTTCAACCAGGGCATTAACTGGTAAGTTATATGTTTTCAATGCAAACTCAGCGAGGTCAATTAGAAATAGGCTCTCCAGCAGCGTTCTTGATAGTTATTATTACTTTGGTCTAAAATGACGATCCAGCCTCACAAATGTTGGACCAGTTAGTAGTTAACAGTGTGGCCACGTCTGTGGTAGAAAATAATAATAATAATAATAATAATAATAATAATAATAAGTAGTTAACAGTAGACGCCACTCAGGCCTCTCGGTGACTATTTACGGGCTATGGTGAGCCGTAAATATTAGTACTTTCCACCAAACATTTAAACATTATCATTTCAGGAGGATGAGCTACTTGCAGAGACATTACCCGGGATGAAGTGTTAATAGTTAGGAGACGAAATTAGGCCAATTTATTTTTAAATTATCCCAAAAAGTCGCAAGTAGCGAGAGAATTTCCTTTGGAGCGTCGGGCTTTCAAAAATAGCCCAACTCGCTACTTTTATTCCAATCTCTGGCACTACTGGGTGTGCGGGGGAGCCCGGAGCGGCGAGAGGCGGCGGCCGCTGGCGACGCCATGATCGCCTCCCTCACACCCGCTAGATGGCGCTCATAACCCCCCCCTCACCTTCCGTAACCCATTACTATAATATGACAGTACTAGACTTATTAACCCAAATTTCCCTGAGGGCAACCATCTGTCTAGGGGGCCTCGAAGAGGAACAGGAAGCCGGTGGTTTGTCAAATGTCCCTCCCTCCCCTTCATTATTCCTGAGGTTTTTGAACTGAAGTAATGTTTTGGCATTATCTACGTTTACCCATGGGTTATAACCATTTGGGTGCAAAAGGATCTCTTGCTTTATGTCCTACATTATGGCTTGTTGGGATGAAGCCGTTACCTCTTGAATGTGTTACATATATGACATTTTAAGGAAGTGGTGTGGCTGGGGGTCGACTGGTGATATGTACAGTTGAATAACCACTTTCTTTTCCTTGAAAATTATCAGAACTAAGCCATTATAACTATATAACACTTGTAAAGGATGAGGATAAGGCTTTGAGATAGGAAGGAATGGTTCCCAACGCAAACCTGCAAGAAGCGAGACTCATTCTACCTTCCAGTCCAAGTGGTTAGGCTTCTTTTCCTTAAAGTCAAAAGTTAGTTTGACTATTACTAGGGTTTGGTGGGATTCTTTTTACTGCAGCTCCCACTTGTGCAACTTTCAATGACTTGTGGATTCTGACTCCTGGGTCGTTTTCTTCATCAATCTTCTGGCAAGTAGTATTGCTGTTTTGATAGTTGTGATGTGAATTGTTATAACAAGCAAGGTCTTGTATTTTCAATATTGAAAACCATTTACTAGTCTCATTCCCTATTTCACTGTCACTTATGTCTCACTGTTAGTTGTTAGTTTAGAACTGTAATGCCAATCCTGACCTCAAAAGCTTCATTGAAGGTTGTAACAGAACCCATGAGCACCACACCAGAAATAAATACAGTTTTGATATTCCAAGAGTATGACTTAATCAAACTAGAAATGCTCTACAAATCAAGGGACCCAGAATGTGGAATGACCTTCCCAACCATGTTAAAGACTGTACCTCTCTCAACCAGTTTAAGATAAAAACTAAACACTACCTAATAAATTCCCTGTAACCTACCTTACCCCTCTATTGTCAACCCATGTCTGTTATTATTTTAATCAACGCTGTTTGTCGACCTATTGTATTTGTGCTGCTTTTTAAGTCATGTTCCCCCCTTTTTTTATCTTTATTTGTATTTGTTCTCAACACATTTTATTCTTTATACTCAATTAGTATTAAGTTTTAGATATTAATGTTTTTCCTGCCTGAAACGCATTGCGTAATAGTGGCTTTAGGCATTGTATGTACTAGCTCTATCTATAAATCGATCAATTTATGTAAAATCACTTGTATGTATGTACCTTACCTGAATAAACATGTTTATTTATATTTATTTTATTTAGTTAACACCAACTTTAAAATATTATATTGTTAAAGGAAGCATTCACTAATTCTAAAAACTTTTTGCTTTGGTATTCTCCGTTTTGTTAATACAGTTTATTATGCTAAAATTGAAGGCACAAATGAAATAAACAGTTTGACCTAGATCCTCTAGATATTTTATCACATACATGCTTTAATTCCATTGTACTGACGTTTGGTGGTTTCTATGTTATTTATTTATTTATTTATTTATATACAAGAAGGTACATTGGGTTTGTGAGAATACATAGCATAGTATTTACAATCTGTAAAGCCACTAGTACTCGCAGTGTTTCGGGCAGGTCCTTAATTTAACAGATAATTTTAAGTAGATAAATTCTAGCAGAATTAATAAAATGATAACAGATACATTGCAAGAAAAAAAATGAGGTGAGAGAGATTAGTAAGTATATTAAAGCACATTGGTATATTAAAGCTCTGATTGATTACATTGACAGCTTGATTGGTAATTTAAACAAGAATAATAGGCACCAAACAGCAGATTGATAGCACATATAAGAAGACAGCAATGATCACAATGGTAAAGATGTTCGGATTGGGTACATAAAGATTGGGAGATTGGGTAGCAAATGATACAGTGCAATTTTAAAGCAACAAAGTAAAAAGATGAAATTAGGTACTTTTTAGTTTTGTTTTTGAATGATGCAAAAGTTGGACAGCTTTTGAATTCATTAGGGAGTGAGTTCCATAGACTAGGTTACTATGTAACGATGTAACTCCTATCATTAGATTACTAATATTTTTATTTAATTCTAACCAAACAGTTTCTGTATGTGGCTCAGATTTGATTCCCTCTCTGACAATTCATTTTAAATTTTCCGAAATACTGCACATTGCTACTCCCTCCCCTCTTCGTCTAATTTATCAATGTGAAAAAATTTGAATTTTTTAATTTGATATTCAGCTAATATTTCCCTACTTTTTACCTTCATCCAAATTTTGATTACTGTGATAACATTACACGTTTTTGTGCAGACAACATTTAAATCATCTGTTTTGTTTCAAAACTCCTGCTACAGGCAATGTATTTGTGTTGTATACCTTAAGGGTATTGTTATGTTGAGGCTTGTCTCTGCCCCATTCCTTTTCCTTGCCAATATCTTCTTTTATTGACTATTTTCCCAAAATCCATTCACAAACCTTTATCATCTATCAGTGTAAATCCAAACAAACCCTTCCAGCCAGACTCCAATATATATATTGGCAAAGGCAACAACCCCACCCCTAGGTAAATGAACCCCCATTCAAAAGCATGCATATCATTCTTTCCATAGAATTATTCCATTATCATGAATGTTTGCATTTGATTTGTAGTATTTGTCTAGTTAGCAATTGACTCAGTTGCTCTAGACTACTATTAATTTGTAACTGCCATCTTGAAAGAATGTCATATTTGATCGGGATCCCTCCCTTGCTCCTAATTCAATGGCCATTTTAAACTTTTGTATTAGTGCCTCACTTCTAGATCTTCCTACTTAATTTCATCCAGCGCTAATACAAATAACAGGTTTGTTCCCATTTCGAGTCATAACATCACTCATATTGTATAATACCCCAATACCTACTTTGGATAGAAAACCCTTACCCTGTTTTCCATATCTGGCACAAAATGTTGTCTAAATACCTCACCTGATAATCANAGGTCAAGCGAGTACATCACGACATCCTTGACGACAACCATAGAGGGAGACAGTCAATGGGGAGCTGGTCACATGGGGTGACGTTACGATCCAGTTATATCAAATTGAATGAATAACTGAATAGTAATGTATTTAGAAGTAAGATGATAGCTATTAAGCCTTTTTATCTATTAAGATGAAATAAAGATGCTAGGTTCATGACTTTTACAATGTCTGTGACCATAAAGGAGTAATGGAAGTAGTATTGATGTATCATTGTATATAATGTCTTGTATTCAGTTTTGGTATGGATGTATGTGACCATGTGCAAGAGCACCATTTTTTAAGTTAAGTGGTACTATGAGCTTGTGGGACTGGAACTTGAGGCAAGAGGCAGGATGTGTGATCAAAGGAATACCAACTGTCAAATGAGTTGAATGAGAAGTTTGCTTGATGTTTCCCTGGCCCAGAGATGTATTGTAGAGTTCTGGAGTCATACATTTTAAGTGTGGGTGAATGCAGTTAAGTCTATTTTAACATCCTATGTAATGTTTAGTACAAGGGGAAATTTCCATGCTTGAAGGGAACCACGAGTCACTCTCACACATGGACATGCGGCCTGTTGCCATTTCACACGTTCATTTACAGTAATCATGTGTACCTGTTAGTTTCAGTTAGGAACCTACAGTATATAGTAGGTTATTCATATACCCACCACCTGTGATGGTATGTTCATTGTTTGGTCTTGATTAGGAGTGGAAGGTACTCAAGTCTTGTTCATGTGGCATGAGGCTCGTTTGGGCAGGCTAACCACCAGACGCATTAGAGAAACACATGTTCAGATGCGATGTAATTCAATGGTACTGATTCATTAACTTCTCTTTGTTGAACCAATAATTACCAGCCTTGTGATACTTAGCTTTTCTAAGTAAATGAATGGAGGTTTGAGAGATTTAGGAAATATAGTTTAGTAGTAAAGTAACTAGGCCTAAGCACATCTCATCCACACACAGGCCCGCATGCATTCAAAGCGCAGTTTTGAGCCAGTTGGTCTCTGGATGGCATGGAGTATAGAGGAACAGTCCAACGATCTCTTGAGAGCAAGTGCTCCCTCAAGTTAAGTTGGCCTTTTGTTCAGTATAACTTGGATAGTTTAGGTTATCCATTTGTGTTGGACAGTGGAGTGTATTAGCCATTATTGTTGATTACTGTTACTATAATTGTTACCTGACTTTGCCCTCAACACTGGACAAGTCATGTGTTAGTATCTTAGGTGTACGACAGACTGTCGATTATTGTATGCGGTGATCTGTAAATACATTGGTGAAGTTTTAGTTCAGGTTTAAATTGTCCTTTCCTGGTTTCTAGTGTCAGAGTACTGAGTGGGTGGGGGGGGGGGGGTGGCAGTTAGTGGGTTACTAAACTATTTCACGAGCTGTATTTTGATGACAACAGTGACAGAAGACATCACTGCTACAGTAGAGCAGTGAAAGGAAGGCGATAGTCAGGGTGATCAAGGGGTGGTGAAACCAGTGTGGAACCAACAGCCAATGTAGATGGTCAATGAAAGCGAGGAAGGGTAAGGGTCTGGAACAGCAGTCTATGCAAGAAAACTAGGGAGTTCTCCCATTGATTAAAAAAAAAAAAAAACAGATCTTCCATGGGGGTATGATGCGCGTATCTGGTCATCTGCCAGATGTGTTTCTGCGGAAGAGTGAAGTTTGCATAACAGAATTCGATGAGAAGGTTAGATCTTGGGACCTTGTGAAGCAAATTACCAGAGCAGTGAGGAGTGAAGCACAAGCCAACGCACAACACATTGTCCCTTCCCTCAACATTATAAATTCTCATTTAACCCTCCTATTGCATGACATAATCAGGGATGTTTAAAAGTACTGCTTAGGATTTAAAACTCCCACGGTTACACAGGGTTCACATCTGCTTCCTCAGGCCTCCAGTAAACAAATGCCATCTTGGAAAAATAATTGTAGGTAACCCTCCTGGGTGCGAGGGCCTCGGTACCGAGAGAACAACCATGAGTAGCACAAGCAGCAACAGCACCACCATGCAGATTGTGCCCACAGCATCACTTATAAGAACTGCAATTATTTTGTGATGATTGTGTCATAAAAGATCCTGATTGTGATAAAGAATATGTACAAAGTTCAGATATCAATGAACCTAATGCTGGTTATGATGTTCACAGTACAAGGTAGACATCCACAGCAAACATCCATGATTGGGTGCATCTATGCATCATAAAACAGGACCTCATGTTTATATAGAAAATTAACTTGTGGAAAATGGTTTATATTCTGGATTTAGAGACCAGGATTATGATGATAATAGCAGCACTGTGGTTTGAGTTAGTAATGTGCACAGAATATAGGGAGGCATTTTGCTCTGTCAGGTGGCATTGTCACTTGACTAGAGTGTGGGGCTATGCTGTGCTTGGATGCGAGATTACCACACCCACCAGCACTCCTTAGTGGTTAGTTATGGTGCATAAAATTGTAGTTCTAACATGTGTATAATATTGTGCACATATTGACAAATATATATGTGCATACCTATACTCTACATATTCTGTGACAAACAACTTTATTGATACATCAATGTATCATTACACTTTAAAAAAAAATTGCAAAACATTAAAAATACATACAAAATATAATACATTGAATACATTCAATGAATGCAGTTCAAACTTTTTGCAAAATATGCAGGATTAGGTTGAGCTCTGATCACTAGTTATGATACTATTACATCCACCAGAACTACTGGTGGTTCATAAAATTATAGCCAATTACAGTATATAAGAGCAAAAATAGTTTTATTGTTTGAAGAATACAATATTGTGCCCATATTAGATACTCTAATATATTTGAACACACCGATGTTCCACAAATTGTGGTACATAAATTTCTCAAATGATACACTATTGAATAATATTACTGTAAAAAACTGAAAAAAAAATCAGAGATACTGAAATAAGTGTAAAAATATATTTGCAGATTGATTGATTGATAAAGATTAAGCTACCCAAGAGGTGGCACAGACATGAATAGCCCGTAAGTGGTACATTTTTTTTTTTTCAGTATTCTGAGGTTGCATTTAATCATCAAGCTGTTATCGCGGGGGAGGATACCGCTTCACAGTCTTTATGAGGGTGTCCAACTGCTGGACACCTTTGTTGACCAGGAGAGTGGTTGTGTTGATGGCTTCAGGGTGGCCACTGCAAGATTCAGGAACTCTTAAAGCTCTTCTAAGGTCGTTGGTTGCTTCACATTTCAGAAGATAGTGAAGTAGTGGCTTTTCTGTGACAGTTTGGCAGAAGATGCACTCTCTCTGTCGGGGTTCACCAATCTCCCAGTTGCATCTGTAACCTAGACGTAGTCTATATAACCTAACTGCTATTTCCCTGTGGAATCCTTTTGGGATATTTAACCTTTCTAATTTGGTTGCCTGAAGATACCATGTTGCAGAGGGCGAACCTTCAGCTATTCTCTGGTGTAGGTAGGCTTTGTTGAGGTGTGAGAGTTTTTTGGTGATGATGTTTTTTATGTTCTCTGGGCTGGGTTGAATTGTTTTATCTATCACTGGATGACGAGTTGCTAATTTAGCAATTTCATCAGCTTTCTCATTTAATGGGATTCCAACATGGGATGGGATCCAGTTTAAGGTTATGTTGAGTCCTTTGCCTTTAGCGACTGCTCCAAGATACAAAATGGTGGTAATTATTTCCACATTATCTTTCCACTGTTTGTCCTAGTATTTGAAGTGCAGCTTTTGAGTCTGTGTGTATGATTGAATTTTGAGTGTTTTGTGCAATCACATATGCGAATGCCTGTTGTATGGCAAACAGCTCAGTTTGGGTTGATGATACTAGTCCTCCCAGTCTCCAATATGCCTGTACGCTGGCCGTGCAAAGAGCAGCGCCAGCACACTCATATTCTGTGTCCACCGATCCGTCTGTGAAGATGTGGATGGCTCCTGCTACCGCTATGCTATACATTTGCTCTTCTATTATGCGCCTTAGGATTGTCGGATCATAGGCAGCCTTTTTCATTGGGAGACTTTCTATTACTATCTTGAAAGTAGGCTCTTCCCACGGTGCAGAAGGAGTGTAATTTGGGTGTGGATGATCACCCTCTCTATCAAGAATCATGCTTTTTAAATGTAGTCTGTTTAGGACTTTTCCTGCTCTTGCAGCCCAAGAGTTTCCATTTTTTGGCCTAGTCCAACCACCAAGGCCTGCCATACTGGGATTGGATCAGAAGAAATAATTATTTTACTGATAATTGTAGCTGTCCTTTGTGATATTCTTTCTTGTTGAGAGGGTAAACCCATCTCCAGTCTAAGAGTTTCAAGCCTGGTCCACATGGGGGCTCCCAGTGCAGCTCTCATAGCATTGTTTTGGGCAACTTCAAGCTTTTTCCACTGTTGGTGTGATAGATTTGCGAGTGCAGGTGCGGCATAATCGATCACTGATCTGACTGCCTGTACATAGCATGTGCGAAGGACTTGCAGATTGGCTCCTTCAGAGAGGGAGGTTAGCGACCTGAGGATTGCTGTCCGGGCTGCAGTTCGCTCTCTCAAGTAAGTGACCTCAGCATTAAAATTCATGTGTGTCCAGGATTATTCCTAGATACTGATAGGTGTCCACCCATTCAATTGGTTGACCCTGTACTGTGAGTTGTATGTTGGGCTTCGCTATTTTTATGGGCATGGCCTTTGACTTTGAGGGGTTGAGTTTGATCCCAATCTGTTTTGCCACTTTACTGATGCAGTCTAAGCATTTGGGTGCAAGGCGCGCCGTATCCCTTCCGTTTATGATGATGACAAAGTCGTCTGCGTAGTTTAGCAGCCTGCAGTGATGTGGAAGTTTCAACCTCATTATTCTTTCCATTAAACAGTTGAAGAAAAGAGGGCTGGGAATACCTCCTTGCAGTGTACCATTTTCATGTCTTTTGTACTCAAGAGACTGTGCCATGAAGTTTTACTCTTGCTTCTCTGTTTATGAGACAGTTTTTGGACCAGGAGAGCAGGTTGCCTCTGACCTCTTTGTCAATGAGGCAGCAGAGAATAGCTGGGGCGCTAGCCAGTCAAAGGTTTTTTCTAGGTCCAGGAATATCAGCATTCCTGGTCTGTAATATTTGCAGTAACTCGCCTGGCCTGGGGCGATTGCTCAATGAACGCTCGTGAATCGTGCTATCACAAGCTTTCTGTGGTCCACCAGTGATTTTTTTTTATTATTTTTTCCCCTGGGGTTAAAGGGGAATATTATTGCATTACAGTTGTTGAATCCGAGGCATCCAAGACAAAGCTTGCAAAAGACATAGTAATTCAGAAATGTTAACAGCCCATTTTGGGGAATATGTTAACATGTTGAAAGGCAAGGCATTAAGGAAAAAGAAAAAACATTAAGCAGAAAAGAACATACAGCATTGTGTATGTTACTCAAGGCTCAACCGAGTTATGAAATACTGTTTTGTACTGACCTCCTGACTCTGAAGCCATAAGGAGGGCAGCCTTGACCCGGTTCTTGCCAGCAGCAACCTGTGCATCCGACACCTTCAGTTTCTTTAGTGTGTCATGTACTGTACCAACAACCTGAAAATATTGAAATGCCAAGTCAATATAAGTGTACCATACTGTGAAATAATTGTGCATTTTTCATTAAAAGTATGGAACTTGCCACATGTTAGACTACATCGACCACATTGCTGCTAAATAGGACCACAGGATTTATGCCAAAAAAGATGAAACACCCAAGTATCCTATCCTTGGTCAGAAGAGGGACTTCACAATCCCAATTCAACTGTTCTCCAGGTCAATGAAGCATTAAATTAATATTTTTGGAGACAAGGTCCCATCTGCACTCAAAATAATACTTGAGGCACCACTATTATGCAGTAGGAAAATCCACCCCATATGAGGATGTTGAATTACAATTCTGCTTAATAATTTTCTCCTAATGCAAGGGGGGAATGAAAGTAAGAATGCCATTTCAACCCTATTTACATAAGATTAGGATAAAAGGCTGACAAGTTAAGATATTAAGGTATCTGGTTCTAAGAGTAACAACACATTGGACATTCACCTTATCAACAGATGAAGGATCAGCAATGACAAAGTAGCCAAACAAGCCTGCATCACTGTAATTAATGTTAATTGCCGATGCCATACCAATACCACCAGAAGCTGCCACAGCTTTAGAAAGCACACTGCCAGCATTACTTCCATACTTTGTGCCTGGGCCAACCCCAAGAATGTACTGAGCTACAGCCAGGGATGCTGCATCACTGCTGCCAATGCTGAAAAAAGTAATGATTAATTCAACATTATTTAGATTGTACTTTTAGTCAAAATATATACACAAGTTCAGTATAAGCAAGAGAAGCATTGCAAAAATGTAAGTGATCTTTGTAATTATATATTTTATCACACCAATTGTATGTTGCAAATTGTGTTTAGTATATGATATGGAAGGACAGAGAAACTTAAAGAAAAGGTGAAGATGATGTGAAGATGCCTGAAATACTTGCTGCTGCTGCTCCCATGGTGAACTTCACCATGGAGCTTAAACTTTCTTCACAAGATACCATTTGCTAGTGTCTTAATTTAAGCCATAAATACAGCAATATCCAAATAAGCCCCATGTTTAGGACCTATAGCAATTCTGACGTAAAGGATTCATATCTATGAACTTTATAAAACAAATTCACTTCATCTCTTGCTGTCAAAGTTTATCATGATTATAACTCCATTTCCATTTATGAAGGGATGAGACAGCATCAGCTTGGAGGAAAACATGAACAATTAACAAATAATTTTATACAAAATGACATACCTGGCCCCTTCACCAGCCACAGCAACAACTGTAACAGCCGCTCCAGTCTCTTGACGAATTTCGCCACCACCATATGCTGCAGAACCAGCCACGTCTTCCCCTTTAGGCAAACCCAAGCTGCTGGCATATGAAACCAAGGCATCGTGGTCGACACCCAAACCAACAACTGCCATGCGATTCGCCAAGTGGGTGGAAGCCAAGTAACTGCTCAGCTGTCACAAATAATAAAACGGTAAGGGCTCTTTCATGACCATCACAAATATTCTTAGTTCTTAGTAATTTTTATCCTCAAAAGTACTCCTGAATCTACAGAAATCTAAGATGCATGTCGGTTACGTGTATCTCAGCACCCTATTGAAATGAGAATAATAAATGTGGTTGGTGATATAACAATGTATCTGCTACATTACTTTCAAATACTGGTCAAGTCGCCATGTAAATGCCATCACTATGCATTTATTACATCAAGACTTGATTCAGTATAAACAGTAACTACAAAATTCAAGTCAAGTACTGTACTACTGAATTTTGCTTATACACACTATCTTAACCCCACAGTATGTGGTTATTATCACGTGTTGATTCATGGGGTACTGAGGCTATCGTTTCATATTGATTTGAACTACAGTATTATGTCTGGGTATTACACATGTGATGCTAATAGGATATAATAGCTATGTGAGCATATGGATATAATAGCTATGTGATTTGGGGAATATGTTAACATGTTGAAAGGCAAGGCATCAAGGGAAAACAAAAAAAACATTAAGCAGAAAAGAACATACAGCATTGTGTATGATGTAATTCCATCATAATTACTTTTGTATATCAATTATGTATATGGTTTCACAATTCTATACGGTTGAAGTATACCAGGTCAGTCAAGCATCATTTGACCTCCACTATGCCATTGAAAACAAATATACTAGTAGTAAATCATACCATCTGAGCAGACTCCTGCAATCACATTAATACTTCTAGTATTAAATTAGCAGATGTTGCACAGATCGTGCAACAATCACCTGTTTTTTAAATCCAGCTATGGAAAGAATTTTTCCACATACAGTACCAGACCACATGACTACTCTAGTGTATAATGGGATCATAACAATAAGTATATTTTCTATATAAAGTGATGATACTTAACTCACCACATCTGTTCCAAGTTTGCCAACACGATGAGGGAGTAGAAAGAGAGAGTTGCCCAAACCAGTGTTGCGAAATGCAGCAGAATGAAGTAAATCCAGGGCAATGGTGGTTGGGTCTCGTATGGAAAGATCGACCTTGATGCGTTTAATACTATCCTTTAATTCCAAGGCTTGAAGACTGGCTGAGTACCTACTTCACCAAGAATTTGAAGTCCAGCATCCCTGAAATGGTTGAAATGATTAAATGATTGATTAATGCCTTGTAGAATATGGACAAGGTATTCAAATTATAGATTATATGGTATATACCATTACCAGCCGGTCCTCCAAAGAAAGACCCAAAGTTCATTCCATGCACC
>WNGS01042707.1:36508625-36521519 GCA_020271785.1 Procambarus virginalis
CAACATACTAAGTAGGGTAAGAAAGGTCGGTGTTTTCCATGAAGTTCCGAAAAGGAAAACGATGATGTTTAGCATGTCACCCATGCACGTAACTAATAAGGCAAGAACGACTTATTAAATGTTGCGAGGACGGGGTGGTTCAAGAGAGAACTGGAGAAGCACCTCCAAAGGATACCCGATCAACCAGGCTGTGACTCGTACGTTAGGCAGCGAGCAGCCACGTCCAACAGCCAGGATGAGCAGTCCAGGAGGCCTGGTCGACGACCGGGCCGCAGGGACGCTAAGCCCCGGAAGCACCTCAAGGAAAACCCCAAGGTAATTTCCAGCAAGAAGGCGTATGCTCGCACGTAGGTCTTTTAACAACTGCAGACCTCTGAAGGATATACAGTGTTCCCCGATGGTGCCTATAGCACCACTGCACTCCACTGGTACTATCCCGCAAGTTCTACCAGATAAGCGGGACCCAAAACCAGAGTGCAAAAACCTTGCAAGCACAGCCAGGAGCCCTACCAGGCGAGTACAGAAACCAACACCACAACCCCCACACCTCATAACACTAACAAAGGTGGAACCCCTGAATGACCCTAGCATGGGTTGGACATGCACAAGAGTGGGACAGGAAGGGGTGAAAAGGGGGACAGACACTGGTGTGCGAACGGTCTCAGTCGTACAAAAAGATACCCAAATAAAGACAGGTATATAACACCGCATCCAGCACCCTGCCAAAAGACGCCAGACCGCAGAAACTCACCTGGCTAACGGTAGCACGAAGTGACACGACTCAACCGAGCCCAGAAGAACCTGGGAGCACTGACAGGTGAAGACGCCAGAGCCGGACCTGCAGGAGAGCAGGGGAGAGGCGAAGAAGGCGGCCCACACCCATGACACAGAAAACCTCTGCGGCCTCCCCACAACTGGAACCCAGGACACCCCCGGAGCGAAGGGGCACACACCGCGCCAAGGGAGAAGAGCGAGAGGCGAAGCACTGGAGCAAGAAGGCGTCTAACACCAGCACTACACACCGCCCAAACCAAAACAAACTCCGCGGCGCACGCGCATGACACGCTGGCCGAAAACGCGCAACAGTCTCTGCGGGAAGGCGGCAACCAGGACTACTGCACTAAAAAGAAGCCAAAAGAGTGAGCAGGAACAATAAAACCGGCCAAAGAAGCGAAGACAGAGCCCAAAATAAAGCACGCAGCGGGCCACAAGCAGCCCAACAAGGCTACAAGTAGCCCAACAGGGCTACAAGTAGCCCAACTCGGCGACAAGGACGAGGAGCCGACAGACGTTCCAATAACGCGGGAAGTAGCGAAACACCTTCCCGAACCCTCGAGAACACGGAAGCCAAAACCAGTCCCGAAGGCACACAAAGGCGCAGGTGCACCCGAGACCAGGAGTCACGTAGAACCCCCAAAACGGGGAAACATGACGAAAACACCGTCCCAAAAGGGGGTGGGGGGAAACATCCACCCACAGGACGGAACCAACCGACTCAAAGGCCAAGGAACCGAGCCGGGGAGGGGCTGACACCCAACAGCACGTACGGCGAGTGGGGAGGAAAACCCTACTCCGCGTAACCACAAGCCCCGCCTAGAGGGGGAGAAAAACCCCCACGGGGTCCAACGGGCCATTAAGGCCTCCCAAGTCAGCCCCTCCCCAGCCCCGGGAACCCACACGACAGGCCCCGGGGCCGAGCCGTCCCCCCAAAGCCCCGGCCGTACCAGAAAACCGGGGCAGCCGTGAAAACACGAAGGAAGGGAGCCCACTGGCAGACTCTTACAACACGGCTGGAGGAACAGGCTCAAATGCCCCCGTCACTACCCCGGAAGGGGATTTCCCGAGACTGCCCGAGTCTCAACACCAACAAACCCCGCCCTGAACCTACAGACGGTAAGGAACCGGATGCAGGCAGGAAGGGGAATCCAGGGGAAAAACAAGAACCAAAACGGGGCAGCCCGGGGCTCCCGGGGAGTTACCACGAGAGCGTTGCCACCACCAAGGCTCAAGTGCAACGCCCCTGCTGCCCGCACCAGCTGTGCACAACTGGGTAAGCGAGCCACAACGAGCAACAAACTCGCAGGACTCTGGGTCGAAGGTGTCACCGACCCCACAGGCAGCAGACGGAGGCAAAACAGAGAGTCACCCAGAGACAAGGGGTGAGCAACCCTCAAACTCGCTGGAAGCGAGGGGGGGGCTCTGGGGTCACATCCATCGGACCCTCGCGCCCCAGGGGTTCCCAGGGTCCCGAGCGTTTACTATAAGAGGACTCGCGCTCAGGTAATCCCAGGCAGGGTACTGCTAACCGGCACCCAAAACTACCAAACAACTTTCTAAGAGCTGAACCCCCGGGACGTGTACACTCACGGGGACCAAGCAGGGGGTACCACCAGAAAACTCAGAACACAAGGGACACCAGGGGCAAGAACGAAGGCAGACCCCCCCACCAGGTAGATAAACAAAAAGAAAAAGAAAACCCCGCAAGAGGACAGCGTACCCAAGCGGAACAGAGCCGGCCGCTATGATTGGGAAAGACAAGCTGCACAGTACCCTGCGCCCCACCAGTGCAAAACTGCCCTTACTCTAAGGCGAACAAGGGAGACAGAACACCCGAGCACACAAAGAGCGGCCGAAAACCAAGCAGTAAACGGCCTAGCAGGGGCAGACCCCAAGGAACTTGTGGAAGGTGGCCCCAAGTCCCAAGGGCAGTACTTACAGGGCACCTAGGGATGGGAACCCTAGGCGCATGCAGCCCGAGTACTGGAGAATCACTCCCGGCTCACGCACCACCTAGAAAAACAGACACCACACTCTAGGTACAGTGCTGAAACAACCACTGGAGCCGGAGCACATAACCGGTGCCTATAGCATCAGCCGAAGAACTGATGGGTGGATAGCCGGCGTGGGAGGTCTGGGGCTCCCCTTCCCCCTCCCGGGGAGGGGGGAGCTGCGCAGACAGCGGCGCGGTGACGTGTGACGTCATACTAGTTTGCTTGTTTTTCTGTTGGGGAGTTCTATCCACTAGTTTGGCTTTTGGTAGCAATTTTAACCAGAATAGGGGTTTGTTTTGGGGCGCTTACCTTTCTGGGTGCCTGTCCCGGTCGATGGCAGACATAGAATGCTTCCAATCACACGGGGGCTTCTATAGGCCATTGCTCCCTTGCCTCTCTGAGGGGGCCCGGTTCTGGCCGTGGTCCCCGGTAGGCCTAAGAACTCCATACACATGACTGATGCCAAAGTCTGACATTAGCATATCAGCCTGGGATAGCTCGGGGAGCCGACGGGGCTCCCCCCAGAAAACATGTGAGTGGAATTTACTGTGAAGCTTTATATAATAACAACTTATGATTAAATGAGGAATTTTAAATTTATAGTTGTTCACATCCACATTGTTACTAAGTTATTTTATGTTTTGTCATTGATATTATTTGAATTCCTATCAGGTCTGAAATAAGTACGAAAATTAAATGTTACCTCTTCTTTTGTCAGGCTTCTGCTGTTGCAAAACATTTCGTAGCTCTGTCAACCAATGCTCTCAAAGTGAAAGAGTTTGGTATTGATGAGGCCAATATGTTTGAATTCTGGGATTGGGTGGTGGCAGATACTCCCTCTGGTCCGCCATAGGCCTGTCCATTGCTCTCCATATTGGTTTTGCCAACTTTGAAAAACTGCTGTCTGGTGCTCACTTTTATGGACATACATTTCAGAACTGCACCACTAGAGAAAATGTAAGCAGTATTTTTGTAGCGCAACATTCATTCTTTCCTTTGTTACAAAATTAGTCAGAATAATATTGTTAACATTTTATAGTAAAAGAGGCATACTTTATTAAAGAAGATTTTAAAGGGATTAGAAATTACAGGTCTCATAAACCATAAAAATTATATTATGTATTAGCAACTCCTACCTACTTAGGTAAATGTTTGGTTAAAAAAATTTTGATATGTAATTACAAATATATTTCGAGTAATAATAACTACAATTTAATGATTATTTTTGGATTGTAATACTGGATATTTTTGCAGGTTCCTGTACTTCTGGGACTTGTGGGAGTGTGGTATCACAACTTCTATGGGGCTGAGACCCATGCCCTCCTGCCCTATGACCAGTACATGCATCGCTTTGCTGCCTATTTCCAACAGGGGGATATGGAGTCCAATGGAAAGTATGTGTTTGCTTAAATACTGTTAACTAAACTATTATATTAGGCACAGATTGCTGAACTGAACTCCATTCTTATCGTCACATTATTTAGTTACTTTCAACTGACATAGTGAAACAGCTATTACCAAATAATTGCATTACTAATTAATGTACAGTAAATCAGTTTGATTTGAGATTTTGCTCTTAAAGTCAATTGTATTCTCCAGAATTATCTGGTATTTCTACCAGGAATTATCTACCTCAGAAGCTGTAGAATTATATTATAAACCTACTATGAGATTTTCCTTTCTCCAAAAGTTATAGTATATATTTTGCCATTTCTGTAACCTATTCTATACAAAAAATAAATGCAGACTTGTATAATAATCTAATTACAGTATATTATTTATACTTATACATTTATATTATATTGTTTATACTTATATATAGTACTTATAGTACTACATATATATATTTAAATGTATCTTTGATATAAACATGACTGCCTTGTTTGTCATTCCTGTTGACCCAACAATCCTGGTTTGTGAGCTCACTCATTATAATTCTCAAAACATTCAGTACATGGGCATAAAACCCAACCAAAAGCAACACATATTACACAAAAATAATTCTTATACCATCATGTATCCTACTTCTACACCACTATGTCTATAACTTAATGAGAAAGCATAATCTTTCGAGATAACTTCGACTAAAAAAAATTGGATGTAGAGCTACACAAAAATAAAAACAGACTATTTGTCGATGAAATTTCACCTACAAAGGTTTTATCAAGTCTAGCAAGACACAGGGCTAATACTAATAAAGAGGGCAGGTCAATGAGGCAAAGGTGGGGATGAGGTGAGCAAGATGAGGGACTACATGTTATGATTATCATTTTTACAGTAGAGTACAGTATTATATTACAATTGTTAAATACCATATTATGCCATGCTAATTTATTTTTATTTTTTGCAGATATGTAACACGTTGTGGGCGTCGCGTAGAATACAGCACAGGACCAGTTGTTTGGGGTGAACCTGGAACTAATGGTCAACATGCATTTTATCAGCTGATTCATCAAGGAACTCGCCTCATTCCGGCAGATTTCATTGCTCCTGTCAAGTCTCATAACCCAATTGCAGATAATCTTCATCATAAGGTTTATTCATTACTGTAATGATGTAATTTATCCTGTACAGTATATGTTTTGTGTTATACTGTATTGTGTCTTTCTCCCAATTTGCTTTGATTTATTCATATACCATTTCAGTTCAGTATTTTCCTTTTTACAGCTATCTTTCTGAACTAGCCCTCTTGGTTGCATCCTGAGCCATCACCCAGGATCCACCTAGGACACTGCACAAGCACCAGGCTCTCGGAGAAATTCACCCCATCATGGCAAGTTACTTTTCAAATTGTCTTGCCAGGTAATTAGTGATGGAGGATAGAGGGGAGTATTATCAATCCTTCACCAGAGCAACCACTTGCTTATATGCAAACAAAAACAAACATTCCAGTCTTTTGATTCATCTGTGTGGGGTACCAGCCCTGCAGAGACTAATTCAGTTAATTTTTCTGTTTTACCCGAGATTTTCTCTAATTGCCGGGGTAACCATTATTTTAGAATATGCTTCACGAGGGCAACCAGTCATTGTGTGTCTCTTGCTATTGAATTATTGTATCTCAGGTCAGTTTAGCATTGGAGTAGTCTTAGAACTTCCTGAATGGGCTTTGTTTGGCACTGCCTTGCCCCAGGATGTAGTGGTTTGGCAGTTCCGTGTACAAGTTCCCTACTGTCTTCGGCCACTATAGACCTCTGCTCACACTTTTCTAAGTGATTTAGTACATTACCTCTACTCTGAGAAGTTGTTTACTGCTTAGTTGCTCTGATTTTCACCACCTGGTGGGTGGGTTCTGCTCCTGCCGTAAGGTATGCTTCATGCCGAGGCTTTGCTTAAGTACTGTAATTATAAAAAAAATGGATGCAAACTCCTGGAAGACTATTTAGCACCATCTGTCACAAAATCTTAAAACAATCCCTAGATATCATGCAGGATGCCATATAAAGAAAAAGACATAAGGATCATAGGATTTGAAGCATTAGACACACTACGGTCATGAAAGCATTGTGAGTCAACCACAATAATAAATGATGTTAGCACATGAAAATTGTCTTAAGAGTGTATAACTCCAACATAAAAAATATTATATCTGGGAGAGGCAATATGCAAGTACTAAAATAATTAAATTTTGCATTATCTAGCTGTCTTTCCAGATATTTCTGTGAGGGTTTGGTTTATTTGTTCCTAGTTAATCTTTGTTATTAAATTGAATTTGCTGAATTCCCCCTCGTCTTGGATTTAGACTGACTGCACAGGTCTATTATCCATTCCAGCATTCCAAAAGATGAATTAAAGACGACATTTCTGCCTGTCCTGGACCACTATCAAGTCCAGGCTTATAGCTTTCCACAGCTCATCTTAAATCTTACCTTACTAGATTTCCCTGGCACATGACCTACCAAGTTCAAGTATGTTTATCGAGACAGAAAATACATCTCATAGGGATAGAGTAGCTTAGGCTATTCCTACATCCATTCCTATTCCTACCAATTGATTTAGAATTGATTTACAATCAGGTGCCCAATTATTGCTGGGTGAACAGAGGAGAACAGCCAAGGCACAGTATCTAGTCAACTCTCCGTCCAAAATCAATTGCAAGGCATGAGCCAAGCATGCTGCCACTGCACCACAATAGTTGTTTGCAGGGGGTATTGAGCAGTTTCACATTTTTGTAGGTGTCATAGCAAATTATTTCTCTTAGTTGTAGAGTGAAAAATGCTATCCACTGTTCCTTGCCCATATACTTTGGAACAAGCCAACTTGAAAAGTTATCCGTCTCAGTTGGGCTCAAAGTTGCAGAGTCTGGCGTCTTAGCAGTGACCTGGGTTGACCCATGGCCCTACCTCAGGTCAACAACCATGGAGCAACTCAGAAAAGATCCCCGCTTCCATTAAGCTGTATATAATTTTCCTTGCTGACTTATCACATTATATATGCATTAGAATTGCTCTTTTTTGCCTTCAAATGTTTATTAGCAAGATTAAAAACTCATCTTAGTTTACTCACATATTGCAATACAGAATATTTTAAATTTAAGTGTTCGTTAGAAAGCAGCAGCTTACAGTACTGTTAGAGCAAGTTTGACGCCCCTGATTTTGATGAATAAGATATGTTTATTAATAGTTTTAAATATTTTCAAATTAAGGTACAGTATACTACACTAAACATTTTTTTATTGGTCACTTGGCAGCTGCTCTGGCAAACTTCCTGGCACAAACCGAAGCTCTAATGAAAGGAAAGACGAGGGAAGAAGCTAAGCAGACTTACAAAAAGCACAAGTGCCAGATGACGTCCAAAAACGCATCTTGCCTCATAAAGTGTTCGAAGGCAATCGCCCATCAAACTCTATCATGGTTGAAAGAATTACTCCATTTACTTTGGGAGCACTAATTGCCATGTATGAACATAAGATCTTTACACAGGGTGTCATCTGGGACATCAACTCCTTCGACCAGTGGGGGTAAGAATGTATGTTGACATCCCACCCGTTCTCGCACTTGCTTACAGTCAATATTGGCTTATTAATAAGTGCATATGTGACATACTAATTGATTGTGATATTTTAGTTTACCTTAAAAAGCTTCATAGAAAACACCAGACCTCCCTAACCTTCTTAGAATGTTAAGATAAGCATCTTATTGCTTCTTATTTATAATTATTACTTAACCTATCAACGGAATAGGTTAAGTAATAATTGTAATTAAGAAGCAATAAGATGCTTATCTAAATACTAAGAAGGTTAGGTGAGTCAGTGTTTTCTATGAAGCTTTTCAAATTAAACTAAAATATTTACAATCAATTAGTATGTCACATATGCACTTATTAAATAAGCCAATATTCACTATAAGCAAGGGCGAGAACGGGTTGTGACATCAGTATTATCACAACTCTTAATTTCATATTATGCAGGAGGCATTACATCAGCTGGCTGCTGAAAAAACTACCTTACTGATCAGGCAATTGCCACAGAATTTTTGTTATGATCAAAGTACCACAGATAAGGTAATTGTCCAGCCCGTCCTCTTACAAATTACGTAATTTTCATCCGTAGCGTTACGGCCAAATTCACCATATTGGATTTAAAAAAAAAAAAAATGGAAATAATTTTCCAAATAAAATGAACCCAAAGCAGCAATTTTGGGTCCTCTAGTAGGTTAGGAGAACAGCAAGTTCTCTCAAGATTTTAAATGTTATAAAAACCATTAATTTAGAGTCCTCGCCTAACTTAACAGACTAAGCCAGAGGATCCAAAACAGAAAAACAGGGCAGTACGTTACTTTCGCAAGCCACTTTCATTGTCTAGTTACAGTTCGGCGTTTTTAGCCTTAGTGTGCATAGAGTGAAAAGCACTGTAATTTTAAGAGGACGGTTTGAATTGTCAGGAGAAAGTGCTAAACCATTACAATTATATAGTGCTGGAAGGGAAAGTGCCTCAGGAAGTAAAAACCTGTAGTAAAAAGGATCAATCAAAGCTTAGGAATAATCAAATTAATTTTGATTGTAAGGAAAAGGTGGTGGTCACTCATCCATATAAACTCCTTGTGCTTCCTTACTTGGACAACTATCCAAACATGGATATTCACTTAAATACATAACTGCACTGGAAATGTTTTGGTACAGAACAATGAAAATCATCTCTGAACTAAGTCAACTCGTTCCACGAAGGTTTAGGGCCTCAGGTCTAACAACTCTGCAAACAAGACATGTTAGAACTGAACTCACCGAGACCTTCAAGATACTGTACTTGACAAATTAGAAAACATTAATCCAGACCACACCTTTAAAATATCCCATGTAACTCTCATAAGTGGCAACAGCTTCAAGCTCAAGCCACAACGTAGGGCAGACAATTGGAGACACATTTTCACACAGGGAAATAAACTACAGATGCTTGCCTTTAGGTTGCACAGATGATAGTTGTTAAAATTATGCTGGTGTATTTTGCTAGGAATGCAAGTTTTGCCACTTAATGCTGGATTGCATAATTCAGGTAAACATTACCAGTTTCCAATGTCATTTGATCATCCTATTAAATTTAAACTATTTTCTTCACTCATTTTGTTAATTAATTGTTCATATTTCTGACATGTAAATCTCTGTTCACAGGGTGGAACTTGGTAAGCAGTTAGCAAAAGCTATTGAACCAGAGCTTCAAGATAATAAAACAGTGTCATCACACGATTCTTCTACAAATGGACTAATGAATTTCATCAAATCATACTTTTAAATTTTGAAGATTTGTTTAAAGATTTTTTGTTTTCCTTCTGTGTTGAACAAGAAAAGATTTGAAGTGTTTATTGTTGAACAAGTGGGACACAGATTTTATAATGTATACATACTGTATTTCATAACACAGAACATAGGTGTTGTTTCAGAACTTGGGTGAATTTTTCTAAAATGTACAACAAATTATTCTGCATAAAACACAATAGCTAATTATTCTACATATATATCAACTGTTACATTTCAAACAAACTAGCAGCCAACCAAGCTATGTTTATGTTTATCTTCTTGCCTGGAAGGAATATGCACCGATTACGTGGAAAAAAATATTTAATTTGTTCTCTATTTAAAATGTATAGAAATTGGAACAACTATAATGAATTCTTGATAGTTGCAGCCAATTCTACCATCAACATCTGGTGTATGATGGATGGGCACTGTAGTGAGGAAATTAAAGAGACATGATACGAGTGAACGATGTGTAAGAGGCAAGGTGCATTACACTCATGTGATATGGGCATGTTAATAGAATGCCCTATAACAGTTTAGTGAAGAGGGTGTTCTTGGGTTAAATAAAGTAAATGTATGGCAGAGGCAGTCAAATGGTATCGTGACATAAGTAGAGTGGAACAGTATATGAAAGAAAGGGGACGGATAAGACCTTGAAAGTGAAAGGTTATGGGGTGATAAGAGCCTCCTTGAGAAACTTCTGCTTTGATCATCTCCGAGTAAGGGGCAGTCTACGTCTCGGTAGATTTCATTGTTTGATATACAGGATTATGTTTGATGACATTGTGACAGTAATTATTGCATTAGGCCTCATACTGAGGACCATTAATCATGTGTGAACCTTAGTGAGGCTTGGCACTCTATAGTGACCACACACAGGTCAAGAAGTGTGCATGAAGTAGATATATTTGCTCATTTCCAGACATGTCTCATGAACTGAGTGACCTTGTAATTGACAATCCACAAGCTACTCTAGGAGCCATACTCTTGTGTAAATACATACCTGATACTGTTCATAATTCTGATATTTTTGGTAGAGCACATTTATATTGACAAATTGAGCTATTTCTTCATAAACAGTACACATATATTGTGCTCAGTGTTATATAACTTATTATATTAAATAAAAAAAATCAAGGGTGTTTGCAATAGTCCTCTCTTCCAGTTCTGTGATTTGACTAGGCCTGCCGGGCCTAATGTCATATAACGCGACTCCTTCCCCAAACTAATCCATTCCAATGTGCGATGGATTAGGGTTTCATCTGCAACACTAGTGCAGATAGTGTTTCAAGAAAAACTATTAGACTAAGGCTTAAGATAAGCTGAGGGAAGGGAAAACTCTAAGCCTAACAGGAGTCAAAAGTTATCTGCTATCTGCACAATTTATACCGATATTGCATAAATAGTCTGAGAAAGCACTGAAAAACAAAAACCAATACTGTACATACCGATATATATATATATATATTGGCACCTCTCTAGAAGGGAAGACAAATAAGCAACTTAACCCCAAGCAGTTAAGGGCTATTTGGCCTTGTCAAAAGGCCAAATCCAATTGGGACGTGTCAAAAAATTCTTATAAACCTGTTAGTGTGTGTGCCCTGATCACAGGAAAAATAATAAAAAAATCCTAAGCGACATATTTTGGCCGCAATAGGGCGAGGAAGTCTGGCGAAAATGAGGCGCTGACAGATCATGCGTCGGAGGCGGTCTGGTCCGTCCCAGCTGTCAGGCGGGTGTTGCCACAAAGATATTATTACCTAATTATTTTAATGTCCGATTTTTTCTTAGTTTTTTTCAGTAATAATATTCAATGGCATGTAGTGGAATATATTTATATAATAAAATGCGAGAATCATCGTTGTACTCAAAATTATAATGTGCATATTATTGATTCAATTATTATGTTCATAAAACAAACAAATACTTTTGCAGTTATTACACTATATACATAGGTTATATATAAGTATCTGCATGTTTTGTTCACCATAACGAACCACTAAGTTGATATTGCGAGTCAAAAAGCAACAAAGAGTGGCCAGCACACACCAGCCAGCCACTCGCTACCACTCCCTCCCTCAAAAACTCCTCACTCGCAAACATCCTCCTCCCACCATACTGTTTTTGCTTTTATTTACTACATACAGACATTATATGTAAGTATCTACATGTTTTGTTCACCATAACTGTTCATCTAAGCTGGCATAGTGCACAAAGAACATAGTAGCCACTTACATAGCAAGCCAAGTCAGGAAGATAATGCCACCTCCCTCACCAAAATAGCTTCTCCCAACACTTCTTTTGCTGTTATTACACTATATATGCAAGTTATATATAAGTATCTACATTTGTGTTCACCATAGCGAACCACTAAGCTTGTATAGTGATGGCAGACAGTAGCAGGTGTCCACACACAACTGATGTTCCCTACCTCCCTCAATGGTTCAAGGCCAGATGCACTAACATTCCTCCTTCAAGTATACTGTTCGTGGTGTTATTACACTATATAGACATTATTTATAAGCATCTACATGTTTTGTTCACCATAACTGTTTAACTAAGCTGGTATAATGCCCAAAGGTCATGCTGTGTAAGGGTAGCCACTATGCTAAGTCATGCAGATGTCGCCACCTCTCACCAAAATGGCTTCCCCAATACTCCTTTTGATGTTATTACACTATACACATTATATACAAGTCTCTACATTTTTGTTCACTATAACAAACCACTAAGTTGGTATGCCGAGTCAAACAGCAGCAAGGAGTAGCCACCACACACCAGCCAGCCAGCCCGCCACTGGCCGCCACGCCCTCCCTCACCTTACCTCACTCGCCAACATTCTCCTCCCACCATACTGTTTTTGCTTTTATTCACTATATACAGACGTTATATATAAGTATCTGCATGTTTTGTTCATCATAGCGAACCACTAAGTTGGTATAGCAAGTGCAAAGCGCAACAGGTGGCCACACAGATTCAGCAGACTACACTAGAGCCCTCCCACCCTCAACATTACTCCTCCCACAGCACAGCACAAATTATCACAATCCTGGTCATTTATATCACAGCCAGGGATCTTCTGTAATACTATTACTAAATAATACCAGTTCCATATATTTTTGGCATTTTTAGGCAATGCTGTGGTCACAAGCTGAACAGCAATGCTGTGAGCTCATGCTGCGTGCACCAGCCTTGGTTTGGTTGTTCACTCAGTACTGAGGCTCTCACACCCGGGAATGTTGCCCGTGATTTAAAAAAAATAGCGTCCGTTTACAAGAGCCCCGAGGAAGATGATGTGAACCCGTGTATCCGTGGGCTGTTTAAATATTGCGTAGTACTCCAAAACTGCATATGCAGTGATGCGCACTTTTGCATCAGTTACTCAAAACTTCAT
>WNGS01042707.1:36532523-36545967 GCA_020271785.1 Procambarus virginalis
CTCTACTTCCACACCACTATGTTATAACTTATGAGAAAGCATAATCTTTCGAGATAAACTTTCGACTAAAAAAAAATGGATGTGTAGAGTAGCTACACAAAAATAAAAACAGCCTATTTGTAGATGAAATTTCACCTATAAAGGTTTTATCAAGTCTGCAAGATACACAGGGCTAATACTAATAAGAGAGCAGGTCAATGAGGGCAAAGGGTAGGGGAGGTGAGGTAAGAGAAGCAGAAGAGGACTACATGTTATATATCACTTTTACAGTACAGTACAGTATTATATTACAATTGTTAAATACCATATTATGCCATGCTAATTTATTTTTATTTTTGCAGATATGTACACGTTGTGGGGCTCGGCGTAGAATACAGCACAGGACCAGTGTTTGGGGTGACCTGGAACACTAATGATGTTCAAAACAATGCTTTATCAGTCCCCCCTTGATCAATCAAGGGAAACTCGCCTCTTCCCAGCAGAATTTCAATTGCTCCGTGTCAAGTCTCATAACCCAATTGCAGATAATCTTCACCATAAGGTTTATCATTAATGTAAGATGTAATTTATCCTGTACAGTATATGTTTTGTGTTATACTGTATTGTGTCTTTCTTCCAATTTGCTGATTTATTCATATACCATTTCAGTTCAGTATTTTCTTTTTACAGCTATCTTTCTGAACTAGGCCCTCTTGGTTGCATCCTGAGCCATCACCCAGGATCCACCTAGGACACTGCACAAGCACCAGGCTCTTGGAGAAATTCACCCCATCATGGCAAGTTACTTTTCAAATTGTCTTGCCA
Source organism: Procambarus virginalis (assembly GCA_020271785.1). Taxonomy (NCBI): domain Eukaryota; kingdom Metazoa; phylum Arthropoda; class Malacostraca; order Decapoda; family Cambaridae; genus Procambarus; species Procambarus virginalis. The sequence continues at coordinate 36,533,328 of WNGS01042707.1, forward strand.
GGTAATTAGGTGATGGAGGGATAGAGGGGAGTATTTATCAATCCTTCACCAGAGCAACCACTTGCTAATATGCAAACAAAAACAAACATTCCAGTCTTTTGATTCATCTGTGTGGGGTACAGCCTGCAGAGACTAATCCAGTATTTTCGTTTACCGAGATTTCTCTCTATTGCCTGGGGTATCCCATTATTTTTAAAATATGCTTCACGAGGGCAAACCAGTCATGTGTGTCTCTTGCTATTGAATTATTTTATCTCGGGTCAGTTTAGCATCGGAGTAGTCTTAGAACTTCCTGAATGGGCTTTGTTTGGCACTGCCTTGCCCAGGATGTAGTGGTTTGGGCAGTTCCGTGTACAAGTTCCCTACTGTCCTTCGGCCACTATAGACCTCTGCTCACACTTTTCTAAGTGATTAGTACATTCCCTCTCCTCTGAGAAGTTGTTTACTGCTTAGTTGCTCTGATTTTCACCACCTGGTGGGTGGGTTCTGCTCCTGCCGTAAAGGGTATGCTTCATGCCGAGGCCTTTGCTTAAGTACTGTAATTATAAAAAAGGAGATGCCAAACTCCTGGAAGACTATTTAGTAACCACTGTCACAAAACTTAAAACAATCCCTAGATATCATCAGGAGCCAATATAAAGAAAAAGACATAAGATCATAGGATTTGAAGATTAGACACACTGCGGTCATGAAGAACATGTGAGTCGACACAAAATAAGATGAATGTTAGCACATGAAATTTGTCCTTAAGAGAGTGTATAACTCCAACATAAAAAATATTAATTGGGGAGAGGCAACATGCTAAGTACTAAAATAATACTAAATTTGCATTATCTAGCTGTCTTTCCAGCCTATTTCTGTGGGGGTTTGGTTGATTTGTTCCTAGTTAATCTGTTATATTAAAATTGAATTTGCTGAATACCCCTCCTCTTGGATTTTAGACTGACTGCACAGGTCTATTATCCATTCCAGCATTCCAAAGAGATGAAGAATAAAGACGACAGTTTCGTCTGGTCCTGGAACCACTATCAAGTCACAGGCTTATAGCTTATAGCTTTCCACAGCTCATCTTAAATCTGAACCTTACAGCATTTCCCTGGGGCGCTTGGATCCGTACCAAGTTCAGTATGATTATCGAGACAAAAAATACACTCCATGAGGGATAGGTATGCTGATAGGCTTATGCGACTACATCTATTCTCGATTTCCTACCAATGTCCTAGGCTTTAGAATTTATTTTAACAATCTCAAGGTGCCCAATTATAGGATACATGATGGTATAAGAATTATTTTTGTGTAATAATGTGTTGCTTTTGGTTGGGTTTTATGCCCATGTACTGAATGTTTTGAGAATTATATTGAGTGAGCTCACAAACCAGGATTGTTGGGGTCAACAGGAATGACAAAAGGCAGTCATGTTTATATCAAAGATACATTTAAATAGTATATGTAGTACTATAAGTACTATATATAAGTATAAAACAATATAAATAAATATGGTATAAGTAATAAATAATATACTGTAATTAGATTATTATACAAGTCTGCATTTATTTTTTTGTATAGAATAGGTTACAGAAATGGCAAACTATACTATAAAACTTTTGGAGAAGGAAAAATCTCATAGTAGGTTTATAATATAATTCTACAGCTTCTGAGGTAGATAATTCCTGGTAGAAATACCAGATAATTCTGGAGAATACAATTGCCTTTAAGAGCAAAAATCTCAAATCAACTGATTTACTGTACATTAATTAGTAATGCAATTATTTGGTAATAGCTGTTTCACTATGTCAGTTGGAAGTAACTAAGTAATGTGAATAAGAATTGGAGTTCAGTTCAGCAGTCTGTGCCTAATATAATAGTTTAGTTAACAGTATTTAAGCAAACACATACTTTCCATTGGACTCCATATCCCCCTGTTGGAAATAGGCAGCAAAGCGATGCATGTACTGGTCATAGGGCAGGAGGGCATGGGTCTCAGCCCCATAGAAGTTGTGATACCACACTCCCACAAGTCCCAGAAGTACAGGAACCTGCAAAAATATCCAGTATTACAATCCAAAAATAATCATTAAATTGTAGTTATTATTACTCGAAATATATTTGTAATTACATATCAAAATTTTTTTAACCAAACATTTACCTAAGTAGGTAGGAGTTGCTAATACATAATATAATTTTTATGGTTTATGAGACCTGTAATTTCTAATCCCTTTAAAATCTTCTTTAATAAAGTATGCCTCTTTTACTATAAAAATGTTAACAATATTATTCTGACTAATTTTGTAACAAAGGAAAGAATGAATGTTGCGCTACAAAAATACTGCTTACATTTTTCTCTAGTGGTGCAGTTCTGAAATGTATGTCCATAAAGTGAGCACCAGACAGCAGTTTTTCAAAGTTGGCAAAACCAATATGGAGAGCAATGGACAGGCCTATGGCGGACCAGAGGGAGTATCTGCCACCAACCCAATCCCAGAACTCAAACATATTGGCCTCATCAATACCAAACTCTTTCACTTTGAGACCATTGGTTGACAGAGCTACGAAATGTTTTGCAACAGCGGAAGCCTGACAAAAGAAGAGGTAACATTTAATTTTCGTACTTATTTCAGACCTGATAGGAATTCAAATAATATCAATGACAAAACATAAAATAACTTAGTAACAATGTGGATGGTGAACAACTATAAATTTAAAATTCCTCATTTAATTCATAAAGTTTTATTATATAAAGCTTCACAGTAAATTCCACTCACATGTTTTTTCACCTATCCTATAGTGTCATAAACCCATGAAGTCACCTACCAGTCAAATCTATTTACCTTAACTGAATTTACCTGAGGGCCACATTCATTAGTAGCCTTGATGAAGATAGGAAACCAGCAATTTGTCAAAGTTCCCCATTGTTCCCAAGGATTTTTTCAAACCTAATTTTAAACTGAAATAATGTCTTGGCATTTTCATCTTTGGCAGGTAGGAGATTCCATGAGTTTATAACCATATGGGTGAAAAAGCATTTGTTTTCTATATTACACTGTGACTTGCTGGAATTAAAGCTGTTTCAAAGAAGTGATCTTGCCCCCATCGAGTCCACTAGAAATTGTGGCCCCCCTAGGTAAATTCAGTTAAAATTTCTGGTATACTGTATTATTCAATACTGTATCACAACATCATATCTGATATACAGCATTCAAAATCATTCTTCTCTTCATGTTCAGCACATTCAAAAGTATCTCTTATTTGGTGAAGTTAATTAGCCATTTCATACAGTAGCAAAATGTTTGAGATATGGAGGTGTAAAGCACACAGGTATGATACTCACATGTTTAGCAGTGGCTAGGAGCCAATTTCTGGCAGAGGTCGCATTGGTAATGGTCTCTTGTGTGGTAAATGTCTTAGAGGCAATGATGAACAGCGTTGTCCCGGGGTTTATGTGCTAATATTGGAAATGATAGTAACAATAATTTTTAGAACCCTTTGCAATAAACTTTTAAACTCTGCAATAATCATTAGCTAGACATATGCAGCTAGTGATGTCATGTATTTGAATGCTAAAGAATTTTGAGCAGCCAAATAAAGCATATCCCTGAAAATGTACAGCTTACTTTAAGGGTTTCTGCCATGTGTGATCCATCAATGTTGGAGACAAAGTGTACATTTGGTCCGACAGCGTAAGGTTTGAGCGCCTCTGTCACCATTAATGGACCAAGGTCAGAGCCTCCAATACCAATGTTAACTACATCCGTGATTGATTCTCCAGTATAACCTTTCCATTCACCTGAAATAACCTGAATAATAACCAAAAATTAAATGTTTTTATGAGATAAAAAACATGTATATAGTACTGTATAATAAATTATTTATTATATTCCGTACATTAAATGCTATTGCATGTAGCTAGGTTTAGGACTCGTATAGTATTGCAAGTCTTGAAACAAAAAAAACAAGAACAGTCAACGGAATGTACCATGGCCAAACAAAACAAAAACAAATTTTACGAACAGGCGGAGACAAAGATATTTCAAATTTGCAATCTATGATATTTCCATGTATGTTTCCATAACACAAATGTAAAATCTGATTTTATATACTGTACTGTACTTTAGTGTGTTTGTAAAGTAAGCTAAATTACAGTTTATAAGCAAAGAACAAAGAAGCTATGCTAGAACTTTATCTTTGTTCATAATAACTTTCTGAATGTAAAGCAAGAACAAATATAAGACACTTGAGGTTCCATTTATTCTCATACAGAATCTGCTATTGTTATGGCTGTAAAACTATGGCAGAGACCTTGTTGTGTTATATTCCTGACTATACTTACTGTAATCATACAAGTACTGTACTGTACTATACTTAAATGTATTTCAGTGCTTCATGGGGCTGACTAATATCGTAGCATCTAGGGGAATATAATACTTTCAGCGAGGAATATACTGATGACATACTCTGTTGTAAGATGTACAGTACTCTTCTACATGAAATATAACTTAAACGTTTCTTTATATTATTGCTCGAAATGCAACAATTTTATCTGCTATCTGCATGTTGTTTGATCATAATAATACTGTACTCTTAAATATTGCTGTACTGCCTACATATATACATCTTTCCTTGATGTATCACCTACATGTATACATCTCGCCTTGGTGTATCACCTACTTGTATTCACTTAGTTGTATTTTACGGGGGTTGAGCTTTGCTCTTTCGGCCCGCCTCTCAACTGTCAATCAACTGTTTACTAACTACACTAACTACTTTTTTTTTTTTTTTTTTTTTCCCACACCACACACACACACACACCCCAGGAAGCAGCCCGTGACAGCTGACTAACTCCCAGGTACCTATTTACTGCTAGGTAACAGGGGCATGCAGGGTGAAAGAAACTTTTGCCCATTTGTTTCTGCCGGGTGCGGGAATCGAACCCGCGCCACAGAATTACGAATCCTGCGTGCAATCCACCAGGCTACCTGGCCCCCCTGTATTTATACAGGGGGGCCAGACTTGTATACATCTTGCCTTGATATATCACCTACATGTATACATCTTACCTTGATGTATCATCTACATGTATGCATCTTACCTTGATGTATCACCTACATGTATACATCTTACCCTGATGTATCACCTACATGTATCCATCTTACCTTGATGTATCACCTACATATATACATCTTGCCTTGATGTATCACTTTACATGTATAAACCTTGCCTTGATGTATCACCTATATGTATACATCGTACCTTGGTGTACCACCTACATGTATACATCTTGCCTTGATGTATCACCTACATGTATGCATCTTGCCTTGATGTATCATCTACATGTATACATCTTACCTTGATATATCACCTACATGTATGCATATTACCTTGATGTATCAACTACATGTATACATCTTGCCTTGATGTATCACCTACATGTATACATCTTACCTTGATGTATCACCTACATGTATACATCTTTCCTTGATGTATCATCTGCATATATACATCTTGCCTTGATGTATTCTCTACATGTATACGTCTTACCTTGATGTATCACCTACATGTATACATCTTACCTTGATGTATCACTTACATGTACATGTATACATCTTAACCTTGATGTATCACCTACATGTATACATCTTACCTTGATGTATCACCTACATGTATACATCTTAACCTTGATGTATCACCTACATGTATACATCTTACCTTGATGTATCCACTATGTGTATACATTTTGCCCTGATGTATCACCTACATGTATCCATTTTACCTTGATGTATCACCTACATGTATACATCTTGCCTTGATGTATTATCTACATGTATACATTTTGCCTTGATGTATTACCTACATGTATACATCTTACCTTGATGTATTACCTACATGTATACATCTTGCCTTGATGTGTCACCTACATGTATACATTTTGCCTTGATATATCACCTACATGTATACATCTTACCTTGATGTATCACCTACATGTATACATCTTACCTTGATGTATCACCTACATGTATACATCTTACCTTGATGTGTCACCTACATGTATACATCTTACCTTGATGTATCACCTACATGTATACATCTTGCCTTGATGTATCACCTACATGTATACATCTTGCCTTGATGTATCACCTACATGTATACATCTTGCCTTGATGTATCACCTACATGTATACATCTTGCCTTGATGTATCACCTACATGTATACATCTTAATGTATCACCTACATGTATACATCTTACCTTGATGTATCACTTACATGTATACATCTTACCTTGATGTATCACCCACATGTATATATTTTACCTTGAAGTATCACCTACATGTACTCACCTAGTTGTGCTTGTAGGGGTTGAGCTTTGGCTCTTTGGTCCCGCCTCTCAACTGTCAATCAACTGGTGTACAGGTTCCTGAGCCTATGGGCTCTATCATATCTACATTTGAAACTGTGTATGGAGTCAGCCTCCACCACATCACTGCCTAATGCATTCCATTTACTAACTACTCTGACACTAAAAACGTTCTTTCCCATGTCTCTGTGGCTCATTTGTGTACTCAGCTTCCATCTGTGTCCCCTTGTGCATGTACCACCCTGTTAAATTATCCACCCTTGTCTATGCTGTCAATTCCCCTGAGAATTTTGTATGTAGTGATCATGTCTCCCTGAGGTCTTCTGTCTTCTAGCGACGTGAGATGCGGTTCATGCCTCTTAGCTCTGGGACTACCCTAGTGGCATACTTCTGAACTTTTCTCCAGTTTCGTCTTGTGCTTGACAAGGTACAGGCTCCATGTTGGGGCCGCATACTCCAGGATTGAGACTGGTCTCTCATATGTGGTATACATGCATCTTACCTTGATGTATCACCAACATGTTTCCGCCTTGCCTTGATGTATCACCAACATGTTTCCACCTTGCCTTGATGTATCAGCCACATGTATCCATCTTACCCTGTCACAAAAGTTCTTCATGTGGGAAAGAACAGAGTTCACTTGTATCATGAGGTCGTGACCATCAAGGATAATGGGGGAGCTGTCACGGTTACGGAGGGCGGTGTGTAGCACGGCTCTCTCCTCAGTCACGTTGATCTTCTCGCCTGAGAACATTGCATCTCGCCATGCCTCCACCTTGCGTGCTCTCGCCTGCATAATATTGCAACTAATTAAAATGAAAATGAATAACATCCAACTTGTAGTGTAATTCTAGTTTATCATACAAAAAAATTGGCATAAGTAACATAAAAATACCCTTGTGAAGATTTTTATTTTGTGTTACGGTTTAAAAGCAGCCCATTAAAATGAACATTGAGAGATCTTTTTGTAAAATATAGGCTTCTACAAAAGTGATATTGGTGGTGTTATGCGAGTAACGTATTTATTTATTTATTTATTTATATACAAGAAGGTACATTGGGGGTTAACAGAGAATATAGAATTAAATTGATTTTACATTCTTGTAAAGCCACTAGCACGCATAGCGTTTCGGGCCTTGTTTAATCTCTAATAATTGTTTAATCTATATTAATATCTTAATATTTAACCTCTAGGCTCAACAGTCTTTAAGTATTAATAGAAAACGGCCTATGTAGCTAGTGATTATTACTGCTAAACCGTAGCAAATATAACATAATTATTAAAATGTGATGAGGTGTTTTGTTGGTAGTGTCTCGGCCTATATATGTATAGCTATTGACTCACAATCACTAATTTCAGATTGAAATCCCAGGCGGGACAGAAATGGTTGGGCACAAGTCCTATCACCTAATGCCTCTGTCCACCTAGCACTAAATATACCCAGGAGTTAGTCAGCTTGTTGAGGGGTTGCATCCTGGACGGGTCAGGATGTCTGACCTTGAGGGACTTCAATATAAGTCTATAACGTGTATATACACAGGCTGTCTGTCCCCCCGCCCTCTCTCCCCCCCCCCCCGACAAAGGTAGGTGTATTACATTAGTGAAAAATCTAGAGAGAGAATCGTCGTGTGTCATATAACAATGATTTAACTAGGTTTGTATAGTTACAAAATACAATTTTCACATTTAGCATTAATCGTTATTCCTTATTGGGTAAGAAAGATGGCAACTATAATATAAGGAAGTTAAATTCTCGTTCCATGTTTGGGTGGTTGGCAAGTGGAATTCAGTGAGGAAGAGGTTTTGTTGAAGCCAATTCCATCCACAACTTTAAGAAAATAATATGTTGAAAACCTTAATGTTGAGAGAAGGAATTTGCGCGCCAAGGATGAATTGCAAAGAGTCGGGGCATAAAGAGCTTGAGCTCATTCCCTCGTAGTCATTGACATTGACTCCCTCGTAGATGAGGTAAGCACATCACATCACTTATCTCAGCCAATCAGGGATGGGCAGCATATAGCACTGATTGGTTGAAATATGCAACATAGAGGTTATCAGCCAATCCGAGCATTGTGGAGAAATGCCCGACAGACCACTGGAACATTATCTAACACAGTGCACAGTTACAAACCCATTCAGATTTCAACTTATATTCAACAGAGCAGAAGAAGTTGTTAAACACATATGGCATAATCTTACTGAAGCGACCATACGAGTCATAAATACTCATACTCTGCCCAAGTAAAACAGAAACAAGCAACAAACACTCTGGCCAGCCAGAGGCTTAGGGCCTGCGCAGGAATATCCCTGCAAAAAAAAAATCCTAATGAAGGAGGCTTTTCCTGATGTGCCAGCATTGGCAGGCACCGGCCGGAGAGCTCACTTTAGTGCAATTAAAAGGGGCATGCTCCCCAAGAAGAGGTCTTGCTCAAACCACCCATGAATAGAAGATACTCTATACCTAACTAACATTTAAAAGTGCGATGGAACAGTCATGGATTTCTTCAGGTTTCTTCAGTGGTTGGTTAACCATTCTCAGTACTAGTACTAGCTGTATTGCCGACATGAGAGAACATCAGGCAGTGCATAATTTGTTGTATTTATATACTATCTGTGCAGCCCGTTCTTATAAACAAAGGCCAAAGACCATTCCATGCACCCCGCCAAACACTCATGTTTATGAATAAAACGGTTTACACACGACTCATTCAACCCGTCCTCACACTAATTAAGCTGTTTACAGCAGCGGCCGTCCTCCCCAGACACATTCGTTAGTTTTAACATACTGTGTATTAAAAATTGGTTTGTTCTCATTTATAAATTATTATTCTTATACATTAAAATTCTGTGTATAGTTAGGCATAGGTTAGATGTTTAGTTCTTTTGGTGATTATTTATATTTGAAATACGTGGGTGAAGCATTTATAGCAACCCGTCCTCGACTCAAGTCCATTACATTCAGCGGTCGACCCCACAAACGCATTGATACATTTTAACACGCTGTTCATTTAAAACAGATTTTTTCTCAATTATAAATTAATATCATAATATATTAGCATATTGTGCATATTAAGTTAGGTGTTTAGGTCCTGTTGCGGTTATTTGTATTTGTAGTACGTGGGTGAAGCATTTACAGTGTTGTGGTTCGAACAAAATTAGTCAGTGAAGCACTTGTTCCGGAAGTGTTCGAACGAAATTAGTTGAGTCGTGTGTAACCCTTTTTCAATCATAAACAGGGTTTGGCGGGTGCATGGAATCACTTTTGGTCTTTGTTTGGAGGACGGGCTGTTTATAGAATTGTGGTTCGAACAGAGGACGTGAGCGAAGTACTTGTTCTGGAAGTGTTCAAACGTCATCAGCTGTGAGTAAGCAGCCCGTCCTCCAAACAAAGACCCAAAAGTGATTCCATGCACCCACCAAACCTACTGTTTATGAATGAAAAATGGTTTACACACGACTCATAACTGATTTTGTTCGAACACTTTCGGAACAAATGCTTCACTGACGAGTTTTGTTCGAAGCAAAATGGAGAAACCTAATGAGGAAATAGCCTCGGCTACGATCATCTTTCGTCTTGTCGTGATGGTCGAGCGGTTAAGGTCTTCTGTACACCAGTTGCATAGTGCTCCTGGCAGTATGGGTTCGAGTCACTTCTGGGTGTGGAGTTTTCAGTTGCATATACGCCTGGGGATCATTCAGGCTTGTTCGCATTTGTGTTGCTCACGTGACCCCCAAAATGAGGTGATTTGATAAATACCATTCCCAAGATTACCATTAGAGCGCCGGCGGGATGATGGGGAAATAGCCTCGGCTACCATCATCTTTTGTCCGGTCGTGATGGTCGAGCGGTTAAGGTCTCCTGTACACCAGTTGCATAGTGCTCTTGGCAGTATGGGTTCGAGTCACTTCTGCGGTGTGGAGTTTTCAGTTGCATATACGCCTGGGGACCATTCAGGCTTGTTCGCATATATATATATATATATATATATATATAATATAATATATATATATAATATTATATATATAATATATATATATATAATATATATATATATATATATATATATATATATATATATATATATATATATATATGTGTGTGTGTGTGTGTGTGTGTGTGTGACAATGTCAGACCACGGAGGAAAAATGAAACAGGAATTTCCTTAAGTACTTTCGTATATTAATACATCTTCAGAAGGAGTGAAGGAGTGAAACACACTCCTTCTGAAGATGTATTAATATACGAAAGTACTTAAGAAATTCCTATTTCATTTTTCCTCCGTGGTCTGACATTGTCACATTTTTAACACGTGTTTATTTTCGTGATATACACCATATTATATATGTGTGTGTGTGTGTGTGTTGTGTGTGTGTGTGTGTGTGTGGTGGTGTGTGTGTAATTACCTAAGTGTAATTACCTAAGTGTAGTTACAGGATGAGAGCTACGCTCGTGGTGTCCCGTCTTCCCAGCACTCTTTGTCATATAACGCTTTGAAACTACTGACGGTCTTGGCCTCCACCACCTTCTCCCCAACTTGTTCCAACCGTCTACCACTCTGTTTGCGAAAGTGAATTTTCTTATATTCTTCGGCATCTGTGTTTAGCCAGTTATATCTATGACCTCTTGTTCTTGAAGTTCCAGGTCTCAGGAAATCTTCCTGTCGATTTTATCAATTCCTGTTACTATTTTGTATGTAGTGATCATATCACCTCTTTTTCTTCTGTCTTCTAGTTTTGGCATATTTAATGCTTCTAACCTTTCCTCGTAGCTCTTACCCTTCAGTTCTGGAGCCACTTAGTAGCATGTCTTTGCACCTTTTCCAGTTTGTTGATGTGCTTCTTAAGATATGGGCACCAAACAACAGCTGCATATTCTAGCTTTGGCCTAACAAAAGTCATGAACAATTTCTTTAGTATATCCCATCCATGTATTTAAAAGCAATTCTGAAGTTAGAAAGCATAGCATAGGCTCCTTCACAATATTCTTTATGTGGTCTTCAGGTGATAGTTTTCTATCTAGAACCACCCCTAGATCTCTTTCTTTATCAGAGTTCTTAAAGATTTCTCACATAATATATAGGTTGTGTGGGGTCTATGTTCTCCTATTCCACATTCCATAACATGACATTTATTAACATTAATTCCATTTGCCAAGTGGTGCTCCATATACTTATTTTATCCAGGTCTTCTTGAAGGGCATGACAATCGTCTAAATTTCTTATCCTTCCTATTATCTTAGCATCATCAGCAAACATGTTCATATAATTCTGTATACCAACTGGTAGATCATTTATGTAGACAATAAACATCACTGGTGCAAGAACTGAACCCTGTGGTACTCCACTTGTGACATTTCTCCAGTCCGATACATTGCCTCTGATCACAGCCCTCATTTTTCTATCAGTCAGAAAGTTTTTCATCCATGTTAGAAGCGTACCTGTCACTCCTCCAATATTTTCCAGTTTCCAGAACAACCTCTTATGTGGAACTCTGTCGAAAGCCTTTTTAGGTCCAGATAGATGCAGTCAGCCCAACCATCTCTTTCCTGTAATATCTCTGTTGCTCGATCATAAAACTGAGTAAATTCGATACACAGGATCTACCAGATCGAAAACCATACTGTCTGTCTGATATTATATCATTTCTCTCCAGGTGTGCTACCCATTTAGTTTTAATTATTTTTTCCATATTTTGACTATTACACTTGTCAATGATACGGTCTATAATTAAGGGGGTCTTCCCTGCTTCCACTCTTGTAAATTGGAACTATGTTAGCCTTTTTCCACACATCAGCTACAACTCCTGTAAACAGGATGCCTGAAAGATCAGTTGAAGAGGGATGCTGAGCTCAGGTGCACATTCTCTCAGAACCATGGTGAAACTCCATCTGGACCAACTGCTTTGTTCTTATTAGCTCTTTGAGCATTTTTCCACTTCGTCTCTAGACACCTCTATGTGCTCTATTGTTCTCTGGAATTCTTATTGTATCTGGTTCCATGAAGATTTCATTTGTACAACACACTTTGGAACTTTTCGTTTAATGTTTCACACATTTCCTTTTCGTTTTCCGTGAATCTATTTCCCATTTTCAACCTCTGAATATTATCCTTTACCTGCAATTTGTTGTTTATGAATTTATAGAATAGACCTGGTTCTGTTTTACATTTGTCTGCAATCCCTTTTTCAAATTTCTTTCTTCTCTCTGCTGTCTCCCGCACTGCCGTGTAGTTTTTCTCGCATCTTTGTATCGCTGTTAATATTGGGGTTTGGCCTCTTCCTGTATTGATCC